>JBAOKB010000118.1:0-733793 GCA_037044905.1 Hortaea werneckii | reverse complement strand
CCTGAACAGCACCTCCCTAACCCTAACCCTAACCCTAACCCTAACCCTAACCCTAACCCTAACCCTAACCCTAACCCTAACCCTAACCCTAACCCTAACCCTAACCCTAACCCTAACCCTAACCCTATGCCTCCGGCGGCCCTGGCGTCGGCGCCCTGAACGGCTTCCCCTTTCCTTTTCTCTCTCTTTTCCTCCCGACAATTGGAACCCTCTTGCCTCCGGCGGCCCTGGCGTCGGCGCCCTGAACGGCTTGCTCTCTCTTTTACATTTCACTAACATTTCGCCCTGTACTAGCTAACCCTAACCCTCAGCCTCCTTCCTCCCTCCTGCCCTCTTCTATCTCAGCTTATATGATACACCATTCTCACCAACTCGTTCGTTTCCATCATGTTCGTCGCCCGCTTCCGGATCACCCACCTCCATAGTCGGCCCCATTCGTCCTCTTCCAACCCTCCCCCCTCCCAAAATCCCAAACTCCTCTCCATCTCCCCCTCTACCCACCCCCACTCCCACTCCTTTCCCTCCCTCTCTTCCCTCCCCCACATCCTTTGGCTGATTACCGCCCCTCCTATGTCCTCCATCACTCCCTTGTATTGGCATCCTGCCCCCGCAACTCCGCTTCGCTGATATCCTGCCGTTTTACTCCCGCACGCCGCCGTCTTCTCTTCCCATCTTTGACATATGCTCTGCGGCACCCAGCAGAAATTGCACCCGCTGAATCGAGCCATCTGTAGCCGCTTCATCCTCTTCTTCACTTCCGCCATCCTCTCCCCTGCCTCCTTCCCGTGCCCTCTGCACTCTTCCCACCCTCGAGCCCTTTTCGCCCGTTGTATCTGCCCTTGCGCCCAGCACACCGAACACCCTACCTTCGTCCAATCCTCTAGCCTCTTCACCATCTCGTCTCTGTCTATCTCTCTGCTAGCCCTCTCCGCTAACCTCGACCTCTTCTGCGCTTGCACTCTTTCTCCCTCTCTACTCATTCCTGTCCTCGCCTCGTTTATGCTTCGCTCCCTCTCCTCTCTCTCTCCTATACTTCTTGCCCTCTTTAGCCCTCTTCCTTCCTTTGCTGCCTCTTCACACTCATCCCCAGCTTCGGCCAACCCTGACCCTGATTCTCCCTCGTCGTCAACGTTGTCCGTACCTAACTCTGAGCCTCTCGGTGTTCCATCCTCGCTACCTTGTTCCATCGGCTCTGACCCTGACCCGTCTGCTTCCTCTTGCTCCCTCCTTCTATGCTGCTGTGATGGAACGAACCCCCCTGTCCTCACTACAACCCTCGCCCTCCTTCCCGTTCTTGTTAACCCTCTACATACATCACACACTTTCTCTCCGTTCTCGCATCCGATCCTGTCCGCCCTCCCATCCATCTCCCTGTCTAACACAACCCTCCTACACTTCTCCCCTTCCAGATATTCGTGCATCCCCCTTTCCATCACGAATCCCTTCTCCAAGATTTTCCGACCCCCTACTGTGTTGTAGCCTCTCATTAAGATCGCCTCGCTTGCCTCTCCATCTCTTCCTGCCCTTCCACTTTCCTGTGCGTAATCCCTCACCAATTCCTTCACTCCCACGTGTACCACCACCCTGATGTGTGGTGCATCCACCCCCATTCCCATCGCTGTCGTCGCCGCGAACACTCTGTGCGTCCCCTTGACCAGCTGTTCCAGAATCTTCCTTTTCATTTCTTCGTCTCCGACCCTCCTGTAGTACACTGGACACCTCAGCACTTCTCCAATCTTCTTGCACTGCTCTACCCTCCGGCAGTACACTATGATCTGTCCCTCCTCGTGTTCTTCCAGTTTCTTTCTTACCAACTCCGCTACCCTCTCCTCTTCTTCTCGCCGGTCGTACTCGACCACCTGGTAAGCGATGTTCCTCCTCGTCGTCGAGTCTCTTATCATCCGTACCGTCCTCTTCTCCAAGCCCATCGCTTCGAGCCAGCTCGACTCTTCCTTCGGTGGCAACGTTGCCGTGAGATACACCATCTGGCATCCCTTCCTGGCGAACTCCGCTAGCTCGAGCACTTTCGGCCTCCATGTCTCTGTCGAGTCCAGAACGATGTGGCTCTCGTCGACTACTATCCTGTCTAGCTCTCCGGTAGCTAGCTTGTCGTTGATGAACCTGTTGAACGCCTTCGTTACTGCGCTCTCGGGTGTTACTAGCACGATCCTCGCGTGCCTGGCGCTCTGGTCGGGCCATCTCCCGGCGTTGAGTCCGATCTCCTTGCATCTCCTCTCTAGATCGCTCCTTAGCGATATCAACGGCACCACTACCACCGTCACCCCTCCGACTGAGCAGAATGCCGGTAGCATGAACATCAGACTCTTGCCTCCTCCGGTCCTCATGACCATTACTACCTTCGGCTCGCCCGATACGATTGCCTTTAGCCCTTCCAGTTGTGAGCCTCTAAATGAAGCGTTCGGCCCCAGCATTTCCCTCAGACTCACGTTCAAGTCTGCCCTCCTCAACTTCGCCCACCTCTCTTCTTCTACCATCTTCCTGTATTTCTCCAGATCGATCGTCGGCTTTCCATTACCTGTCGCAGTGGACGGCCACCTGATGAAGTGGTGCCATGACACGCTCACCTTTCTGAACGATGCCTGCTCGGACTGCGTGCTGAACGGGTTCTCTGTCGTCAAGATCCCGTAGATCAACTCTTCCATCCTTTTACTGTGTCCGGATTGCATCTGCCTATCTTCTGTTGTTACTCCTTCGTACAACCGATCGAGCTGTTTTGTCACTTCTTCCTCTGGGCAGTGTACCCTTTGGATGGCTGGGTATAGCTGCCTCCATGTCGACGGCGTTACAAAGAATCCGGCCTGGCATTTTGATAGCTCCCTCTTCATCACCCTCTTCAGCCTCTCTGTGTTCCAGAAGCCGTCTATGCTGAGTGCCTGCAGCTTGCCCTCTTTCGCTTTTCCTCCATTCCTCGGCCTGCTTCGCGCCTCCCTCCCACTGACCATCCGATCTCCTGCCGTTCCTTCGTCATCACCTCCATCCGCCTCGCTTTCACTGCTCGGGCTTGTGCTCGATTCGCTCTCGCTTCCTGAACTGCCCTCTTCCCCGTCGCTTTCCCTTCCTCCTTCTTCGCTCCCACTCTCCTCCTCCTCCCTGACTCCGTCGACCTCGCCTTCCCATTTCTTTTCCGGCTCCGGCTCCCACAGATATTTGCTGAAGTCGAACTCGCCCCTGACTTCCCACCTGAGCATGTGCACGAACGGTTCCACTAGCCACAAATGGTACACCAACAGCTTTCCCACCTCTTGCGGCAGATACCTGTGGATTATCTTCGCTTCGCCGCTCTTGCTGTAGCCTTTGTGGTAGCCCGTCACCAGCTCGACCATGCCATTGTCAACAAAAACACCCCTCTGCGCTCGCGCACTCTCTCCGTTCTCGGTCCTGATGCTGACAACTTCCGTCCCTCTGGCTGGAGCTCCCCCTGCCATGTGACACAACACTATCAGCTCCTCCTTGAACAGAGTCACCTCCCGGAAGTACTGCTCCACCTTGGTCGTGTTCCACTTTAGCTCACTCCTGTCCCTCACTTCACTCATGTCGATATTTTGTAGAAAGTACTTGGTTATTCGGTCCTCTCTCATGGCCCGGCTCCACAACCACTTCCTGCTCTCCACGTCTTTCCCGTCCGGCCTCCTGACTCTGCCCAAGACTTCATCGTTTCTCTCATCGTCCAAGAAGCTCCAACCCTCGGTGAGATCGCTTGGGTTGTCGAACAGTCTGTCCAGATGCAAGATCGGCAGTTCCTCCTCTTGCTGTAAGAACATCAACCGCTTCGTGAGCCTCCCCAGACACCTTTCCCACAGCGAGTGTAGTGCATCTCTGAGATCTCCCATGCTGAAGCTGATCTTGTCGATGGCGACCTGTTGGCATCTGTTCATCCAAGTGACCCGTGCCCCGGCTTTCTCCGTGAACCTGATCCTCATTCCAAAAGTCTTCATGTGCAAGACCCTGTCCATCGGGCTCGCTGGTCCCCCGTATTCCTGAAGACACAACAGCCTGGGCACCATATCGTGCACCCCTTCTACAATGCTGACCGCTTCTTTTCTCGCCTCACTCTCACCTATCCCGGCTCCGATCAGCCGGTCGATGTCGTCTTGCCTCTGCTTGTAAGCCATGAACACCACCAGAGCCTTACAGACCGTGACGATGGCCGCCAGCTTCGGCGTGAAGTTGAACACGCTTACCCATCCTGCGTCTTCGGTGTCCAAGCCGAGAACTGCCAATGCGGACAGAAAGCCGCTTTGGAACTCGTCGTCTAGCAGCTCCTGGTCGAGCATGCTGGCCCAGAAAAGAACGATGGACCATTGTAACTCGTCTTCGCAGACCTTTCTGGCTCCCTTGTCTAGAGCGGCGGTCTCTCGTCTGGCGAGACTTTGCATTGCTCCCAGCCTCCTCGCTTGCCCATCCGTCAACGTGTAGTCTGGCTTGTTCTCCCATGTCTGACTCCTCCAAAGATATCTCAGCATTGATACCCAGACCCTGGAGTATTTCTTCTTCGTACTGGCCTCGTGTTTGCTGTAGAATGGAGTCTCGTTGTTCGCGGCCCCGGTTTCCTTCCTGTTCACGTAGTGAAGAGCGGACCTTGGGATCGTCCGCGGACTGCTGACGTCCATGGCCTTCTTGATCACCCTGCCGGTCGCTCTGCAAGCTCTCTCGATCGCCTCCTCTTCTTCATCCACGCTCTCTATCCCCCGCTCGTCCGCCTCAAGCTTTGGCGCCGCACTTAGACTAGCCCGTAGCTCTTCTTTCTCAAACCCAGCCAGATGGTGAGCCCAGCTGGTGTGTTCCAGCCATGGATCCATTTCAGACCTGACATTGCTGACGTTCACCTTCCTGTGATGGTGCGCCTCCCGCAGCTTCCTCTTGAGTCCATCGGCTACCTCATCTGTCAACTTCTGCGCCCTGTCCTCGGGCTCGCAGCCATGACCGCCTCCTAGCATCCGTGGCGCTGGCGGTAGCACTTTAAAGAGCTTAGTCCACTGCGCATACTTGAAGAATCTCTGACAGCAGTGACCTTCCGTGAACGGCTGGTTTGCGGCGGGTCGACTCCTCAAACTCCCTCGACCTCCTCTGCTTTTGGCGCTGTTCCAGCCGTGTTCCTTTCTACAGTGCGCCTCGATCCCCTTTTTACTCTCCCTCAGCAACCCGCACGCTTTGCACTGTGAGCATTGCTCGATGACCGGGCCGAGCTCCTGGATCGCTTCCTGTTCGGCGGCGGGGTACACGACGTCTTCTGACCTATAAGCGACGTGGTCGAGTTTTTCCACTTGTTCGATTATTCCTTTCCTAGTGCTCACTGTTAGCGTCTGGTGACTTTGGCTGAGATGCGCCTTGATTTGGTCTGGAACCACTGCAAACTTGCAATCTCTACAAACGATGATTTGAAAATTCTGGAAGTGTACGAACAGACTCTCAAAAGCGTCCATGGTGTATTAGCTGTCGAGCAACGTGTCTGTCCTGATGTTTCGGTCGGCGGCCTCGCCTGGGCTCAGCTGCACCGACCCCTGTCACAGAATTTTCGCGATCCCTGTCGCGATGGCGCGGTCACACATGATGGGGTTGAACGTTAGCTACATGCTACAAGAGTCGGTGGTCTTGCTGGGTGCTTTTCTGCACCTTTGTTGGTGTATTTCTATCTACCCTACCTCTTCGCGAGCGTCCAGCCTGCGCTTCCGGCGGTCCCTCAATTCCAGCCGAACCGCCGTTACGCCCGCCGACCCTAACCCTAAGCCTTTGCGAGCGGAACTTCACACAGAATGTCGGGATTTTCGAACCGCGATAACAATTCACCACGCGGGTCTCCCGCTCCGATGTTGAAAACTCACGAGTAAAGTGCCTACGGATTGGAAACTCACCGAGTTTGAAACGATTCCGACCGGTACTTTTCATTCCTTCTGCCCCCGGTTTTTCATGGAATCTGCCCCCTCCGGCGAATTCGGTGGCCCGTGCCCCCCACGCATTATCATGGAATCCGCCCCGGATTCTTTGAAGGATTGAGGGTAGGGCTTGTTTATCCTAATCGGTCTTGCCCGAATACTTCCTAAACTTAGTAGTATACTAAGAGGTAGACGTCTTCTAAGTAAGGTATTAGATAACTCGAATAGCGACTTGTTTGTCGTTACTTAAACTATAGATATTACGGATAGCTTCGACAAAGTTATTCTAGTTGCTAAAAATTCCTTTAGTATCTCGTTTATTAATAAGAATATCCTACAAGCGAGGTCGAATCTACTATTAGGCTTGTCCCTTAAGATAGGATAACGCTATAATAGTTTTCTTTCTATCTTAGGTAATTCCTTCTATCTTAAAAAATATTATAAGTTAATTAAGCTAATCGTTAAGCTTAGAACGTTCTCTATAAAAGAAGTCTAGCTTAGCGACTTTAGTATTGTCGTTAGACCTATTAGTTAGTGCCGTACTAACTAGTCGTAGTTATATACTAGTATCGCGTTAATTGTTTAGAGCTATTGTTGTCTAAGGTACAAAGTTTCTTAAGGGTGTTTAAAGTATTACGACCCTACGAGGTAGTATTATAGGTTTAGAGCTCTTTAGAACAGATGTGTTAAGACAACTAGGTTATAGGATAACTAATTATAACAAGGCTATAAGGTCTCTACCTAATAGTCGGATTGTAATATAAGTTAAATACACGAACTCCTAGTAAGAAACGTACCTAGTTATATATATAAGAGATTCGTGTCTTTATATACCTAATCGCTTGGTCGCTTAGCGATTAGTCGCTTAGTAATCGCCTAGTCGCTCGTTAACTAGTCGCTTACATATATATATATAGTTAGTTGCCTACTACGGTAGCGCCTACTTATATATATATTACGTAACTCCTTGCTTCCCTAGCCCTTACTAGTTAATTGCTTTAGGTCTAACCGTCTTATAACTATGTTCGTAACATTATAGTACTAAACTATCTACTATTTACTTATAAGTAGAAAGGTCCTAGATAGATTATATTACTCTTTAGTATTATCTAAATTAGGCCTTTACGCGTCCTTATTAATATTATAGCTAGTATCTAGTATATTATAAGGTTATAAATTCTAATATTATAATAGAATAAGTCCTTATAAGAAGATATTATAGATAAGACCTCTAACTCTAACCCTTAGGCCCTAGAAGATTAGATTTATAGTCTTATATTAGTTAGGTTGTTTAGGCTATTTAGGCTATTTAGGCCTATTTAGTTTTAGGCCTATTTAGTTTTAGGCCTATTAGGGCCTATTAGGCCTATTAGGCCATTTAGTTTTAGGCTATTTAGTTTAGACCTATTAGGCTATTTAGTTTTAGGCTACTTAGTTTAGGCCTACTATTTTTAGGCTATTTAGTTTTAGACTATTTAGTTTAGGACTATTTAGTTTAGGCCTATTGTTTTCGGGCTATTTAGTTTAGGACTATTTAGTCTAGGCCTATTTAGTTTAGGACCATTTAGTTTAGGACTATTTAGTTTAGGACTATTTGGATTTTAACTAGTACTTTCCTAGTTACTAAAGGGGTATACATGCTATACGAAACGCGATCGCAACACGTGCAATAACTACTACTTTGTTTAGTACTCTTGTTAATGTAGGTATACCGAATATACGGCGAGTTTTATGTAGTAAGACAACGGAGATAGGACCAAGTTATAACGCGGGATTTCTAACTAACGGGAGATTTATCTCTTTCTTAGTAGGGAAAGGTAATCCGAGAGAGGAGTAGAACAAAATGGCCATCTAGATCTTAAGGTGTAGCAACGAACATACAAATAACGTTCGCGCACATAGCGACGCACATTCTGTCCTAAGCAACCCTCCTTACATTTGCCCCTTGGCAACCTTCGGAAAGAAAACGGCGTTTCAGATAGAACATGCAGCACATGTTGTTTTTCGATTAAGGTAAGGGCGACCTGCAGACTAAAATGACTACGGACCGTGTCAGAGTGAGCCGCATGAATAAGCGCGCCGACCGACATGGTGGAAATTTGACGGCCCTAAAAAGCGGAAATGGCCAGGCCCAGCGCTTGCTGTAACTTGCCTTTGAAGCGCGGAGACATGTCACACCTTTCACGATATAATCGTCGGCAGTTCCGCTCTGTTGCAACCCATTCACCCTCATTTGCAAATCGACCATATAACAAAGTAGCTTCGCCAAACGGTCCATCGCTTGATCTTGAATGCTGCCGGACATCAATTCATCAAATGGAGACCGAGAACTTGTACTTCAACGAGCCTAGCTCCAAGCCTCGACAACGAAAGGCCCGAATCTTTTCAATCCTTGCGATGATCAGCGTGGCTTTGACCACTGTCTCCTTGGCCGCCGGTTTAGGCGCCAGATTTGTCCAAACAAAGAGCGGAAACCCAAGCTCCTCCGGACTCTTAGCACGATCTGTTGAGAAAACGGCAAACGGAAACAACACCATCTGGCGACCTGGAGCTCGGGCGACTTGGCAGATAGTGCTCCGTCATCCTCTCGAACTGAGCCCAAATGCACCTGCTATAGAGCCGGACGTCGACGTGTTCGACATTGATCTTTTCGACAACCCGCCCTCCACCATCGATGCTCTGCATAAGCTTGAGAAGAAGGTTGTCTGCTACTTCAGCGCCGGCTCATATGAGCCTTATCGTTCGGACTCATTCCAATTTCGCGAGTCAGATCTTGGAGAGCCTCTCGACGGTTGGCTTGATGAGAAGTGGCTCGACCTCAACAGTCCAAATGTGAGACGCATCATGGCTAACAGGATTGCGCTCGCCCGAAAGAAGGGCTGCGATGCGATTGATCCGGATAACATTGACGGTTATGTAAGTCTTTTCCTTGGCTGTATTCAGATGAGACAAGACTGACCTTCGCCAGAACAATGATAACGGTCTAGACCTTGGAGCATACGACTCAATCAAGTTTATACGATTCCTTTCACAACAGGCCCAGGCCAATGGTCTATCGATTGGTCTCAAGAATGCGGCAGAAATAGTATCCGATATCGAATCCGACGTGCATTTCTCTGTCGTTGAAGAGTGCACGGAATATGAGGAATGCGGGAACTTCGCACCTTTCATCAACGCAAACAAGCCCGTTTTTCAAATCGAATACCCTTCGAAGACAGATGCCGGAAACGTAGCTCCCAATAAGATCTCTCGTATCTGCAGTAACAAGGACGACGCCGCCGGGAGTGATGGCTTCAGTATCATTCTCAAAGACGAATCGCTCGATGGATGGGCACAGTATTGTGACGGCGAAGCAGTACGCACAGCAATATTGAGATGATGAGCTGAGCACGTACAATCCGACATACCAATTCGCAAAGCTTCATCCATCTTCATTGCCGTCGAAGGAGTACGATAGGTCTGGTACCCTACTTTAATATCCTGCACAGCATTATCCGCAGCCATTGCTTTCTTGAATTCCGGAGGCAGGTTCAGTCCGGATATTTCGGTGCTCCATGGAAAGCGTTGATCGCTACCAAAAATTCTGAAGGCAGGAGCCTGCATGTTTTAGGATCCTTGTATGGTATCATTTGTTTGTACCCTTTTCGTTCTCTCTTCACCTTCCTGGAAATGCACCCCATCAGCTAGACGTTGAATTTGATCATCTCTGCTTGAACATGAAAACCGGCATCCCAGAATCGGAAACGTGCAGGAGGCGCAATTCATTCCTGCATACCCGCGGGGAATTCCACCTGTTCCTGGCTTGCTCGTAGCGCCCCGAACTCACACTTCGGGAAGTGATCTCTTGGCAATGCGCTCCTGCGAGCCATGTCAATTTGCCATCGTAGGTCTACGGACATGAGCGAGACATGCCACGAGAATCGAGACTTTCGCGCAAGAGCGCCTTCACTATTGCAGCAAATGTCGTTGGATCAACCGAAGCAGGTTTTAGAGTCTTTATCTCGACATGCAATTTTGACGTTACAATCAGGCCAACCCGTTAGTCTATTGTCAATCAGGGCGACTTTCTTCTTGCATAGATTAGGCCACACATTCGAGTACCTCGGTATCTTTGTCTAGCCACTTGCCGTGGCTACAACCAATAGCGCTTGTTGGACCATAAATGGAACGCACGGCACGCCAGGCGAAAAAGATGAGCATCGTCTGCCAATCTCTTGCCAGCTAATGATTCGAGACTGCGCGGCAACTGCATTGCGCAATATTATCCAAGGAAGAGGCGAGTTCTGGCTCTTTTATCCACCCGTGTTGCATAAGATTGATTGTTTTCCTCTTCATTCTTGCGGGCATGTCAATATTCGGTGCACCCAACAGGGAATCTGCAATGTGGCAACATTCTGGCGATGTCTACACACTTGCAGATTGTTTTCATGTCGGCGGAAAAGACCTTAGCGCGAAGTAAAGAATTGAAGCCCGTTTAGGGACTCTGGAACACGTTCGAGATGCCACGATGGCTATTTGTCCTGAAAGGTTGCTCCAAGTCAATTGTCATAAATGGTGAGCATTGCCGCTCCTTCAATACTTCCATTCACAACTGTGCCTGTCTCATTCTCATTGTATATCCATCGTTTATCGACGGAAACCAGCAACTCATCGCCTTCTCTGAGCCAATCATGCCTGGCATCTCAAGCTGCAGCCCAGCTCTGGTTTCTGCTGGGCTTGACTTCCGCCACGAGACAGCTTTCTGGGATCAAGGATTTGATTGTCTCCCTTCGGACGATGGCAAAAGCTACATCATGGTCCTTGGTGGCCTTGGATACATAGGATCCCACACTGTCCTAGAGCTGCTTCAAGAAGGCTTCAACGTGGTCGTCGTGGACGACCTCAGCAATTCTTTCAAGACTGTCCTCACACGAATCACAACCCTAGCTCAGGCTCATTGTCGCCTTACTGGACTTATCATGCCAGCTCTTCGCTTCCACGAGATGGATTATCGCAGCCATGGCATGAGTGACATGCTCGCTCGATACAGCGCTTCCCGGTCGCGAATATCTGCAGTGATTCACTTTGCAGCATTCAAGTCTGTTTCTGAATCAATCGCCCAGCCGCTTGCGTATTACCGAAACAACGTTTGCGGACTTGTCGACCTGCTGGCTACCTTGCAACAGCACGGCATCAGGAACTTCGTCTTTTCTTCTTCGGCTACAGTCTACGGCACGAAGGCTAATAGCGGCGAGCCACTCCATGAAGACGACCTTGTGCACCACGACGAAATCCAGATCGATGAGGACGGTAACAAGATCCTGCAACTAAACGGGGCCACCGGCTTAACAAGCCCGTATGGCCGCTCCAAGTACTTCTCTGAGGCAATCCTGGCGGACCTTGCTAGAGCTGATCCCTCTATGCGCATCACAGCCTTGCGCTACTTCAACCCTGTCGGCTGTCATCCCAGCGGCGTTCTTCGAGAGGACCCTCGTCAGACCCCTACGAACTTGTTCCCTGTCGTCACATCCGTTATGCAGGGGGAAAAGGATACGCTTGAAGTGTTCGGCACTGACTGGAACACGCGTGACGGCACCGCGATCCGTGATTTCATCCATGTCGTCGACCTCGCAAGAGGCCATGTCGCCGCTCTCACGGCAGCAGCTTCCGATGTGAAGAGAGAGCCATTCCGGGCTTACAACTTGGGCACTGGGAAAGGCATGACAGTAGCTGAGGTTTTGACGAGTTTCGAAGAAACTTCCCAACAGCAAGTCCCTGCTGTGAGAGCGCCCAGGAGAGCTGGCGACGTCGGGTCTTGCGTGGCGATTGTTGACCGAGCAGAGCGTGAACTGAAGTGGCGAGCGGTGAAATCTGTCGGAGATTGTGCGCGGGACTGCTGGAATGCGTTGAAGCTGCCTGATGTGGTTGAGTGTTAGTCGCTGAGCAAGGTTGAGCAAGCATTGGCTAGGGTGAAGGGGCGCAAAAGATAATTGCCTTATGAACAAGTGGAAAGATTGGCGCGATACCACGGCACTTTCAAACTATCGTGTGACCGCATATTATTATCAGGCTCACCAGCTTTGTTATCAGACGACGGAGAGAATGCTATCTTCCATCTTATGTTATTGACAGTGTCGTCAGAACTTGCCATTTATGGAAAGATGGCCCAAATTGTCGCAGTTAGCCGGCTCCGACATTTTAAACCAGTGAACATTCTTCGTGAATCCATCAACCAAGGGCGATCTGAACCTTCGTTCATTACGGTTTGCTCAGCAGACGAGATCATCGCAATCACCTGCAAACATGCCAGTAGCAAGGAGCACACCAAACCGTCCATTGACCTTTCGAAGTGTCGTCACAAGCTGCAGCTGTTGTTCTGCGGTAAATAAAAGAGGCGGCAAAGCTCGATTCATGACATCTGCATCCAGGTGAAGACTACAAAACGCAATGAAAGTGATCGTTGCAAGGCAACGCAACAGCAGACTCGACAATATTATTGAAGCACAGATTGGACAGACTATGTGAGACTTGCAACTATATAAAACTGCATGACATTGCCCATGCGCCCGCCAGCTTGATCTCGTGTTTGTCGAATTGGAAGACACAGTCTAGTCCTCTTCACTAAGATCACTGCCAGTGCCAGTGCCGCAAGGCCAACCATGACAGCTGATTGATCACCTGGCTGACTGATTGAACTACGCAACCCAGAGGGATCATGCTCATCGTTAATCTTTCTTGAAATACAGTAGTCGTTCGATCACGCAGTTGAGAACAGATAGCTTTTGGTCTGCCATTTCTATTTTAGCCGCTGCTGCTCGATCAAGTCGAAGGTAGCAATTTTTCTAAACACGGACGTCATGTCTACCTTTCCAAGTTGTCGAGAGACTTTGGCGTAGCGGGCGCCTTTCGTGCTTATAATGACTTCCAAAAACGATGTCAATGCCCCCAAGATTGCTTGCCAAAGCGAAGCTTCATATCGGGACTCAAAATTCTCTAACAGTTCTTATGGACGATATACCTAGGTGAATGCCTATCTAATTATGTACAATTAGTCGGAAGTTCTTCTAACGTAGAACAATTAGCCTACATAGTTAGAGCTATAATCTTAGCTTAGAAAAGAACTACTCTTTATGTTTTACTTCTATATAAAGGTAAATTATTCTTTTATTTAAGAGAGTAGAATCTTTTTATTATATACACCCTTGCTAGACTCTCTAGATAAGAAAGAATACGCTTCTAAGATGCTAAATATAGCTCTAATTTATATAAAAGAGCTACTCTTAAAGTTATATATCTATATATAGTCTAATAGTTCCTCTACTAGAGAAAAGAGAATCCCCTATATCTCTAATATAGTAGGCCCTTTCTATATAGAAGTATATATAATTTAGAATCTAAGTGACACTTAGATTTATAGTAAAAGACTACTCTCTATCTATAATAGTCTAGTACTTACTTCTAGTATAATTATCTCTAGGTATCTTCTATACCTATACTAGGTTCTACTATTATAAGAGAATTACTCTATATTATTAAGTACCTAAGTTTAGCTTTTAATTAGACAAGAAAACTACGTTTAATTTCCTACTACGCCTATCTTAGTAACTATTTTATATACCCAAAAAGCTCTTATACTAGAGACATTTTAATAAATATAAATTTATGCTAGGTCTTTTTGATATATAAAAATTAGCCCATATAAAGATCGTCTATATTTATAGAAAAGCGCTACTGTCCGTCTCTAGCGTTACCTACCTTAGTAACTACATTATATAGAACTTATAACTAAGATATAGCATTTTATATACTAGCGCTAGGTTCTTTAGACTAGAGAAATAAAGATAACTTTAAGTATGTTTAGTTTATCTAAAAGAGCTATCCTTAATCCTCTATGTTGTTTGCCTTAGCCTAGCTAGCTTTGTCTAACGTCTCTAAATGTTTAAATGTTTTATATAAACGCTAGGTTCTTTAGACTAAGGAGAACGAGACCTATGTTCTAAAAAAACGTAAGTACGGCATTGTTGATAGGAAGGTATTATCCTTAATCTAGTAAGTCCCTTGCCTAATAGTAACTTTGCTTCTATAAGTCCGAATGTTGTTACATCTAGTCCTTCGATCTTTCACATGTTCGTTAAGTTCTTTATAGCGCTATGGACAACATATAGTATATAGCAATACAACAACGCCCTCTCCTTTAGAAAAAGAGCCATTCTAAGTCTATTTAGACGCTCGCTCTAGTGACGACCTCGATTCTGTTAGCCCGACCATTCTAACATCTAAGACCTTCTAGTGCTAAGGTCTTTTCTAATACCTACATAGTTCTCACAAAGTTGCTGGTCCACTGCAGGCTAAAGAAACCCGCTTCAATGTAATTAATGCATGCAAAACAATCTTGTAGACCGAAAAGAAGGAAGTTCAGACCTATACCTTTCATAACGTGGTGTCAACAGACGCGCATCGGATTTCTGCATTCGACTGCAACCAAAATTTCATGGATTGTTCTTGCAGCTCACTGCGCGATGTATCTTGAGACTAGACACGTTGCGTGGAGTTCCCGAAATGCATTGACCAGCGCTCAGAATTCAGATTCCTTTTTGCGGAAATTCTCGGCCTAAGAATGACGTAGATCAAGTCAATCTTCGACGGCACATGTAACAGATTCTTGATTGATGGCGGACTGCATATGGACTGCATCTCGCCGACGGAGCGTACCCATCGAACGGATAAAAGATGGTTCTTGCCGTTGGCGAAGATCAGAGTGAGATTGTGATGAATCTATCTGAACATATCTCAATGTGGTTCATAGCGGTCTATATATTACGTCTCGCTCATGGTTCATCGCGGTGCCGGGCTGCTTTGCTGCACAGAATGAAACGAGTGCAAACTCAAAGGCCAGCAGGCTCGGGCCAATCCAGGAGTTGTGGAACAGGACTCTCGCGATCGCCTCTTACATTAATCGTCACGGCAAAAGTAACGGAATGAGAAGTCTGTGAGGGAATGAAAGCTTAATTGGCGGGCGTGCTCTTGTTTCCAATATCGAATCTATTGCGGATGCTATACAACACTGACTGTGACCTTCTGCATCAAGCCAGCACTGGAAACCTCAGTGTATCTTTCTCGGATTCATTTATGCCACAGCAGTGACAGAGGTCTCTGGCACAAAGAAGTTCGGTTCTTGTTTGTCTGCATCGGAGCTGGTTGCAGCGTATACCGTGTCGTTGCCATAGTAGTTGTAGGTAGACCCGGCTTCGACATCGTTGACTGTGTAGCGGAGGAACAGGGTGTTTGAGGCCTTTTCAATGAAAGCGGAGATGCTGCTGCTCTCCCTGCCGGTCGAGGTGCACTCTTTGTAGTCGGTATCGTCGTCTAGGTTGCCATTGCAGTAAACTGGCGTAGAGACGCATGGGTGGTTCGCGCTGTCTCCGGATACGGTGGCGTTGAAGTACCAGTAGCAGCCAACGGTGCAGCCGTAGATGAAGTTGGAGACTTCGAATCCTTGCTGCTGGTCATTGGATCCAGCAGGCACCGGAGATGCGTTGGCAAGCGCCAGGCTGGCGGCGGTAGCGGTGAGAATGTTCTTGAAAAACATGTTGGGTGATGTGATCAAGTAGAAGAGGATCAAGTAGGATGGCAGCGTCGTTCGGGCAAAAGCTGTCTATGGTGATGGGATGGAAGATGAAGGGATAGAGTGAAGAGGTGAAAGGGGATTGTTTACGCTGCTATATAACTACTTGACAACTCGGACCTTCGATTCAAGCGTGAGATCTGCGGTGACACTTCCCAAAAGCAGTGCTACTTTGCCTTAATAAATACGAGCGGAGCAGGCTTACAGCTGGTCTCAAAACGCATTAGTTTGGAGAACCATGTAGAGCAATCACTAAATATAGTCCATCTTCCCCACGCCGTGCTTGAAGCGAGCTTGCGGCTCCAAGGCAGGCCAAAGCCGATTCGGTCAAGTCTGGAACAAGCTCTCGTGTTTTGGCCCAAATACGTCACTGCGATCTGCACTCGACGTTTGCCGTGCTCGTGATTCGAGGCGATACGTGTATTATGTAGGCTCTACCCTTACTGTTGCAGCAATGGGACCACCGACTTCCACTCCGACGTAGGATACTACGCACGGGAACTCGGATGTCAAAGAAGGCTCCAGTATGATTTTCGTACTACCGTATACTAGTAGATCAGTCAAACAGAGCGCTTGTCGCGCCGTAGATCGAGAAAAACCCATGCGCAACGAACAGATGTACGAACCCGCTAGGAGCTCGCCGGAATACATGCCCCGCGGAGGTGTTTGTCTTGCGAAGTGCAAGAGGAGAAATTAGCGCACTAACCCACTGCAGAAAGCACTTCAACTCGCAGTCAAACCATATGTTGCTCCACCTGCCTTCTTCTTCTTTGATCTAAATGCAAGGCTCTACCACTCGCCCCAACCGCGCCATCCACCTCCGTGTCTGTGTCCATACGCATATGTTGGGGCAGCGCACGTGGTGTAGTCTGGTGCAAGAATGGTCAGTAACTTTCGCAAAATAGCTAAGATATCTCACTTACAAGTAGTGGTGCTCTTGCACATAGAAATGAACCCTTGAGACGAAGTTGATAGAGACTCAGAGCCACCAGGCGCCGTCATAGATCCAACCACTTGAGCGACCGTCGTTGTGACGACTTGAGGGGTCGATGACGATCCAATTCTTTCCGTGACCGTCTTTGTGACCACTGGGGGAGATTGGCCTGGTCCTTTTGTTTCCGTGACAGTGATGACCGGACCCGTCGTTTGAATAACAGTAGTTGTGACGATCTGGGGCGTTGTCATTGTACCACTTGATTCGATTATCTTTGTCGTTGTCGATAATCCCACTGACTGCGTGACCGTGGTCGTCTGGATCAAAGTGGTTGTGATGGTCTGAGGCGTTGTCCTTGTACCACTTGACTCGATTACCTTTGTCGTAGTGGGAATTCCCACAGATTGGGTGACGGTTACAGTGATTATGATGGTCGTAGTAGTCCCGTAGCCTGGGCCACTCGTCCGTGGAGTAGTTGGAAGTGGACTGGTGATTCCCGGCGAAGTTGTCGGAGGCATCCCAGCTGGTCTTGTGAAATTGGAAGACCCTGTCGGCATACTGGAATTGGAGGTCATGTTCATCGTTGGAAGCATTGAAGGGAATAACGAGGTAGCCGAACCCAAGCTGGAACCCATTGAGGACCCAAAGCCTGGGCTTGTCGACCCCGAAGGAACAAAAGACGGCATGCTCGAACCCATTGATGGCCCTATGCTGGATCCCATTGATGATGCCTTACCGGAAGTCATAGACGATCCCACACTAGAAGCCATAGATGATCCCATACCAGAGGGTAGTGACTGACTTATGCTGGAGCCCATCGATGTTGCCCGGCCGGAGGTCATGGATGATCCCATGTTTGAGCCAGTCGGGAATCCTGACGAGTTTCCAGGCGCAGTTGGCATTGAGACCATACTAGATCCCTGCAGGGTCGTGCTGGAAATCATGCCAGACGTGTTCGTGGGCGCATTGGGTGTTGACACCATGCTGGAGCCCACAGATGTTGACGAAATGAAGCCCGACGTTGTTGAGTTTACCGTGACGGTCGGCGGTGATGACATACCAGATCCCATTGAAGGTGCCATGTTGGACCCACTTGGTAGAGGCGTGCTGGGTCTTGGAGTCGTTGAGTTTGCCTGCGATCCGGCTGGCATGGACGACATGGTAGGCTTCATCGAGTTCATCGAAGACGCCATACCTGGGCCACTGGGTGAAACAATGCTGGATCCGGGCGTGGTAGAATTTGCTGGCGTTCCACTTGGCACGGAAAACACACTGGATGCCATAGAGGATGGCCTGCTGGAGCCGATGGGTGAGGACATGCTAGAGCCCAACATCGTCGAGTTTGATGATGCTCCACCCGATGGAACAGACATACTTGGACCCATCGAAGACATCATCCTCGAGCTAGTTAGAGAAGGCATACTAGAGCCAGGCATCGTCGAGTTGGCCGATGGCCCGCTCGGCACAGAAGACAGACTAGATCGCATGGAAGATGCCATACTGGAGCCAGTCGCCGACGGCATGCTCGAGATGACCCTGGTCGAATTCACTGATGGCCCACCTGGCATGGAAGACATTGTCGATCGCACTGAAGATCCCATTGTTGATCCCATTGAAGATCCCATTGAAGACCGAATACTAGAACCACTTGGTGAAGGCATAGTAGAGCCTACATTGGTCGAATTGGCTGACGGGCCACTTAGCATTGATGACATGCTTGAACCAATAGAAGAACCAATACTTGAAGCCATCGACGACGGCATTCCAGATACTACCGTAGATGTATTGGCAGATACCGTTCCTGTGGACATGAAACTGGAACCTGTTGGCGAAAATATGCTAGAGCCTGTCATTGAAGGAAGGACCGTTGCCATACTGGTTGTGTTGGCCGACACGGGCGTTGAGGCAAACGACGAAGCAGACGATACCATGGATGAATTGGCGGGTCCCATGGAATTCGTCGTTGCCATACTTGACATCGTTATGGAGCCAGCCATTGACCCTGTCATGGAGGAAGGCCGAGCAGTACCTGAAGTTGTGTTCGACATAGCCGAAGTAGATGCAAAAGAAGATCCAGTAGAGGCAGGCGGTCGAGTGCTAACCGATGAGGAGTTGGAACTGGGTATCGCCATTGAAGACATACCTGAGCCATTTGACGTCGATGGAAATGATGATCGCATGCTGGAGCCCATACTGGAGCCCATGCCGAAGCTAGACGGAGTAGCAGTCGTGGTATTGGCTGAGTTGGAGGTGGACATGAACGAGGAGCCCACGGAGTTCGTGAGAGAGCTCATACTTGATCCCATGCTTAGGCTCGGCCGGGGGGTGGCGGTTGTGGTATTAACTGAGTTGGAAGCGGACATGAACGAGGAGCCCATGGAGTTCGTGAGAGAGCCCATGCTAGATCCCATGCTGGGACTCATTGGAGTGACAGTTGTGGAGTTTGTTGCTGGAGACGTAGCTATGAACGAAGAGCCCATCGAATTAGTGTTAGTCGCCATGCTGGAGCCTCGGCTTACGCTCGAGGGCGGAATAGAACTTGTAGAATTGGCCGTAGGGGAGGTTGACATGAACGAAGAGCTCATGGAGTTGCTTGAGGATGCCATGCTAGAGCCTAGGCTTCGGCTGGACGGTGGAGCAGAGGTGGAAGAATTGGTGGCAGAAGAGGTCGACATGAAGGAAGAACCCATGGGGCTCGTAGACGTCGAGCCAGAGCTTGACGAATTACCTGGCGAAGTGGGCTGAGAGACTATACTTGAACCGATTGACGATCCAGCACCCGGCGAAGTAGATGGAGGAAGCATAGATGATCCCATTGAAGAAGCTGGTTTGGACGTCATGAAAGACCCGGAAGCAAGCGTGGTTGTATTGGCGACATTGCTGGTGGTGAAAGACGAGACCATGGAACTGACAGGAGATGAGGACTTGGTGCTCGCACTCACGAAAGATGAGCCAGTCGAGGCTGATAGCAAGGCTGTGGTGCTCATGTTAGTTTGGGTAGAAGTTGACACGAATGAGGAGCCCGCTGAGTTGGTCGAGATCGAGGAGCCCGGCGAAGTGCTTCCCATAGATGAACCGCCCTGAGAAGAAACAGGGACAGATGAATTTGCAGAGCTTGTCGAGCTGGGCGTTGAAGCAAAGGACGACCCAGCCGGTGTCGTTGAGCGCGACACAATCGAGCTGCCGCTTGGAGTAGAGGAAGAGGTGGGTTTCGATGTCATGATCGAGCTTGCAGTACCGCTTGCGAACGAAGAGGATGATCTACTGGTGCTGCGCATGGAGGACCCAACTGGCGAGGATGCGAACGATGAACCAGTCATTCTAGTCGAGGATGATACCGGACTAGAAACCGGGCTCGTCATTGAGGAGCCAATCGGCGAAGATGCAAAGGACGAGGCTGTTGTTCTGGTTGAAGATGACCTCGGGCTGGAGACCGGGCTTGTCATGGAGGAACCGACTGGCGAAGACGGGAAAGACGAAGCTGTTGTTCCAGTTGAGGATGACCTTGAGCTAGAAGTTGGGCTTGTCATAGAGGAACCGACCGGCGAGGACGGGAAAGACGAAGCTGTCGCGCCGGTAGAGGACGACTGCGGGCTAGGAACCGGGCTTGTCATGACGGAGCTGGTCCGAGTAGACATAAAGGATGACCCATTTAGGCCACCGCTGGACGACCTAGAACTCGAGCCTGGCATCGTCATTGAAGATCCAGCGGGCGTTGACGTAGTAGACGAGTCCGAAGGTCCAGAGCTCATTGAAGGCGACGATGCTACTGAAGTTACTGAAGATCCTCTAGAAGACGACGAAGTAGCAGGGCTCGAAGCTGCGGGAGATGAAGCAGTGGTTGATCCAGATGTTGAAGAGACGCTCATGGGCTGGCTTGGACTGGTGGTCGACCTGGTCGTCTCCAGGGTCGTCGTTTCTTTCGGACAGCCACATGGCGCATGGGCAGGACCCCAATACATTGCCTTGAAAGAGCGCACTGCGTTAGCACTCTCTAAACCAGGCGCGATTTCTTTTGAATACTCACCCATGGCTTGCAATTATCTGAAATGCAGGGTCCGTCGCCCCAACCGGTTTCCCCCTCCTTCATGGCAGCGTGAGTAGCGATGTGGTAGTCCTGATCACATTCTCCAAAAGCGTCCAGGGGGATCTTACAAGTGGCGTAGGAGCCATCAAAGACCACTGAGCAATAGCCATTGTTAGAACCAAAGGGGAACTTTCCGGGTGCTTGATTCTTGGGAGGTTCAGCCCCGAGATACACGTGAACCTCGTCGTACTTCTGGCCTGGGACGACAGGATATTCCACTGTCATATTGGATCCAGACATTAAGGTGCAGACACGCTTCCCGGTGGACTTTTGGCCAATGACCAGGTCCGTGCATTGCCTACTGCATTGCTCGGTGGAAGCCGCGGTTGCAGCGGCGGCCAAAAGCAGGGTCACCGCGACCTGGGAGACGAACATTGAAAATGACTGAATTGAATGGTTCGCTATACCGAGAGGTGCCAATAATGGAGACTACCGGTTAATAGTCGACCGGCTTATGAAGAGGAGGGTCTTGAGAACGACCGGTAACGAGCGGGCGGAGCAAACTTGAGAAAGTGCTCAAGTTTGACGGCCATACTGGATTTATGTTTGGACTGCATCAATCCGTTCCAGAGCTACTGGCGAGACAATGAGTAGGTGGACACGGGAACGCTCTGAATGCGACCTTGTCATTGGGCCATTCTCCCCCAACATGCTGCCGTCTTGAACGGTGATCAATGGTTTAGGTTGGTGTGCTTTACACTGAGGCGTCCCGCTAGGTCGACTAGCCTCGGTCCAGGTCGTGGCCACGAACGATAGACGCACGCATCCTTTGAAGTGTGGTAGTTGATGGACATGGGGAAAGCGTATGCTACAATGCCTAGTACCCCTGCAGACGTACGGGAACAGACTTGAACTTGCCTTGATTACACTTTACTAGCGCGTAGTTCCTGCATCGAGCGGCATGGCTTCTCCGCAACTGGGCCATCACACTGCAGATCCAAGTCCGCCGCCTGAAGTCTGGGGAGGCATTTCCTCGAGATCGTGTTGAATTCACGTGCGGGATAAATGCAAAGCACCAGAGAAGACAGCACGTCCGAACTTACACCTCGGTGGTCGGCAGTGAGGGGTTTATTCATTCCAGGGGCACAGTTCCGGGGGCGGCGTAGGCGGCGCTCCCACCACTATTCTGAGCCGTTCTTTGGGAGGAGTGGCAATTCGGCGAGCAGCAAGCAGCCGCCAGGTGCAGAAGCTTCGATGTGGAGGAAGAACTGATGCTGCATCGTGCTGTTCTTCGTTGTCGGTCAGTAGGCTCATCACTTGCCCGCCCTTGAGTCAATGCAGATGCAGATACTCCATCTTGATGCATGTCGAGGAGGGCTATCGCTTGACAGAGCTCGCGGCGATGGATGGGTGAGCGCAAGAGCTGTCGTAAGCAGGTGACTTGGAAATGAGGTTGCCTCGGTGGTTGGCATGTGCAGACTTTGGAGTCAGTACACGTTTGCGTCATCCATTGGGAAGAAGTTGGAGATGGGCGGCTGGGGTGGGAGGAGGTGCGAGAGAAAGGCCTCGGAAAGGATGACAGCGGAAGTTACCGCAGACCTCACCTCCTCACCTCATCTTGGCCTCCCAATGGGTTGTCATCGGTGTGTCGGGGCCTGGGCTCAGACTCCCCATCAGGAGCGCGGGAGGACAACACGTCCACAGTATTTACTTTGATCACAGTGACAACCGGTATGAGAGGTAGTCTGGGAGGAAGCTTTAGCCGGGTGGAAGCAATGGTGGCACAGTAATGGCGAGGCGCGTTTCCAGGAAGACTTCAGCAACCTGAGTGTCGAAGCTCCGTGGAGAAGACGGGACGACGGGACTTGGTGGAATTGGTTCTCCTACCCACAACTTCTGCCCTCGAACAGAAGTGTTGGCATGTCTCATCACCTGCACGTGACCTCAAATTTCCCTCTCCCGTCCGCCGCGGCAGTCACATCATCGGACAGTCAGGTATCGTACGAACCTTGGAAGCCGAGTCAACTGGTACATCAATAGAAAATATTCAGGAAGATATTCTCTTCTTGGCGCAATGGACACAATACGTAATCTTGGCTCGCAACTTTACAGCAATCTGCCTGACCTTAATCAAGAACACCATCATCGAGTTCGAGAACAGATTGGAAAACAGCTGTCTGCGGAAGAAGTGCAAAATCACCCGGAGTTCCAACATGTCAACTGGGATCTGCCTTATGAGAGACGTGAACTCATCGATGTCGCAGCTGGGCGAGGCGGTCCTTTCAAATTGGCTTACGAGCTGCACGGCAAAGGACCGAGTAAGATTGTGGTACGCTTTCGATTCCGAACCACATGCTCGGAGCAACAGACGTGGCTAACCCGTCCTACATCAGTGGATAATGGGTCTTGGCGGCTACATGAAAGCATGGCAGCGACAGACTAAAGACTTTGGCCACACAGACAGCGACAAGTACTCCTGTCTGGTCTTTGATAATCGCGGAATGGGCAATAGTGACAAACCTCTCTTACGCTATACTACCAGTGAGATGGCTAAAGACATCGTCGAATTGCTAGACCATGTGGGCTGGAAAGACCAGCGGAGTGTACATGTGGTTGGTATTAGCATGGGTGGCATGATAGCACAAGAGCTTGTAAGGCTGCTCATAAAGTGCTATGCCTATTTGGGTCGCTAAATCGTCTCTAGGGACTCCTGATACCCGATCGAATCTGCAGCTTGAATCTCATCTCAACTGCTCCTCGCATCGTTCGTACCCTCCCATATCTCGAAAACCTCCGCAACAGGATCAATCTTATGGTACCCAAATCGATCGATGCTCAAATAGCCAAGGTGAAGGCGGACTGCTACTCTGCCGAGTGGCTCAAAAGACCAGACGACACGGAGTATGTCAAAGAGCCTTTCCCAACGAACGGCGACCGCTTCGCAGCTGGCGAGCTCTCGAAGCGCCTGAGTCCCGGTATGTTCACACGCCAAGGATTCTTGTGTCAACTCTATGCTGCTGGGTTCCACCACAAAGACGCCACCCAACTTAGCCAGCTTGGAGACCTCGTTGGTCGTGAACGGATCATGGTGTTGCACGGAACTGGTGATCACATGATCGATTTCGTACATGCCCAAATGCTACTCAAAGAACTGGGTGGCGAGGAGGCGGGAGTGACCAAGAGCTTTCATGAAGGTATTGGACATGTCGCACCCTTTGAGATCAGAAGTGAATTCAAACGAATCATCGCCGAAAGGGTGCGGAAGACTGAAGCCTTAAGGACCTAGTTTCTAGGCATGACCAGTGCGAATATTTCCACAGCCAATCATGCGCCGGCTGAAAGTGACATCCATCGTCAAGTATGAATTGGGAAATCGCGTTGGGAAGGCCGTTCACTACACTGCCACGCTCGCCGATGCCCATCGCAGTCCATTTGGGCAAGAGAGAATGCGGGAAAAGTCGGGCACAACATTCGGTGCTCCTCAGCCTCCAATGATTGGTCACGAACATTCTACCTCCGTACTGCAGGTACGAGCTCACCAGCGACTTCGTTATTTGCAGACGGAAGCCGGTGGAGGTGCCACCTGGAACGACAGGACATTGACGAAAAGACGGTCTGAGTGGTAAGCAGTCGCAAGCAATGTATTCAGCCTCAGCAAAAACCCTGAACTATAGGACTGGCAAGCTTCGAGTCTGCTTCTTCGAGAGCAAGCAATTGCAAATTACCTTGCGAGAATGCACATTGCCTTCTCACTTGAGATGCTGTAGTCACGTCCAGCGGAGTCCTGTGTGTGAGAGAATGATATGAATCTGACTCTCTACTATCTGCTCACAATCATGAAGCATCTGTCAATTTGCTGAGCGAGTATCTCATCCCCTCAAATGAATTGGTCTTCTCTGCCGTACCTCTGAATTGATCCCACGCAAGCAGTCTCCACTTGAATGGAGGAAATGCAATGCCTTCCACACCGTCGGAATCTTCAAACATGTAAATGTCTCTCTTCGAATTGCCACTGCATATTTCTTAATTCATCGCGGACGCCGTTGGTACACCATTGCAGCTCAGAGCATTTGAGGTGCGGAAATATTCCCGCAGTTCGGTCGCAATGAGACCCATCAGCCGACTTCGCCTTGCGTCTTGCTGCGAAGCGATAGCAATCAAGCGTTCAATACATAGAACCATCATCTCATTCCCCGATAGTGGAGTCGGCCGCAGACTTCTCCGCAGCGATAATGTAGACTCGCGCACAGCAACATCTCCTCGCGGCAGACAGATCTCATGACTCGTGTGCGGGACACTTCGCTCTCCGGACAGACACTTCCATCGTGCGTCATAGCATTCGGAGTCGGATAAAACCATCAGGATCCAAGGAAGCATCGCAAGAGTATGTTGCAGCATGTGCTCGATGTTCCATCCATTTTGAATGCTCCGTATCAGTACTATCCACGAGAGTCTCATCCAAGGCAAAGGCGGATACCGGCAAGCTCACTATGAAAGACGCGTAACGCCAAGAACTTTTTCCCATTGCGCTCCACCACTACTGGAACATTTATTACACGGCACTCTAGATTGGTCCTTGAGCCTTCTGGGTTCTGTGGGACATTGAGATTCGTCTATCCTGTAATGTCTGGCTTGTCTTTAGGTGACCTCAGCAGTCTGCCTATAGAGACCGAAGAGCCCGAGTTTGAAGTAGACTGGGTACTTGTCTACGACTTCAACGAGATTGGTTTGCCTTTCAAGGTCCATTGAGATAGTAAATGTGCTGATGGCCTTTGCCAGAGTCATCCGAGGCGATCGAGGAGTTCACCACTCTTATCAAAGATCTAGAGACGGTGGGTTTACAATGCCAAGTGCGTCATGGCTACGGACTGTCCGTCCTGGTCCTCCTACGGGTACCACGAAATTTGCTGGGGAATGAAGTTTATCGTTCAAGGTGCGTTCAAGAACGAAAGACCACATCCGCAGCTTGAATATGTCTAATATGCTGCAGAGTAAAGGATTGGCTGTTTAGTATTGTCCACACACGCCCCATCGGAGACAAGTCGACGGTGGTCAAAGCCAAATCTTCAGCGGAGGCGCTTCGAACGGTGTATCACCTCGTTACCTGGACTCATGAGCAAGGTGGCGCAGGCGTCACCGCCAACTTTGGCCAGTGGACGAGAATCAGAAGCTCCTTTCCTCCTCATGAAGCCGGTGCTACCCGAAAACTGCTGGGCCGTCTCGCCAGAAAGATGGTTATTAATATGGACGACCTAGACCGGATCAACGATCTTTTTGGAGAAAAGGTCGGTCCTTCTCTACCAATCGCATGGTATTGCGTACTGACAGTGTTTGCAAGGTTGCTTTCTATTACGCATTCATCCAATGCTACTCGCTGTTCCTTATTGTGCCTGCTGCAGCAGGTGTCATGTGTTGGATATTCGGTGAACCTTTTTCTTTCACCTTCGCCATCTTCCTTCTGGCCTGGGGCATCTTCTTCACGGAGTACTGGAAGCGACAGGAAATCGATCTCAGTGTCCGTTGGAATGTCCGAGGAGTCGCGGCTCTTAAGGTCAATCGTCCGCAGTACACATGGGAACGGCAAGACGTGGATCCAATTACTGGCCAAGTCAGGAGAGTCTTTCCCATCTACAAGCGTCTCGCGCGGCAAGCACTGTTCTTTCCGTTTGCCATACTAGCAGGTCTGGCTTTGGGGGCTGCGTTAGCTGCCACGTTTTTCCTTGAAGCCTTCATTTCTGATGTCTACGATGGCAGCACAGAGGATCATCATTGGGTATGTTGAGAGCAGAGCTGTTGCGGTGAGAGGGTGTGCTAATTCATTGGTTTCCAAGGCTTTGTCATATCTCCCAACTATCGTATTGTCGTGCTGCTTGCCATTCATACTCTCATGGCTGACATCTATCGCATCACGTATGTCAGAGTACGAGAATTATCGCACGAACGACGACTACGACCTCGCTCAGACACGGAAGACCTTTGTCCTGAACTTTGTCGTTTCCTTTCTACCCATCTTCATCACGGCTTACATTTACGTGCCATACGGGAACCGACTACTACTTTACTTCACACCATCGAGCTGGACAGCGGCCATTAAGGTGTTGCAAAACCTTCAGATCGATCCTGAACGTCTGCAGCAAGAAGTCATCTCATTGTCAATGACTGGCCAGGTGATGAGTTTTGGGGAGGAGGTCGTAGTGCCGTATCTCCGCGGAAGAGCCAGCGCAAAGTGGCGAGAGTACAAACGCGACAGCCAAGTCTCACGATCGATGCATATGAGGGGAGACAGCGACCAGACTGAAAGAACGTTCCTGAAAGACTCGCCACATGAAGCTGCAATGCTTTCTAGGATCCGCTGGGAAGCGGAAGCAGATGTTTACGACGTGCACGAGGACATCATGGAAATGTGCGTCCAATTTGGATATCTGGTTCTGTTTGGCGTCGCATGGCCTCTCATGCCCCTTGGATTCCTCGTGAACAACTGGATCGAGCTCCGAGGCGATCTGTTTAAGCTCTGCGAAGGATCCCAGCGACCAGCGCCCATCCGAGCCGATTCCATTGGACATTCCATCGCAGCGCTGGAGCTTCTCACGTGGCTTGGAAGTCTATCGACGGCAGCATTGGCCTACCTTTATCACGGAGAGCAACCTATGTCCCAGATCCGGCTGTCGTACCTGTTGCTCATTGTCTTCATCTCTGAGCAAGCTTTCCTGGGCTTCAAACTGCTTGTCAGCTACAGTCTGTCCATTATAGGATCTCAGGTGGTCAGGGAAGCCGAATCCAAGCGGTTTCTCATGCGAAAGACGTATCTTGAGACATTTTCGGAAGAAGCAGCGAGCACGTCCCAGGAAGAGCTCGCACGCATCCATGCTACGGGTCAGCGGTCTGAGGATGCGTCTCCGAGGGAGAAAGGGATAGAAGCAGAGAAGCAATCTCGTGCGACCACAGAGACCAAAGCGAAGAATCTCAAGGACGGACCGGATGTTCAACCCATGAAAGAAGGGTCGCGCGAAGAAGACGATTACCAGACGGAGACGGCGCAGCGATTTTGGGAGAGCAAGAAGGAAGATCAGATGAGCACGGTCGAGGCGGGAGCGAGGCTGATTGTGGCGCTGAAGGAGCTGCATCAGCACCGGATCAATCATTTGCCGAGTAATGATGTGGACAAGTCGAAGTGAATGTGTAGGGACTTTACATAGAGACACACACGAGTATGTAATAGTAATAATACCAAAAGGGGGAGTTGTTGGTTTGTGCCTGCATGTTCGAGAGTGCCATCGGATGTGAGCAGAGCAGGCTCGGAAGCAATGGGATGATTACGTAATTGAGAATTAAGCTTTCCAAGCGCGTCATTCCCAGGCGTTGGCGCGTCGTCCACCTTCAGGGAAATGTTCCCCGTCGTACGATGCGAAAGGAAGAATCAACTAATAATAATTACGAGACTCCCTTCTCTTTCCCTTCCCTTCTTCCGCATCCCATTGCGCTTCTGGGATAGAGACGGCCATTGCGATCGCAGTACCCACGTGATCACCCATCATGGCTCCCAAAAAGGCCTCCTCAACATCAACATCAACATCAGCGCAAACCGAGAAGCCGCATGGCTATGAATTCGGAGGCCCGTAAGCTCAATCCCCACTTCACAGCTCATTGTATCATCTCCATACATATGACCGGCTCCGACTAACTTCATTTCCCAATGCAGCATCGGCGCCCTCTTCATCTCCTTCGGCCTCCCCGTCGCCTGCTACGCCTTCGCCTTCCTCTGCAACGACGTCTCCGGCTGCCCTGCTCCATCCCTCCTCTCGCCCACCAAGCTCTTCACACCCCCGATCCTCTCACGCCAGGCGGGCTGGCAACATGCGTTGGATGTGCTCAAGGTCGAGGTCGGCTGGCCCGGTTTCGCCGGCTTGCTGAGTCTGGAGGCCATGCTCGGCGCATTGGCATGGTATGGCCTAAGTCTGCTGCTCTACGTGCTTTTGCCGGCCAAGGAGGTCGAGGGCACGGAGCTGAGATCGGGTGGCAAGCTGATGTACCGCATGAATTGTAAGTGGATTGCCCCATCGCCGTGTAGACTGTGGAGGAGACACTCTCTGACAGCATGGATACAGCATTCTCTTCCGCCCTGGTCATCCTTGGAATCTGCGCCGCCGGTACCTGGGCGCTTGGCCCGGACTTCCAGGTCTGGACCTTCATCAACCGCAACTACCTCCAGCTGATGACTGCAAACCTCCTCATCTCCTTTGCGCTCGCCACATACGTCTACGTCCGTTCCTTCGAAGTTAAGCCGGGCAACAAGGAGCTTCGTGAGCTGGCCGCCGGTGGTCACTCAGGTAACATGCTGTACGACTGGTTCATCGGACGCGAATTGAACCCGCGCGTCACAATCCCGCTGCTCAACACCGAAGTCGACATTAAGGCGTTCATGGAACTCCGTCCCGGCCTGCTCGGCTGGATCATTCTCGACCTGGCCTTCATGGCCCATCAGTACAAATCTTACGGCTACGTCACCGACTCCATCCTCATCGTCACCGTCTTCCAGGCCCTCTATGTCATGGATGCCCTCTACAACGAGCCTGCCATCCTCACCACTATCGACCTCACCAATGACGGTTTCGGCTTGATGCTCGCCTTTGGTGACCTTGTCTGGGTGCCTTTCATATACAGCCTCCAAGCCCGATACCTCTCGGTCCACCCTGTCATCCTTGGTCCGCTCTACGTTACAATCGTCCTCGGTCTCCAGGGTTTAGGCTACTACATTTTCCGCCAGTCCAACAGCCAGAAGAACGCTTTCCGCACGAACCCGAACGACCCTTCCGTTGCCCACCTGAAATACATCGAAACTGCCTCCGGCTCCCGCCTCCTCACCTCCGGCTGGTGGGGTACTGCCCGCCATATCAACTACCTGGGTGATTGGCTCATGGGTTGGTCCTACTGTCTGCCGACCCTCGCTGCTGGCTACAAAATCGTCCCTTCGGTCCTCACTCCGGGCACGCGCTTAGTGACTACCGAGGGCATGGCAGGCGCTGCTATCCCCATCACTTACTTCTATATGTTGTACTTCGCTGTGTTGTTGATCCATCGTGAGATGAGAGATGAGGAGAAATGTAGCCGCAAGTATGGCAAGGATTGGGAGAGGTATTGTAAGATTGTTCGGTGGAGGATCATTCCGGGGATTTATTAGCTGAAATGAGGAGGCTTGGGGAGATGATTCCTGCTCGCATTGGATTTGGAGCGGTGTAGTATTGGTCTCACTTGGGCAGAGATTTTCGAGAGCTTGCTATATAGCAATGGAGTTCAGACCCTACTGGCAGTCTCGCTGCATCATCAATGATACGCCATGTTCCTTGCAGCCAAGGTTAAGTCTCAAAAGCCGCATCGCATGGCTGAGTGTCGATACTCAATGTTACCCCTTCCACTTTGCTAGGGACAACGAGCGACAGCATTGTTAATGAGCAACGTTTATCATCGCATCTTCCGCGAGGACTGGAGTTCCTCGGAGAAGCACTGGATCCTGCTCGCTGGTCTGGAAGGTCCATCCTTGGAGGATGCAGGTGTCTCGTTGGATGAGTCTGATCTTGAGTCTTTGTGTGTGCGTGTTGGTGTGTAAGTACGTCAACGCATGAGCTGTATGAAAGTCCAATGGCTCTCCATTTAGATTTTGCTGGAGGTCATTTGGAGGGTTGAGGCTGCTGCTGCAATGGATCTCCCCATCGGCGGCCGAAGGAGGTGGTAATAAGCGGAAGTCTTGAGCAAGTGGCAACACTACGCTGGTTGAAGATGATTTACTTTACGGAATGAGGCGTTACCATTTTCAACAATATGATGGTAGTTCTGTGAGGGAATAGCCTCCGTCGTACAGGCTTGAGTCAACCTGTTTCAAGATCAACCCTCGCGAGCAAGGAGAAGTTATGGTGATGCAACCCTAGGTAGGTATCCTCTCTAAAAGACGCACAACTTTTGCCTCAACTGCGAACGAGAAACTCGAAAATCCCAAACCTTTCCGCTTTCCTATCTTGTATCGGATCTTGAGTTAAGTTAAACGCCAACTGAACAGAAGAAAGGCCGCCGGCACGTTGTTCATGTGGATTGAATTTCCCTGTACTCATCAGGAGTCGTACCGCTGCAAAACCGCCACCAACCACAGCGTTAGCCAATGCGTTCCTGCTTTTGTAGTCCACCACATGAAAATCAATTCTTCTGCTGACAAGCAAAATTCTCAGTATCTCTACTTGGCCGGCTTGGCTGGCGATTAGAAGCGGTGAGAGACCCCACTTGTTTTTTGAGTTGGCGTTGACCGTTTCATTAGATAGAAGGATACTGAAAATGTAAAGGTATCCCGTGTTCGCGGCCATTGCCAAAGGCGTGTTACCCCAGCAATCCTTGGTGTCTAGCGCAATCCTTCCGCTATCAAACAAGATGCGAGATCTCTCGGCCAATTCCTCCGTTGTCGAGGTATTGGGCAAGACGGAGCGCTTAGATGCTGCAATGTAATGTGCTAGCGTTCTCCCCTGACTATCCTGTGTGCTCGGGTCGATCAATGGGCACTTCAAAAGAATCTTGAGGCCATTGCCGGAGGCTTTAAACCATGCTCTTGCAAGTGGTGTCGTAGTTGGAATGTGCGGCCAGCCTGCCTCGAGCAGCTCTGGTGTTGGCGGAGGATCTGGGAAGTACATAGTGTTTGCAATCGAGTGCAGGTCCTGCTTCGTCGATCGCACGAGTGATTCCAGAATGTGTAGTTCCTCAGCTCCGTCAATTCCCATTGCACAATGTAGCGCAACCATAAGTGGAGACCACGATGCATTTCCTCTCTGGTCCGGATCGCTATCTGGCGATGCGAGTAAAAGATCTACAACATCAGCTTGCCCCATCACTACAGCGTGGTGTATGGGTGGTATTCCGTAGCAGTCGGGAACGCTTACCAAGACACCATGTTGCAAGAGTAGCTTCACAATGCTTCGGCAACGGCCTCCTATAGCTGCAATCAGAGGTGTCACTCCATACCGATCTTGAGTGTTCAACATTTCTCGCCCGCCGCCAAGGGTCATTGTTGGCTGATGTCCATGATTCCAGCGAGATAGCAACCTGTTCAGCGTATTGATGAAGCCTAGTGAACAGATGATGTCCACCACCCTGTCTCTGCCGTCAACGAGTTGGGTACAGTAGTTCCACCGAAATGGGTCGCACCAAGTCTGTACCTCCCACAGATCAGGTCCAGAGACTGATTGCAGGAAATTCACACACTCATCAACAATGTTAGTGTCCGACTCGGCTTCGAGGTAGTGCTCCCACCAGTGCTTTACTGCATAGTCCGTCAGCTGTGGCTGTGCAACGGGAGGTGTTGTCTCTCCGTCATCTGCTGAGGCTGCATTGATTTGATTTGCAAGCACAGCGCGCAAGACGTCGGCTGGTCCCTTTTCCCCATGGAAGACTCTTGCAACATCTTTCGCTCTCTTCACGCATCGACTCCGCCCTTCTTTAATAGCCGTTAACATGCCTTCTCGGGTGAGCAAGTATGCCAGGCAGCGCTGTGTTAAACGAAAGTGGGATCGTGAGAGTGTAAAACCTGTTCCCGTCCGGCTGGCAAGCATCTGTAGCCCACGGGTCACAAAGAACTCCAGTACAGATTCATGATCGTGTTGAAGTACTTGAAGCTCAGCTTTTTTGGGGATAGGATCAAAATCACGATACACGAGCATGATCTTCTGCGGCCTAACCAACCCTCGCGTGAGGCGTTCCGCTCTCAGCATAAGAAGCTTATCATTTTCGCACCAATGTTTGTTCGGGCTTCTGAAGTCGTGAATGCTTGCTCCTTTCCCGTATGGTGTGTCGATGCATATGGCGTGTCGAAGGGCCTCTACCGACAAAGGAGCTTGTAGCAAAGTAATCCATTCCAGCAGCCGGAAAGCCACTTCTGCCTCTTCTCTTCGTATCTGCTCAACAATTGAAGCGTAAACATCGTCCAGATCTTGCGGACAGCTCGCTAAAGTATCCAGCACGTAGTTGACAGGTTCACCGCCTTGGAGAAGCTCAGTAGCCTGACGAATGGCATACTTGAGCCACTGGAAAACCGATGATGCCCGATCAAGCAAACAACCCTTGATGAGCAATAAGTCTTCCTCTTCGACAATACCCCCGCGCAAAGAAGGCTTTCTAAGCTTTTGCAGGTGGAAATCCAGATAAGAGACCATATCAGACTGATTCAATTCCTCCAGATTGAGGCACATGAGTTTGTCGAAATTCCACTTCGGATAAGGTCGAGAAGAGAAACATACCCGGAAGCCATTTTGTGTCTCAGATGCGAGCGTGGTAAGCCACTCGAGAATCTCTGTTGCATGTTCATCACTGCAGGCATCCAAGCAATCGACGTAGAAATAGGCTTTTCTTGATTGACGAAATTTATGTTTGCAGATATCGCCCAGCTGCTCCTGCAGCTCTGAGGCTGCCCAGTCCCAGGTAACGCCTGCTTGGTCTTGCTGCTTCTCTCGTACCGCAAAGTTGGTTGCTTTTGTGAAGCGAGTGAGAAGATCGCCATCAATGGCAAGAATCTGATGGAGTAATCCTCGATACAGTCCATCTGGCGAACGTGGGAGTGATTCAGCTTTACCAAAAACAAAAGAGTGAGACAAGACGATCGCGTTGGAGATCTCCAGGGCCTGTGTCTTTGCTTCAGACGAGAGATGGTTGATCAACATGGATTTTCCGCAGCCGGCTCTTCCTTTGATCCAAAGTACGCCGCCGTCTTGTTGCCACGCCTTGTAGACTTCGTTCTCCAGGACCCAATCACCAGTTCCAGGCACTTTCTTATCACTTTTGCCGTCAATGTAGATCTGTCCAGAAGCCAAGGAACGAAGACAGCCTGTCACCATGTCAACGCAAGCTAAAGAACCTGTTCTGTTACCATGATACTTACGAAGTTCAACTTCAACATCACTGTCATCTTCAGAGCCAGTTAGGTTTCTGTTCATGGAAAGGTCAAAGAAGGCATTTTCAAGGTTTCCGATTTGAACGCCGCGATCGTTCGAGCCAAAATGGTTGGTTTGGGTTAGTCGCGGATCGCTCATTTTGCCCCGAGGACCTCGTACAGGTAGGATCTTCGAAAAGAAGAATATCTCAGAGCGGGTGGCGCATAGGTATTGGAGAGAGGAAAGCTGATGCTCAAACAAAGTCATACTGGCAGCAAACATGAACATGCAAGAGGAGCGTGCGAGCTGCAACCTGCCGTGCTCAACTGACGCATCAACGGAAGGCAAGATGCGTTAGTGTCAGGCTTAGGAGATCTTTTCGCTGATATTCTATTCGTCGTGCAATTGGCTATGACAATCTCAAACTCACCTGATGCTATTAGAGGGGTGTGCTCCAGGGCCGATTAACGTTGCGCATCCAGCCATGGTTTACTTGAATCATCATGGAAAAGATCAGAAAAGCGTAGAACATGTGTCAACATTCAGGTAGCAATGCTCACCCAACCGCCAATTTCTTCGATCAATGATCATCGCCGGCCCAGTCTCGTCCATTACCCTGCCTCTCACTTTGGAGAAAAGTAAATTGTTCCAGCTTGATAACCCGCCACCATACCTCCATTGTTCGTACCACTGAAGTGATTGGTTTGCTGAATTCCCTGCCGACGCAGTTCCGCTTCCGCTGTCTTAGCGTCAAGAGCGTCTTTGAACTGCCGGTCCACTGCATCTGAATGCTTACTGAGTATGTCCTGAATGATATTCCCAAGATCGACACTCAGATGCCCCATCTCCTCCTTCGCCAATTGCTGTAGCGTTGCTTTGGCGCCGGGAACGGCGTCTTCAAGGGTGCTGAGTAGCTTCTCAATGTCACCGATCATCTCTTCAAAAGAGGTCTTGTCCAGAACGGCCCATACTGCTTTCTTAATCGGTTGTGGGACGGAAGGCCGCTTGAGTCGCTCGATAAGCTTCTTTCCATTCCGCATGCAGAGAGCTTTCATAGCCTCTGCCACCTGACGGTCCTCAGTCGTCTTTGGCTGTGCGATTTGAGGGCCACCTGCTGAGCCAGCTTCCCCTTCGTACGACTGCGACTTTCTGCGTGCTTTTTGGACCAGAATAGAAATCTGCTGCACATCTTTCTCTGCAACAGCGAGGTTAGAATCATTGATCTCCGCTTTGCATTCGTCCAATGCTAGATTCAGGCGAGTGAGCCGAACCTCTGCCCATCGTAGTCTGATCGTGCCAGTCTTGAAGTCATCGTCAAAGTCACGAGCAAGCTGTATGTAACGAATGTCTTCAACAACGTTGTGAAGCATGCCAAACAGGCCGATGCCTAGCCCCACAGCTTCCATCTGGAGTGGAGGAGAAGGTTCTTGGAGTAGTGTTCTTGGGCCAAAAATGGATGCGAAGGCGGGGGTTATATATGCAATACCACTCAAAGGGTCGTGCGGAAGCTGAAGTCAAGGTCAGCAATCCAGTTCACTTCAAAGGATGCTTCTGTACCAAAGCACCATCGACATTGCTTAAAAAGACGCTTTTGAAGCAAGGCACAAAAGGCTGTTGTTCGAATGCAGGCTTCTCCGTGCTTGTCAATAGATTAAAGTTCTTTCGTCCGCCTCTTCCTTGCACAATGCAGGGTTTTCTTGCCAGTTGGTAGAGAAAGCAATCAGAAATCAGCATTATTTCCTCTTCGATAGGGCTGCGGACAGCAACAAAAATGACAATGAGTCTTTCATTCATCAAACCTCATCCCAGTGGCTGCGAACATGCTCCCGACCTCTTCATCCCGCAGCACAAATTCCCAGCCTGCTGCCGACCCCTCGCTGGCCGCTCGATAGCCGTAGACATTGGTGAATTTCCAGCCCTTGCCTTCGTATTCACTACCTTCTTGCGGAACGAATTGCCATTCTAGCCAACACAAGGCAGAAGTCGAGCTGTATGATTCGATCTTCTTGATTTGCAATAACTTCAGATGAGTTCCGAGTTTGAGATTGACGTTCTTCCGCATCTCCGTTTCGATAAGCTTGGCGGCTTCTTCTTGCGTCTAGTATCTCAACATCAGTGCGCTTGAACTGCTCAGGTCGAGTGCGAGGGCATTTCCAAAGTCCTTTGCAGGGGAAGAAGTCACCACGCTTACCTCGAAGCGCGAGATTTTACCACCTGTAAAGAACGTCACGCCGGGTCTGTAGTGCTGCCCAACTTTGCGAGCGACTTCTGCACAAAGCTCCGAGTCTGAGCATGAGGGTGAAGTAAACAGGTCCGAGTAGGCGGAGATGAAGCTTTGGACTTCTTTACTCAGCTCTGGAGACATGGCGAATTGCTAGGTTGTCGTTGGTGGCCGTCGTGTGCTGCAGCCAGAACTACCAGACTGTATTTTTCGCAATACTGCTCTGTAGTGTTAAGTGATCGGCGCTAAACAGGAGCAGAGTCCAATGCTTCCAATGGTGTAAGAGTCGTCAATTGTATTCTCCATCGGTTTCACGTCCGTTTGTTCTGTCGATGCGGCTAAATGCTACATTATGTAGGATGCTCCGCATTTGTAAGCACACTTATCGATAAGATGGTCAATCTAAAATAACTCTGCATGGCAGGTGTTGTTAAGACTAGTCGAGGTGCCGAGGATGAGTCTTGCACCAACGCCGGACGTGTATGTGATTCTTGCAAATGCTAGACAAGTCTCCATCGTCTCTGGTGCAGAGGCATTTTCTTGTAAGGGGATTGCGGGACAGTGACGTTGAATCTAATCTCAAAGCAAGGCAAACCTCAAGCTGGTAGATGCAATTCCATGGTTTGACTGAGTGTTGGTAACCGACTCGCTTGAAGGCCTCGTATGATTGATAATTCCGTCCCTTCTAGGACAATTTCTACCAGCTTTGGCGAAGCACACTTCGACTATCGAACAGCTCAAAATGATCGGCCATTTCACTCATGGCTCCCATGGGCTTGTAGGCTTCTTCCCGGTCAGGACCTCTGCCTCGCCGCTCTCTTTCACCAGGAAAATATCTTCATGCCGTACGCCGAACTTGTTCAGCACATAAATGCCCGGTTCAGCTGTGAAAGTCATGCCTGCACGGAGCCGCGTGCCCACGTTGGCCTTGTTGAGGTAGGGCGATTCGTGCGCCTTGATCCCGATGCCGTGGCCAACGCGGTGCGTAAAGTACTCGCCGTAACCAGCGTCGGTGATGACACGGCGTGCGGCAATATCGACGCTCGCGGCTGTCGCGTTAGGCTTGAACTGCTTTGCCGATGCGGTCTGGGCTTCGAAGACGGTGTGCCAGACTTTGAGCTTCTCAGCATGGAGCGGGTCGGAGGACGCTGCTACTGAGTCTGTGGAAGCTGCCGTCTCCGAGCTGAGTAACCACTGAGGAATGAATGACCAGAAGTTTTTGTTGTCTCGCGATGGGATGAAAAAGCTCCGGCAGATGTCGGAAGAGTAGCCGAGATAATGTGCACCGACGTCAATCACAACCATGGTGTCTTCGTTCAGGACTTTACTACCAGTCACGAAGCCGCCGTGCGGCAACGCGCCATCTTCCTCGAAGAGCACAATGTCAAAGAATGGCGTAAACCCTATAGCGGACATGGTGCTGTCGAGGATGCGAGTGACTTCGTCTTCTGTGACACCAGGTTCAAGGCCTAAGTGTGCATGGTCAATCAACTGTGGGCTGTACAAGGAGCGGTATGTGTTGCGGCTTACATTTCCGTACTGCCCTTACTGCTTCGACCGTCCCCGTGTTCACTGCTCGTAGCAATTCGACTTCCTGTGGGCTTTTTACCTGCCGTACAGCTTCCACCTCACCGCCTAGTCCGACTGTTTCAAATCCGCTTCTGTCCAGACCTCTGACGATGTAGTCTCTGATCTCCTCATCCATCATGAGCAGAACATCGCCATCTTCCGGAAACAGTCCGCTCTTCCTCAAGGTCTCATAAGGGTCCCAATGCTCTTCCCAGCCTATCACTCGATCACCCTCGGTGAATCCAGGTATCCCAAGCATTCGCACCCTGCCCACCTCAAATGCTGGTGCCAAGATGCTGGTACTTGCGACTATCTCGCCAGAGTCAGACAACTCCGGCTGCACGATTATAAGCATGGGCCGCTCCTCTGGCTCCCAGGGTTCCCAATCAAACTGGCTGAGATTGGCGTAGTACTGGGAGGTGTAGCCGGGCTCCATAACGAATGCCGGGACAGAGGTAGCGTGCAACGCGCGTGCAAGATTGTCGCGGCGGGCGACAAACTCGGATGCGTGGATGGGCTCGGCAGAGTCGAGGAAGTAGAGATCAGACTTCAGGTTGCCGACGGAACAGGACTGGATGTCGGAGAGCCATTTCTGATGTGAGTCGATATGGACAGCGGAGAGACCATTTGCCCACACTACCCAACACAACGCAGCTGCAGCAAGAAGCAATATGCGTTGGTATCTGCCTCTGTGTCCGACCGCCCTGGCCTCCTGCTTAGCAGTAGCATCTTCCAGATGAATGGCGCCCTTCATGTTGGATATCGGTCTGGCTTCAATCTCCGAGTTCAGGGCAGGCATAGCGATGAAACCAGGCTAGACATTCTTTCTATAGCTTCACCAGTGTTCCGGCTTTCACCACGTAGGTCTAATGCGGTCAATGGGGACTGTGACCACTGGGTCGTGACCGCCCGAGATCGCAGGATTGATGAGATGGTAACCCTATGCTACCACCATAACTCGGCCGAGCCATTGAGATTGATCTCGGGTCAGACTCGCAAAAAATGGAGTCGTGTCGTGAAGTCGCTTGTCTCTTTGCCCGTCCGACTAGCAGCACGACGTGAAGTTTGGCTGCACAGCAAGCTAGAGGTTCATCCTACCTCCTATCGCCCCACTTCTTGGCCTATCGGCTGCCCGTGGCGCCAGGCTGCACTCTCCCTCACCACGCTTCATTCGCTTACCTGTTCCCTTCGACAAATTCATTGGCGATGATATGCAACGGTAGCATTCGAGTAGGCCAGCTGCGCCGATCTCGCATTGTCGACGGCGGATATCAACGCATCCAAACAACGCTAAGCGGTGCTGTTCACTATGCTAGCAGAACGCATTTGGACCTCTCATATGCTTGCTAGGTATGCTCTTGTTAGCGCCAAGGTCGGCATATAGGCCTTGCAGACGGTTCACAGTCGGATGAACATCCTGAGGGCACAGTCAGCGGCACCCTATTATATACAATTCTGCTTTCGCTTTTAGCCTTCCCTCTCTGTGTCACATTTCCATTCTCTCTCCTGTCCGTCCCCTGCATGTCGAGTCTCTGACACCCAGCATGGATATCAACGCGAGCTCTTCAGCTCCACAGACAGGCGAGATCGAGGTCATGAAGGCCAAAGGCGACGACAAGAGGACCGACCATATATCCACGACTCAGATTCCCGACGAGACGACTCCGGGGCAGTCAGATATTGAAGCGGGCGACACAAAGCGCTACTACAGCAAGACTTCAGTGTGGTTGATGGTACTGTACTCAGGCCTCGCCATCGGATCCGACGGTTTGTAAGGCTCTCGCCATTGCCGTTACATTAATGGACCCCTCTTGACGTATCGTGTGTTTAGCAATGCCGCTATCATCGGCAACGTACAGATTCTCCTCGGCGAACTCTACCCGGATGCTCTCACCGACTTCATCTACTCTCGTCTGAGCAATGCCTTCTTGATCGGGATGATCGTTGGTATGCTGTTCTTCGGCGGCATAGTCGATCAGTTCGGTCGGAAGACCGGTGCAGTGGCGACGACATTGCTACTCGTCCTTGGGATTGTCTTATCTACTGCGGCTTCCGGTACGACGCCTACTGGAATGTTTTGGATGCTCATTGTTGCCCGCGGGATTGCAGGTGTTGGCGCTGGCGGCGAGTGCGTTAACGTGTCCAAGGCTATTTAAATTCTTACCTGCTGACCTCGTCGTAGATATCCTGTGAGTGCTGCCGGTGGAATAGAGGCTACTGATGAGAACGCTGGCATGCGTAAGTATCGTGGTTTCATGTTCGCTATGCTAGCAGACCTGAGTGCCTCCTTGGGTTATGTTTGGGGTGGTCTCACACCACTACTGCTGCTCCTCATTACTACTCAGCAGGAAAGGCATTACGACGTCGTTTGGCGCACCTCCTTCGCCGACGGCATGATTCCACCGTTATCAATCTTCTGGTTCCGAATGAAAATGGCTGTCAGCACGGCTTACCGCACCTCCACCATGCGCAAGCAGCGCGTGCCCTATCTCCTCGCTATTCGCAGGTATTGGCGCGCATTACTAGGTTGCTCTGCAACTTGGTTCATGTACAACTACGTTAGTGTGCCCTTCGGCATTTTCAGCGGCACCATAACAACTCGAACGAACCCTGAGGGCTCTCTCATCAAAAATCTTGGCTGGGGAGTCGTCATCAATTGCTTCTACATCCCTGGTCCCTTCATCGGAGGCTTTCTGAGTGACAGAATTGGTCGGCGGCAAACCATGTGTCTTGGATTCACACTCCAGGCCATTTTGGGCTTCATTCTCGGTGGCGCAAACACAAAGATTCAAGAAATCTTTCCGCTATTCGTCGTATTGTATGGCATCTTCCTCACGCTGGGTGAAGTCGGACCTGGCAGTACTGTGGTCTTACTGTCATCCGAGTGTTTTCCGACGTCCATTCGAGGCCAGATGATGGGCTTCATTGCGGCCTGCAGCAAAGCTGGTGCGGCGATCGGCAGCGAGGTCTTTGCCGCCATTTCGGCGCGCTTTGCAGATGATACGGCTAGATCCAACCAAGCATTGTTCTGTATCGGATCTGGCTTCGCTCTGCTCGGAGCGCTAATTGCATGGTTCGTTATTCCAGATATGGGAAGAGTGCTAGGTGACGAAGATGAGAGATGGAGGGCCTACTTGGAAAGCAAAGGTTGGACGGCGCAATGGGGAGATGCCGAAACGGTGGATCCCGCGCGGATCCGTATGGATAAGGTGACAACGTAATCGCGGAGAGCAATGTGTTGACAGTGAAGTCTTGGATTTGTCAGACTGCTACGCGCAAGGCCGCGCTATCTGCTGGCTTGAAATAATGATACCTAAATGCGCAAAAATGGAAGGGAGATGCGACTGACTTCCTGAAAGCGTGCGTCCCCTTTCACGAATGTCACAACACAGTACCTACAAGTGTCCGGGAAATCAAGGAGATCGACTGTAAGCAGCCTCGAAGGTGTCCGGTCCCCAACCGCACGCTCTACGTAGTCTGCGAGCGATGTAAAAGGAGCTGACAGCCTTTGATGTCGGATGTGTGCGGTCGGTGCAGAGTGACAGGAGGTAGTGCGAGATAGGAGGTGTGTAGTACGAAATCGAAGGACACAGTGGTAGTAAGCCGCGCTCAGGCCTATCGCTCGGCTGATAGTGTAGCCGACGACGTGACGCGAGAACGTCGCGTCCGCCCACGCTTCACGTGTTCCGCTCATGTTGCTCATGCTTCCAGCCTATATAGTACATTGCTGCGTGCGTGGCGACACAGAGGGCCTTTACAACTCACGCCGTAGTTTTCAACGTAGTAGAACCAGCTCCAACGACTCTATCCTATCTGTCTGATCATGTCTCGCCTGCAAGGTCGAAAACGACGTGCCGTACGACTCTCCACCCATCAATGCGCAGAGGCAAACCAATTGACTCTACATCTAGGATCCAGAGGAGTCTCCGTCTGCGTCTCCCGAGCCTCCAACCCAGCGAAGACGAACACTCAACGATGACACCATTGACGACGTGTTCGGCGGTGATGCCGAAGGCAGAGCCCCCGACAGCAACATGGACCAGTTGGTCAAGAAGTTTGTTCGTCTGGCCTTAGCATGCGAGTACAACCGTACATCGATCAAGCGGAAAGACATCAACGAGAAGGTCATAGGAGGGAAGTGGAGGCTCGAAGCTTTTCAACTCGCTGTTTGCACAGACGCAAGTTCAGCTGAAAAGTGTCTTCGGGATGGAGATGGTGGAGTTGCCAGCTAAGGAGAAGCATACGATGAGAGAGCGTCGCGGTAAGTGGCATCAAGAGCCGCAGGGAGTGTGTAGTGATGGCAAGGTAAAAGCTGACATTGTCTGTCACAGCCGCCCAAAGTCAGGCCGACAAGCCCAAAACAACCACATCCTGGATCCTCATATCTACTCTACCACCACAGTACCGGGACTCCGAAATTATACAGCCCTCAGCTGTTCCAACGAGCGAGCAAGAAGCAACGTACACTGGCATATGCACTTTGCTGACGTCGATCGTCTCCCTCCACGGTGGAAGTCTACCAGACGCCAAATTCGAACGCTATCTCCGAAGATTACTACTCGAAGACAATACGCCTGTTGCAGCACAACCCAAGACTGAGGAGTTGATAAAGAGGATAACAAGAGACGGATATGTCCTCAAGATCAGCGACGATATAGGGACGGGCGATAGGGAAGTTTACTGGGTTGTAGGTCCAAGAGGAAAAGTCGAAATTGGCGATGATGGGGTGAGGGGATTGGTGAAGTCGGTATATGGCGAGGTCGAGGAGGATGTCGAAGAGGATTTGGAGAGGAAGATTAATAAAAGTCTTGGTGTGGCGGAGAGGGAGGCGGCTAAGAAACAGGCCGCCCAGCAGCAGAATGGCGAGAGGAAGAAGAGAGGGAGAAATAGACCCGAGACTGGACAGGATCGTGAGGATGAGGAGAGTGATGATTCTGACGATGACGAGTAAATTTAAATCTTGATGGCTAATCAGTAATGAAGAGGGATATGTAATTTGCTCTGCGGTCTTAAGGGAATGATGTCGCAGTCTTCATCGGTTTTGCACGAATTCATGTTCAACAAGCACTCATTTCCTACATGCCGAGCGGCACCCTCTATCTTAATCGCAAACATGTAAATGAAGGAACACTGTACAGGTTCAACGTCTTTATGACTCTTTCCAAGTGCAGCGGAGGTCTTGAACAAATCAGGCTGCAGTGTGCGGGTTATCGAAGCCACAACCAGGCTGCGTAGATGGCAACAATGCGAGGAAAATCCAATGGTAAGGTTTTAAGTACGTGCGGTGCGCAGTGGCAAGAGTGGAATGAGGTGAACATGAATCTGGTAGCAGGCCAGCCAATCCTCTAGCTTATGCCTAGCGAGCCTAGCATCGGTGGTAGGTCGATGATAGTTTCGGGGAGTGATCCGAAGCCGATCAACAGCAACTGGATGGCGACATCTTTGGTTCGACCGGTAGAAACTGTTGTAACAGTCCTTTCTATTGCATCGCATGTACTCGTGATAGGAGCCAAGATGGTCGCGAGACGCCTCTTAAGTAGGAGGGCTCTAGGATCTGCATGCGCGCCCGTTCTGACAGCAATTCCAATGTATATGTTGGGTCTGATATAGCCATGAGAGCGGATTAAATCCGACGCTGTCCGAAGCGCATCGTCTCAAGTAGTTGACAGAGGGCGGCGCGATGGGGCCCTTGCACTTTCCAGCCACCGGTTTTTGTTTACACCATCAACGTCATCGAACAAAGTTAGTACGTACTCGATTTGGGGTCGGTGGGAGGCGGCGTTGGAGGGCGACAATCGCATTGTGTGCCGTACCGCTGCAGTGAGAGTTTACCCCCCAAAATTAAAAAAAAAAAAAAAAACATCGACATGCGTCCGATAGACGAAACTCGTAGGTACCTGATTATTTCCCTTGCGTGGCGTAAAAAACCTTGGTAGGGAAAAAAAAATAAAAGAAAAGATTTTCGCTGGATTGGGTAGTGAGGCTTGGCGGGCTGAGACGCGGCTTCCGCTTCCCGCGGCGCGACCTTCTTGTTTACTCTCAGCGTTTGGCAGTTGCGCTCGACCCGACGTGCTGTACCCACTTCCACCACTTGCTACCTCCACGCCTCGCCTAACGCTTTACGACCCTGTAACGACCCGACAACGACACCTTTCTCTTCTTCTTCTTCGCAAGCCGGCATCTCGAATCCGGTATCGATCCTTTTGGCGAGTCGGTCGCATTGCGCAGTCCGAGACGCGCAACGTAACGCAACGCAACGCAGAGCCCGTCGTACCGAGCCTCAGATCCATCTTCGGATTAACTGTGCCTTGGAACGACACAGTTGGAATCGAGACCGCCGATTGGATACAGAGAGAAAGAGAGAGTCAGAGAGATTCAGCGGATTGACATACCACGGAACCAGGCCAATACCCGACCGCACGCTACATTGCGCACACCGAACACCGCCGTCCGGCGCACCTTTCCGCGTGACGTGAAAAGAAAGCTCACCGAGACACCGGAATAAATGCCTCCATCCGGCCGTAAAGGCAAGACTCGCGCGCGCAGGCCGCAGCCGGCGGAACCTGCTCATGAGCCCTCCGACGCCGAGACGCCGGAGGCCATCGCGACACCGTCCCGGTCGTCGACTAGAAAGCGTGCGCGCGGCAGTGAAGCCCAGGCGACGGCGTCTCGAAACACTCGGCGCAAGATCAAAGACACGTGGACGGCCGATAGAGAAGACACCGAAGGCACCGAAGCGCGAGAGCCCAGCGACGCCGAGACAGAACCTGCGACACCCGGCGAACAGGAAATCATCCAGAGCCTAAAGGTGGCAGATCGACACGTTAATGCGACCGAAGATTTTGCCAATGATCTGCTAGAAGGCCAGGAGCATGTACCAGGTTATGGCAAGATCGCAGGTCGCGACTGGGCGTTCATCATCCGCAAGGTCGAAGTTAACATCGGTCGGCCAGAGGCGCAGGAGAAGCTGATGCAGATGGAGGAGAATGGCCACCAGCCCAGCGCATCCTCGAAGACGGTGGTCGACATCGATCTCGGCCCAGACAGGCAAGTGAGCAGGAGCCACGCTATCATCGCCTACGACCCAGAAGCCATGCAGTGGTACATCGTCGTCAATGGGCGCAATGGACTGCGCGTGGACAACAATCTGCTAAAGCGCGGGATGAAGTCGTACCTGCGAAATGGCAGCGTCATCGAGATCGCGAACACTCAAATGGCTTTCATCACTACCGCTCAAGGCGAAGGTGAGGGTCCGATTTGGGATGCCTCCATAATTAAACAAGCCCAGAAGTCTTCCGAGGATGACGATGAAGGCGAAGACGACACGCGCCCTGGTGGCAACCGTCTACCGGGACCTCCTAGCTCCCGCACCAATGTACCAGAGCCAACAGCGTATTCTGGAGATTTTGGTGGCAGTCAGCCGCAAAACCGAACGCATCCGCACTCTCAGCGCGCCATACAAGCGACCCCAGGCACGCCTCTTCGACCTCAGCAGTCATTCATGAAGTCCTCGCCCGCAGCGAATTACGCTCGCGGTGTCATGATGGAATCAACCGAGACCATTGATTACTCCGCCGACAACGCCAAAGATTTAAAGCCGCCACATTCCTACGCTCAACTGATCGGCATGGCGATCCTCAGCACGCAGGAACAGCAAATGACCTTGAATAACATCTACAAGTGGATCATGGCGAACTATGCCTTTTATCGATTTAATACGGGTGGCTGGCAAAACAGCATCCGCCACAACCTATCCCTCAACAAGGCATTTACAAAAATTGCGCGCCGTACCGATGAGCCTGGCAAGGGCATGAAGTGGATGATCGAGCCGACCGAGTTCGATAACTTTGTGCAGCAGGGTATGAAAGGATGCAGAAGGCCGCAGCCGTTGCCGCCAGCTACGCAGAGTACTCTTGGTAGTCCCACCAGTCCGATGCACGCAATGCGGCCTGGTACGGCGACCAACGGACAGACGAAGCAGGACACAGAAGATTCGACGCCGCCGATGCACTCGTTCCAGCCGCTTTTCCCATCAGCTACTGAAGCATACACGCCGGATCGTGGCCCGAGAAGACAAGGCGAGAACAGAGCCAGCGCAGGCAATAACGGCGACGGTCCTGAATACGACTTTTTGACGCGCTCAACACCTCGCAACGGCATGAATGCGATCGCAAATGCCGCTGGCTCTCCCCCGGCGCTGTACGTCAATGATGAAGGCCGTGTGGGACCGCTCGATACCCCTTTCCCTCTCCGCCCGTCTCAACGATTTGCGCCTCCAAGCACACTGAAGCGGCCGAGCGACTTTATTCAATTCAGCAGTCCGGCGCCCTTCTGGAAGATGGAAGGTCTCGTTGGCAGCACTCCTTTTAAGCCTTATGATCTAAGTCCGCTCAAGACGCCTTTCTCCAGCATCAAGAAGCAGGATCCTGAGACGAAGAAGGAGGAACCAGAGAGTGATGACAAGAAAGCCGTGGGCGAACCAAGTAGCGAGGCAAATGGAAGACAGAGCCCTGTCATTCACTCCAGCTCGCCACCAAGGATGGATGGCGAGGGCCGGGGCGACATTTTGGCTTCTCCTACCATGTCTAGACCGGCTACTGCTGTGGCTAAGACCCTTACGCAGCTTGCCAGCTCAGCACCGTCCAGTGCGAAAGAGCAAGCACCCCATCATCTTTCGCAAGAGCTACCTCAACCGCCCTCAGGCAGAGCGGCAACCGAAGAGCGAGAGCAGACCCGCACTCCTTCCGTCCCTCCACCCCACGCACTGCCGGCGCCGCCCAAGCAGGCTTTGACGTACACGAGGCCGCCTTCCGCCCAGCCGTCCATGGGTCCCGCAAATGGCATGCACTCCGCCGCTCCGCCGCCTCATCCCCCTCAGCAGGGACCTCCCAGTGGATACCACCATCAGCCACTGCAAGCACAGCCTATGCAGAATACCTCATTTACTCAGCCAGCCGGTCCAGTGGGTGGCTTTCCCATGGACGATGGAGATGACGAAGGCATTGACCTTGCCAAGTAAGTTCTCATTCACGTTTCCACGGCTTAAAAGACTGTTCTAACCACCTCGCAGGGGTTTTCAACCTATTGGCGCTTTCCATCAGCGTAATCATCTGACTATGGGCATGGGCATGGCGGCACCTGGTTTTGGACGATAGGATGGTCCTTGCAAAGATCCTGTTGCTGCTACTGAACAGCAGCTTGGTCTTACTCGCCTCGACTCGGAGGCCTCTTCGCAGCGCGACTAGCGAAGCTCGAAATCCTTCGGAGAAGACGCTTTACGGATCAGCGATTGGCGAAAGGAGGGATGTCGCCACTCAGATATTGACGTGCTTCCTGTTTGGTACGGCTTCACTCATACTATAATCAGCACATGATGGGGATGGAGTAGGGTCTACTAATGTGAGGCGTGGTGTCAGCGTTCCTTGCCCTTCGGTGTCTACTGGTATTCGAGGGAGCTTTTTCTCTTCTGGGTATAACTCGGCGTATGGTGGGCTTCTTACTTGGGTGGGTGGGAGGCAAGAAATTATGATGCGTGTATGCGATATGACATATGTAAAGATAAACGCTTCGATTTGGCAATCTAATGTTCTCGATCATGTTGATTCTTGCCACTGTATTGTCTGTCTTGGGTTTGGTCTTCGTCGTTTGTCATCTCAGACTGACGTTCTCATTCCTCTTCGATGCCTGTTTGCTTGCATCCTGATACTGTAGCTCATTTTTGGTACCTCACTGGCGCTCGTCGTATCAAACACATCGTTTAGGAAGGCCCGTGTGCATTGTGCAAGCTACAGGCTGTGGAAGGTCAGGCGGCTTCTTCAAACTCCGGAAACGGTCCTTGTTTTACGGAAGCGAAGAGCCTTGAACACTCAGATACAATGCGAAAGAATCACGCATTGGTTTGCTTTGGCGCTGTTCGACGGATGAGTAGAGAAAGATCAGTGTCATGTTCTACATGTCTCACTTCTATATCTAATTGTCTAATGGCGTCCACCGATGGCGTGCTTGCCTTCTATATTCAAGGCCCGTCTAGGCCTCTCTCTTCTCGACCATCTCTTCGCTGCCGCTGTCGCGCAGCTTCTCGTCCGTTTCCATTGGACTCTCGTGGTTGTCATAGCCGAGCAGAGCGGTCAAGCCAATCTCACGCTCAATCCTGTTCTTCATTTCCAGATCTCTCTGGGCGAAACCTCCGGAGCCGAATAGCTCGTCCATCTCTTCCAGGGTACGGCCCTTAGTCTCTGGCCAGAAGAAGATGACAGCGAGCACAGCGATGGTGGTGATGCATCCGAAGAAGATGAATGTGCCATAGTCGCTGGCTTCGATGAAGGGCGAGGTCGAAATACCGACGGCGAAGTTGTTCAGCCAGTTAGCGCTGCCACCCTGCACATTTTAAGTCAGCTATAGTTCTACACCTTCGTGCTTTCCATAACGCTAGCTACTTACCAAACTGACACCCTTGGCACGCATGGAGAGAGGAAAGACTTCCGAAGCGATAATCCATGAGACGGGGCCCCAAGAGTACGCGAAGTTGGCAATGAAGATCCAGACGAAGACGATGGCAGCCCAGCCGGCATCTGAGTGGTTCTCCCAGTCGCCGCTGTATGACCCAATAATTCCAGCGACGATCTATTCACCCAGCGTTAGTATGCGGGCACAACGGGATTATTCGGATGTAGACTTACGAAGTGGCAAGATGCCATGCCAATCGCACCGGCGATCAGAATGGTCTTCCGGCCGAACTTGTCGACGTATAGCACAGCAGGGATGGTAAAGACGAATTCGATGATGCCGACGACACCAGTGGCCAGAAGATTGGTTGTGTTGCCACCGACTAGGCCTTCGAACACGAAGGGGGCATAGTAGTTGATTGCTAATAATCATGTCAGCATAAAGAAGCCTTCTGACAAGAGGCTGACGGGAAGACTCACCATTAATTCCGTTCCACTGTTGGAATGTCATGGTAAGACAGGCAATCGCACTTCGCTTGAGGAGCGAAGGGTTCGTCACCAGCGATGTGTATTCGTAAAAGCCGATCCAGAAGTTGCTCTTGAAGCTGCCATCCTGGTAGTGTGGGTACTTCGCCTCTGAGACTTGCTTTTCGAACTCGCGAAGAGCCTTGATCTCCAAGAACTCAATCCGAACGCCCATGTCATCCGTCGGTTTCGATCGCAGGCGAGCGAGAGTGTCTAGGCATTCTTGTTCACGGCCCTGGTTCATAAGGTGACGAGGTGACTGCGGCATGAACAGGAGCATACCGGCACCGAGGAGGAGGGCTGGGGCAATCTGGATGCAAATCTAGAGTTCTGTTAGACCTTGGTAGTTTAATTGAAGTCCGTCATTACAACATACCGGAATCAACCACGCGGCCTTGTTCTGACCAATGCCAGTGGTTCCCACAACTTCGCCTGTTCCGCCGATGTAGTTCGTACCGTAGCCAATCCAGAAGGAGACCATGATACCGAAAGTGATGGCTAGCTGCTGGACAGCGACCAGTGCACCACGGACCTCTGGAGGTGCAAGTTCGGCGTTGTACAATGGGACGATCATCGATAGCGATCCTACGCCGAGACCAGTTACGAATCGACCTCCCAGAACATAGTCTTTGTTTTCGGTGCAAGCTTGTACTGAACGACAGACGAATGTCAACCATCGTTCAATTTCTTACACTGATACGTTGAAGAATCGATGCAACTTACCAATGACACCGACACAGAATACAACGACGGCAATGACGGCACAGAATCGTCGTCCGACAGCATCCGCGAGGTATCCATTGATGATCGTGCCGACCCAGGCTCCAAGTTCCAGGATAGAGGTCAAGAAACCTTGTCCAATACCAGTCGTCGCGGCATATCCGTTGGTTGCTCGTACGAAGGATGGCATAGCCAAGACCTGGGCGAACATACCCTGGTTGTCTTCATCGATACATCGTCAGCGTCGATTCGAATGGGAAGAGATCAAGAGCTATTAATAGCTTGTTAGACCGGCAGTGATACGTACAGCCATAGACCAATCCACCGAGCGAGGCGAAGAAGGCAATTGCTGAAGTCTTGCCATTGTAAATAATACCCTTCAGACCGTTGGGCCCAGCATATTGCAATCTAGCCTCTGAAAGGCCGCCTCCGGCTGCAGCTGGCGCCATGCTTAATGTAGAAGAAGGAGGTGAAGAGCAACAAGATAGGAGGTGTCGACCTGTTGCAGTACTCGCAGCTCTTCGAACGAAGGGGCAGAAAGAGCCTTATCAACCACGCAAAGGTGCCCTAAGTCCGAGACGCGGAACCCGCATCGCTTTAGGTCGCTCCGGTCTGCATCGCGCCAAGGCATATGGGACGGCTTCGCTCGGATGTCTAACCATCCTTCTCACTGCTTCCGTCCTGTGGTCCCCTGGAATCTGTAGTGCTCTTTTACCCGGGAGCCTCGTTACAGGCCGGCTAAAGTCATGACAAGCACGGCATGGGGGCTCCATGGTGGGTCTTCTAGCCCCCACAAGCTCCGTAGCACGAGGTGCGGGTGAGCTTGATGATCCAGCGAGACGCCTTGTTCATGTCAAGATTCAGAACTTGGCCGGCTTATCCGTTCGGTTGGCTTGCATATCGAGAAGCTTGTTTTTACTTCCACGTCATCTCGTCCACATTATAAAGACATCTTCACCTGACTCGACTTACGCGGAACTGGGGATTTGGCAGTATTAACAATCAATCATGTGTGTGTTGCGTAGCGATGCGTAGCCCTCGATTCAGGCTGCGCTTTCTCGTGGAGCACTCCACAACACTCGGACCCGTTGTTGCCCGCCAGACTCCGGGCAGCGAGACTAAAAGCTAACATGGACCCATCACAATGTGGGCCTGCCCGTGGAGTTTGGCTGAGTTCTGGAGACTCCCACTGGAGCGTTTTGCGGGCGACTGGGGGCGCCTTTTGAGGGCTAAATTTGAAGCGGATGCGAAGATAGCGGATGGAATAAATGCTGGCTGCCATAAACAGCCTTTGTCATCAGAGATCACTTTCTCGACTATCAAAACTGCATGCACACCTTAAATACTGGAAGAAAATGAGGTCGACTCGTCATGTCATCTAGCATGGAAGTCAACCATTTCACATTGCAGGCATGTAATGATTCAACCTATCTCACTGCTCGGCCGAAGGCGATCCATCCGACGCCGTGATTTTTCGCATTGCCTCCTTCAGTAACCGAAAGTACGTCATCATCGTTCAGCTGCTACCACAACCCAGTCCCACTCAAAACCACCGCGCATGTCGCCGTCTTTAGGATGAATGCCCTGCTGGCCGCTGCTTCCCCCTGGGCTCCCACAAATTCAATCCCTGCCTGAATGCCACCTCTCTTTGCCGATCGCTTACGCTCGCCACGTGCACACCCACGCTATATTTCTTCACCAGAGAGAAAGAGTTCCAGAAGACTTTGGTCCCTTAGACCCACACATTGTCAGGTTCAAGACGTCTCTGACCGTCTATCTGGAATTGTTAAACAGCGGTGTCGTGAGCCTCAAGAGATGCAGGGCTGTGTTGAGATCCATGTTTACCCTTCAAAGCAGCCTTGTGAGTGGCCGACGCATGCTTTTTCCGCAAGGTGATACCGTCTGGGATAAGATCTTTGTACTCGTCATCCATCGTTTCCCTGTCTGCTTGATCCTTCGCATGCGCGGTCTCGATCTCGGCAGCCTTTATACAGCGAACAGTGGCGATGGAGTCATCGCTCGCTGCCGGACGAACGCTTGTGTACCGAAGACCCGGCTCAGAGGGACTAGCTCGGATATCCTGATCCTTCCCTAGAGTATCAAATCTCTCATGCAATCTCTTTCGTTGACATGTCCCGGCTGCACTTGCTTCTTGGGAGCTTGCAACCACGGTGCATTGGCAAAGCAGTCTGGGGTCAAGTCTGCCAAGACAGGGGGCATTCTTGGGCGGGGCTCAACCCTCGTCAATGGTACTTTGACACCAAGGCGCTCTTCATCGCGTCTGAAGACAGCAGCAGCTGCTTTGGTCGCTTCTTCCATGCGCTGTGTCGCCCTCATCTGCCGCTCGGCAAACGAGCTGCCGGACTTGGAACCGCTGGAAGCTGGAGATTGCATTACAGGACTGGTGCTCGTGGTTGCACTCGACCGTGTCTCGACGGATGACTTGGCAGCATCAGACGGTGTATGCATAGACGCCTTCATCGCACCGGATCTCGCCTCGCTCTGCACGTTATACTTCTGTCCCTCCGCATCTGATCCAAGAGCAGCCATCATCCTCTTCTTTGCTCTGATGCCAGCTTCACTGGGCGCTTTTGCCTTTGCCTTGGTGTAACAAAGCTTTTGTCTGCCTGCAGCACTATCCTGTAGCAAGGCATGATATAGATCCGCGACACCATCCTGCTGGCTCTCACTCCTGGCCATGTAGCGTTGATCATCCATCGGGCTGCCCCAGCGTGCCATGTGCTCCTGTCTGATCTTTAATGCAAGTGGCAGCTCTTCGTAGTCGATCCCATCTTTGAGAGCAGCATCGGCAATTGCCTGGAGACCTGCGACAAAGGAGCTGCGCTGGCCTGTGCCGGTAGGTACAAGATCACCCTGATATGCTTTACCGCGCGCGGACTTGTTGGTCAGAGGCGGAATGATGGAGTGGCCCATCCCTGCTCCCTTCTGTGCGTTTCTCGCCGCAACTCCGGCAAGGAAGCCGTCCACAGGCCCGATGAAATCCGTCGTCAGCTCGTCTTCAGAGACGACGCGGACTCGTTCAATGCGGATCTGTAGACACGTCTCGTACTCCACAAGGTCGCGCTTGTTGACTTTTGTCGGCTTCAAAGCATATCGAGCAAAACCATAGTGCTCGCGGAATTTGCGGCATCGACCTTGAGAACGGAAGTGCTGGTTCCACGCCTTCTTGCCATGTTGCATTGCTTTCTCGCTGTTCATCCAGACGCTTTCAATAGTCCACCCGACACCACGCGGCGGAGGGTCTTGCGTCATGGAAGGCGAAGCTGCGGCGGAGGAAGACGTCGTGGAGTTGGAAATGGGGCTCATGAGAAGCTTGCTAGCAGCGCTCGGCGACCGGTTCGATTCAGAGGACATGCTGCTACCTCTCCCATTCCCACGTCCTGGGCTAGTAAGAGAGTGGCGACGGCTGACGCCCACGCTCTTGCTGTCGGTCACGCCAAGGTGCGGTGATTTTGGGTCGTGGACTGCAATAACCCACACATGACCAGGGATATCAAGCTGTGTCTCTGCGTGGAACAAGCTGAGGTTGTTCTCTTTGTCCCATCCTCCGGGCGAAGAGCAGCCGACCTCATCCTTGAGGATTTTGCCCAACATCTCGAACCTTATCGCCTGCGCAACGAATCTCCTGTGTCCATCATACCTGCCCCAGGTAACCGTAAGACACCCAGTCTCTTCGTCCTTCTGCGTCAGCTTAGTCTCTACTGCACGTACGTTTGAGTTAGTTTCGCCGAGCACTTCGACCCTGTCGTTGGCTTGCTCCAGGTTCGTGAAGCACTTGTCGATACCAAGCATATAAGTGTCTTGGTCCATTCGCATCTCCGCTGTGTAAGTGATGTACAGGGTTGTGGAGGCCGGCTTCGAGCATAGCTCAAAGGCTGGACTGTTCAGGAGTCCTTTCAAGCGGCGTTTGAACTCGCGGGCAGTGTCCATGGAAGACTGCAGGAGGCTGGGAGCCACCCAGCCTGCGTTCATGGTGGCGAATGCGAAGGGCGGATGCGAGCCTGTCATGTATCGCTTGAGGTATCTGGTGTGTGATTGTGGTGTTGTTCGTTCAAACGGAAAGGGAAGTGCCTGTACTTGAGTAGCTTAAAAAACTCTGCCGATGCTGCAGAGAGGGGTGGTCGAGGACCTTGATTGACCTCAGTTCACAGATTAGCTTGGCAGTGATTGATGCTTTGGACTCGAGTGCTAAGAAAGCTCCAAAAGCCATCAGAGGAAGAGCAAGGTAGAAACAGACTGCTTTCACAAATCCCGCCGTTACGCTGTTCCTTACAAAAACAAATAATCATACATGCTCTGCCTTCTTCATCATCTCCCTTTCACGTTGCTTTTACCCTGCGGTGCCTTGCATGTCGAGACGCAATGGGTCGCTCCTACCAGAATATCCAGAATGCTAAATCCGGACACGAAATTTAGGAGACAAAACAGGGGCCTATATAACCCTAGTCTCGATGCTGCCGACCGGTCTTGAAGCCCACTCGACGCATCCCTGAGCGACACCTTCCCTTGCTGCTGGCGAGCTCACCTTCGCGCCCGCAAGGTACCCAAGCCAGATGAGCCTCGCAACTCGCTCATCCGAGACAGCGCCCATGCGCTCCATCACAGGTTTTTTGCTACCGTCGGTATCCGCCTGGTAGAGCACATCCAGCTTACCCACGGCATCACGGGCCAGAATCAAGACGGACTGCTTCGGTGCTTTGCCACCAGTAAAGATAGCACGCAGTTGCTGCACAGCCTCTCCAAACTCCTCGCTGTCAAATTCCGACTCTATGGCCCCTGGTGGCATGAGCTTTCGCTGCTCCGCCTTACCCTTGTTGATTCCGTTCACAAAGCCATCTCTCAAATGTCCAAAGTCGGTGTTGCGGGTTGGCGATATTCTCCATGCGGTCTTGATGCCAGGCGTCTTCAGTAGCTCTGTCCACATCTCGCGGCTCTGTTCTGGGTCGAGGAGCTTGTTCCTCAGCCCGTCCTTCTCCGACGGGATGAGCGTGGATGCGGTGGGGTTGACGGTTCGAATGAGCTTCTCTTGCATCTCGCTGATGTCCTTGGTCCGCACGTACATGCCCACCACATAGACTTGAATCCACATTACTGTCCTGATGCCTAGTCCGAGCAAGGTATATTCCTCTTGATTGCCCGTGTTTCCAGGGTTCTCAGGACTGTTCGGCCTGGCCGTGCCCACAGCTGCCTCGCCTTCAGAAGAGGCCGGAAGGAAGATGGTGCGTGGGAAGTGAGGCACATGGCTCGTTCCAGTCTCGATGAGCTCAATCTCCTCAGTACTCTGCCACCCAGCAATGATCCTCTTGTCCTCCCCAGCGCCAATCACATGTACCTCCTTCCCCTGGAACTGCTCATTCGCCTTATCTGATGCTTCCAGCTGCACGCCACCCGTCTTCTTTCGCTGTTGCTCGGCTTTATCTATGCCATCTAGGTCCAGATTGAACAGAACCATGGCCAACCCACCAATACTCAACAGTAAGCCCATGCCGGCGAAGCGCATGCGCCGCATGTGAAAGGCTCGTTTCTCTTCCCATGCTAGGCGTGCAGCACGCGCATCGAGAGGATTGTGAACTGCTTGCGAAGCTGTGGCCTCCTCAACACCTACGAACGAAGATGGCGCTGGAGCCGTAGCGACAGTGCGTTTGCCAGGACTGCTATATCGGCTCGATGCATGGCGGATCTGTCGCAGTGAGGGGGAAGCTTGCTGCCGGCTGAGATATTGGAGACGAGGTGACAGCAAGCGCATGGCTTGCCGTGTTGGAGCGGACATGTCGAAGTAGTATTATTCACAGGTACCAGACTGTCTACCGACGTCAAGTATCTGGACAAGTAGTACTGATGGTGAACATTATCCGACTGGCAGACGATGACGAGATGGAGCGAACTCCCGCCGCTGACTTTAGGTCCGTGCACGCTTGAAACATCATCACCAAGGTATGTGTTTCGCTTTACATCACGGTATTCAAGGAGCACTTTTGCAGCAGCTCCGTTGGAGTCAAAGCATGCGATAAACATGTTGGCTATCATATTCCACAATGCGTGTCAGTGTTTAGTGAGCGGCAATCTGCAAAAAATTTGTCCAGCGCCACAATACGCACCATAGCTACTACATTATATTGCAAGAGGCTCTATAGAGTAGTTCAAAAAGTCGGTTTCTATTTGAATACCTAGGCCAAGACGCATGACCCCGATCTATTTTTCTTCTACATGGGGAAAGTGAAGCAGGCGCTGAACGGTTCCACATGGCAGATACTGTCGGGTCGATCGAGAGAAATGCCTGCCTTGAACATACCTGGTTCTCTCGCAGTGTCTCCCCGGCTGCTGAATCGGTGCATGGACGGCGTCTAGATTTATAGGCTGTTGCTGGCTTCGGTGAAGCTGAGCGGTGTTTCACGCAAGCCTCAAACCCACTTGCTATATCGGGAGGACCAGCTTGGTTGAACGGTTTCCAGAATTCTTTTCAGCCCAGATCATAATCCTGTAGATGGCACAAGTACAACCATCCAGAAAAGTAACCCATGTAGCCCAAATAACTACCTCTTCCCACCATTGACCTTAGAGCTCCTCTCCATCTCCGCCTCGTCCCAGCTCTTACCAAAGAACAAGCTCGGGATGAAACCGACCTACCCGTTGCTGATACACCTTATAATCAGGATACTTGCCAGCACTGATCCTCTCGGTCAATGGCGTGCTTCCAGCGAAAACCAACATATAACCCGCAACGCCCGCGACACTCCAATTGAAGTAAGTCTCGCTCGCCACGCAACCCCACGCGTACAGACAGAGCCAAATAGCCTGTTCAGCAGCGAAGTTCGGGTGACGGCTGAATCTCCACAGACCCGTGGTGATGAAACCGCGATCGAGCTGGGCACGGGTGAATCCTGAGCCCTTGGGAACCTGGGCTGTCTTCTGGTACTGTTTCTTGGCCTGCTGGTAATTCCACATCTGGTTGTCGGCGAAGAATTCGAGGATGACGAGGGCGATCATGGCGCGCGAGATGATGTAGTCCGGGGTTTGCATGGAGGGGGAGAGACGGGTGGAGAGGAGGAGGATGTAGGCTGGAGCTGTGACTGCCCAGAGTAGGACCTGAAGAGAAGAAGAAGAAAGAGGATTAGTGATGGTAGAGAGGGAAAAGAAGGTTGGAAGTAGGCACTTACACTCTGCACGCTGCTGATGAAGACGATGTTCAAGATGAAGAGGCCGAAAGCACCGATCTTGTCCTTGATGATGTTCCAGCGGTAATCTTCACTGCCGATCTCGTATCCTCCCTTCCGCCAGTAGTTAAACGTCAATCTCAGCGACCACACGACAGAGAAGGCGAGGACATTGTCGACCTTCTGGGTATCCATGCCATTCAGCCGCGCCCAGAGCGCATAGTGGGCATGATAGACGGTGGGCAGAAGGGACCAGACGCGGTCGACCTGGCTGAAGTTCCGGTTGATCTCGGACACGAGCAGGAAGACGGGCATCAGGGCAATGGCGAAGGCCAGACCGGAGATGGCCGGGTTGGTGGAGGTGTAGATGTCCTTGAGGCCGTCGACATCGCTGAGGGTGGCGAAGATGCGGTCCGGGAGGGTGTACAGCTGTGGAAGGTAGGGTTCGAGGACTTGGTGGTAATCGGCACAGTCCTGCAAGGATTTGACCGTGGGCAGCGCAGTGCCGCTGGTTGGAGGCGGCATTGTCGATGATGGAAGCAATTCCAAGCGATGACAGTGAGGCGGGAGTAGTGGTGTTGGGATGATGCAGCAAGGTAGGGAGGAAGGAGGTAGAGAACAGAAAGGGTTGCCCGGCGGGTGTTGATTCGTTTACCTTTGTCTTGGCCGGTAGAGCAATCAGCTGGAGAGATTAGAGAAATCGTCATGTCTATTGATGTCATTGATGCGGGAGCGGCCGTCTCCACGATCTGCTCCCGAGATCTGAGCGGATCTGCCTTTCATGATGCAGACGACGCAGAGCTGGAGTGTTGAAGCTTTCGTAGCTCAAGGTACATACAGCACATAGTACATGTATACCTCATTGCTATACAGCAACCCGGGTGGAAAGTTCCCGCTATAGATTGCGATACAGTTCAGATCCTGTATCGCCACCGCTCCCCTTCATTCATCTTCACATTCCTCCCACCATGCACCCCGCCCTAAGGCAGACGGTCAGGCCTGCCATCTCCTCCACCTCCTCCCCCACCATCCTTAGATCCGCCACCGCCACCCGTCGTACCTACGCTATCTCCGCCGGCGGCTCACCCATCGCTTCCGTCTTCTCCAACGACACCAAGCGCCTACACAAAGACCGCGCCGGCGCCAACCAAGACCAGTCCCGCCAGGTCGACTATCTCCGCGATGAGGTCGCCATCCGCCTCTGCGACCGCCTGCTCGATATCAACCGCTCCTTCCCCGCGCTCTCGACTTCGGCGCCAATGCCTGCAACATCGCCCGCATGCTCACCCGGCCCAACCCAGATCTGGAGAGCGAGAAGAAGATGACGGATCCCATCGCAACGCGGGTCGGCGAGCTCCTCTGCACCGACGTCTCTGAGTCCATGTTGTTCCGAGACCAGGCGGACGAATTCAACAAGAACATCCAGCTGAAGCGGGAGGTGCTGAAGAACCCCGAATACCTGCCCTACGAACCGGAATCCTTCGACTTGGTCATGAGCAGTCTGAGTCTACACTGGATCAACGATCTACCTTCTGTGCTGACCCAGATTAACAACATCCTGAAGCCTGACGCGCCCTTCATCGCCGCCATGAGCGGAGGCGACTCGCTCTACGAACTCAGAGGCAGCCTCCAGCTTGCGGAGCAGGAACGGCTAGGTGGAATCGGAACCCATATCAGTCCGCTGGCAGACGTAAGAGACGTCGGCAACCTCCTCTCACGCGCGGGCTTCCGCCTCCTCACCGTCGACGTAGACGACATCGTAGTGGACTACCCGAACACATTCGCGCTAATGTCCGACCTCCAAGCCATGGGCGAAGCGAACGCAGCACTCCGACGCGAGCCCGGCGGGCTAAACCGGGACGTCATGCTAGCCGCGGAATCCATCTATCGCGATCTGTATGGCGAGGAGCAAGAGGATGGGACGGTGACGATCCCGGCCACGTTCCGGACAATCTACATGATCGGGTGGAAGGAAGGCGGGGAGCAGCCGAAACCGTTGGAGCGCGGGACGGGCGATGCGAATCTGACGGATGTGTTGGGTGGGGGTGGACGGATAGGATAAAGCTGTGGGTATTTGGACTGAGGACATGTGGAATAGCAAAAAACGGCCATGTCGGCTTAGGGGCCGCCCACAGATGTCAACGTTGTGACTTGTCGTGGGGTATGCGCCAGTGTGACTTGTCTGTCAGAGGAGACGTGGACGATTCGCAATCAAGGCAAGTGGTATCCTACGAGGCTGAGAGCTGGCCATCAGCATGCTCGACTGAGAGGTGTCGAAGCGGCATAGGGGAAATGAGACAGCCGGATTGTGTCGCAGGATATGCTCAGCATGAGCAGAGGAGAAAAGCTGGTTCTCAAGGGAGACTTCTGTCTTGACGCCTCCAAATGGCACAGCAGGAAGTCAGAAATTGATAGATATCGCTGCACATGAAAATAAAAGGTGCAGCGCATAGCATGCTACATCGATCGTAATATGTACAGATACATGCATGAATTTGTATAAATGAACAACCATTCATCATCTATTGAATGACCTCCGTCCTTTGAAAGTCTTTCCATAAGACGCGCCTTTGCGAACGGCGGCTTGAAGGGATATCCCTACCTTTTAAGTTCGTCAGGGGTAATATACGACCGAGATGGAAGGACGACATGTATTTGCTCGGGTTTAGCTTGCTAGATATCTTTCTTCCCCCTCATCAGGCGGCGTTGAATAGGCGCCTTCGATGGTATCGGCCATGGCTGCCGTTGCAATCCCGAAGATCCGTGTGAATTTAACTGTGTGAGGCTTGTTCGTTCATCGCTCAGCCAGACAAAGCAGTGTGTGCGTCTACGGCGCCGCGGCTAACGACGACGCATCTTCAACAAAACAAAAAGAAAAAGAAAAAGGCATGGTTTGGTTTGGTTCGGAAAAGAAAAGAGAAAAGAAAACGCATAGCCAGGGCAGTGGGCGCTTAATATGCATAGTTCGGATGAGACTTGTGGCATCTGTGAGCAGTTAAAGAGATACAATTCGAGTTGATGGAAAGTCTTCGATTATAATATAGTCATAGTACACTCGTGAAGCATATTAAAATCCATCATTCCCCATCGTAAAATGCATGATAAGATGGCTAGGCCTGTCTGCCCCTGCACATCTTCTTCTCCCTCTGTATTGCCCCAATGCAGGACCCCAAGAAGGCTAGGTAGCGGATGCTTTTGAAACGCAATCCGCATCTTTTGCACTTCCGGTAACTCCTGGTGGTGGCGGAAGGAGGTAAAATGAAGCCCCATGAAATAAAAACCCCTTCCGTGAAACCCATGCCGAGAAAAAATGCATGAAACCCCCCCAAACTCCGCGCTGATCCATTCCAAGAAAAAATTCCAGCATGATTGTAACCTCGTCCCAATTGCCACAGGACTCGTCCATCCTACTCCATGTCCTTCATGCCCTTGATGCCCTGCTCAGTCTGCAACCAAGCCTTCCACTCCTCATTTGGCTGCCACAAACCCTCCTTGATCATGCGCTTGACCTCCGTCTGCTGGGCCTTGAGGGTCTTCTGCGCCTTTGCATTGTTGCCGCGGCGGAAGCGGTCGACGTGAGGCGGGACCTGGTCGGGGTTCTTGTTGGCCCACTCGACGGCCCTCTGGTGCTCACGCTCGCGCTGCCTCTGGTTCTTGTTGAGGGTGGTCTCGGCGGCGGCGGCGGCGGTCTTCTCGGGGGAGGCGGTGGAGGGTCCTGCTTCTGACGCCCAGCGCGAGGCCTTCAGGCCTTCTGCGCCTGATGGAGAGGCCGGGGCGAACGGGTCGTCGGAGGCAGTGGAGGTCTCGTCTGCTTGAGCCTGGCTGTTGGCCTGCTCGTCCTCCAGCTGCTTCTTCAGCTCCTCGATCTCCTGGAGAGCCCGGGCGAGGGCCTCGGAGGCACCCTCCCCGTTGTCCTGCTCGGCCTTGAGCTGCTTCTGGAGGCCCTTGACCTCCTCCTCCAGAGCCTCGTTCCTCCAGACGCTCTTCGTCAGCTCCTCGGCCGCCTCGGTGTACTCCTGGTCGAGCTCCTCGGCTTTGGCCTGGGAGGCCTTCAGCGATGCTTCCAGGGAGTCCACGGCGCCGAGACGCTCCGAGAGCTGCGCCGTCTCCGTCTCCAGGAGCTGCTTGGATGCGACCAGCTCGGCAATCCTACGCTCTTGCTGGTCGCGCTGCTTCTGGAGAGACTCCCTCTCCGCTCGAAGCCCATCCATCTCCGAAGACAGCCCGGTGACCTTCTCACGGAGCGCAAGCGACTGGCCCTCAGCCTCCGCCTTTTTCAAGGCTTCATCGACCGATTTGTCCAGCGCTTCTCTCAGCTCCGTGAGCCTCTCGTCCATCAACCCCCTCAAGGCAGTCACCTTCTTCTCCGCACCGTCGAGCGCGACTTGGGCCATCATAGCGGCCCATTCGGCGGTGTCGATCCGCCTCTTCGTCGCACCGCGGGTGCGGAGGTCGTCGAAGACGAGGAAGGAGGCGACCAGAGTGAGGAAAGCCATGAGGAGGAAGAGTCCGAAGAGGGCCATCATGCCGAACGAGGCATTTGGCTGTGCCACCGTAGGCACCGAAGGGATCTCAGCGGCATTCCCGAGAAATGGGGAAGAGGCCGTCATGTTCTGTTCCGCGGCGAGTCGGCCGCTCTCCAGGAACCCATACACCTTCTCCAGTGGATCTTCCGGCGTCGGATCCACGGCGACCGTCACGGTGCTCTCGCCCCACTTGTGTGAGACGGAGATGGTGTCGTTCCCGATGTCGAGGGAACGCTTGGTAACATCACAGTCGTGCGCTGTGATGCACCGGATGAGCTCAGTCTGGTTGAGCGGCGTTGGAGGGAACTTCGGTTTCGGCGGCTTCGGATTGGATTTGCGCCATTCGGGCTTATAGAGAGGCCCGAGAGGGTTCAACATGATCAGTATCATTGGCGCCATGGTGATGGTGGTGGTGTGGTGTGGTGTGGTGGTGGTAGTTGTGGTGGTGGTGGTGGTTGTGTTTGAGAAAGTTGTCGGATTGCAAAGCTGTGAGTCAAGTAGCAACTTTCAGAAAGGCAAGTGGCTGGGCCGGTGTCTCAAAAAGGGCTAGCGGCACTTCTAGCAGGTTCGAATGAGCGGGTGAATCCGTCCCACGAGTTTGGCGTGTGAAGTGAAGTGAAGTTCACTTGGAGCCTGAGGCCAGATGATCTGGGAAAGTCCGTGAGGAGTCCAGCGAAAGCAATTGTATATACGCACTGGCGAGTAAATCAGTAGAGAGAGTCCAGCTCATGCAAGGGGGCCAAAATGATGACTAGAAACGCTGTTGAGAGGCAGAGCATGTACGATTCGCCGTGGCTTCATCATGACATGAAGTGGATTTTAGTGAATGTGGAATAGTATTCACGCTCGGAATCATAACAAAAATGAAAGACAAAGGGAATAGAGTCTCACTTGTGTCGCTTTTTCATTGTTTGCTCTGACTGCCAAACGCGGCTGTTCTGCTGCACATTCACTGTCTTGCATCAACGCACGCAACGTTGCCCTGCGGCGCTCAGCAGCGGTACTACGGACTTGCCAACGATTCACGGCGTATGCTTAGAAAACATCGCTTAAAGTTATCTTTCATGCCGTACAGAGTGGCAAGTATTTTCCGGGTCCATGGAGCACTGTTTTAAGCTGCTTGATGTTGGGTTCAATCTTGCAATAGGTCTCCGCGCTCATTGGCAACATTTCTGCATCTCCTGGTGGTTAAAAAAAAATCCGAATAAATTGACGACAATGCACCAGAGCAAGGTATGAGTACGTTCCATGTCTGGTCCAACGATACTCCTTTGTTCGTTGTCAGTGCTTGGGATGGAACGGGAGCAGGCTTCAGAACAAAGGGTGAAGTGAAGTTGACATTCGGTACCGAGAGGGCAAGAAGTCAGGGGAGCCGAACAATTCCGCCACGGTCTTTGCCGTCCCCTACGCACGAAACGCCTGGACGAAACATCACATAAGGTACCATCGACCCGATCTATCTTGTCCCTTTTCGTGCTCACCTTGATATAGTAATTGCACACATGCAGCCCGAAGAACAACATGAAGCACGACACGACATGTTCCGCGCATAATAACCGGCGTGTCTAGATCTCGGACCTCTGCTTCTGAAGGCTCGCTTCATCAACATGAAACATGGTGGACCCAGATCAATATGAAGCGATGATGAAGCAATTTGACAGGGCCGGGTATATAGTCCAATGCTGGTCACTGGAGCCTTGATCATCCTCCCTCTTCCTCTCCTTGGCAAGCTTGTCGTCGCTTTCTCTCTTTACTTCTACACACTCTTTTAACCGCAATCAAGCTCACAGGTCAAGCTACGCTAGACCCCCGTGTCGCTCATTTCTTGTAAAGCAGGCAGGCCTGTAGATTAAGCCACTACCTACGATTAGATCGGTTACCCGCCTTCTCACCACACCACCACCACCACCATCATGTACGCCAAAGCAGCTGCTTTCATGGCCCTTGCGAGCACGGCATTCGCCGCCGTTACCCCAGGCATGACCCTCGACGAGCGATCTCTGGCCAAGCGCTCCCTCTCCGGCGAGGCAACTTTTTACGGCGGCAATGTCCAGGGCGGCACGTGCTCCTTCAGCACATACGAGCTCCCCGAGGGCCTGTACGGCACTGCCCTCTCCGACTCCAACTGGAACAATGCCTACAACTGCGGTGGCTGCGTTCGTGTAAACCACGGCGGCAAGAGCGTCACTGCTATGGTACGTACAGCCTTTTAATCGTAACCTGCGTCGATAGGGTACTGACATTTTCCTCGTTTCAGATCGTCGACCAATGCCCAGGCTGTGGCGACAACCATCTCGATCTTTTCCCCGACGCATTCAAGGCCCTTGAGGACCCCTCTGTTGGCGTCATGGACATCACCTGGGACTACGTCTCATGCCCGACGGACATCATCCCGGTGTCCGAGCCGCTGTCAATCCACATGAAGAGCGGCGTTTCGCAGTACTGGTTCAGCGCGCAGGTCGTGGGCGCCAGACGCCGGACAGCCAAGCTCGAAGTCTCCACGGACCAGGGTAACACCTGGCAGGAGGCCAAGCGGACGACGTACAACTTCTTCGAGATCACCAGCGGGGTTGGTGCCAGCTCCGCCTGGATTCGGGCCACGAGCCATGTGGGCACCACGGTTGTGGTCAAGGATGTCCAGATGACCGGCGATAGCGTTACCAAGGGCCCCAAGAACTACGTGTAAAAGCACGGAAATGGCTTGAAACTTTTGCCTTCGTACGCCATGGTAGCCACCAAGACCTTCAGCTATACCATGATGACATTTAGGCATTTTAGAAATTCATCCTTATTCCCATCTTTAGAGCGCACTTCTGACAGCGCTCGGATTCAATCAATTCTTCCTATGTCCAACAGTCTCATCGACTAAGGCAGCAATCGGAGTCTTGCCGGCCCTTCGTCTAATCCGATATGCTTCATGACCTTTATCAGAATACATGCGTAGTGCCATGCTGAGATCCGCATCATCCTCCAATAGACATACTGTAGAACTCTATCTTAATTGCCGTTCAGTATCTGCCGCCAAGGTGTGAGTTACTTTGTTCCGGCGACAGGAAGTGACATCCACACCAGCCCCTGGTCTTCTCGGCAAGGAGACCGTCACAAGGCCCTGCATGAACTCTGGTTACTCTCCATGCAAGACTCAACAGCTCCTGATGAAAATTAAACGCGAAGCCTTTCGAGGCAGTCCAATGGATTGCTGATATGCACCACACGCACTGTACTTTGGCTGAAATAGGAATGTTCAGGGAATGCCAATGTATAAATGATAACGCCGAAGATTTGGGCGTATATATTGACTATTGAGAGAGAACGCTATTATCTACGAATTTCCAATCAAGGTGCTAACAACCATTAAGATCCAATGGATTCGACTTCCAGCCAGATAGCGGCGACGGGTATATACCAAGACAACATCAACTACTACAAAATCAAGGGAAATCACCAAAGCCTATTCACAAGCAAGAGGCATTAACAAGCGTACTTGTCAATAAGCGCCGCAACCCCCGCATGCCCCTTCAACCTCGCAATCCGCGCGGGAGTCCCCTGCACACCATCCCACTCCGCCTCCTTCGACCAATCCGCGCCCTTCTCCAGCAGAATCCGCACAGCGGCCATATGCCCTCTATTCGCCGCCAGATGCAGGGGTCTCGCATTAGCTTTCCCCCTCGCATTGACCAGTGCGCCGTGGGATAAGAGCAGAAGCAAAACCTCCTCGTGGCCCTTATGCGCGGCCCAGTGCGCAGGCGTGAGACCCTGTGTATTGCTTGAGATTGACATCCGCGCCGGCGCGGAGGAGAGCGAGGACGGTAGGCGCAGAGCCGGACGTCGCGGCGTAGTGGAGAGCGGTATTGCCCTCGTCATCGGACGCATCGACAAGGGCGCCGCGCTCGAGCAGGAGCTCGCACATGGCGGTCTGCGGACGTGATGGCCGCCTGGTGGAGGGGGAGGAGACCATTGTCCGAGGCGGCAGAGCGGAGGCTGACGCGGGCGCCGTGCTTGAGGAGTAAGCGGGCCGCGTCGATTTGGTGGGCGCTGATGGCGCACCAGAGCGGGGAGCAGCCGTCGCGGCCGCTGAGCCAGTCGATGTCGGCGCCGTGGGAGAGGAAGGTGGCGAGGGCTTCGACGTGGCCGGTCCAGGCAGCGAGGTGGAGGGGGCTGTCGCCTTTGGCGTCTTCGGCGGAGATTTCGGCGCCGTGGCGGAGTAAAAGGCTTAGACAGGGTTGGTTGTTCAGATATGCTGCTTGGTGGAGAGCAGTCCTTTGTAGTTCGCCGACGCTTGCGTTCACGTCCGCTCCCTGATCCAGCAGGTCGACGATGAGGGCTTCGTTGTTCTCTGTGACGGCGTTGTAGACGACATCGGTGTCGAAGACTTCGTCACTTGCTTGGTCTTGCGGTTCAGGTGGGTCCATATCTGCTTGCTTCGCATCTCTTTTCTCCTCCGACGAGACCAGGCTTGTCGCCGAGACCGAATCAGCCGGAGGAGCGTATTCAGGCGGCGGCTCGATCCAGCCGGGAGTATCAGCGCATGGAGTAAGACCAGTAGGCGTGGTGATCGAGGACGGCATCGAAGGGTTCGAAGGAGCAGTCAAGAAGCCACCACGGTAAAACTTCCACTGTCCAAAGCGCTTTCAAGCTCCTTCGGCAGGCGGTGTCAAGGGCTGATGATGGCCCAGCGAACGGGCGGATTGCTGCAGGAATTCGACCGCTGGTCGCTGATCGCGGAGCTGCTGTAGACATTCCTGTAAGATCGGAGTCCCTACATATGGAGACTCTATCTCCGTTGTACCAGGCCGAGGATATCTAGGATAGCGTTGGTGGTAGTCTCCATGCAAGCAGAAGCACTGTGCCCCTTGTAAGGCAGTCCAGATTGCTGCAATTGACTGAAAGAAATCGAAAGTAAAGACAGTTCCGCTTGAAGTGAAGAAGTGACGATCTTCAGAGAGCCAGTAAACTGTAGTGAGCGTATGGTGTGAGATAAGGCATTGCACCGCTGTACAAGGGTTGTGAGATTTCCAGCGGACTTCAGGTCGCCTTTAGGTCCAGTGATCACTCCATTCCTGTGGGCTGATGAATCTGTATAAATTTGATCGTCCGACGATCCATAGAGACTGTCGACAGCTTTGCGCCTGCGCGGCTGCGGACGCTGTCGTGTGCTAGACTCCGAGGCCGCGAAAGACGACGCCTCAGCGTCCGCTCTGGAGTGATTTCGCCATATCGTAGTAGCGGCGACGGCCGAAACAGCAACACATGCTAAGGAGAAGAAGGTGCTTGGGTTGAGGAAAGAATGCTGGCCAGACATTGGTGCGGAGCTGGTCAGGCCCAGTTGGGCGGCCTCATGGGAGAATTGTGATAACTGCAGCCAAGTCGTGAGGAGAAGCGCTTGCTATGCAATTTGTGTAGTTGGTCACATAGGTATGAGGCAGCATCAATTCTCAGATGCCAAAATACTAAAATGGGCAGGGCAAAAACAATATCCGGACACTTGAAAGCGAGGTGGCGTTCGTGGTACGCAGCAGTGTTTGTTGATGCCGCTGCATGATTACTAAGCAGTTGCTAGGTCACTACTAGTACAGTATAAGTGCTCACTCAACCCCAATGGCCAGGAAAATCACACAAAGGCACTGAACGTGAAAAGTGAGATGAAAGGATATAAGCCAAATTTTCGACGTTCTCTCTGCATGTGATGTGAGAAGGAACCACAAAAGCCATAGGTACAGAATCCGCCGCGAAAGGGGTATCGCTCAAAAAGCCCACCAAAAACCCAAAAAGTTCAATCAACCACAAAAAAAGAACAAGCAGTTGCAACCTCCCCATCCATCTACAATGCAGCCCCAATCCAACTCAATTCAATCAATCAATCCGCTCAATCCATAGGCCTCCCCCTCTTCGGAAACCGCCGTTCCTTCTCATAGTCCTTCGTCGCAAGACTAGCCAAAAGCGCCTTCACATTGACCTTCTCCTTCTTCGATCCATTCAATAACCCGGAGAAATCCGCCGGCTCCGCACCCACCTGCCTCAAATCGTCGATAGTCGGGGCTCTTTTGGCGCCCACGCCCGTCGAGCTCTCACTGTCGCTTTCTTTCGCACTTTGGTTTGTCGCGGCGAGGAGCGAGCGGTGGTTTCCGCTCGTGGCTCCCAAGGGTACTTGTCCTGCAACGCCATTCTGAGGCGAAGTCCGACTCTGACCGCTTAGGCTAAGGCTTCGCGGCGCCATAGCCTGAATCTCTCTGATAGCATCCTCCCTCGTCCAATTCGCCATCATCTGCTCCTTTGCCTTGTGTTCCCGTGCTTTGCGCGCCCGTCGTGCTTTGGGCGAAAGATTCGGATCCACGGGATCTAGTACACCTTCTGGTGTTTTCTTCGCTGAGAGGTAGCTGCTGTTCGTCCTCTCCACGCCCTCCCGACGAGGGCTCATAGCTCTGCCTGGGCTTCCTGGCAAAGAGGGAGGTGGGCTGAGCATCGAACGTCTGTAGGCGTCCCACAGAGCACCCACCAGACCCTCCCGATCGTCGAACGCCTTCAGCTCGTTGTGTGCAACGCTCTCCTCCGAGATCTTTGACAGGCGCTGGTGCCCGAAAAGTCCCTCTTCGCCACACCATCGAGACTCTTCGTCGGGTAAGAGATCACTTCCATCCAGAGTTCCATATCTTTCCTCCTATTGATTTCGTCCATGATGGCGCTGGCCACATCGTCGGCCACACCAGGAGTATTGATTCCGAATACCTCCACCAACGCCCACAAATAACCATGGACCAGACTTCCCATTCTGACCTTAGCAATCGGCGACTCGACTCTAGCGATATCCTCCTGAAGCTTAAAGATGATTGGCAAGCCGCTGGTCGCAGCGTTGATACCAAGCTTCTGCACCAGCTTGGCCAGCAGACAGTGAACGAGTATGATGTCCACATCAGAGGATGCGGCGTAGTGGAGTGCATTGTCGTAGTTAGCGACATGCAATAATTGTAAAAATGTTTGTCGACCGTTGACGGATTTCTGCTGCTGCGAGCCGCCGCCGGTACTGCGATTGTGCAGACGGTGGTTCTTGATTGAAGCACTGGTGACGGCGCGTAAGTTGGCGTCAAAGTCGACGTCATCAGTAGGCTCTGCCTTTTGCTGACGACGATTCTTCGGATAAAGCTCAGGTTCGGTAAGGCGAGTGTCGGTCTTGTCGGTTTCGAACTCGAGCCAGGTCATCAGGGCCTGAACATAGGCAATGCGGACTTCATGGCTCGGATCTTTTAGAAGCCACTGAGTGCCTTCCCAGATGGCAATAGGTACTGCATTGCGGCTGTCTGCCAGTCCACTCAAGCTGTGGTGGCGACAATTGTTGGCGACTTTGATAATGTCGCGCACTGCTTCAAGAGCGGTTTGGCGAGCTGCATCGAAAGAGAAGTACCCGTTGTTCGTGCTGTTGGATCGAGAGCGCGACGACGGCAATCCAGAGTTGGAGGCAACCTCGCTGAGCGCTGTTCTTGGCTCTTCAATAGCCGCTACAGTCGCTGAAGGGGCCTGCTGCCCGCTTGATGTAGGATTTGGTTTAAGGCGAAGCAGTATGGCGCCAATCATGTCTGATATCTGATCGGTGTAATAGATGTGCGTCGCCAGGCCAGCAATGCACGACTTCAAGCGATCCACCAGCTCGATTGTTGGAGGCGATGGCCGGTCCGTATCTCCATTGGTGCGTGGTTGCTCGGCAGCTGAAGCGGGCTGGGAAGCACCAGACGCCGGTGTCTTGGGTGTGTTGGGCGCCGAAGCAGAATTCGAAGAAGCAGTCGCCGGCGGTGCGACGCCAGACTGCAGGATGCGCAGAGTGTGTTGCATCAGCTGCAGTAGTACATCCATGGTCGAAAGACCGATGAGGTTCAGATCAGATCTCAGGATGTGGTCGATGAGGCTAGCATGGAGCAGATGTTGCCTGATGTCTCGTTCCTTGAGGGGGAGACGGACCAGTGTCTCTACAGCTGTGACCAGCAGGATAAAGCGGTCTCCGACTGGCGTCCATGCCGTGCAAAGCTCAAAAATCTTCGTTGCCCAGGTGTTAATGGACAAATCCGAGATGTGTTTGTCGGAGCTCGATGGTCTCCGGTAGTATTGCAAGTCGCTCAGATATTTGAGGACTACGCTTGTTGCTGTGCGAGCCTGTGCTCTGTTGTCGCTGGCGAAGACTGTCTTCAAGCAGTCTAGCGCGAGGATTGCGACCTCTTCCTCGGCGATGGCGTCTGCATCTTGTGCAGTGCCCTCGGCTGCGCGCGGGTCTGGTTCACTCGTGTCGTCTTGGCCGGTGAAGGTACGGACCGTTGCGATACTCTGCCTCGGGTTCATCGCCCTGTTCTTCTCCCCTTCTTCGGCGCGCTTGCTTGCGCCCAGGAGATGTTCAATGTGGCTCGCACCGTCTCCGTGAAGATTTCCAAGCACGGCGGGGATCGTGATGTAAAGTACGGGTTGGGCGCTCTCAAAGCACATGACCACAGACGTGAGCACGCTCTTGATGGCTTGGAGGCCGGTCTCGCGAAGGCGGATCGCGTCGTGAGTGGCCACCGGTGTGGTTCCCTTGCCGAGTTTCTTGGCGCCGCTCTTGTGCGCATACTGTGGAGTATTGGGTGATGGTCTTCTCGAAAAGCTCTCTGTGCTCGTGCTCGGCAGCGAGCAGGGCCTGGTCAGGGTGTTTGCAGAAGGCGTTCCAGGTTGTCTGGGTTGCCTGAATGAGGCTGACATCGTTGGTGTTTTCCAGAATGCCGCCGATGATGCGCATCACGTAGGGTGCCATGAGCGCGAGGCCCGAGCCTTCGCCGACGGCCTTGTTGTCGAGCAGGGCCGTGAGGATCTGCAGGGTGACCAAGACCCGTGCGGATTGCGATTTGCTGACATCGCTGGCCGTCTTGCGCTCGAGGAAAAGTGCCGACCTTCTGTAGCTTGCTCTTGCGGCTGGAGGCGTAGTACATGAGATAGCTGAGTTCGGAGCCATTCGGCTTGACGTCGGCGGCGCTGTTCTTCGGCAGCCGCGGGTAGCATTTGGCGATCAGGACCTGGTGTTTGGGCCGGACAGTCTGGCGCACCGAGTCCAGGTGGCCGGGGAGATGGGTCTTGGGCATCTTGCGGCCGGCCTGAGGGTATGCCTCTTTGCTGTATGTGGGGAGCGCCCACTCGTCATCGTCGCGTGCCTGCTAGGCAAAGCACGACGCGAGCCGCATCCCGAGGTTGGTCATTGCGGAGAAAGTCATGTTGGTTGGTGGTTCTTTCTCGCGCAAAAAAAAAAAAAAAAACTTGGTTGGTTGTGCTACGTTATAGCACTGTGTGAGCAGGAGGAGGGGAGAAGGGGAGGGAGAAGGTAGCCAGAGCCTCTTCAGGGTCGCGACGGAGAAAGCCGAGCTTGAGATGCCCTGAGCTGTCCCGGTCCGAGCACCTCGCCACCCATGGTCCAAGCCACCTACAGCACCTACAGTCTGACTTCCCGGGTACGAGGGTCGCAAGGATTGACTGTGTCTCATCGCTATCGAAGAGCGATTGCTGCACCGGATGTGCAATACAGTGGCGCAGAGGGGAGAACAGAGTTCATGAGAATGTGTTCGAAACTATATGCTCCCCACCAAGCTGTCTGTCCCTGTTGGTCTGCAGCACATTGAAGATGCATACATGCATGTATGTATTGATGAGAGGATAGACGATTTTGTCACTTCCCAAGAATCTTGTACGCCGTTCTCAAAGGCTGTACGTTTACTAGCACGACATCTTGCCAACGCCATGCTCACTGCAATCCATTACGTGTCGATGACTGGTACTGGCTATGTGTCGCGAGTGAGTAATAATCTTGGGTGGTTCGCTTTGCATTTGCGTCCTCGCCCAAATTGCGATCGGGTTCAGATGCATCTTATGGTGCGGTGCAGTGGTGGACAAATGTGGGAGACTTCTCTGGCTTTCCACCCCAAGATTACCAAAGCTAGGGGAAGAGGGGAGCGCTGTGTATGCGACAGTTTTTTCGCCAATGAACCCAAATAGCCGACGGACAGATATTGATATAATACGAGCAGAGCAGAATGAGAAGATGCCCTGGGATGTCTATGAAGAGGAGCGTGCGTCCGAGAGAAGCAGGCCAGGCAATGTGCCTGGGATTAGGGTTGCTCAGGGTTGCCTAGGGTTACGCAGGGTTTCAGGAACAGGGACCTGCGACGTGGAACAGGATTCCTACCTGCGGGAGTCTTGTGCTTGGATCAGGGCAAGCATCTCTAGACATTCACAGGCCGTTCGAGATGCTCCCCTATATGATTGATAAACGAGTATCCATATTACGGGGACCATTTGGACGAACGTTGTGTAATTTCACACCCCAGAACATTCATGACCGTTGCAATATGTGCAGTGCGACCCCTGCCATGGATGAACCGAGTATCACGCATCCCAGCGACCAACAATACCGATGAGCGGAAAAAGAGGCGAGTGGATTGGAGAGAAGACGTTCACATGATGCCGTCGATCAGCCGGCATCGTCTGCAATGGGGTGTGGAGAGGGTGCGGAGAATGATGGCACGTGGAGGATGCTGTCATTTGGCCAATGCGCGAGCTAGCAACAGGCGAACTTCTTGGTGGGACTGTGGGACGTGGAAGCGCTTCTGCTGCTGGGACCTGGCTCAACCGTCGTGTCCTTCTACACACAGACGCCTTCTGGTTATCCTTGTACATAAACACTGTTTCGACCTGTCCGTCACCTGTAATCCATTGCAACTCCGACGCCCATTGCATATGTTTACGACCCGTTGCTACAGCTCCCAACACACCTTGCAAGCAGAGCTTCCAGCATCCGAGACAAGACGCCGACTGCTTTGCGAGGCACAGTAACGGCAACAGGCAGAACCCTGAGCGAACCCCAAAGTACACTTCCGTCAGTATGGCGGCGAACGGAGCCCGAGGATGTCTACTGCACTGTCGGTCCTACCCAACGATCAATCACCCGCCGTCCCACTCTGCTAACATGATCGCAGCTGGTCATGTCCGATTCCTACCTCCCCGGTGCAGCTGTCCTCGCCCACTCTCTGCGAGACGCTGGCACCAAGAAGAAGCTCGCCTGTCTTGCTACAGGCGACACGCTCTCCATGAGCACCATCCGAGAACTACAATCCCTCTACGACTACGTGATCCCCATTGATCGAATCGGCAACCCACACCCCGCGAATTTATACCTTATGAACCGCCCCGACTTGCTCTACACCTTCAGCAAGATAAATCTGTGGCGACTGACGCAGTTCCGGAAAGTGGTGTATTTGGACAGCGATGTGGTAGCGCTAAGGGCACCGGATGAGCTGTTCGAAGGCCCGGAAAGCTTCGCAGCTGCACCTGATATTGGCTGGCCTGATATATTCAATACTGGTGTCATGGTTCTCAAGCCAGACGAGGGTGAATACTGGGGCCTTCGTACCATGGCATTAGCGGGGGACAGCTTTGACGGAGCAGATCAAGGACTGCTGAACCAGTACTTCGAACATCGCCCTTGGAAGAGGCTGAGCTTCACATACAACTGCACCCCAAGCGGAAGCTACCAGTACGAGCCCGCGTATCGATACTTCAAAAGCAAAGTCAACTTGGTACACTTTATCGGGTCACACAAGCCCTGGCAGAAGGGGAGAAGTGCCGAAGGTGTCGCGGGTGGGTACCAGGAACTCCTTGGGAGGTGGTGGGCAGTTTACGATAAACATTTCCACGTGCCCACGCATGAGTATGCGGCAACAGGCCGGCGCCACCCTGTTGCAGCGGCCATCGAAGACCAACACAGGAGCAACGCAACTTCCAACTATTATGCTACAGGCTACCCGATCGGTTCAACCGGTCCAGCACCACCTCCTGAGGCACCACTTGGTACTACCGAGCTTCCAATGACCGAGCCTACAGACGCCGCTGAAGCCGTCGACCAGGGGCTCGTGCGGCCGGAATCTACAGCACAGCAGAGGAAGTTCTCAGCGCCCAGCATGGAATGGGATGCAACCCGAGCTGCTCCTCCAGCGACCTCGAAGCCGGAGGCCAGTAACTTCCCTTCCACATCCTACGAATTCAGCAGCAGCAGAGACCTATTCAAGCCACCCGCGCAGTATCCAGAACCACCGAGGGACATGTGGTACGAAGTCCCAAAGGAAAAGCCACGGAAAGAGGCCGCCCCTCCACCCATCTTCCCATGGGAGCAACGAGATCGGCCGCAGCCCGCCAGGAAATTCGCCGAAGACGAGCCACTACCACCCCGACATCAGCAGAGGACGATATGGGATTTGCCGGAGCAGACGAGTTCGAAGTCAGCGCCAAAGACGACCCCATCGAGCCAAAAACACCACAATCAAAATCACCAGCGACAACCCCTGGGGCGGCTTCGGCACCATCAACAAAAACGCCTGGGACGACGTAAGCGGGATCGAGGACTACGTCCGCGCTCTAACAGCCTCACAACGCAGCCCCAAGCCCTCACCCTCAAACAGCGCCGTCACATCCCCCACCGGCCAACCAACACCACGCGGCGGACACAAACGCCACCCCTCCTCCATCGACATCGACAACACGGACACGCACATCCTGTCCCCAACCAACGAGCCCGAACCTGCCGATCTCATCGACGCGGTCAAGAACCGGCGCGAGTCTTCCCTCCGTCTGACGGATTTCCCCACCGCGGCCGAACGGCCTTCCTTGCCTGTCACGCCGGCGCCGCGCAGGAAACAGCCGACGTTCTGGGGCGATGATCGCGATGAGGCGGAGATGCCGTCGGCGGAGGGCGTGCCGGAGCAGAGTGAATGGGTGAGTCCTCTTTCCCGAGTTTTGCGTTGTCCTGCGTGTGGGTTTGTGATCTGGACGGGGCTTCTGGCGGATACTACTTCCTCTGCTCAAGGACAACACGATGGGTTTGGCTGTTGAGGGGCTCTCTCCGTCCGAAAAATAGGCTATGATGTTCGGTTGCTGCCGTGATCTTCCTGCCTCTGCTCCTTTCTCCCGAGCGATCTCGTCCAAGCGATCCCTATCCCCTCCAAACCCCACCACCCCCTGGCCCCTTCTGCCCCCACCACCCCCCTACTTACCTACAAACAAGACATCTCACTCCCCCCACCTCAGCCTTAACTTGAAAAAACCCCGCTAACCTTCGCGATTCCGCATTAGAACCCCGAAGTCCAACTCGAGCAACTCCGTCGTTCTTCCCTGACCGTCAGCGACCTTAAGCTCCCCAGTAAAGAACAGTCTCTCCCGAGCCGGACGATGCCGTCGACTACTAGCGCGCTGCCGATTCCGGAGGAATAGCGGGCGGTGGCATGCTACTGGCTACCACTACTGCTGCTGTCAGGACAGACGATGCGCAGGGAGCGGACAAGGGAGCTGGGTGGCTAGTCCTGGTGAGACGCTGGTTTGCAATCGAGGCTCTGTCTTTTATTTCTAGTTTTTCCCCTTTTCTTCTAACCCTTACCATTTCTCGACTGAGTCTCGGGAAGAAGGCTGGGGAAGCATATTTAGGCTCACACTATTCCAATCACGTGGGAGTTTAGGGAAGTCGAGGCTGGAGGTCCCAAATTTACTTGTACGGACGTATGTCGGCGGGAATAATGCATAGATCTGCCACTGCATTGCGATCTCGCTTGGCGGCAGGCCAGCGGGGTTGAATTTTAGTTCCTTTAGATCTCTTTGCTTATACGAGCGGTAAGGTAGACGATGTGAATATGTGTATAGACGATATGTCAAGGATACTATGTGGGGTTTCTGGTCCAAGTAGTTGAAGCGTTGATACCTGTGACGCTGTCGCTCTCCGACATCAACTTTGCACTCACAATGGGACTTGGTGTCCAGATTGACACTGACGCGATCGAATTTCACCTCATGAAAATGGAGATGACACTACATAACCGGAACGGCGGATGATTGGAGCCATGAGAATAAACTCCAGCTAGGAGCCCATCTCCGCCGAAAGCAACCCCGATTCCCCACAAACCTCGTGGGGTTTCCTGCAGATCTCCACAATGCAAAAAGGTTGCAAACCCCGTCAATCCACACGCTCGCATGGCTAAGACCAGGTAGGCCCGAATGCTACTAGAGTGACATGCGCATAGTTCGTCTTGGATGCTGCATGGAGCTCCGCAAAATGGTAACTTTGGATGCATCATCATCATAATAAACATTGTCCGCTTTCTCCGATCCTCATGACGGAGGGGCAGAAGTAAGCTGTTGGCGTTGAAGGGAGAAGTATAAAGAGAAGCCATAGGTAGGAAGGTCCTCGCTTTCACTCTTTGATCTCTACTCTATCGTTCAGGAAGACAAGATGGTCCTCGCTAGAGCTGCGTGGGCCCTAGGAGCCTTGGGTGCTCTGGTATCAGGTAAAGACTTCGTTTTTGTCCTTTGATGGATTCAGGCTAATCGACATACAGCACAAACCAGCACCGAGCGAGTGCTACCTACATTGGATCCTCAAATCGCTGCTGCGCCCAGCTTGACACCCACTATCTATGATGACTCGCGCCAGACCCGCAGCAATGTCCTGGCTACAAGGCGTCTAACGTGGAGGAGAAGTCCAATGGCTTTAGTGCGGACCTCAACATCGCTGGGCCCAACTGCCAGGCTTTTGGAAACGACATCGCTGCTTTGACCTCTGGAGGTGCAATATCAGACCAAACACCGCCTGAATGTCAAGATCCACCCTCGCTATATCTCGGACTCGAACTACACGACCTACATGCTCTCACCGGATCTCGTAATGCAGCCGGAGGCCGACGGCGAGACCACCATGGAGAACAGCGACTTGAAGTTCACCTGGAGCAATTCACCTTCTTTCCAGTTCAAGATCACAAGGACCAGCACTGACGAGGAGCTCTTCTCCACCTACGGCCACGTCATCGTATTCGAAGACCAGTTCATCGAGCTCAAGACGAACATGGTCGACGACTACAACGTCTACGGCCTAGCGGAGAACATCCACGACTGGCGTCTCGGCAACAACCACACACAGACCTTCTACGCTGTCGACGCCGGCAACACCGTCGACGGCAATGTTTATAGCATGATCCCTTGGTACCAGGAGACTCGGTATCACGGAGAAGGCGAGCCCATCACCGCACATGGTGTCTATGCCCGGAACGCCCACGGACAGGAATGGCTGCTGAGGAACCAATCGATCACCTACCGCACTATCGGCGGGAGCTTCGATCTCTACTTCCTTAGTGGACAAGAAGAAGGAGACGAGAGCGGAAAGTCGAGTGCGTTGACCACCATTAAGCAGTTCACCAACGGCTGTGTGGGCGCGCCGGCTATGCAGCAGTATTGGACGTTTGGATACCACCAAGCCAGATGGGGATATGAGAATGTCTCCGTTGTCCAGGAGGTCGTGGACACTTTCAGAGAATTCGACATCCCGCTCGAGTGTTTGTAAGTTAAGACCCTTCGCTTATGCTACTGAAAGAGAGAGACCCAGGCACGAGACTGTCGTCGAGACGAATACGATAAGCTGACGCCTTACTATAGCTGGTCCGACTTGGACATCTACTACCTGTACCGTGACTTCACCAACAACGAGGTGACCTATCCTGTCCCGGAGATTCAGGACTTCCTTGCTGGTCTGCACGCCGATAACCAACACTACGTCCCTATCGTCGATTCGAACATCTACGCTCCGAACCCGCAAAACGCTTCCGATGCATATGATCCCTTACTCTCGCGGCGCAGAACTAGGCACTTTCATCCGAGACCCAACCACCGGTGGTAAGTACAAACTATGAGACGTCATCATTCAAGACCATGCGGCTAATGTGGACACTGCAGACTTCTACTTTGGCGCCAACTGGCCAGGTTTCTCAGTCTGGGCCGACTGGCTCATCCCCTCCTCCCAGTCCTGGTGGTCTTCCGAGCTTGCACGTTGGCACAACATCACGCCTTTCGACGGCGTCTGGATAGATCTGTCGGAGCCGTCCAGCTTCTGTGTAGGGAGCTGCGGTAACGGCCGTCTAGATGAGAATCCCGTGCACCCGCCATTCATCCTGCCCGGCGGCCCGTTACATGAGGACTACCGATATCCAGATGGCTTCAACGTCACAAACGCTACAGCAGCTGCATCTGCAAGTTCAGCCAGCGCTAGCCAGGCCAGCGCACTGAGTGCCAACCCGGTTCTGCCTCCCGTCACAACCACGTCGAGAGGACGGACGGAACCAACGCCCGGCGTAAGACATCTCAGCTTCCCTCCCTACGTCCTCAATAGCGTCCAAGCCGGTCATTCGCTCCTCAAGGGCACGGTCGCACCCAACGCCACCCACAACGATGCCTCCAACACAACCGAATATGCCATGCACAACCTCTTCGGCCTCCAAATCAGCAACGCCACTTACCATGCCCTCCTGGACATCTTCCCCGGCAAGCGGCCCTTCACCGTCGGCCGCTCCGTCTTCGCCGGCTCAGGCCGCACGACCGCGCACTGGGGCGGCGACAACACCTCGACCTGGGGCAGCATGTTCCTCTCGATCTCGCAAGCGCTGACGTTCATGATGTCCGGGATTCCCATGTTCGGCCCGGACGTATGCGGGTTCGCAGGGAACGCCGACTTCCAGCTCTGCGCGCGGTGGATGGAACTGGGCGCCTTCTTCCCCTTCTACCGCAACCACAACGTCAAGAGCACGCTGTCGCAGGAGCCGTACATCTGGAGCAGTGTGGCGGAAGCCTCGCGTCGCGCCATGGGCGTCAGGTATAGTCTGCTGACGTACATGTACACGCTGTTTACTATGCGCATACGGAGGGCGCCACGGTGATGCGGGCGCTGAATTGGGAGTTCCCTGAGGAACAGAGTCTGGCGGGGACGTACTCGCAGTTCATGCTGGGGCCGTCGATCCTCGTGACGCCGGTGTTGGAGCCCAACGTCGAGACTGTCCGCGGAGTGTTCCCGGGATTGGTCAGGGCGAGAATTGGTACGATTGGTATACACTTGAAGCCGTCGAAGCGCAGCCGGGTGAGAACGTTACTATGAGTGCGCCGCTCGAGCATATCAATGTGCATGTGCGTGGCGGATCGATCCTGGCTCTTCAGGAGCCTGGGTATACTACCACGGAGACGAAGCAGAATCCCTATAGTATCGTCGTAGCGCCGGATGTCAACGGCTGCGCGAGCGGGAGTCTTCATCTCGACGACGGGGAGAGTTTGGTGCAGGAGGCTACGAAGATGGTTGAGGTGAGTTATACGAAAAGAACCCCTGAATTTCCCAGCGTCCTTGCTAACTAACGGCTGCGAATAGTTCACGTACAAGGACGGATGCCTGTACGCCAGCGTCAAGGGATCATACCATGTAGCCCCACCGCTCGCCAACGTGACCATAGCCGGCATGCACGAGATGCCAAAGCACATGTCGATGAAAATTCACGGCCAGGAGTGCGAGACGGGTCGTGTGGGGATGAAGCACGAGCAAGGCGTGCTACGCATGACTGGCTTCGAACAATTCACCGGCTATGGAGCATGGGAGGGCGATATGGAGATGAAGATGTGGAATTAGGGGAGCCTGATCAAACCATCCTTTCAGGAACAGCATTATGGTTAGAACCAGATAAAAAGCACTATGAAGACATGAGTGAAGAAGAGAGCCAAGAGTAAATGCACTACGCGGATCTGTCACGAAAGACCAAGTTGTAGACATCCCGACCCATTCCTTCCCTGGGGGAGAAAAGCAAATAAGTTAAAGAAAATTTCTTGATTCTCAAAAAACTATTCAACATCCATTCGGGAAGAAGTCTCCAGATGAGAAAAACGCATCAAGCGCTCTCATCTGTCGGCCTCCCCTCCCACACGAACACAAGAAAACCAGTTCCTGTGCCGAAAGGAGCTCTAGCAGGATGGCCACTAGAGAAAACATTTTCTTTTTCTTTTTCTTATGTTTGACAAAATCCCACGTTCTTTCCCATGTCCCGACGTAGGAGGAAAGGAAGAGAAGAAAGCAGGGAGGGAGGGTGTGAAAAAACCAATCAAGGCCACCCCTCCCCCAACCCCGATCCCTCCCATCGTTTCCAGTCCCAGCCATTCCTATGATCCTGAGAAAATTCCCGTTCACGACGACACCCAAGCGATTTCCAGTTCCAGCCAACTTCCCCATTTCCAGAAAAGAAACCCCTTTCTTCCCCATAGAATCCTTTCTCAAAAGAAGAGAAGAGGGAAAAAAGCAGGTCTACCTCCTCCCGACTAGCGTTCGGAAACAAGCTTTTTCCCCCTCTTTTTCTTTGTCGAAAATGGATTTGGTGGAAAACATCTCGCTCTCGCCTCGTTTCAAGGTAGTTTGTCTCCATACCAGATGGAATGACTCCTTGAGACCCTTCGGACGAGGGAGGAATAGATCCCAGGGTCGGGAAAAATCTTTGGCGTTCTTGATTTCTTTCTTTCAAATGGTCATCATCGGCGTTCTCGTAGTCGGTACGTCGTGAATCGTCGTGAAGGGATCGTCGGGTTTTTGTCGTGATTAGGAGTGTGTGGAGATCCATGGAAGAAAAGCGCCCGTTCCAGACAAGCGCCAAATCCCAGAACCGTGGGTAAGATGAAGAAGATTTTGTCAAAAGATTAAGTCGAGCGCGCAAGATGTAAGGGAAGACCAGCCCTCTTGACTTGCGCGCTCATGTGGAAGACCACTTCCTCCTCTTCATTTCCTCCTCACGAACCAGATGCAGAAACCGGGGTTTCGCAGGAACGGACAACCCAAGCCAGCCCAACCCCCCCCCTCCATCTCCGAAACACAAAAAACCAGTTTTCGTCGTCAGGAGAGAGAAAGAGAAAAAGTCAAGATCCGAGTCATTGTCCCCTTGGGAAACGAGAGATTGAAGAAAAAAACCCTCATCACTACCCCCCACCTCCACTCTCAGCATCCATTTCTCCGCTTCGGAGGGAGAAAAGGGATAAGGTAGCCATATCCGCTGTCCCACTACCCCCTCCCTGACTAGCAGAGGGAGAGAGGAATGGAGGGACCGGAGTGTATGGAGCACTTTCCTTTCTCACCAGAGGAGGATCCTTGGGAGCTGAGAGGGGAGGAAAAGGGGAGGTACCTTCCAGGTTCTTCCGATCTCTCGTTCGGTTCGGTTCGGGGTTCCGCAAGGTTTCGAATTGTCCGTCGAAGAGATAAGAAGAAAGGGGAGGAGTGTGTCGCTTCCCGTTGTAAAGCCAGAAAAAACCCGGGCATAACCAGTATGGCCGGGGAGAGCTAATAAGACCCAAGAAATAAAAAGCGGGAAAGGGGGAAAAAAAAACATGAAAACCAGTTTCATGTCCCTCCCCCTTGCCCTGCCGCGATAAAGAAAGCAAAACAAGCACGAAGGCCAGCCCCGTGGAAAAACAATATGTATGTGGGTTTTTGACCGCGAGGTCCTTGAAAATGGTGTTTCCCGTCTTTTTGCAGTTGCGTGCCGCCCATAAAAATTCCCTTTCCCGAAAAATGCGCGTAGTCCAGATGCATCGCTGATCCCAAGAAAAAGGAGGCTGAAACGCTCGTCAGGAGGAAAGAGGAAAAAGAAACGCCGTCCGTATGCTTTGAATGTTGATTTGAGGTAGTGGTTGTCGTTGGTGAGGATGATCAACATAGGGGGTATCATTTTTGCATCGCATCGCAAAAGGTGGTTTGGAGTGTTCATAGTCGTGGTCGCGTGTCCGGGGAGAAGGAAGGCCGCCTGTGCGCATCAGGATGGGGCCCGGAGTAGAGTAGGAGGAGAGCTCTCGATGATAGTCATGTCTGTTGGCCAAGACGACATGGAGGGTAGGAAGTCCGTCGTGGATCTGTGGGCTGGACAAGCCTCGAGCGCCTTTGTCCCGGTTCGGCGCACTTAGACTGGGGTGGCGTACTGAGGAGCAAAGTTATTGCTCTGACCCCAACCGAAGTCGTTGAAGCCACCCATGCCCAGGTCCGTGCCGCAGTTTGTTGGCAGCATACTCGGGAAGGAAGGAATCGGAGCGAAACATTCCGGCGAGCTGTAGCTGTTCGTCGGGGCCGAGGTGAAAGGTTGGCTGAAGGACGGCGTGGGTGAAGGCAACTGCACAGAGTTCATGTGACTAGGATCTTGCCAAAAAGGGTTGGTCTGACCGTCGCTGCAGGAAGTGGTCGTCGGCGATGGCGTTGAGGGCAAGACCTTCCATTGATCCATCGGCGTCGGTTGGACTGGCGTGAGCTCTTGGGTCGGTGCCCACCAACCTCCAGCGACGTTGTTGCTAGGAAGTAGCGGGGCAGGGTGGAAAACATCGACTATTCTCGGCGGCGGTGGCAGAAGAGGCTGAAAAAGGTTCATGATGAGCTCTTCACATCTTCTGAGCGGCCGTCGAGAAGCTCGCCGGCACCATCCTCCTCGAGACCCTCCAGGGCACGAACACCGGTACGGAAGACGAACTTGTTGACTGCTTGGACAAACTCCTCCTGCATCTTCTTAACCTGGGCTTCCTTCTCGGGCCAGCTCCATGTGCTGGATGACGCATCGACCGAGTAGATATCCCGATGGTAGTCGATCAGGGAATCAATCGTCTCCGGGGTAAGCTTGAAGGCGACCTCGTACTGCGATACCATGTCGACATGCACGACGTAAGCCTCAATGTGGATGAGCTGGAAGTTGAAGAGGCCCTCGATCAACGGGTTGGAATCCTTGCGCAGCTCGGCTTCGGAGCCTTGGGAAGCATAAGCGATGCAAGCTGCCAGATGGCGGAAGGGCCGCCAAGGGTTTCCGTGAGACATCGGAAGTGTTGTGGAACACTGTTGAGAGGGCGCTTGATCTTGTTGATCCGCTTCAGCGTCTGGGTCAACCAGGGCTCAACCTTGGTGTTCAGGACGATAGTTGGGGCGGACCGAGGCGCAAATGCTTGGGCAGATGCGGGTAATAATTGCAGCGGCATGGCGACGTTTGATGTGATTATTGACTGGGTGCGACTATGTCCGACTAGCGGATATATGTTGAGTAAGCAATGCGATGATGATGGGGTTGGACGGCGCCTGATGAGCGTTGAGACGAGGAAACGAGAAAATAAAATGGAGGAAACAAGATGATGCTGGGGTTTGAACAACGATGGATAATGTAATGCGCGCCCTGTGGGAGGAGTGAGGAGAGATAGGATGGGAGGCGGGTTAGTGAGGTAGAGGGGTGGCGTCGTCGTAGACGAGGGTCGCGGTGATCGAGCTGAATGGGAGGTGGGCGGGGATTCTGCCCTTATAGGCTCCAGCTCGCAGCGCAGCGGGAGTCGCTCTCGACCGAACTCAGCCACACGCGCGCTGCAGACGCCATCGCAGAAGCGCATGCATGTTGCAGTAGCTTCGCGCGACCTGCATAAGTGTTTCTTTTTCAGCTCTCTTGCTTTGAAGGGTGTTTATGGATCGTCAGTAGTAGCAGTAGTGGATTGATGTTCGCGATGGAGTCATGCAACCGGCATTGCGACGTGATCGTGCGCCCGACAACCCATTATTTGGACAGGATTTGATCGGTGTGTGGAGGTACCCAGAGCGGATGCATGAATCGTGCCGCCTACAGGCTCATCATGGTCTGCGCAACAGTCTACCGGAACGGTATATTGGCCGGCATGGTTTTTGGAATCGCCGAACATGTGCTGTAGCAATAGGTCAATGCTATACCTCAATCAGAAACTTTGCCTGTAAAAACCGTCCCGCTATACCTAGACCTGCAATAGTAACGCTCTCGGATATGCGCGTGTAGGCACAGTAGAACAGTAGCGGTTTGGACTGACGACGGGCCGGCACCTGACGGCCACTCCTCCCACTACTGCCACCTCCTGCTCTCCTCGACAGCTGCCTATCCTGACACCTCACCTGTCGAAGCTCTCGGGGAGGGTTCTGTTTCAGGAGTACGCACGCCATCATAGCGGTTGATAGATTCTCGCGGACGGGTGTCTGCCGGACCGCGACCGTGAAGATTCGTGGTCGGCGTACCTCCGCTGGTGCGAAAGTCTAGATGCAGTGCCAAGCCTCTAAGTTGATGTGGATTAGCTTTATAAAGGTGTTGTTGCTTTATCTATATACTATCTTTGTATCTATTGCTATAGGGTAGATCTACAGCCTTCGCTCTCTTAGATAGACCTCGAAAATAGCTAATCTTTATATATTATTTAACGTAGTTGTCGAAATCTATATTAAAGTACTATACGCGCTAAGCTTTAGCAATTGCTTTACCCTTTGTTACTTTTAAAGCACTCCTTATACTAATCCGATACTTATAGAGAGCCTTCTTTTAAAGCTTATAAAGGTATTTATAAGGGTAGAGGTCTAGTAAGTAGGCTAGTATATTAAGAAAGTAGATACTAAGGCGCTCTATTTAATCTACTAGTAATTAACGAGCTTTATAGTAAGTACTAACGTTATCCTTAACTATATAGACTCTTATAGATAGATTAAGGTCCCTTATCTTATAGTAGTATAGAAAGAGCATTTTTTATACTATTTAAAGGCATACTATATAAAGTCTATACCGCCTTTATTATTATTATAATATAGTATATAGTTTTCGTTAAAGAAGTACTTTAACTACTTTTAACAAGGCCCTTAATTTCTTTACCTATAAGATTAAGCTACTTAATTAGCCTTTATAGAAGCGATATAGTATAAATAGTTATAATATTCTTTACTAGATAGATTATTTTTAGCACTTTAGCGCTTTTACTCTATAGTAGCCTATAGGACCTCTTTCTAAGCCTATAGTCGACAAGTAAGGTCCTTAACCTCTTTAGTTAACTAACTACTCTAAGCTATATATAGTTAAGTTATATAGGTATCTTTATATAAAGCGGCTAGTTACTAGATAATAAAGGCTAGTTAAACTAAATTAGAGTATACTATAGCACCTCGTAGTATTAGAAAGTACTAGTTCTTAGAGCCTCTAAAGGCAATAGAGGTCTTATTATACCCTATTAGTAATATATAGTCCTTATAGAAGGCTAAAAGGTATTTAATATAGTGCTCTTAGTAATAAAGGTCTAGCTTACTAAGCGCTAGCTTTAGTAGGCCTCTATAGACTATAATTAGCTTTTTATCTACTAGATCTACTTTATAGTACTCTTTAGAGTATAGAATATTATAGACCTACTTTTTATCTAACTCTTAAAGGAGTTAATAGCCTATAGTAGAGTTACGTATATAGTAGAGATTATAGTTAGCTAACTCTAGGGCCTATTTAGAGGGCTACGCGAAGTATACCTTTCGCTAGATTGCTATAGAGCTTTGTAATCTAGGTTTTACTTAATTTAGCTAGCCTATATATAGTTTAGTATAGTAGTATTATTGTAATTAACTAAGTAAAAGGTTCTCTTAACCTCCTATAGCTTTAATAGCGTAATTAACTATATACTAAGCGCTAGAGTATATTACTTCTACTATAGACCTTAAAATCTCTATATAAAAGCTTATAATAAAAATAATTACGAAGAATACTATAGCGAACCTCTAAGCTATATTCTATAATATAGTAGTACTATAGAGAGGTATAAAGCCGAAAGTATATTATTTATTTATATAAAGTAGAGCTAAATCTAGACCTCTATACTAGTAGAGGTAGAGGCTATAATAGCTAAGGATATAAAGTAAAGGGTTAATCTAGCTATATAACAACTAAGCTACTATATATAGTAGAAAATAATATACTTTTCCTATTTAATCTACCTTATATCTATAGAGACTATTACTAAGTATATAGCCTACTAATAGATATACTATACTATACTAAGTTCTACTAGGGCTCTACCTACTCTATAACTCTTAGCTCTATAGTATACTAGTTTCTTCTATAGCTAGTACTAGATATATATAGTATAGCTTATAGAAATCCCTAGCTACGAGCGTAATTAAAGGATACAATATAATAATCTAAAAGTTAGAGGTAGATTAAGAAGGAAAAGTATATTATTTTCTACTATATATAGTAGCTTTGTTAATATATAGCTAGATTAACCCCTTACTTAACATCCTTAGCTATATAGCTAGAAAGCTTAGTAGTATCTACCTAGAATTAATAATTTATAGATACAATATAACAATCTAATAGTTAGAAGGTAGTATATAGTAGCACCCGCCTTTATAGATTTAACTAAGATTAAAAAGTACGCTAGCGCCCGCTTTAGAGGTCGTTACGTATAGCAGCGCCTACTTTAAAGATTAAAAAGCATGCTAATACCCGCTTCGGAGGTTGTTACGTATACTAGCGCCTACTTTAGAGGTCGTTATATACGCTAACACCTACTTTAGAGGTAGTTACGTACGCGAGTACCTACTTTAGAGGTTGTCGCGTATAGTAGCGCCTACTTTAAAGGTCGTTGTGTATAGTAGCGCCCGCTTTAAAGATTAAAAAGCATACTAATACTCGCCTTAAAGGTAGTTACGTACGCTAACGCCTACTTCGGAGGTAGTTACATACGCGAGTACCTACTTTAGAGGTAGTTATATATGCGAGTACCTACTTTAGAGATTGCTATCTACGCCTACTAGCTTAGCGTATATTCTAACGATTATTTTTAAGGTATTTCTTTATATATAGACTTGCTTAGCTAGAGGATAACAGGTAGTACTAGTAAGGCTCGAGTAGTTAACTATTTAACTAGAAAGGTCGAACATTTAAAATAGTATATAACTTACGCTTATAAAGTTCTATATAGAACAAAATAGTTCTACTATGTTCTAAATTTAATATAACCTAGCTATCTACTATTCTTTAGACTATAATCTAAAATCCCTTCTACTACTACTAACTTTCTAAATCGACTTAATTATTATTATTATTATTATCCTTATCCTTACTAATTACTATAACCTAGCGTCTCTCCTAGTTAGACGTATTATCGGCGTCCCTCTTACTCGCTAACTTGTTAAACTTCGCTATAATCTTGTTCCTATCTTCTATAATTCTCTTAAGATTAACGCTATTATCCAAAAATCGTAGAGTAGTAACCCGCCTCGTTTGGCCCTACCAAGAGACTCTACTACAGACCTATATAATAGCCTTGCGACTATAATCGTAATTCTATAAAACGAGTAGGTTAGCTTCTATAAGATCTAAGCCTGCTTCTAGGATTTTGCTAGTCGACAAGATATATAGTATTCTACTTTTCTAGCCTTCCTAGAATTTCTTTACAATTTTGCCCCTCTCTTAGTAGCTTATGCTCGAATAGACGAAGACGTACTTGCTATATAACCCCTACGTTCGCTCTATATACTATAAGTCGGTTAGCTTATTTGCTTTAAAAGGGGAACAATGTTATAGCTTACTAGAAATATAATATATATAGGGAGAGGGACGAAGCTAAGTATAAGCGCCTTCCTCCCTTCCTACTCTAATATAGCGAACTTCTATATTAACGTTCTTTGTATCTTATTTATCTTTACGTTTCCCTAGTTAATTTAGAAAATAAAATGTCGATAAGGGTAGGTCGTAGAGTTCTTACTAACCTAGCCTATTGTTTTAACCTAGCTAAAGGTCTACTATATCTCGAACTCGTTATAGTCCTTATCCTTTTTAAACAGATAATTATCTTTAACCTATTCTATTATATTGTTCTTAAGCTACTCGTCTATTAAGGTAGGAAAGTTAATATAGACTTATACTACTATAAGAAAACTAAGGAACGAGGTCTAAGCTTTTGTTAAGTCTTCCCTATAAATATCCTTAAGGCGTTTCGCTTAGTGTCTAAGAAGATTATTTACCTACGTACGCTCGCGATTAGACATCCAACAATTAATGTTCTAAACTAGTAGTCTATTAACTAAGAGGATCCTCTTACCGTTCTATTCCGAATCTAGTATATAGCGAATGTAGAAGTAATAGATTATAGCCTAGAAACGATTAGTAACCTCTATTAGCGACTTAACTTTTTAAGCATCCTTTTTCCTACAACTTTATTAATATGTAGTTCTAAACTACTTTATAAGTGCCTCTATACTCTCTAGAGTAAACTCCTTTAGCTAAGGGTACTTATTCTAAGAGTATTCGTCGAGCTTATCGCTATCCTTATCTAGGCTGCTAAATTAGTAGATAATCTTAAGTTAGCTAGCTACACTCGTTAATCTATTGTCCTATAGAATACTAGTATAGGAAGCGAAAGTCGCTCGCGTAGTAACATTAAAGTTTACGCGTCCTAGGGATTCGAATAAGCCTATAGCCTAATTCTTAATAGTATATACTTCGTCGATTATTATTAGGGAGATTAGGTAGTAGTAAAGTATAAGTATAATAGGTTTGCCCTAGTTGTTTTGCCCGTCGAACTCTATATAGAGAGGACGGTCGCCGTTATTCTTCGCCTTTAGTTTTCCTTTGTTATCTCTTAGTAATATAGTAGAGTAGTTCTCCTTAGACTATACAATAATATACTTCTATAGCTCGACGGGCGCCTTAGTCTTATTGTTCTTGTCTTAGGCTTCTTCTATAGTTTAACAATCTATAAATCCTACTTAAATCTGCTATTTATTACCTTTACTAATTAGGTAGATAGGGATTTCGTCGTTCTATAGAACCTTTAAAGAATCTTTGTACAAGCTTCGGAGCTTAAAGCTAGTATCCTTAATCCTAAGATACTTATAGAACTTCCTACAAAAGTCGTTAATAAGTCTAGTAGGGGTAAGTACTATATTAATGCCTTTAGGAGGGTTAAGAGCGTCGCGGAATTTCTTCGCGACATATAGGTAGCTAATAGACATAGATTACTAGCTTAGACATAGTTTAGAACCATTATTCTCTTTGCCTTTAAGCAAGTGCTTTCTATCTTTCTTCTTCTAGGAGTCCTCTACTAGGCCTTTAGCCTTTACCTACTCCTATTAATACTATAGTAATAACAACATTATAATAGTTTTTCCTATACTAGGCTCGTTACTATTTATATAACTAGCGAGAAGGCTAGAATTGTTACGTAGGATTTAGAAACCGAGATTAAAAAGCTAATATAGTTTTAGGCAAACTTTCTAGTACTAGAGCGGGATAGCTATCTTAGATAAATAGAGGCGGCTAGGATCGACATTAAAGATCTAAGTAATGTCTTCTATCTATACCTTATTTAGCTACTCGGAATCGCGCTTCTATTTAAGTTGTATACTAATCTTAAAGTTAGTAAATACTACTTTATATATATAAAGTTACTAATTAACTTACTAGTCTAGCGCTTGTTTATTATCTATAGTAGCTTCTATTAAAGCTTAAAAAACTTTATTGTTGTCGAAGTCCTCTAGGGGTAGCGTTTACTCGAAGCCTATAGCTAGTCTCTCGTCGACTACTTTAATTTCTAAATTAGTATTATCTTTTACGTTTGTCGACTTCGCCTTCTCGCTATTCTTCTCTATCTAGTATAGGAATTTGTTTCTAAAGGGAACTATATTGTCTTCTAGGAACAAATAGCTATCTAAGTATTAGCTATCGGTATTATCGTCTTCTAATTAATAAGTACTAGGTAGCTTATTACCTATATCTTCTAAACTATACTATCCTAGCAGCAGCAAGCGAGAAGTTATATATCCTTTTAATAACTCGTAGACCCTATCTATAATCCATTTAATATTATCTAAAGAAAATATTAGTATATATATAGGAGGATAGTCCTAAAAACATACTAGGCGAAAGTGTTTCGATATCTTATAGAATAACAAAGAACTTAATACGACTAGTTATACTTGTAGTACTATAAGTATATTGCTTTATAATAGTAGTAGTAAGTTGTTCGTTGTTATTGGCGCGGTTAGTTACTCTAGAGTAGGGGTTTATAAATATTAGCGAGCATTTCTTACTAGTACTCTTATAGTATTTAGCTTAAGTTAAGGTATATTTACGAAGGTTATCGATAGATAGCCTAAAATTGCCGTTGTTTAACTACTAGATGTCTATACCTATTAAATGTCAAACTATAATCGGTCCTAGCTCTATAATTAGGCTAGTATTGCTAGTGTCTTCGCTTTCCTAGGTTGTAGATAGATTAATATACTCTATATCTAGGATAAGGTCTAATATTAGGATGCCTTCTTTTACGTATTAACTATCTACGTGGCCTAGTATATAGTAGTTATTTAGGTCTAATATAGAATGGCGGGAAGGCTAGTTTCTATTGCGAAGAAGATTTCTAACAAGTCGCTCTAATATAAAGCGTTAGTAATAAGGCGTTATGTTTACTAGAAACATACTCGAGAACTCCCTTATAAGTTCTATAGTAACTACCTTAATATCTATTTTGTAATATTCGAGGTTATTAGTACTCTTAAAGCTATCTATAAATATACGCTTTATACAAACATCCTATAGACCTCTTTCTATAATCTCTCTACTCGCTACTACCTACGCCTCGTCCTACTCTACTCTATTAATGCCTAGCTTTAGCACCTTCTCCTTAATAAAGTTAGTATTATTACTTCTATAGTTTTTAAAGTCTTCGCGTATAAATTAGCTCTACTTCGTCTTCCTTATCTAGGATAGTAGGAGGTTACTAGCAGAACGCGGCGCTATAATAAGTAGTAGCTACACTCTTTATAGTAGTTTAAAGGGATAGGCACTAATAATAATAGGGAACGTTATAATACTCTTGTTATTAGATAGATTAGTTATGTATTAGTTAGTACTAAAGACAAAAGTATAATATATAGAGGTTTGTAAAGAAGGTAAATAAGTATAAAGTAGAAAGCGCGTTAAGAAAGAAAAGGGAAAGCACGACTAGGTAGCAAAAGTATTATATATAGGTAGTATAAACTAAGGTTAACTTCTACTTATAATTAAGCTAACGTATTTTATATATTACATTTATAAGACTATAGTATGTCTAATAACTCTAAGTTAGCTAAGGTAGGCTATAATAATATATACTAGTAGAGAGAGTAGTCTACTTTATAAAGTAGCCTTACCTTTCTATCTAAGTAGGTAACTAGCTTTATAAAGTAGTCTTACCTTTCTACCTAAGTAGGTAATTAGCTTTATAAAATAGTCTTACCTTTCTACCTAAGTAGGTAACTAGCTTTATAAAGTAGTCTTACCTTTTTACTTAAATAGGTAACTAGCTTTATAAAATAGTTTTACCTTTCTACCTAAGTAGGTAACTAACTTTATAAAGTAGTCTTACCTTTCTACCTAAGTAGGTAACTAGCTTTATAAAGTAGTTTTACCTTTCTACCTAAGTAGGTAACTAGCTTTATAAAGCAGTCTTATATTTCTACTTAAGTAGGCGACTAGCTTTAGAAAGCGGTCTTATATTTCTATCTAGGTAGTTAAGTACCTCTTTATAAAGGGCCTAATATCTTGCGAGGGTAGATTATTATCTTTATAGAAATAGGACTAGTTCTCTATATTCGCTTTATAGTAATACTATATAAATAATAATAATGTCTTCTATAGGTAGAGTAGGGCAAGAGAGTTATTAAATATACCTAGTACTATTTATTATCGAATAAGCTCTTCTAACTAGGCTTAAGTTAGATACTAAAGTACTTAAGACTTGTTTAATTACTATAACTAGATTCTTTTTAGGCGTATAACCTAGCCTAGGGGACTTTGTATCCTATCTTTATATCTAAACTACTCTTCTATCTTAAGCTTGTACCGCTTTCTATAATATCTATTAAACTAATCTAGCTATAGAACTATAGTATTAAAATGTCTCGCCTCTGTCTACTCTTCTATCTAAAGATTACGCTACGCTTAGGTAGAAGTATTAGGTTTGTCTATCTATAGAACTATAGTATCGATCTCTCCTACCTCTATCTACTCTTTTATCTAAAGATTACGCTACGCTTAGGTAGAAGTAATAGATTTGTCTATCTATAGAACTATAGTATCGATCTCTCTCGCCTCTATCTACTCTTCTATCTAAAGATTATACTACGCTTAAGTAGAAGTATTAGGTTTATCTATCTATAGAACTATAGCATCGATCTCTCCTACTTCTATCTACTCTTCTATCTAAAGATTACGCTATACTTAGGGTAGTAGTATTAGATTTAGCTAGTTATAGAATTGTATATAGTAAGTAAATAGGTATACGTTTATTAAATAGTAGATAAGACGCCTTGTATATTTAACGGGCGGTACTAGTTATAGTAGTAGAGATTTTTATATACTAGGGTGGAGCAAACTCGTCTAATTGCTATTCTAAGAATAAACCTTATAGGCGTCTAATATAAACTAATTAATTAATAACAAATCGACAATCCGGTAACTATACAATAATCTTAGTACTATCTAGATTACAAGACTTTATTTAGACTATTCTATAGATGTTACAAAATCTAACTAAATTAAACATTAATACTAAGGCAGTTTAGGGAAAAGTATTAAAGCAGCGACTTACTTAGGACGCCTAGGCCGGTTGCAATAATAGTATAGAACACTATACTAAGCCCTAACTTCGTACGAGACTTATTAGAGGAAATTCGTAGTTTTAAGAAAGGAGAGGAATTTAAGTAAATACACGAGGTTCCCTAAGGCTATAAGATTATAGACTAGTACTAAAAGTACTTAGCTAGTTAGAGGGATGCCAACAAGAAGGACTAGAAAAAGATAAGAGATATATTAATATTAATGTAGGCGTCCTATAATACGAGTACGATAGGAGCGAGAGTATACCTAAAGATAATTAAGGTAGTAGACCCTAAAGACTTCCTCGTTAACTTCTAATCTCTAAACGACGAGATCTTCTAGAAACATAACGATCCTAGGGGGGCAATAGTAGTAGAGGAATATTTAAGGGGGAAGGCCGAGAAAAGATTTTACTATGCCTAAAGAAGTATAGTAGAGCTTAAGAAAGTTTTATTATAGCTAGACGTAGACATCCGTACTATGTCGTTACTACAAGTAGCGGATAAGTATATAGAAGTATAGAGGATAGATAGGACTATAGTATAGAATACGAGAGACTATATTATAAAGTTAGTAAAGACTTATAACGAGACGTATAATCCTACCTACCGCCTTATTAAGATAGTTCTATTACTAATACTAGAGCTAGGTTTTACTATTAAAACTAAATTTCGCTAGGACACTATAATCGACGCGACGTTTCTAAGCCTATAGAAGAGAAAGCGAGGTACCTCTTAGGATTTAGAAGTACTAGTCTATGTAACTAAGCTAGAGTTAGACGGGATAGTAAATAAAGACGAGTATAAAGGTACTAAGGAGAAGTACGAGAATAGCGATAAGAAAGTACTAGTACTAAAGAAGTAACGTAGGCTAGTACTCTCCTAAGGCCGACTTATAAAAGCTAGAGTAGAAGGGAAGAGGAATCGTACAAAGGCTTATAGGCTTAAGTATAGGTAGACTAATAAACCCCGCAATATAGAGCTAAAAGTAAGCGATAAATAGGCAATTAATATTATCCTAGATATAAAGATTAGCGTATATTAATGTAACGACAAAGCCCTAGCCTTCTTTAATATAAAAGGACTACTCTATTAGGACAAACGACATATTCTAACAAAAAGGAGTAATAACGGCGAGTTAGTAGTACTAGAGAAGCGAGCGATAACTACTTTAGATAACTCTAAGACAAGTTACTAGAATTTGGTTAACGAGTAAAGAGGAGTAGTTATAAACAAGTCTAGTAAGATTAGGAAACGCTAGCAATCCTATTTTTAATAAACTTATAATACTATAGGTAGGTTTAGAAAGACTATAAAGATTCTAGAGTCCTTAAGTGTTCTAGGACGCGCCGAGCTAGTAGAGCAATAGCTAGTAACAAACTAGTATAATACAATAAGGAAGGCTAAGCGAATAATCCTAAAGCAAATTAATTTTAAGAAGGATCGCGAGGAGATAGTAAAGATACGAACGAAGCTTACAAAAGACAATAAGGAGCTTCGACGTAAGCTTCTTAGCCGTAAACCGAAGCTAACTAAGAATAAAGATAATAAAGAGAAAATAAAGCAAGTTAGCCGTAAGGCGAAGCTAAAGAAGAAAGAGAAAGACAAAAAGGATAATACTTATGTCGGAATAGAAGATATAGAGATAGGGTAGACTATTAAAGGCTAGATAGAACTTACGTAATTTTATTCTTTATACCTATCTCCCTCCTACTTTTTGTATATATATACTTGCTTTAATCTATAGTTTAGATATTTGCGTATCTAAATGTATCTACTAATACTATACTAAAAAGCTATAAATTTATAGAAGTAGTATCTCTCTCTAGATAAAGCGGGTAGAAACTAGATGCTAGCGAGGAAGAGGGCGCTAACTTCTAGATTAAAATAGTAGAAACTAAATATTTATAGGAAAGGTAGCGCCTACTTCTAGATAAAGATAGTAGAAACTCGATACTAATAGAGAAGGCGGCACTCGCTTCTAGATAAAGATAGTAGAAACTCGATACTAGCAAGGAAAATAGCACCTACTTCTAAATTAAGATAGTAGAAACTTAATACTAGTAAGGAAAAGGGTGCCTACTTCTAAATTAAAATAGTAGAAACTTAATATTAGCGAGGAAAAGGGCGCCTACTTTTAGATTAAAATAGTAGAAATTAGATGCCTATAGAAAAGGTAGCGCCCGCTTCTAGATAAAGCTAGTAGAAACTATATATTTATAGGGAAGAAGATATCCCTCTCTAGTAAAGTAAATAGAGGGTAGAGGTAGGTATAGAAGAGAGTATTCTACTTTAGTAAGGTAGGTAGAGGATAGAGGTAGGCATAGAAGAGGGCAACCCCTTTTGGTAAAGTAGTAGACATTAGCGAGACCTATAACCTATCTATATATATATAGACAAATAAGGTATTGTACTATCTATATCTTCTAAAAAGCAATTAAAGGCTATACTTATTTCCCTTTTTTCCTTATAGGGTACTAGTCGGGCTTATATATATAGTAGCTATAGCAACTCCTTTTTATCTTTACTTTTATTATATATCTAGAGTTATCTTTTCTATAACTATGTCTTAAAGTTGCCCGAAACCGCCGACATCTTCTCTAACGTAACCTATATACTCCTTCTAGCGCGCTACTTAGGTATAAATAGCTAGGGCATCTTATTATTGTCTTTGCTCTTATCTAACCTATAGAGATTACTCTTCTATAAGTATATAGACAACTTGCCTAAAACTGCTAACATCTTTTCTAATATAACCTATGTACTCTTTCTAGCGCGCTATCTAGGTATAGATAGCTAGGGCATCTTATTCTTATCTTTACTATTATCTAACTATAAGAGCAAATCTTTCTCTAAACATGCCTCTAGCTTACTCGAAAAGGCAAGCATCTACTTTAGCCTAGTCTATTTATAAATTGCGTTAGGGTATCTTTCTTACTTAGTATAGTTTTAGAGACGCCTTATGTTGTTGTTATATAGATATTAGTATAAGGAATTAATAGTCCTATAACTTTAAGGCGCCTTACTACCTAGACGAGGCGAAAGGTTAGACTCTAGAGGTATATATATAGCAACTAGATCTATAAGGGTCTTAACGATATACGTAATAGAGTCTTTACTACTCCTAACTCCTACTACTCTATATACTAGGAAAGTATATGTCTTATATACTTCTATAAAACTAAGTATCCTCTATAGAGAGTCGCTATCTATTAGGTAAGATAGTCGAAGAAATACTATTCTTCTTTTAGATAGAGGTAGTAAGTAGCGGCGTTAGAATACATAATCTATTCGTTACCTATAATACTAAAGTAGGTACTATTACGCTCTTATTTATGTCTACGAGGCTTAAAAATAAAGTATTTCTAGTCTACGTAGTAGGTAGAATAGTAAACGTCTTAAATTTCTATACTACAAGCAAAAGTAAAATACATACTATACTATACTAACGCTAGCTATTATTTTACTTCTATTAGGACTTAAATAGGAGTTAATTAGCCTTTATCCCTAGGTAGACTACTAAAACAAAGTTCTTATAGTTGCTATCTTTATATACTCGCTTACGGAAGTGCTCTTCTACTTTTATAATCTAGTTATAAAAGTCTATACAAAAGTCCTTAAGGCTCTACTATAGTACTAGTTAGGTAGCCTATAACGTTTCTATAGCAATTTGTTCTTTGCCTAGCTATTTTCGTTAGTAGGTTACAAATGCCTAGATGTTTACCTAAATTCTCTACTTTATTCTACTAGAGGATTAATAGTACCGTTCTTCTATCTATAGCCTATATTTCCCCTTTATATTCCTACTTGGTTTAATATTAAGACCTTCGTCGTTACTATCTAGGTAAGTTACCCTACTAGACTAAAGTTAGTCTAAGTTAGGAGCCGGAGTTTATTAGGTAACTTATATAGATAGTAGAAAAGTAGTTACCTTTAGCGATGTCTTATCTAGCCTTATATATACCTAGAGAGAATTCGAGGCCTAGATACTACTTCTAGGAGGCAGAGGTAAGGGAGGAGTAGCTACTAGTAATACCTTATTCTACTTTATATACCTATATAGGAAACGTAATACCTTACTATCTTTGTTAGAAGGTAGAGGTAAGGTAGTAAGAGCTAGCGATAATGCATTCTTTAGCTTTATATACACTTAGAGGGAATATAATAGCTAGCTATCTTTACTAGAAGGTAGACGTAGGGTAGTAGCGTCCTAGGATTAACATTTACGCTTTCGTACTAGTAGAGCACTAATTAAGAGTACTATCTTGTCTAACAAGTCTATAGTAAAGAGGGTAGAAGGCTCTTTAACTATAGACTCTATCTTATACTTCCTAATTAGTATCTATAAAGGTAGGTAGATTAGAGACAAAAGTATAGAAGATTCTAGCTAGGCTTATATTACTTATAATAGTAGAAAAGCAATCGGTAAAGAATCCTCTATTAGAGGCATATTATTCTCTAATAGTATCCCTTCTTTACTACTAGAAGGTAGGGAAAAGGATTCTATAGGCGAATTATCTAAGCTAGTAGCGAAGGATATTACTTTTTTAAAGCTAGTAGTAAGAGATGCCTGCTTCCTAATAGTAGTAGTAGAGAGTAGTACTTTCTTAAAGCTAGTAGTCGGAGGTACCTACTTCCTAATACTAATAGCGGAGGGTAGTACTTTCTTAAAGCTAGTAGTTAGAGGTACCTACTTCCTAATACTAGTAGTAGAGGGTAGTACTTTCTCGAAGCTAGCGATAAGAGGTGCCTACTTCCTAATAGTAGTAGCGGAGGGTAGTACTTTCTTAAAGCTAGTAATAAGAGGTACTCGCTTCCTAATAGTAGTAGCGAAGGGTAGCGCTTTCTCTAAGCTAGTAGTAGAAGATAGTACTTTCTCTATATTAGTATTAGGAGGTAGACTAGAAGGAGGGTGTTAGGAGCTAACAAGATACTACTAGTTGTACTAATAACTAATATTCTAAAGATAAAGTAAAGAAAGGTATACTATAACAATCTTCTTCTTCTAGGTCGAGGTAGGATACCTCGTAAGTACCTTATTAGCAATTTAATTTAGCTACTTAATCTAATCTTATAGACTATACTCTTTATTAAACGACTCGCGTAATAGATACTAAATATAAGTAGTAATCTATAGATTATGTCTCGCGTTTAGGTTAAGACTATCTAGGGGGGATTCGAATATAGCTACTAGGTCGAGGAACCTAGCAATTCGCTTAAAGAGCTTCTATAGCCTATAACACGAATGCGACTAATTAAATAGGTCCTTTAGTATCTACTTAATATTGTCGGCGTTGTCTCTATAAATAAGAAGTACTATCTATAACTCCTATAGTAGTAGTCTACGCACTCTTTTAAGCTTAGCCTAGGCGTATATTAGATAAAGTATAGTAGTATTAGAACGCCTACTAACTTTTGCGTTAGAAGACTACTTTCGCTTAGCTATTTCCTACTTCGCTAGACTATACCTTACTTAATTAAAGAGGAAACTATCGACTAGGTCCTATAGTATTCTATATTCTACCTTAACCTTCGAATAGTTACCTATATCTTTCTTAGGTATTAGATATATAGCGTTAGTACGCTCCCTAAGATACTTTTGGAGTACCTTTCTATAGTTCTTAATATACTAGAACTTATGCTTAGCCTCTAAGATAGTAGGCTAGTAATGTTAGTTTTTACCCTAGGTATAATTAGCCTTATTAATTTATATTATATATGTTTTAAAGACTATATACTCTGTCCCTGTACTATAGTACTATACATATGTTATCTAGTAAACTAAAATTAGAAATATATAAAGCAGTGTACTTTAGTTTAGAAAGGCAATATAGATATATAGGCAGGATAGCTAAGACAGCTAAGACATACTAAATTTCTATTAGATAAGTCTATCTAGGGTCTATATTCTAGTCCGCGAGTATAAATAACTTGTCTATATAATTAGTTGTCTTCTTAGTTATTATTATAAGGTAAAAGTAGTCGTAGTTCTCTATAGTAAAGTATATCTTATAACTATACCTAATTAAGGTTAAAGTACTCGCGGTTCTCTATAGCGAAGTATATCTTATAGTAGTACTCGACTACTATACTAATCTATCTAGCTACCTAACAATTGCCCTTATAGGTAATAGAAGGTAGTAGGGTAGAGGGGATCTTATATAGTATAGCTATTAAAAACATAGTCTTAAGAATACATTCTATTGTCCTAGTTTGTACTACTACTTAACTATACCTAGTAACTAGATACTACTGCCGCGCTATTATACTAGGTATAGCTAGTAGCAAAGTATTTATAGCTATCTACGTCGAAGAAATTATCTATCTCTATTCTATCCTTATTTACTAGAAGATTGCGCTAAGTAGTTATAGCTATCTATGTCGAAGCAATTATCTATTTCTATCCTATCTTTATCTACTAGGAGATTGCGCTAAATAGTTATAGCTATCCGCGTCGAAGCAATTATCTATCTCTATCCTTACTATCTACTAGAAGGTTATACTAAGTAGTTATAGCTGTCTACGTTAAAGCAATTATCTATCCCTATTCTATCCTTATCTACTAGGAGATTGCACTAAGTAGTTATAGCTATCTACGTCGAAGCAATTATCTATCTCTATCCTTACTATTTACTAGAAGGTTACGCTAAGTAGTTATAGTCGTCCGCGTTAAAGTAACTATTTAGCCTAGCCTAAGCCTAATTCTAGAATTGTTATATATACTAATACTCGCTTTAGAGATAGCTATATATGCGAGCGCCTACTTTAAAGGTCGCTACGTATATAACTTTCTACTCTAAAGATATTTATAAATGCTAATACCTATTCCTAAGATTAAAGTATAAGCTAGCGCCCGCTTCGGAGGTTGTTATATATACTAGCGCCTACTTTAGAGGTCGTTATATATATAAGTACCTACCTCGAAGGTTGTTATATATGTAAGTACTCGCTTTAGAGGTTGTTATATATATAAGCGCCTACCTTAGAGGTCGTTACGTACGTAAGCGCTTGCCTCGGAGGTTGTTATATATATAAGCGCCCGCTTTAGAAGTCGTTACGTACGTAAGCGCCTACTTTAGAGGTCGTTATATATATAAGTGCCCGCTTTAGAGGTCGTTACGTATATAAGTACCTACCTTAGAGATTTAAGTTTACGCTAACTAGCTTAGTAGTTGTTACTATATATCCTAATAGTAGCGTTCTTTAAGATATACTTATTTGTTTACTTGGCGGGAATAATAGGCGGTAGTACTAATAAGCTAGATCTAGTAGAGTACTATACCTATATAGAGGACTAGTAATAGGTAGTGCTAGTAAGACTTAGAGGACTAATTATTTAACTAAAATAGTCGAACATTTAAAGTAGTATATACTTTGCGCTTATAAAGTCTTATATAGAACAAAATAGTTTTGCTATGTTCTAAATTTAATACAAAGTAGCTATCTACTATTCTTTAGACTATAACCTAAAATTCGTTCTAACGTTTCCTTACTAATAAATTAACTTAATTATTATTCTTATTGTTAACAGCTTTAGCTAGTTTATTAAACTTCTCTATAAGCGCTTTCTTATCTCTAATAACACTCTCGATTATAACCTTGTCGTCCCTATATCTTACTATATAAGTAGTACTCTTTACCCTAATTCGAGTAACTCTCCTAAGTACTTGCTTAAGCCTCTTAGTATTATAATTAGAATATAAGAGGGCTAATATTCTAGCTTAGTAGAGATCTAAACCCCTCTCTAGTAATCTATAGGTCAAAAAGATCCTCTCCTTTTAAAAGGGGCTACCTTTCTAGAATCTAGTAGTAACGTCGTATATTGCCTTTAGCGACATGTCTAAATAAACGTACTAGATATAATTTAATATATATAGGTCTTCTTTTATATACTATAAGTTAGTTAGCCTATTTACTTTATAAGGGGAATAGGGTTGTAGCTTACTAGAAAGGTAATATATATATAAAGTAGGCAAAAGCTAAGTACAAGTACCTTTCCTAATAATAGTCTACCTTCTAGACTAAAATAGATTTGTAGATACTTAGATAATTCCCCTATCTTCTCGCTTTAGTATATAATGTCCTCGATAAAATAGCAAAAAGGATACTTGTTAGGGCTTTGTATCTATCCTATCTTAAGAGCTTACTCCTAGGTCTATTAGAAGCTAAAGCTATTAGCCTTCTCTAGAGAACTCTACTTATAGGTCTCGCGAACCTAAGCTACTATCTGTCCTATAAGCTCTTAGTCTATTAAAGCGGGAAAGTCGGCGAATAGCTATAACTCCCTAGCCTTACTAAGTCTCTTTATATAGACATTAGTCTCGTTTTCTATAGAAGCAACCCTAATCGCTTTCGCTTGCTATTATATAAGGCTATTTAACTTATTATAATACTACTCTAGTATCTAATAGTATTAATCTATAATTAATAGTGCTACGTTTAGGTATATTGTCTTAGTATTAAACTACTCTATACTTAGACTACGATGGATAATAAAGGAGCTAATAGCTTGCCTAAACCGATTAGCGACATCCTTAAACTCTAAAGTTATTATGTCTCTCCTTAATACTTTAATAATATTCTTCTAGAGTATATCGAGGTTCTTAGGGGAGAGCTCTAATAGCTAAGGGCGCTCCTACTAAGGGTACTTTTTAAACTACTCGCTATACTTGTTATAACCGCTAAGATAGTAAGCAAGCTTAAGCTACGTAGTAATGCCCGTTAATCTATAGGCCTAGAGAGCGCCTATATAAGAAGCGAACTCTATACGCATCTTAATATTAAAGTTAAGGCGTTACAAGTATTATAATAGGCTTGTATCCTTATTCCTAATTCCTTATACTTTATAAAGGAGCATAATAGCGACTAGGTAGAAATGTAGTAGTTTCGAAATTATAGACGTCTTAGTCGCAAACTCGTGCCTTTTAAATAGAGATCCTTAAACCTAGCTATTACTAGACTATTTGTCTAAGGCTAGTAGTATAGACTAGTAGTTCTCTTCTAACTAGATAATAACGTACCGCTAAAGCTTCTTTGCTAGTTTAATTACTTAGGCTTCCTCTATATAGTCGAAGTCGTATTCTTTATCGAACCTAGCTTAGATAGTTAAAAGATCTTCTAAGCTAAGACTCGGAATTAGAATCTTCTTCTTCTAAAGGATCTTAAGAGCGCCCTTATATTCGTATCGGATTTCGAGATCGGTAGCCTAGCAATCGATATACTAATAGAACTTTATATAAAGGTCTAGGACTAAGATAGCGGGCATAAGTAGTATTGTAATACCTAGGGCTAGACTTATAGAAATCTAAAAGGGTTAGTTAATACAAGGGTAACTAATTAGTATAAGATACTAGCTTAGATATAGTATTAAGCTGTTATTCCTATTCTCCTTACCGCGTAGCAAGTACTTTCTATCCCCTTTTGCCTACGACTATCTTACCTCTACCTTAGCCTTTACCTATTGTAACTAATACTATATTAATAGCAGCATCGTAACTATATTATCTATGCTAGGCTAGTTACTATTTAAGTAACTAGAGAGATAGCTAGAACTCTTATAGAAGTATTAAAAACCTAGATCGAAGAACTAATTAGCTCTAATAGTAATCTTCTAATATAGAAGCTATATTAGCTGCTCGATGTCTTTAAGCTTCTCTTCTTCGATATTAAATATCTAGGCAATATCTAAGAGCTAATCCTCGCGTACATGCTCGATATTCGACTCCTATTAGGATTTTAATCTAAGATCTAAGTTAGAGAAGTTTATAATTACCTTATTAGGGCATCTATTAACCTACGCTCTAAGCTCGATAGTTATATCCTCGTTATTACTATTGTCTGCATCGTTAGTACCGCTTAACTTTTCCTCTTTACTACTAATAGCTTCTTCTCCTTCTTTCCTTTGTTTAGCGTTTGTATAGTTTTACTCTCTTAACTACTCTTCCTAAGTCGTCCCTCCTTTGCTTCCTATCTTGTTCTATAGATAGACCCTTTTCCAACGATTTGTAGAGTTCTAGATGTCTTTACCTTCGTCTAATAAAGATTTATACATCTTACTACTATCTTCTTAAGAATGTATCCTACCTCGAGGTAGGCGAAAGTTAGTATCTCTTCCTCGTATCGCTATTACTATATCGATTATATACTAGTACTCCTCTAAAGAAGAAGTTAGTATAATACTAAAGAGAGGGTCTAGTAAATATACCCTTCTTAAGTTACAATATGTCTCTTAGAATAGTAAAGAATACAACCTTGTCTAATTTCCTCGCGTCGCTAAAACAATACTATAAAAGGGCTATAGTAGAAAATTCCCGATTATTAGTAACTCGTTTAGGGTATCTAGACTCTAGAAACATATAAAGAAGTAAGTAGTTCTCGCAAGTTATATAGTAGTATCGAAGCTAGTTTTCGACGAGCTCGCTATATTTATTAAAGTTAAGATTAAATGTTACATTGTCTAGCTCCTCGTCGCTTACTCTAGACATATGTTTTAGAAGTATAGGACCTAGCTTAATAAGCAAGATCTTGTTACTTATGTTGTTACTCTCCTAAGGGGTAGATAGTACTATATACTTAGTTTCTAGAAGAAGTTACAAAAGTAGGAGTAGATCTTCTTCTTGTTCTAGGTACTTAGTATTAGCTACATTGTATTTACTTAGGGTAAACGAGGATATATACGGCGAATTTAAGGGCGAGAGATAAGGTAGTAGTAGCGATTTTAAGGGCAAGGAGGCTATTAGCGGTGTTTCTAAAGTCTTATTTACTTTCTACTTAAGTAACTGTTTGCTACCCTTTTTGCTTCTAGGAAAAGAGGAAGTTATAGACATTTCCTTTTTATAGTTACGCTAAAAGTTTTCGGCGAGGCTACGCTATATCTAACGCTAGAATTAATTATCTATACTATTTCTATTAAGAACTAAGCTCGAGTACTTCTTATAAAGTTTCTTAACTACCTAGTTAAGCTAGTCTTTAGTCTACTAGGCCTTATCCTCGAGCTTACTACCTTTCTTTTTACACTGTCTTAAAATTCTATATAGAATATTGTTATTCTTAACTATTAATTTTGTATCCGCCCTCGCTTTGTCCTATTTTGTTACGTCGACCCCCTATTGCTTTAATATCTTCTAGCTAAAGTTTTTTCTGTTTTTTATAAAGTCCTTAAGTTTATCTTTAGTAAGTATACTAAAGACCCTCTTCCCTACCTAGAAGGGCTAGGGCTTCTCGTTAGATAATTCCGCTATAATAGGTGGCTACTATACTCGTTATAATAGTAGAGAGCGGTAGCGATAATAGCGACAAGGAGCGTTACGACAGCGTTAAGTAGCGATAACAATAGTAATAAGGAGCATAGCGACTCTTTTGTTAGGAGGCGGTAGGTAGTTTAGATTGTTAGGTATAAAAGAAGTTAATATATAAGAAGACAAACAAAGTATAGAGAAAGCGCGACTAAGTAGCAAAAGTATTATATATATATAGTATAAACTAAGGTTAATTTCTACTTGTTATTAAGCTAACGTACTTTATATATTATATTTATAAGACTATAGCGTGTCTTTATAAGGTATAAGGTAATACTATTTTAGGAAGCGGATAGCTATTTCTATCGAAGTAGGTAGTTAGCTATAGAGAGTAGTCTTTCGTTTCCCTCGAAGCGGACAATTAGCTCTAGAAAGTAGTCTTACTTTTCCCTCGAAGTAGGTAGTTAGCTCTAGAGAATAGTCTTTTATTTCCCTCGAAGTAGACAATTAGCTTTAGAGAGTAGTCTTGCTTTTCTCTCGAAGTAGGTAGTTAGCTTTAGAGAGTAGTCTTACTTTTCTCTCGAAGCGAGTAATTAGCTCTAGAGAGTAGTCTTGCTTTTTTTTTAAAGCGGGTAATTAACTCTAGAAAGTAGTCTTACTTTTCTCTCGAAGCAGGTAATTAGCTCTAGAGAGTAGTCTTACTATTCCCTCGAAGCGGGTAGTCGTCTTTAGAGAGTAGTCTTTCGTTTCTATCGAAGGGGGTAGTTGTCTTTAGAGAGTAGTCTTTATTTAAGTAGTACTACTTCTTTATATTCGCTCTATAGTAATACTATATAGACAACAAAGATGTCTTTTGCTAGTTAGACATCTACCCTAGTTTAATATATACTATCTGTAATCCTAGACAAATTCTAATTATATATCTATTAGAATCTATTATATTTAAAACTCTCTAACTCGCTATAAGGAGATTCCTTAGGGCATGTAGCCTCGTTATTGTTATAATTAATTGCTTGTGTCTAGCCTAAGATATTATATATCCTATCTTTACTCTCTAATCTACTATCCTATCTAATGTTAGCGACTTTTTCTATAACGCACATTTAGTTTATCTAGCCGCGGAATTGTAGCCTTTATATATCTCGCTTATAACTACTCTTCTATCTCGAGAGCGTACTATATAGAGAAAGGGGCATTATATATGTCTAGCTATAGAAGTATAGTATTAACCTATCCCGCCTCTAACTACTCTTCTATCTAAGTATAGCAACGCTTTCTCGTATATATATTAGATTTGTCTCGCTCTAGAATTATAATATTAACCTATCCCGCCTTAATCTACTCTTCTATCTTATAGCGGCGCTATTCGCGAGGAGTAGGCATTAGATAGTTTCTACTATAGACTATTTAATATTGGCCCTAATAGAACAATAGAAGCTATTAAAGTATTTCGCTAAGATGTAATACAAAGTCGAATATAGGAAGTAGGTTATAGTTATCGTATAGCGGATAAGGCTCTAAGTAGTGCCTAGGATAATAGAACGGGCAGTACTAGCGGATGTATCGTTTATATATAATAGTATACTAGACTTACGACTACTATAGCTAACCTCTGCTAACTAAACCTCGTACTATAGTAACTTAAATAGACCTTCTACTAACAATACTACAATTAACTACTTATTATAAAGGCACTTAAAACCTATTATAAGAAGACAACAACTATCTAAGCTACAACTAAATAACAAAGGTAATAAAAACTATATAGTAATCGAGCGAATTAGGGCTAACCTTGCCTAAGGACGCCTTACTTAATAGATAAGTCTCGATTACTATAATAGTACCTATTACTCGATCTATAGGACTATAACCTAATTTTATACGCGATTCTCTTAAGGAGGTTAAGGCATTTAGTAAGAGTAAAGAGTTTGTAGATATATACCTAGTTCTATAGGGCCGCCTAATAATAGATTAGTAGTAGAAGTATAATAGTAGTTAGAGGGATACTAATAGGGAATACTAAGTTAGGATGTCTAGTACCCTATACAAGATATAGCTTAAATACTATATAACTATAGGTATAGTACAATTGGACCTAAGGCGCAGGACCCCTAATTACCTCGATAATATTACTATAGATTTTCTATAGCTAAACGCTAAGATCTTTTAAAACTACAATTAATCTAATTAAGCCGTAGCGGAGAAAAGAAGACACGTAGACCCTATACTAGCCTTTAAAGCTATAGAAGAGTCTAGTTAAATAATAGTATACATTGTCTCTATACTCGGGCTAAAACTAGAAGGATTAGACGATGTATCCGAGCTAACAACCAACAACATAGAGAAGGGAGACAAGTACGTCGATAGTAAGAAGGAGTATAAGTATAGCGAGGAGGAATTAGTAGTACTAAAGTAGTAACATAGGCTAGTACTACTCTAAAGCTAACTTACGAAAGCTAGAGTAGGGAAGAAGTAAAGCTACTTAAGAGCTTATAGGCTTAAGTACAGATAGACTTCTAAATTAAGGGTAGCTAAGCTACGGGTAAGTAGTAAGCGGGCGATTCTTTCTATTATAAAATACCTTCTAATAAACTATCTAGAAGAGAAACATTCTTAGCTTATCCTATAGTTTATTATACAATAATAATTGTATCCTAGATATATTAATTGCTATGTTCTAATATAAAAACAAACCTCTAGCCTTCTTGTTAGTAAAAGAAAATTCTACTACGACAAACGATATATTCTAAAATAAAGGGGCGAGGATAGCGAGGTAGTAGTATATAAAAAGAGAGCTATTACTAGTTTAGACGATAATAAGCGAGATCGCGGACGGATAGTATAGATATAGAAAAAGTTTGTAATAGATACTAGGAACTAAAGTAACGAGCAAGGTCGCAAATAGATAGTATAGATATAGATAGATTTTGTAATAGACACTATAAACCTAAGTAGTAAGCGGACTATCTATAAAGCGAAGTCGTTTTAGAAGATAAACAACGTAGAAGATATTAATACTCGCTATATATAGCGCTGTCCTATAGAGGCTAAGGCAAATAGACTTAATTAATAATTAAGAGGACACTATTATAACAAGAATAGGTAGTACTACTAATCTATTTAGTTATATATAGAGGATATATTAGTAGCAATAGTAATAGACACTTTAAAAAGATTTAAAGAAAGTAGATAGCTTAGAGGGACAAAGATAGTAGGACTAATACAATATAGTTCTATCGTTATAACAAAAGTTCTCTTGCCTTCTAATTAGTACATCTTTAGAGAAGACAAACGAGAGAGACAATATACTACGTACCTAGAATAGATATCCTAATATAGGTAGTTTTATAAAGGAGGATACCCTTCTATAGATAAAGGCGGCAGAAATTAGATGCCTGCGAGGAAAAGGGCGCCTGCTTTAAGATAAAGGCGGTAGAAATTAGATATGTATAGGGAAGGCGGCGCCTACTTTAAGATAAAGGCGGTAGAAATTAGATATATATAGGGAAGGTAGCGCCTACTTTAAGATAAAGGTAGTAGAAATTAGATATCTATAAAAAAGACAGCACTTGTTTTAAAATAAAGGTAGTAGAAACTAAATATAGGTAGGGAAGGTAGCGCCTACTTCTAGATAAAACTAATAGAAACTAGATACCTATAAGGAAGGTAGCGCCTACTTTAAAATAAAGCTAGTAGAAACTAGATATAGATAGGGAAGGTAACGCCCGTTTCTAAGTAAAGCTAGTAGAAACTAGATATTTATAGGAAAGGTAGCGCCTACTTCTAAATAAAACTAGTAGAAACTAGATATTAATGTAGAAGAGGATATCCCTCTTTAGTAGAGCGGGTAGAGGATAGAGGCGGGTATAGAAAAGGATACCCCTCTTTAGTAAGGCAGGTAGAGGATAGAGGTAGGCGCGGAAGAGAATAATACTCCCTAATAAAGTAGTAGATTTTAGTAAAACTTATAGCTACCCGCGGATATAAAAGGTGTTTTGCTATCTATATTTTTTATAAAGCAATTAAAGCCTAGACTAAGTTACTATATTATATAAGAAATGCCGCCTTTCTATTTTAGAGCAAATATAAGGTACTATAATATTAAGAAGATTACGACGGTATTTACTATCTATCTATTTCTATAAACCCTTTGCCTAGTTCCTTTTTATTAGCTATATATATAATACTACTTAGGTGTCGTTATATATATATATAGCTTATATAGGCGTAGCTACTCGTTCGCGTCTTTACTTAGCGTAGATTAGCGGGATTCGTATTGCTTCCCTTTAGATATATAGACTAGCCTATCCTCTAATAGCTATTCTTTATATATAGCGATCTATATACTCCTTCTAGGGCGCTAATTAGGTGTAAGTAGCTATAGCAACTCGTTATCGATTTCGCTTATATCTAAGCTTAAGGGCTTACTTTTCCCCGAGCGTGCCTTTAACTTACTTAAAGTAGCCGACGTCTTCTTTAACGCAAACTAACCTTCCTCCCTAGGACGTTTGTTAGGGATTTATAGTCGCGGTACCTTATCCTCTACTTTACTCTCTTCTAGCTCGCTCGAAACAGTCGGCGTCTATCCTTGCCTAAGCTTCTTTTTTATTCTATTAATTAATTCCCTCTTAACTAACCTAAAAGTTAAGGTCGCTTAAGTAAATTAGATTTAGTAGGTTAACTTCTTATAACAATAACTAAAGCTAACGCCGTCTTAAACAAGGATTTCTAGAAGGGGTTACTAAAGGAGCCCGCTATATAAGCGGGGCGGGCATTTCCTATTCCTATAGTATTTTAAATAGTTAGTCTAGGAGCTAGTAGACCTATAGATTTTAGGCCCTACGCTATAAGGACATAGTAGAAGAATAGACTTCGTAGGTATATACTTGGCGACTAGATCTATATAGGTCTTAATAATATACATAACAAAGTCTCTACTACTTCTAATATATACTATACTATATACTAGGCAAGTACGTATCTCCTATACTTCTACGAAATTAAGTGTTGTCTATTAAAGGTTTGCTACCTATATAATAAGATAGTTAAGGGAATATAGTTTAGCTTTTAAATATAGTAGTATATACTTAGATATATAAGGGCATATAACATTTGGATAGACGTCCCCTATATTAGGTAGGGTATTAATATACGAGGTGCGGGAGTAGTTTGCCTCGCAAGACTCGAATACAAAGTAGGCTAGATTTTTATAGTAGGCGCGATAGTAAAGATAAGAAATGTCTATACCTTCCGTATAGGCATCCTATCCCGCGGTTGTTATAAGACTACTTCTAATAGCTAAAGGAATAGTAGATCTCGTAACGTAGGGCATATATAATATACTTCTATTGTATATTAGACAAGTCTAGTTATAATCGAACTAATGCTAGTACTCGCTATCTACGCCTCTTGCAAGTTTTATAAGTAAGACTATACTATTAGGCCTCGAATCTAAGCTACTCGAGCGCGCAATAATCCTAATAGGGCAGTTTATTATCTACTATACGTATACAAAGTTAAACGTAGAATAATATCTAATTTCTTACTAGATTTAGAGGATTTTATCCCTTAGAAATTCTTGGCCCCCTATAGGGTATAGTAGATTATAGTTTAGATAGGTAAGATACTAGTAAATATACTAGCGGCACCTTGTTTTAGTTTAGTCGTAATTCTAGTAGAATAGGAAATATTAACGACTACGACAAGGTAACAATAAATGTATCTCGCCTCGATCCGAATTAGGAGCTATAGTGTTGCGACCCTACGAAGTAGTGTCACGGGTTTAGAGCTCTTTGGAACAGATGTGTCAAGACAACTGGGTTGTGGGATAACTGATTGTGACAAGGCTGTTGGGTCTCTACCTAACAGTCGGATTGCAACATGAGTTGAACACACGAACTCCTAATGAGAAACGTGCCTAGTTATATACATAAGAGATTCGTGTCTTCATGCATCTGATCGCCTGGTCGCTCAGCGATCAGTCGCTCAGTGATCGCTCGGTCGCTCGTCGACCAGTCGACCACTTGCATATATGCAGTCAGTCGCCTGCCAAGGCAGCGCTCACTTGCATACTGGTCACGTGACCCTTGTCTCCTCTGGCCCCTACTGGCCAATCGCTTCGGGTCTGACCGTCTCGTGACCGTGCTCGTAACACCATCCCCCTTTCAGCCTAGCTTCGTCCCTGAAGCTTATGATGTCGCTGTCCCCCGCGTTCCTTTTGTAACAGTTTGTAGCAGTCTTTCTTCCTACGATGTCTCTGCAACCAGAAACTTCTTCTTCCAAGAAAAGACGCTCGCGTCTGGCTGCCGAAATTGAAAGGAACGGTCGTCCTGTCTTCTTCCCGTGTGAACGTTGTTCTACACACAACCATCTTTGCATCATCATGTCGAACTCAACCAACCTTCGGTGTTCCGAATGCGTCCGTCAAGGCAAGAAATGCGTCAACATGTCTTGGGAATCCTTAGACCGAACTCGGGAGGAGTACCAGCGCAAGGTGGATGAGGATGAAGAGTTGTTGGCTACCGTGATGGCTCGGTTAATGCGAAACAAGAAGATTCTTCGTCAAGCTGAAGGTCGGGCGGCTCGGAAAGCCGAATGCCTTGCGTCGGAAATGGATGCAGAGGGCGCGTTTGAGGCTGAAGAGAATTGTCCTGCGGCGGCTGCTACTGTGGGCCTTACTCCCCTGATGATGGAGACCCTGGGGAATATGGATCAATCCCTTTCCTTCTCCGGTGGTACTGGTGTAGCAACTTCGGGCAATTAAGATTGGTAAGTGGTTCCCATGTATTTTCGTCGCTGGGGTATCCTTTCCACTTGATGAGGTATCGCTGACTATTCCTGTCGTAGTCTACGATCTTTTCGACTTCATACTCGTCGTCTTCTTGCTCCTGGTAGTGGAACGTGGTTTGCAGCGTGGCGCTGGGGTGTGCGGGTTCCAACAAGGATATGTGGAACACTGGATGGATCTTTGCGTCCGGTGGAAGCTCGAGTCGGTAGCTGACTGTGCCCTTCTGTTCGGCAATCAAAAATGGTCCGACTTTGACGTGATCCAGTTTCTTCGTTCTTCGCTTTGTTTTCAGGTTCTTCGTCAGAAGATATACCTTATCCCCCTTCTTAAGTTGAGGTGCCGTTTTTGATTCTTTGAATCTCTGTTTCTGGATTCGCTGTTGCGAATGTCGGATTGCATCTCGGGCTGTGGTGTGTGCCTTCTGCAATTCCTCTGCCATTATTATGGCTTTGTCGGCTTTTATTGATGTTCTCGGTTCCATGAACATGTTGGGTGCTTTTCCATAATTAAGGAAAAATGGCGATTCTCTCGTTGTCTCTGATGCGTTATTGTTTAACGCCAGTTGCGCCATTGGTAACAATGAAACCCAATTGTTTTGTGCGTAATTGACGTAGTGCCGTAAATATGCTTCGAGTGACTGATTTGTCCTTTCAGTCTGACCATCTGTCTCTGGGTGGAATGCTGTCGATAACTTGTGCTTGATTCCAATTTGTCCCATAAGAGATTTCCAGAAATTCGATGTGAACAGCTTATCTCTGTCTGTGATGAAGCTTTCTGGAATTCCATGATGTCTGATTAGCCTGTCCAGTACGAGGTATGCGAGTTCCATAGCTGCCATTGATTCCTTGCACGGTATGAAATGTGCATACTTGGTCAAGGTGTCTACCATGACAAGTATTGAATCGTAGACGACTCCTGTTGCGGGGTCCTTGGATGCCGGTAACTTCGTGATGAAGTCCATTGTGACTTCTCTCCATGGTGTATCCGAGGGTTCTCGGAACTGGAGATTGCCATATTTCGCATGTCGTGATGCCTTATTCTTCTGGCAACTGTCGCACTGTTTGATGTAGTCGGCAACCTTCTTCCGCATCTGTGGGAAGGTAAAGTTTCGTCTAATCAAATCTGTTGTTCTGGCTATTCCTGGGTGTCCTGTTGTTTGGCTATCATGGTGGTCTTTGATGCATTCGTGTTCCTTTGCTGGTGGAACCTGGTACTTCCCATGTTCGATGGGGAACTCTTCTTGTTCATCTCGTAGAACTCGGAGTATGTTGTTAAACTCTTGTGTATCTGTGGTAAGGCTTCCGTCCTTGTTGACTTTGAGCAATGTTTTCTTGTTCTGCTCCTTGCCTTCCATGTAGTCGCTTCTTCTGCTTAGCGCATCTGCGCGCCCATTGTCTTTTCCTGGTGTATACTGGATATCGAACTTGTATTGTCCGAGTAGCTCTGACCATCTACAATGTCGACGTGATAGATCCTTGGTAGTTGTAAAGTATTGAAGGTTCTTGTGGTCGGTGTATATCGTCAGTCCTGTAGCTCCTTCGCAGTAAACTCTCCAGTGTCGCAATGCTGCAACAATCGCTAACAGTTCTTTGTCGTAAATCTCGTAGTTCTGTTCCGCTGGCGTCATTTTCCTTGAGTAATACGCCACTGGGTGTCTTTTGCCATCATGTTCTTGAGTGATGCAAGCACCTATTGCTAAGTCGGATGCGTCGGTTTCGACTTGTACTGGTTTCTTCGTATCGAATAGCATGAGTGTTGGTGACTGTATACATGCTTTCTTGAGTTGTTGGAATGCTTTCTGTTGTTTCTCCGTCCATACGAACTTGGTGTCCTTCTTCGTAAGACTCGTGAGTGGGATTGCAAGTTTGGAGTATCCTTCAACAAACTTTCTGTTGTAGTTCGCGAGTCCCAGAAAGGCTTGGATTTCTGTGACGTTCTTCGGTGTTGGCCATTCCTTGATGGATTGTACTTTCTTTGGGTCCATCTTGATTCCAGTAGTATTGATGATGAATCCTAGGAATTCGATTTCCTTCTTGTAGAATTCACATTTCTCGGGTGCGGTCTTGAAGTCCACTGTGCTAAGTCGTTCTAGCACTGCTTGTACGTCTTTGGTGTGTTGTTCTCGGCTTCCGCGGGTGAAGATTAAGATGTCATCGACATAGGCTATCGTTGTAATGTCGAGTAGGTCTCGTAACACATCGTTGACGAGTTGCTGACACGTCGCTGGGGCGTTCGTAAGTCCCATTGGCATGACTCGAAATTGATAGAGTCCATAGCGCGTCCTGAAGGCTGTTTTCCATTCTTCTCCCTTAGCCATTCGTACGGCGTAGAATGCGTCTCGTAGATCAATCTTGGAATACCAGTTTGCTCCGGTAAGTCGATCTTGCATTTCTTCGATGTTAGGTAGTGGATATCGGTTCTTGACCGTGACTTCATTGAGTCGTCGATAGTCGATTACCATTCGCAGTTTTCCTCCTTTCTTTGGAACGAACATTGCTGGTGAAGCGGCTGGCGATTGAGATTTCTCTATCCATCCCTTGTCGCTCTTTTCTTTCAGCCATCGTCGTTGCTCTTCGAGCTCTTTTTCGGATAACCTGTATAGTGGCCCCCATGGTGGATCTTTGCCGGGCTGAAGTTGTATTCGGTGATCCCATGGTTGATGTCTAGGTAAGGCGGCTAATCCTTCCTCTTCCTGGAAGAGCGGTTTCCATTTCTTAAACTCTTCAGGGATCTCTGGAGGTGCGTTAGTTCTCCTTTTATCTCTCACCTCGTGACCTGGCTGGGCTGGCTCAGTGTCTGTGGAGACCATCTCCTTGCCGTTTTTGTCGGAGTATGTTATCGGTTGACGTTCTAATTCGCAGAACTGTCTTTCCTCATCTACCATCGCACGCTGTCGATGTATAGGGTGGATGTCGGTAGCGCAACCGCATCGCTCAAACTTGAGTACTCTTTTCCTCCAATCTATCAGAGGGTTGTGCTTTTCCAACCAAGGTGTCCCCATCACGACATCGTGACTGGCCATGTCAACGATATCCAGGCTGACAGTCTCGTGGTGCTGTTGGATAGCTAGGACTAGCGGCATTGTTTCGCTGTCCACTTCGGATAGGGATGATCCATCTGCGACCATCAACTCGTATCCGCCGTCTTTCTTTCGTCGGGTGGCGATCCCGTTTCGCTGGACAAAGCTGGTCGATATAAAGTTTCCGCTGGCTCCGGAATCGATCATAGCTTGTGTCGTATGTCCATTGACAATGCATTTGGTACGGAATACCGGTGCTGCTGATGCTGTGGGAGCTTCGATAATGTTTACTTCCTGGCGACTGCTCCTGTCGGCAGGGATCCTTCGTTTTTTGAATAGTATCCTGGCGAGTTGGCATCTTCGAGACAGACTTCCCAATCAAGGGTCCATGTCGTGGGCCTAGGATAACCTTTCCTTGTGTCATTGATACCTTGATTTGTCCTTTGACAGTGGCTTTGACGTGCCCTAGTATCATGTTTCTCCATATTGGTAGTTGCACTGGTGGTCCCATGGGCTTCAGTTCCCATTGTTTTGTGGACTCAGTCAATTTGTGCCGCATTGCCTCCAACGATATGAGGTCTTCTTGATAGGCTTCCTGGATTCGGTGTAATTCATGTAGTCGTGCCTTAACGATCTGGATTCGTTCTCTAACACTTCTGGGAATATGGATTCCATCGGGTGTGCCATAACTTCCATCGGATTGGAATGTACTTCCAATTGGTGGTCGTTCTTGCACGTGTGCTGCGGCGTCGTAGTCGACGTTGACAAGTCGGTAATTCCAGAACATTGCTCTAATTCGGTTGAGCATGTTGTCGAATTCGATTGGGTGCAGTCGTCGTTTCCCTTGGATCTGTGGGAATACGGTTTCAAATTGGTTCGCGATGAAGAGGATCATTCTCCGAGCTGGTCCTGCTCCTGAGACTTCGAAATGATATAGTTCGAGGTCGTCGGGTTCATCGTCGTCGGTATATTCTTCTTCAGATGAATCGTTATCCGTCGTGGCGACTGTTTGGGCGATCATTTGTAGTTGTTCCAGGTTTGGTCCCGTTAGTTCTGGTTCGGTATCGTTGTTTGGTGGAGATTCTTCTTCTCCCAGCAGTTCTTCTTCCTGCTCGGGGGGTGTATTTTCTTGCAGAGTTGCGTCCTCCCAATTGAATGGTGGTGGAGACCTTCCTCTCCGGGAATTTCCTAAGTCTCTCATCTGCTGTAGCGGCTGGCCTCGTACCATCGCGTTAAATTCCATCCTAGCCTTACGTGGCTTCTTGGGATAGTGACCACTTGCTAGCTTGTCTGAGTCATGGGTTTTACAGTAGTCGTCGTAACAACCCGTCCAATGCATAGCCTTATGGTCTGGTTCCGTCTTCGGTTCCTTAACGAGTTTTGATACATCGTAGGCGCCTCGTCCATCGTTTGCTTCGTTGATGGGTTCCTTCACTAGCATCATGTTGAGCTGCTCCTGCGGTCGCACCTTTCGTCCGCGGCAGTCTCGTGCGTAATGCCCTATCTTGTGGCAGTTGTAGCACTCCGGTCCTTCTCGTTTCTTTCCTCTGTTGTTGTTCCCTTGGAACTTCCCTTTTCCCTTGGCTCCTCGCATGCCTTTTCCTTTTGGCTTGCGCTGGATAATATCCAATTCCATGGCGTCCGGATCGCGACGAGACCCTCCAGTCCAGCTGGTAGAGTTGTAGCCAGATCGTCCGCGATACTGTCCATTATGGCGTTTTTCCATCTTCCTCTCGTAGAGCCTATCGTCAATTTCGATAGCATCCTGAATCATCAGTTCGAGAGTGTCGTGAGATGCACCTGAGCGCATGAGTTCATCCTTGACGTCGTCCTTGAGTCCAGTGTAATACATAGTGAGTAAGGCTTGGTCATCCCACCCAGTTTTGCCTGAATACTCCCTGAACTTGGCGGTGTATTGCGAAGTAGACGTCTTCTGTTTCAAGTGTTGGATAACTCGGATGGCGACTTGTTTTTCGTTACTCAACCCATAAATATTTCGAATGGCTTTGACATAATTGTCCCAGCTGTTGAAGATTCCTTCGGTGTCGATGTTCTGGTGCAAGACTTCGTGCAACCTAGGTCGAATCCATTGTTGGACTTGTCCCCTAAGGTAAGAGGATGCAAGTAAGGTCTTCTTGGGATCCTGGGTGATGTTTTCGAAACGAAAGTAAAGTGCCATTTGGTTGAGCCAATCGTCGAGCTTCGATCGATCGCCATAGTAATAGTCCGGTCTGGCGACTTTGATATTGTTGTCGTGGGTACGCTGCTGAACGCTGGTGTCTCGGTTCTCGGATGGAGCCATTGTTGTCTGAGGTACAAAGTTCCTTGAGGGTGTTCAAAGTGTTGCGACCCTACGAAGTAGTGTCACGGGTTTAGAGCTCTTTGGAACAGATGTGTCAAGACAACTGGGTTGTGGGATAACTGATTGTGACAAGGCTGTTGGGTCTCTACCTAACAGTCGGATTGCAACATGAGTTGAACACACGAACTCCTAATGAGAAACGTGCCTAGTTATATACATAAGAGATTCGTGTCTTCATGCATCTGATCGCCTGGTCGCTCAGCGATCAGTCGCTCAGTGATCGCTCGGTCGCTCGTCGACCAGTCGACCACTTGCATATATGCAGTCAGTCGCCTGCCAAGGCAGCGCTCACTTGCATACTGGTCACGTGACCCTTGTCTCCTCTGGCCCCTACTGGCCAATCGCTTCGGGTCTGACCGTCTCGTGACCGTGCTCGTAACATATAGCTTATTAGACAATCGGCGTAGATAGTAGAGAAGTAGCTACCTTTAGTAATGTCTCGTTAGGTATTATATAGTCTTAGAGGGAATTTAAGGCCTAGATATTACTCCTAGGAGGTAGAGATAAGGTAGTAGTAGCCGCTAGTAGTACCTTATTCTATTTTATATACCTATATAGGGAACGCAAAGCCTTACTATCTTTGTTAAAAAGTAGAAGTAAGGTAGCGAGAGCTAGTAGTAATACTTTCTTAGGCTTCGTATATACTTAGAAGGAATATAATAGCTAACTATCTTTGCTAGGAGGTAGACGTAAGGTAGTAGTAGTATTCTAGGGCCCATGTTCTCGCCTTTATACTAGTAGAGCGGCAATCGAGGGTACTATCTTATTTAATAAGTCTATAGTAAATAGGGCGGAAGGCTCCTTAGCTATAAACTCTATCTTATACTTCCTAATTAGTATATATAAGCGTCGATAGAGCGAAGGAGGTAGAGGTATTAAAGACTATAGCTAGGCTTATGTTACTTATAATAGTAGAAGAGCAATTAGCGAAGACTCTTCTATTAGAGGCATGTCGTTCTCTAATAGTATTCCTTCTTTACTACTAGAAGGTAGAAGAATAGAGTCTATAGGTAGCGAAATATCTAAGCTAGTAGTAGAGGATGTCGCTTTCTTAAAGCTAGTAGTAGAAGGTACCCGCTTCCTAATAGTAGTAGCGGAGGGTAGCGCTTTCTCGAAGCTAGCGGTAGAAGGTACCCGCTTCCTAATAGTTATAGTAGAGGGTAACGCTTTCTCGAAGCTAATAGTAGAAGGTACCTGCTTCTCGATAGTAGTAGTAGAGGGTAGTACTTTCTCTAAGCTAGCGATAGGAGGTACTATTTTCTCGAAGCTAGTAGTAGAAGATAGCGCTTTCTCTAAGCTAATATTAAAAGGCAGGCTAGAAGGCGAGCGTTAGGAGCTACTAAGATACTACTAGTTGCCTCTCTATATACTAAGTTAAGGAGGAAGTAAAGGAAGGTATAATATAATAACTTTATTCTTCTAGGCTAGAATAGTACGCATCTCTTCTTAAGCTAGGACACTATACTTCGCGAGCGGTCTATTAGCGTTTCTAGTTTAATACTTTGTCTAATCTTGCGAGGTAGGCTCTATATTAAACAAATGGCGTAGGTAGTCTCGAGTACTAATAGGGTATTGTGGATCGTGTCTCGCGTTTAGGTCTACGCTATCTAGAGGTAGACGCGCTATAGAACTCTAGCTAGGATAAGTAAGAGAAGATTACTATAGGTATAGACGAGGTTGTTTCTTACCGCTACCCGAGAAGATTTCGAGGCCTTTAAGGAAGCTTCTATATTCCGTAGATCGTTAAGAATGTTGAACTCCTCATTAATCTAGTCCTAGCACGACTTTGGTGCCCTAGTGCCCCAATTTGGGGGTGGGTCTGGCTCCGCTATTTTGGAGACATCCCTCTCGATAGTTTGACGGATGAGAATGCTTTCGTTCCATCTTTGGGCGATCTTGGCATTGCGCCAATGTACTTTAGTGCTGTCGATCTGTTTTTCGTACTTGTTAGCACTAGCTGCGCCGTGGTCATGGTTTCGTATTGCATACCTGCTGTCTTGTCATGTTAGTAGCTGTCAAGTGGTTGCAGATGCCCACGAATGGGACTCTTAGTCGTCCTACGGACTGAAGCCAGACCCTTTTCTAGAGGCGGACGCGCTAGTAACACATGTCGCCGTGTGAGAATGAAGTAGCTTGGCCTCCCGTCTACGACGCTTCACTTTGAGAAGTCGATCTAGACGTGCGGGCGGAGCAGCCAAGACTGCCAAGACACGCCGAATTTCCATTGGACAAGTCCATCTGGGGCCCATACCCCGGTCCGCGAGTATGAACAACTCGTCGTGCCTGGGATGGATTGACTGTCACGATGCATCGAATGCTGCAGTGGAAACATCGACAATCGGCAAACACTCCACATACCCTAGGAGCGACCGATGACCCGCATCGACTGGCGTGAGGCGGTGCTGTGGCGAGTGCGTGCAGATCATCGGAGCGTCCATTTTGCCTGACCTTTTTTCTTATTTTATGACCGACAACTCATCAATCGCACTCTCCACAAGGCGAAGTTTAGGGCCGCGAAGACCGACTGAAGAGACCGCTTGATGATGAGCGCCGTCCTTGCACCACGCTATCAAGGATTTTTCCTTCCTGTGGTGTCGCCACATTACGCTTTCCGCATCAAGGCAGTCAGTGGACGTCATAGGCCAGCGCCCGAGATGGAAATTTCATTGGAAGTGTCCCGCCCGGCCGCCGCGCCCCGAACTTGCTCAAGATGTCTGCCTGAGGTTGCTCAGAGCCTGATCGGGAGTTGCGATCAAGATTAACCTAACCTAAGTAATGGGCGAACTGGGACTTCTTTCAACTCCCACAGTACGACCAGCGCTTCGTGTGCAGTTCCGTGCAACACTACTACTTAGTACTACCCCCAGGTTGGCACCATTTTCTCGCCTTTCGGAATTTCGCCCACCGACCGTTCTCACCCGCTTGCTTGAACACGCACAGACTCTCGTGCAGCTTCGCCCGAGCTGAGACGAAGAGCCGCATGAGGTGACCACGTGCCCACATCAGACGACTTTTCATTTTCACCAGCCGCCACTTGAATCTTGCTCGAACCACGCTATCTTCCGCTGGCCGTGGCAAAGAGCGTCCGGACCGCGGAGCATCAGCTCGCCAGCGATCATCAAGTCTCTGCCCTGATGCGAGACTTCTCTGGTTGACACGCCTGCCTGACCTGCCGGGTCTGCTGACGTAGTGTTTCAGACTTGCATGCTGTTGCGATAGGGTGCATAGCATATGCAAGTGGAGTGACTCACCTGGACAGCTCTACGGTAGTCTCGGTACAGCAACGAGTGCTCAGTAAACCATGCCTGCTGTTCCGAACGAGCGACCCGACGCAGACGAGGGTTTCTCAAACACCGTGAGCATCGCAAGTAGCAGCTGCCTCAGGCTCACCCGCAAATCAGATGCATCTGTATGACCAGCTATGCACTAGCCCAAAACATTTCGCAGACTGCTGCGTTGGCATTTCACAGCCACTGCTTGCCACTCTCGCCAGCCGACTGCCTCGTAGCCCGGCTTTGATCCTTTCGATCGGCAGTGGAAGCGGTTTGCTAGAAGCCATGCTTTTGAAGCACTCGGAAAAACCGCTTGACCTTTTCGGTGTCGAAGTGTCATCATGTGTCAACAAACACTTGCCACCGGATCGTTTGGCCAAAGTGTCGAGCACTACTTCACTGCATCCTGATGCTATGCTGGCTTCATCACTTATGTTCGTATATCCTAGAATGCCCGCTCTCATCACTGCATACCTCGATGCCGCTACAGGCGGTGCCTTGGAGCAGGTCGTCTGGCTAGGTCATAGGAGCGACTGGCCTGATTTTGAGTCGGTGATGCGCTCGAAGTCAAGTAGCATTGATGTTGTTGAAGGATTAGGACTTTGTGATTCTGAACTTCTGGTCGTGGCGACCATGTAGCAAGACTGTCGTGCTTGAACTATGATCTTGGCTGTATAAACGTCCTGCAAAGTCAAGAGACGTAGGGGAAGTGTACGACTTGACAGTATGCACTAAGGGTCAAGGTGACTGGTCACTAAGGTCATCGAATATCTAGAAGTGCTACCGCGAATACGCGACTTTAATCTGCAAGTATGTTCCACATCAGTTCAGATCCGTCGATTCAGCCATCAAATCTCAACTAGCAAAAGAAGCCATTCATGCCATCGCTCCTCAACCCACACCCTCTTCCGCACCTCCACCACTCCCAAAAATCACCACCCCAGCAACAACCAAAACTCTCAAGCGCACACATCGACCTCTGGGAACACGCCGCCCTCCTCTACCACCACTTCGAATGGCACTCCGCTATCGAGACCTTCCAACACCTCTCCGATACCATCCCCACCTCAGCCCCCGAAGCCCGAACCCGCTGCTTACTCAACGCCGGTATCATCCAAGCCCGCCTAGGCGACTACGCCCTCGCGGCCCAGACGCTCGAAGACGCCGCGCGGACCGATGCGGAGTTCGTCCTTACGCCGTTCCTGCTGGGGATCGTGGAGTGGGAGCTCGGGAATCGGATTAAAGCTGAGGCGTGTTTGGAGATTTCGTTGGTGGCGTTACGGCGATATAAGGGGGAAGGGGGAGGTGGGGGTTTCTCCGGTATGGGGTGGGGTTTATGTTGCGGGAGGAGGTTGTGCGGGAAATGTTGGGAGGTTGCGCGGGGTGGATCCTCGTAGTGAAGAGGCGCGGAGTACGATTGTGGGGTTTGCGGTTCTGGAGGCTGAGTTTATTTTTGAGGCGCCGGCGCGGGAGGGTAGGTTGGAGGGGAGCTATTGGATCGGAGGCTAGAGGAGAGGGAGGTTGTTTCAGCGGGGAAGACATCGATAAGTCGCCAACCTGAACACCTCTCCGATTCCTCGCCCAAACCAGCAGTCAAGAATCCACGGGAAACCTTCCAAGACCTCAAGTCTTTCCTCCGCGGCCACAAACCCATCCCTTCCCCCAACCCTACCACCAGGGCCGTACCACCTCCTGACCCTCCAAAAGACCTCCCCACCCTCCTACCGCGACAGCGGAAGCAACATACCACTCCACCTGGCGTCGTCGCCCTCCAACCCCATACATCCCCCGCGACGCGCGGGGGAATACCATTCCGTCGGCGAACTGGTGCGGTTTATCCGACGATACCAGAACCAGCTTGGGCCGATGGCGCCGAGGGATCCGCGGGGCGAGGCGGAGTCGACGGGGGAGTTGGCACGGTTTATTAGGTGTGCGGGACGGGGAGGAGGGGAGGAGGTTGCGGGGTTGCGGATGCCGTTTCTTGACGGCGAGGAAACTTGGTGGCTGGGGGGAGGTGGAGAGTTTGCTTGATCTTTATTTGGTGCGGGAGGATGTAGGGGATATCATTGTGGGAGGAGGAGGAGGCGGTGGTGGTGGTGGAGGAGGTGGTGGTCGTGGTCGTGGCTATGGTAGTGGGGAAGAGAATAATGCTAGACGTTATTCGGATCCCATACCTGCTCATACAGCAACAACAGATGTCACGGGAGGGATGGAGAGACAGATCCTGACCAATCCGAATACGCCTACTAGCTCGCACTTCCCCTCATCCTCCTTCAAAGACGACGAGGACAGTGCAAGCGACGAGACTATAACGCTCCTCCTTCCGAACGTCTACGAGGGAACACCTACCATCGACAAGCCCTCGAACATACCCTCTCTCCAACTCCTCGACCCCTCCCCACCTCGTCATCCTACCGAAGAAGATGACAACAACCCCCTTGCAAACTTCCACACCGCGGGCTCCGAAACCAGTAGTCTCTTCCGACAATCGATGCTCACCATCGAAAGAGCGCAAGTTGCGCGGAGCGAGGCTCTACGGCGGTTGGAAGGGCGGGCGAGAGTGGACATGAAACCGTTGAGGATAGGAGGCAGCGTGGGAGGGGAGTGAAGCGGGAGGGGGGCCAGGAACGCGGAGGAGAGGAGGGCGAGGAGGGCGAGGAGGCCGAGGAGGGCGAGGAGGGGATGGGCCGGGCGGAGAGGCTTCGAAATGGTAGGACGGATGAGGGTAGAAGGGAAGGCAACGATGGAGGTGTCCCCACTATTACCACTACTGCTGCCCCTACTGCAGTCGTGGGGGTACCGTGGATCCCGTGCCGAATCTTTTAAACGGGAAACTAGACGGGAAGGGGATCGCAGGCTCCCGACGGGAACGGCAGCGACGCCACGAAGGGAAAGGCAAAGTTCCTCCTCCCTTCCCACTCAAAACCCCTCCCGCCTGGTCCTCCGCTGGGGAAGGCGGGTCGGTTTGAGGTTTTTCTTACTGAGGGTATCTCGATCGAAGCCCTCTGCTGGGGAAGGCGGGTCGGTTTGAGGTTTTTCTAGGTGATGAGTATCCCGATCGACGGAAGGATGGGGTTAAGGCTGGGAATGCCGGAGTTGGTGGTGATGAAGAGGAAAGGAGGAGGGGGAAGGGAATGCAGTCCGTGTCCCTTCGAGTAAGATATTTGAGTATATGAGTCGTGGTAGACAGATTGGTAGAAGGTAGGTAGGTAGGGAGGGAGGGTGGGACGAGCGTGGGTATGTCGGGTTGACTAGCCTAAGCTGAGCAAGTGCAGCGATTACAAGGAAAGATGATATCTCGGACGAAAACGGCGGTAGAGAGTGTCAAAATTTTTTGATTTTTCGATTATGGCTCCAGAACCGAAGCCGGGAAAAGGTGTTCCCATCTTCTCTTTGGCTTCATTCCCTTTTTATTTTGATTAATAAATAAAAAAAAAAAAAATTACACCACCTTTGGGCCTTCTGCCTTGATTACACACGCCCTTCACGCGAATCCATTGTAGCACCTCTTTATCGATTCAAGATCCAGGCCGATCAGATTTGTCGTCTTACAGCTCAGCGCTTGATTGCGAGGACACTGACAGCAGCAATCGTTTATCTATATTCCTAAGACAAATATGCACCCTCGATTGGAGCAGGGGAGACAGATACTCCCGGGATGGATCTTCTAATCTTTGCTTAGAATACACTTCACTGACTCTCGCCTTACCACGCCCTTGAGCCCTTAATGACTCTGTGGGTAAGTCAATAGACTGGACTACGATGGGACTATCTGGAAAGAAATCCAAGGGGAAAAAGCCTTAGGATAGGGGAGGAGGCCTCTGAGGGGGGGGGGAAAAGGAATAAGGCGACAAACAGGGACAAACTAATGATACACAAGCGGAATTCCTCTCCGCCCCATCAAGACCAGTCAGACAAAACTTGTTCGACACTCGCGATAATGGGTTTTAGAAGATCTATCAAGGTCTCAAAACCGAAAAAAAAAAAAAAAAAAAAAAACACTTTGCGAAGAAAAAAAAGAAAAAGAAAAGAAGAAAAAACATATCCCCATCACTCCTTCACACCCCTAACAACCCAAAGCGGATCCCTTCTCCACCATCCATGCCCAAAGCCTTCATGAAAGCCCCCAAACCACCTTGCTCCCCCTCCCCCTCTCCACCACCATCACCACCTCCCCTCCTCACCCTCCCATCGCTCAACTCCACAATCTCGATCCGCTTCCACCCGGCGAAAAACAGATAATCCCCAACCATCTGCAAGCGTTCCTCCTCGTCGACCTGCAGCCAGCGGGCGATGGCTTTGGTGGGGAAACAGCGGTTGGAGATCGTGAGATGCACTGTTCCGCCGGGTTTGGTGAGACGCAGGAGCGAGGAGAAGACGTGTAAAGGTTGAGTCAGGTAGTCGGTGGAGACGACGCAGGTAGTTGCGTCGAGGCAGGGTTCATGCTCCTCATCCTCCTGCTGCTGCTGTTGCACGGTCGACGGACTCGGACTCCCCTCCTCCCCGGATCCCCTGCCCATCTTCTGAAGAATCGTCTCCTTCACCGCGACGCCGACATCCCCCTTCCCTTCGCGGTTCAGGTCCCAAACCCCCCACCTCCCCCGTCCCGGAAAGCGGATTCCGCTCCAACTCCCTCGCATTCATGCCCAGACCCCAAACTTCCACCTCGCCCTTCGCAACCGCATCAGTAATCCGAGGAGGGAAATGCGACGTCCAGCTGGAGCAGAGATCGAGGATCCTTGGGGGCGGTCCTGGTTGGGAAACAATAGGAGGTAAGACTTGGGCGTAGTAGGCACGTAAAGAGGCGATAGCCGCGTCGTCGATGTGGGTTACGAAGCGGGGGGAGGCGTAGAAAGTTGAGTCGGCGGAGGGGTCTGGACGGGTGAAGTCGTGCGGGGTGTAAGGCCAGGAGGGGTGGCGGGGGGTGTAGGTCCTTGTTGGCCAGGTGGGTGATGGGGGGTTGGTGGTGGTGGTGGTGGATGACATTGTTCTCGGCTTTGGCGAGGAGGTGGAGAGGGAATTATGTGGGAGGAGGGAAGGGCGTGGGGAAATTTTGGGGGAGGATGGGTTTCTTGGAAGTCGGGTTGGGGTTGTGGTGGTGGAGGTGAGGGTGGATAGGGATCGGATTGTAGTCGGGGGCTTGATGGGTTCCTCTGCGTTGGGCGTAGTAGTGGTCGCGACATCGACATGGAACGACGAAAGGGTCCGCGTTATAGTGCTTTAGGAGATCTAAAAGCAATAGCGTCCAGGGAGTTGTGTTCTTGTTTTTCTGGTGTTCTTTCTTATTTCGATGAAAGTCTCGTTGATTTCTTCTTATTTTCTTTTTTCAAAGTTCAAGAAAGCAATCATCAGAGGCACAATGCATGTACCCAAGCCATCGCAGTTTACTTTGCATAGATTCTTGATGTTGAATACATTGTGGTATATATTTACTGTGGCAAGCTTAAGTGTGATGTGGGAAAGACACGATCGATGACGTAGCTGACTCTCATAATCCAGTGCACGCTAACGAGTAAGGACGTTTACTTATTTAGAGGTCTTGCAAGATCTGTCTGTGATTAACGTCGATTCTATAGGCGGGAGCAGTATGGAATTAACCGAAGAAGAAGCCAAAAAAAAAAAAAAGGAAAAAGGAAAGGAAAGAAAAGGATCTCGTGCTCACGTCAAGCCTTGTGAAAACGTCTAGAAAGGTTAAGTAGGAAGAAGGGATACATCACAGTGACTAGTTCCAATAATCTCTAACTAGTGCCTCCTCCTTTAAGAAGTAGCGATTGTAAAAGTGGACTATCTCTGTTGCTAGTATGTCCTCTCTACTCGCATGCTCGTCATGTAGAACAATGTCACTGCTTCGCCAACCCTACAGTCGGTGTCGAGGGGAGGTCTACCACTATTTCATCGATAGATGATGCTTTGTACTCTACCAAGAAAGCGAAGACTAGAACGGTGTCCGTCCTTCAGCGCTAGCTTCACTGTCGATTGCGTACAGAAGGCGTAGTACATAATAGGAGGCAGCGCTATGCCGACGGGACGTTGGGAGATTTGAACGCCCACTTGGACCTGCTAAGCGGAGCCAAGATGAGGCGAGAGACCGGGTACACGCGGTGAAAGCGCTCTATCTGTCCTGCTCTCTCTCTTCCTTCATCTTTCTCCTCGTCATCACGACCAGTTCCGGGCCAGGTAGTCAAGGAGGACAGACCGGCATCTTGCCAGTCGTTTCCTCGCTGCTATCGCGGTCTCATTTTTTTTTGGGATGAAAGAAGGGGAATCGATTCATCTTCGCCCCCCCACCCGCCGCCCGACGCCCGTAGCTCTGTCGGATATGGCCTCCCGAAGACGACTAGCGAGAGACTAATTGATTAAGCAGCGCCCCCGTGCCCCCAAAAAGAGGGTTAGACCCGGCAGATTTGGGAACCTCCCATAACGGTCTGCAGAGAGCCTGGGAGAGGCCTCTGCGTCTTGATCTGGATGTTGTAGTGCGGGTTTGGGTACCGACGCCGGCAGTGATTCTGTTATCGTCTCCCGAGTCTGGTCCAGGGTTGTGGACTCTTGGAAGAGGACGAAATCGTGGGAGGAAGCATTGCGGTATAGTGTCCGATGCTGTCTTTCTTCGTCTAGAGAACAGGGCTACAGTAGTAGCTACCTTGACAAGGGGGGACAGACAGACAGACGGACAGACAGACAGACAGACAGACGGGGACCAGCCTAGCTCTTGTTGGAGATCTGGATGCATTGCATGCATTGACGCCCTGCCTTTCCATCTTCCTTTCCTCATCCCCACTCATTCACGCTCACGCTTACGACCTGAATGAGAGCCGTCTTGCTCTCTGCTACTACTACTCTCTGCCTGCCGCTACCCTCTTCCTCTCGAACTCAACACCACGGAACGTCACCACCATCCACATTATACGGCCTAATTTCTACGACGTGACTGGAGCGGGCAGATCGCAGCGCAGGAAGCTGACGTCGCCCCTGATTGCAAGCAGCAGAAGATAGGCTGCCTTCATAATCTATATACACAAGGAGGAGAAGATACCGGGACAAAAGCGGCGAGAGGGGTTCGAGAGACAGTAGCTCGCTAGCTAGCCCGCCCCCCCTCATTCACCATGGCTGCAGCGACCATGACCAACAGCTGGGCGCACGCGGTGCCACTCGACGAGACCAACGGCTACCCACCGCCACCCCGAGCGGAGTCCATGCGCTCCTCGGACTCCCGCCCAACCAGTCAACACCGCCGCCTCTCCGCCCGCCGACGCAGCGATTTCCACCTGCCCTCCGACGCGGAGCCCGCTGCTGCCGTCCGCGCATCGAGCCGGGCATCCAACATGCGCAAACGCTCCCGCAACGCTCTGCGCGAGGACTTGGACGGTAGCACCAGCAACAGCAATAGCAATAGTAGCAAGCAACACCCACTCTCACGTGCCGAAGAATCAGCCTGGATCCATCGGGATAAACTCGCCGAGATTGAGATCCGCGAGATGGAAGAGGCGGGGATCCATGTCCGACAGTCACGAAGGTCAGAGAGCCGGGGTCCCGCGGATCGAAGGCAGGAGAGGGGCAGCAGTCGGTCGATGAGTCGGTCGGAGCTGTACAGGCGGGGGAGTCGGGATCGGGGGGATGGGGAGGATGAAGGGGAAGAGGGGGAAGAGCCGACTCTCAGTCCGCACTATGCCAGTTTCGACGACTTCAGTCGCAGGAAGCGGGTCTCGACTATCCCCGCGGTGGAGGATGAAGAGGAGGCGGAGGAGGCGGCGTATGAACAACGGCCATTCGATCACAATCTCGACTCGGACTTCCGCACGCCGGAGGAGATCGAGGCGGAACGGGCGGCACACCGTCAGCGGATCACGAGACCGAGTACCTCGCGCTTACCCGTGTCGAAAGTGAGTCCTGTCCCGGTGCCTCAGACGGTCATAGGGCGAGACTCACCACTGCCGCGCAGTCGGAACGGCAGCGGAGCGTGGAGTGGACATTGGGATGACCAGCACTACGCCCGACGCGCGAGGAGCGGCAGCGTAGGGAGTCAAGTGATGCTCGAGGATTCTGCTGCTGCCGACACCACCGCCGCCACATATCCCACCTACTACTCCTCCTCCCGCCCCACGAGCTCCCACCTCCACGGCGGCGCGAACCTCCCATCCACCCCGCAAAGCCCGCGTCCCGAGCAGACCTGGCCCAACCTCAGGCGGACCCCGCAAAGTCTCCAACACCACCACCACCACCACCACCGCCGCCTCCGGGCACCGCAACCTCACGTCCCGGCTCCTCAAGCACCAAACAACCCCGCCAACTGTCCACGTCGAACCGCCAACGACCTGCGTCCAGCCACAAGAAAACTTCCCCGGGACGACGTCCCTCGACCTCGCAACATAATCCTCCCCGACCCGAAGGCGAAGCCCCCTGGATCGCGGGGATGTATAAACCGGATCCCCGCTGCCGCAGGATCAGCAGATGTTGCCGACGCATGCGAAGAGGATGATGCTGGAGCAGCAGGCGAAAGCTGGGGGTGCTGCGTCGGAGGAGGCGGGAGGAGGAGGAGGAGGAGGAAGAGGAGATGGTTTGCCGGCGGGGGCGATGTGGATTAATGAGAAGGGGAAGTGGACGGATAGTGAGCCTGCTTTATCTTCTTCCAGACAGAATCAAGCGAAAGGAGGGGAGTGGCCGTTGAGTCCGGGTGCGCTTCCCAGACGTCACCGCAAAAACAACACAACGGCGGAGGGCAGGAGCAGGAGCAGGAGGAGGAGGAGCAGGAGGAGGATACAGAATCACGCCGACCATCTCGCCGCCTGCGCAGATCATCTCGCGGAAGGGTTCAGGGAACGACACTCCTCCTGCTGCTGCTGGTGGTGGCGAGTCTTATCATCCCCAACAACCATCTCAACAAGAAGGAGATGAAGAAGGAGCAGAAGCGAGAGAGAAAGGATCGGAGAATAACCCCAACGCCACTCCGCTAAACGCGACCCCGCGGATCCCTCCCCCAGCCACCGCAGCGGACTCGAATTTATCGGGTTTCGCGACGGCGGGCAATACGGCGACGGTGACTGCAGCAGGAGGAGGAGGAGGAGGCGCAGGAGGGGACAGGGGAGAAACAGGCGGAGGAGGAGGAAGGGAGTGTGAGAAAAAGGGGAAGGGAGGGTGTTTGGGGTGTTGTGTTGTAATGTGAAAAAATCGCCTTCCATTTTCCTTTTTGTGGAGGGGGGAAGTTGGGTGTGGAGAGGTCGGGGTTGAGGTTGAGGTTGGTAGAGGGGACTATGGCTGGACACGGGAGATAGGGAGTGGGAAAGGTGGGGAAAGATGGGGGAAAAGGTGGTGGGAGATGGGAGGGCGAATAGAAAAAAAAAGAGGAAGAAGAAGACCGCCCAGACGTCTTGCGCCACCCTCCTCCTGACGGACCCTCGCACTGACACGTACACCCTCTTCCCCTGCCTGCCTCCCCTCCCCCAGCATGGAGCCGACCTTTCTCTTTCAAGTTTTTTTTTTTTTTGGTTCTTATTCCCTCCCTCGGATTTACCAAAAGGGAAAATTCCGTATCCCTCTTTCATTTCTCTCGCGCAACAGCATGGCGACATAGCGGCATCAGCGGCATAGTTTGCTTTTATTAGTCATTACCTTTCCTTCTTCTTTTCGCAGAATAGTTCCAAGTTTTCGGTGCAAAGAACGATTCGTATATACCCCCTCTTACACTTCGCCTTCGTCAGATCAGAGATCCGAGAATTTCCATCTTCTTCTTTTCATCTGCTGGACTCCGCTTATTGATTGTACGGACTTGGGTTGGTTAGGGACATGAAAGAGAAAGATAACGAAAAAGAGAGGAAAGAATGTGAGTGAGGGAAATGTGAAGGAAAACAAAGTGCATCTATCAAAACCCTTTTGCGCTACGGAACTTGAATTATCGAAGAACACGAAAGAGAAGTGGAAAAAAGAGGGGAAGGGGGAAGGGGGGGGGGGGGGGGGGGGGGGGGGGGGGGGGGGGTTGTGAGGAGAGTGGAAAAAATGTAAAGTGAAAAAGGGACATTAAATCCCTTCACTTCCATCCTCTCTCTTCCTCGAAGATGTCGGACCTTGCAGATTCGTGAAATCTTAGTAGGGGAAAGGGAATAGAGAAGCGGGCGCAATCCACCATTCAAGACTTTAATGGAAAGAAAGAAAAAATGGGAATATGCGACATATGAGGCAAGAGCAGAAGAAGAAGGAAAAGCAGGAGAAGAAAAGAGGAGGAAGAGCAGCTACAGCAAGCACGAATTGGAGAGAAAAAAGAAGAGCTAGACAACAAAATCCTCTCCTCCCCAGCCTTTCTCCTTTCTCTTTCCTCCTCTCCCTCCCTCTAAGCAAACTCCACAGCCGGCCAAACCATCCCTCCACCTCCACCCCCAACACCACCATTCCTTGCAGACTTACCACCACCACCCCATCCGCCGCTGACCGGGACTGCTAGGCCTCCTCCTCCGACTCGAACCTGAACCACACCCACTCAACTTCAACCGCTGGAAAGGCGTCGAAGCGGGATCGTAGTAGAGACCTTCGACGCCGCCGGTCTGGCGATCGAGGACGATATAGTAGAAGCCGGAGATGGTGAGACCGTGGCCTTGTTGCTCGTGCTGGTGCTGGTCATCCTCCTGCGCGGAATCACGTTCATCATCACCTACATGATCAGGTCGCACATCCGCGGGCGATCCCCCATGTTCGGGAGGATGAACAGACCTCTGCTCCCCATTCCCCCTCGATGCAGCCTCCCCATCTACCCCCTCTGAACCCATCTTCCCCCGCTTCCCAGAAGACGAAGACGAAGAAGGAGAATGCGAAGGGAAATTCTCCACAAAACACTTCTCCTTCCAGCGCATACACACAAAGCGCTCCATGACCTCGCGCTTCCATCGGGACTTGGAGAGTAACAACCTTGCCATTTCCATCTCGATCTTCTCCTCGTGACCCAGCCACGACCCTGCAACCCCAAGCCCTCGCCCCACACGTCCAGCATCCTCGGCTCCAACCCCCTCCTCCTGCTCGGGGGAAAGATCATCCTTCCCTGCGTCCCCTCCACTAGCACCAGCACCACCACCACCAGGAGCAGCAGCAAACCCTCCCTCCCCGTCCCCCTCATTCTCCCCACATCCCCTCCCTTCCTCTCCCCGCCGGACCCCTCCTTCCCAAATCCCGAAAGGGAGGCAAACGCGCCCAATTCCTCGCATCGATACGGGGGGTCGTAGGGGGAAGACCGGGTCCGTGGGGAGGGTCGTATAAGGGGTTTCGTTTCTGGGGAGAGTGGGATGGGGACCGGTGGTCGGACCGCCTGAGCCCGGGGGTTTGTTGGGGTTGAGTGGGGATGGGGATGAGAGGGAGGAGGAGAGGACGGGGGTGGGTGGGGAGGGGAGGAGTGCGAAGATGGTGGAGGAGCTGGAGTGAGGAAGGAGTGGGGGTTGAGGGAGAGGATTTGGCCTTCGAGGAAGGTGGTGATGGGGGCGTGTTTTTTGCCTGCGCGGGGTCGGCGGGGAGGGGAAGTGGTGGGTTCGCTGTTCGAAGTAGGTTGGGTTGAAGTGGAGGAGTTGGTGTTGTTGGCCCCGCCTGTCAGGATATGATGGGGTTGAGGATGTTGTGGGACATCGTACGCTTCCATAGTACCCTGCAGTGTCATCTTCTCCGGATCAACGGAATTGATTACGACGCGGACAGGCCATTGATCGTCTGAGGTTGAGGTCGTTGATCGCCCATCGAAGTGTGATGGATGTGAAGGCGGGACGTGTGAGAGCCATGGACGAGTGGCGTCAAAAGGTGCAGGAGGCACAGCTACCCTCGTAGACCCCGGTGGATGGTCAAACGCACTCCGTGATGAAGAGTGGTGGTAGTATGGATTGATCTGCTCGATGTTGTGTGCGATGGAAGAGCTGCTAGTCCCATTCATCGCATATTGGTGTCCATCGAACACCGTGCCGGGCTGCAGCCAACTCGACCAGGGAAAAGAATGCTCCTCTGAATCCTCTTCATTACCATGCAGATCCATAATGAAATCATCGTGTTTATCCGCGAAGAATTCTTTCGTAGCAAGTCCATGATCAATAGCAGCTGAAAGAGCATCTTCGTAACTGTGACAAGAGCGGAGATCACTGAGATACTTCATGGCGTTTTCCAAGAATGCTGTGCTGCCAGTGGAAGTTGAACCTGATGCCCACGCTGCATTTGTGGACATGCTGGGCGCTACAGGCGGCGTTGAAATCCGAGGTAGTCGTGGCGGTCCACCACCACCCGGCACATTTTCAGCCAAATACCCTCTTCTGAATGCCTCTACACGCTCAGCTCGATCCCGATTTTGGTAAAACCATCAGGACCTGTAGAAGGCGGCGGCAGCATCCACGACGCATCATGACTCTGGCGCATCGCATTCGGGATCCTCTGCTGATACTGCGCAAGACCATCATGTCCCGGTACAGGCGTGGGCGGGCTCGGTCGAAACCAGCCCGTTCCTCTCGCTCGATCCTCCTCCTCACTTACGCCCCTCCGTTCCCGCTCCAACACATATCTCAACATCCGGTCCGTGGCACTAGGAGATGCACTGGAGCCGTCTGCAGAAGCCTCTCGGCTGCGCTGGAGAGCTGCGCGGGCACGTAGGGAAACCCATTCATTCTCCCGCCGTCTTCGCTCTCGTTCCCGTAATCGCTCGCGCCGTTCAGCAATGTCCAAGGTACTGCTTCGAAGTGGAGCCAACGTGTTCTCATGCCCGTGGCTTTGCTCGACACTGCCATTACCACGCGCATGGCTCCGCCGCCGATGCGCACCTTGGCTTTGACTCAGCATCCTCAAGATCTCCGCCGAACCACCCGTTTCCGCCAGCGGCGCCTGTTGCTGTCGCCTGAGCTCTCGTAAGATTGCGTCCAACTCCCTGCCTTCGCCGCCGTGTTGCTGTTGCTGCTGCGACGATGCTCCGTCGCCCTGGCCATCCCCTTCCACACCCGCCATCTCACTGTCTCTGTCCTGCCCCGCCGGGGCCCAATCGTATAGACTCTGCATATGCGGTTCCGGCGTCCGATTACTGTACGCTTCCCGCTCTCCTCGAGCAGGCACCGCTGTAGCAGAGGTAGCGGTAGAAGCGGGTTCATGTAAACGGTTCAGCCGCGCAAGGACCCGCTGCAAGCGCTCCCTCCGGGACAAGTCCTCGGACGTCTCTCCCGCAGCCTGACGATGCGACATCCCCGCCGCCGCCTCCTCTACCCTAGCTCTCTCCACTGGTGGTCGTCTTCGAGGATCTCGTAAGTGATCAATGTGCGTATTGCTTCTGGTGCCGTTGCCGCCGTCGATCGCCTGCTGCGGGTCCCTTTCCAAGACCTCGAGAGCGTCGCGGAGAAAAGCGGAGTTGGCCTCGTCAGCGTCGTCGGCGGCGGACATGGGCTGGGTGGAAGCGGCCGGGTGTAAGGTCGAGGCCAGATCGGGGACAGGCGAGGAGAGGTAGGAGAGCGGGGTGAGCGGTCGGGCTTGGTGGAGCGATGGAAGGGAGGGTGGAGGTGGAGATGGCGGACGCGACTGAGAGGAGGTCTCGGGGGAGTTGGCGGGCGGCATGGTTCGACGGGCGAGGTGGGTGTCTTAGACAGTCGATCGGTCGCTACTGCGCTTGTCGCTGCGGTTTCATGCTTGAGGTCCGTCGCACTTTCGACTTGCTATGCGTTTGGGTATTTCACGATCGGTACGGTGATATCTTTGGACTATCGGCGCAATCGATATACCATGTCTCATGTATTTAATTATCGCGAAGATACGAAGAATGGATAGAGTTATCTGGTAGCTACATAGCGACCAACCCACAGCCCACTTCTCCAGGAATCCACTGCACATACCTACCGCTTCCGTCACCCCGCCAAGGCCCTTCCTGATGCGCGCCCTTTAAGCCGAGCCAGCATGCTTACGATAGCTTTAGACTTCCACCACGGTAAAAATACTGCATCCTTCAGTCCAATGGATGAAGTGGATCTCATGATGATTTTGAGCAGGGAAATCGCTCAGTGCTAGTCTACTGCATTTCCGCTCCCCTATAAAAACAGATCAGACTTGACTCCTCCCAGGATTGGTCCCAAACACTAAGGTAGATTATTCGAGGCAGAAAGGAAAGAAGATTACAATTTTTCCGGAAAAGTATAAAAAAATTAAATAAAATAAAAATGCCCTCCCGCACCCTAACAATCTGGCTCCTAGCCTTCCTCCTAGGCCTCTTCCTCTCCCCTTCATAGCACGCGAGACAGGTCCAACCCAAGGCCGACTGATCGAAGCCCCAGCAAGCTACATCCAGGCCAAACTCTTCGAGGACTACGACTTCCTCTCCCAGACTTTCTGAAAGAGAAGAAGACGGAAAAGAAAGGAAGCATCATACCCCGCTCTACCCCCTCCACCTCCATCCCCAAGCAACCCAACAATCGCAGCAAGCACGGAGGCACCCCTCCTCCCGGATCCCGCATACGCGACCGCCCTAACAGAGAAGCACGCGAGCATGGGCAGCGCCGTGACCATCCTCCCAGACTCCATCGTGCGAATCACGCTCTCCGAAGGCCAACTCTGGAAAAACGGCCAAAAGGTTCTTCATGAATTCGTGATCTCGGAGATGGAAGGGCCACAGTTGGGCAACGGAACGGCGGCGATGGTGGAGTATACGCGGAAATGGCAGGGAGCAGCTCTAGTTTTGATTTGCGGGAGAAGGGGTATCTGACGGAATGGGTGGGGAGGGAAGGGGAAGAAGGGGGAGGGATGGTTGATGGGGAGGCGTTTGATAGGGTTACGGCGGCGGTGGAGGAGGCGTGGGAGGGGGAAGTTGCGTCGCTGGGGGACGGATTGTAGAATGTTATATTTCCAGAGGAGAGAGTAGGAGAGGATTTATGAGGCGGGAGCCGAGGGGATATCAGGGTCGATCGATTTGCTATCCCAGAGTTTGATGAGGTTCACACTACAGCTGTGACACGGCTCATGGGCTCAGCCAGTCTGAGGTTAGTCGCCATTTACAAGTAGATGGTACGAATAGGTCCTGTAATGGAAGATGGTTCTTTCAAAGTACACCAGGTGCGCGCATGGCTGAAAGTGAGCATTGCGTCTCGAGGTAGCCCCTTAAATGGCTTGTCCGTCATGAATCTTAACCGTAACTAGTCACCTGGCATCGACATAAGGATCAGTCGTACATCCGACATATTCGGGGCTGATTCCCAAACGCTCCGGCTGATCTCGGATATGTGCTCGCTACCTTCGGGCTCGAGGTACGGACAGATTGCAGAGCAAAAGAAAAGGAATTGATGAAAATGAAAAGTTGAGAGCAGCAGAACTGGCAGTCACGTATCTCTTTCCTTTTTGTATTGGGACACTCCGGCTGCTCTACACCACTTTTCATCACACTAGACCTGCTGTCACACAGCAGCCTGTAAACGGGCTGTACACCCAGCAATCTCTTTGCCTCTCTAGCTTGAAACCCACTTTCGCCCTCCTTACAAGGTCCACGGAAGGTAGTCGCAGTGCCGCTAGAAGATGCATAGAAAATCCCTTTTGTTTCAAAGCCAGCCCAGTGGAGAATATGTGGTATAACCGGTCGTGTGAAGGGTATTGAATCGGGAAAGAGGTACGAGAGGTTCGACCAGAAGCTTCTTACTGCTCGGTCTGGAAGTAGTTGAGCAGGACAGAGCGCTCCTGCGACTCCTCACCCCAGTCCTTGACGACGACGCATGAGCAGTTGACGACCTTACGGGCGTTGCCCTCACGGTCGATCTGGCCTGTTTAGGAAAGTATGGTTAGCCTTTTGTCGTCCCCTCAATCGCAACATCTTGATCCGAAGTCGACAAGCGCAAAGCGCAAAGACACGGACAAAGGGGGAGTACACATACAGAGACCAGCCCACTCGCCCAACTGCTTTCCGTCAGGGACCTTGATAAGCGGGATCTTGTGCTCGCCGCAGAGGGCAACGACCAGCTTCTTGTAAGCCTCCTCCTCGCAGGCCTCGTTGAGGACACACATGTGGGCCTGGCGACGGTCGAGGGCCTTGCTGGCCTCACGGAGACCGCGGGCAAGGCCGTCGTGGATGAGGGCGATCTTGAGCACACCCTTCAGGGCGTCCAGCACGGACATGGAGCCGGACTTGCCGCCATCGCCGCCGTCGGCTGCGACTTCGACCTCGCCTTCGGCCTGGACCTCCTCGACGTTGGTGGGCTCTTCTCCGTCCGACTGTGCAGTGATGTGTTAGTGTATGTTCTTCATCGCAGGTGGTGGAGGCGTGGAGGAGTGAAGGGTGGTGGAGTGGATGGTGATGGTGTCGCGATAGACGGTGTCTTCTGCCTCAACAGCTGCAGGCATGTCTCGAGACCATTGCCTCCCTTCGCAATTGAAGCCTGTATCCATCCGCACACACCACGGACACTTGCCCATCCAAACCATGCCAACCCCATCCATCACCCTCCACCCATTGGGCCCCTCAACATATGAAAAGACGTCGAACTAACCATCTTTGCTTGACCTGCTCGTTCGACTGTGATTCGGGGGTTAAGACCGGGTCACTGAGCGTTTGCGAGTGGCGGGGAAGTCGGATTTCCTCGAATGCCTTGTAGATAAGTGAAAAAAGACAACAAGGGCGTCAAATCTCAGCGAGGGAAGTCGGCGCTCCGCAAAATGCAAATGTGCGTACGGTGTGGGTGGGCTTTGCCGGGTGGTGCCGCCTTATCCGGGCCGGTCCTCGCCGCCAAGAGATTGGTACTACAACTGCGGTGTTCTTCCATCTTGACGTTGATTTCATACAAAGGGACGTCTATGGAGTCCAGAGACAGACTGATCACTCGACTGATTCGTCTTTCAAGAGATTGTTTTGGTCTGCGAGAAAAAGCAAGTGAAATTTGACTGGAAAGCGTTCGGGATCCAATAGCGGTTCATTTCCTGCCAAGCCTGTAGCGCTCATCTCACGAGAAGCAATAATGCAGACTGATGAGCCGTACCTTTCTGTAGGGTTTATACAATCAAAACTATTGAAACTGAAGCAGCCAAGATACAAAAATCAAATGCAACACTATAGCATGTAGAATGGGCACGAATGAGACGACTTCGATGGTCACGCCTAAGCTCAACCATTGGGCCGGTTGAGATAGAGGGAAGAGCAGAAGTAGGGAAAATCTAGGCAGACTTCAAATAACAAGATCTTGGTTCCATTCGAACAACAGACATGGATATAATTCTCCATTTGAAGTCTCTCGATATCCAGCTATATGCTGTTAGAGGCCCGAGAAGCTGTCATCATTCAGTCGACTCGGATGAGAGGCTCTTGTCTAATCGTACATGAATCTCCATTGCTTTCCCTTTCCTTCGATGTATACCATGTTTCCCGACCCGATGACGAGTCCACACCACCACGCCTAGCTCGTCAATGACCCATCATGACCCATCGCCCACTCAAGCCTTCATAGTCTTCAAAAACCCATCAAGGTTAAACTCCTCCTCATACTGCTTATCATCCCACAACTCACTCAACTCATCCAGGATCCCCTTCTTGCCCTTCTCCTTGAGATTCCCCTCGGCATCAACCGCATTACTCTCATCCACCCTCTCCTCCCTCCTTGCTGCTGCCCACCACTTCCACCGCCACCCTCAAGACTCAAATTCGGATCCGTCTCGCCCAATTGAAAAGATCCAGAATCTGATCCGTCTCCATCGTCCCCAGCCCCGCATTCTGCTGATTCACCACCGTACTGGCGACATCCATCTTAAACCGCTGCAGATTCAGGATCTTCTCCTCCAGCGTGCCGCGGGTGATAAGCCGGTAAACATTGACGACTTTCTTCTGGCCGATACGGTGGGCGCGGTCCATAGCCTGGAGGTCCTTCTGGGGGTTCCAGTCGTGCTCGACGAAGATGACGGTATCGGCGCCGGTGAGGTTGAGTCCTAGGCCGCCGACGGACGTCGTGAGGAGGAGGCAGTCGATGGAGGGATCGGAGTTGAAGCGGTTGACGATGTCCTGGCGCTTGGAGGCTTCGATGCTGCCGTCGAGGCGGGAGAAGGTGACGCCGGGCAGCATTTTCTTCAGCACCGTGCCTTCGACCATGTCGAGCATTTCCTTCATTTGGCAGAAGATGAGGGCGCGGTGTTGGGAGACGGCTTGGTCGGCGGTAGGGACGACGCTGACGCCGGCGGCGGCGGAGTCAGAGGCGGAAGAGGAAGAGGAGGAGTCGGCGCCGATGCCGCAGTCGACGAGCAGATCTCGCAACGCGGTGAGTTTCGGCGCGTGTTTGGGGTCCTTGAGACTCGACTTCTCCTTGGCGAGGAGGGCTTGCGTGGCATCGTATTGTTTATGGCCTTCCTTCATCACCAACGCGGGCGAGTTGCAGAGCTTGCGCATATACTGCAACGCCTGGAAAATATGCTGTTTGGCCTCCTTCTCGCCGGAACCGGCCATTTCATGAAGAGTCTTGGATTCCTTGCGGGTGAAGTCGTCAAAGAGGCGTTTCTGCAGATCCGAAAGGTCGCAGTAGTAATTCTGCAGGATCTTCGGCGGGAGGTCATTGAGGACTTCCTCCTTCAGCCGGCGAAGGAGGAAAGGCAGGACCTGCTTGTGGAGGGACTCGATGGCGAGAGCACCGGCTTCTTGCTCCTTGGACGACGACTTGGCGAATCGACTGGCGGCGATCGGTTTCGCGAATCGGTCTTGAAAGACCTTCTCGGTGCCAAGAAAACCCGGCATAAGGAAATCGAACAGGGACCACAACTCCAGAACATTGTTTTGGATAGGTGTACCGGACAGGATGAGTCGATGATTGCTGGCGAAGCGCTTGACAGCCAGGGTGACCTTAGCTTTCGGATTCTTGATCAAATGACCTTCGTCAAGCACGCAGTAATTGAAATTGAGCGGGGCCAGGATCTCGACGTCGTTCCTAGCAATATCGTAGGAAGTAATCACGATATCAGCCGTAGCGAGTTCAGAGCGCACCTTACCACGTTCGCCAGGCGGACCAGCATAAGCCACAGCGCGGAGGAAAGGCGCGTATGTGAGAATCTCCTGCTTCCAATGACCGGTGAGAGTAGGCGGACAGACGATCAGCGAAGGCAGACGCCTCTTATCCGGTGCCTGCGTCTTCGCGAACTCTTCGGCCCGCAAATGGTGGTCACTGGCGACCATACACAGCGTCTGAAGCGTCTTGCCCAGACCCATATCATCGCACAGCACACCATGAAGGTTATACCGATTCAGGAAAGCAAGCCAGTTAATACCATCCTGCTGGTAGGAGCGGAGCTCTGCTTTGATCGCGACGGGGATATGGAAAGCCTCGACTTTCTTAGGATCCAGCATCTGAGCGATGAATTTCCGCTCGCGGTCACGACCTTCCAGGAGCGTCTGAGGCAGACCAGGGGGATCCGGGATGCCCGCCTCTAGCGGCACCAACTTGACGAGGGTAGCGAATGTAGTCGTAGCAATCAGACGAACGCCGCCATCGGAGTCGCTCATACGGCCCAGCACTGGAACCAGGAGGAAAATGACGTACGGCAGGATCCCATCACCCATGACCTGGATAAGATGGTACACGCACTCGATGGCGCCCTGCCGCTGCACGACCTCGTGCGCATTGTTGATAGGAGGCAGGACTTGCTCGACAAGCATTGTAAAACCTTGGACAGTGATGACGCTGCAAACGCTCGCAAAGCATTTCGCGGCAATGTAGCGTAGTACGGACAATTTGCTCTGAAGAGCCTTGGCGATCTGAGGCAGCAGATCCAGTACCCATGGATGGAGCGAGGCATCAAGCGTACCCACCAGCGCGCGGAGAGTCGACATGCCATCGACGACTTCTTGGCCGAAAGTATTATCCGGCTCGGTCATGTCGGCCGGCAACTCGCCAGCAAAGCATTGACGGATAGGGTCCTCAATGACGGTGCGCAACTTGGGCACCTTGTTGAAGATTTCCGCGCCGAAGGTGACACAGAGCTGTTCCAGAGCATCCTTGGCACCACGTCTGGTGATCCGCGCAGCCTTGACTTCGCGTTCGTACTTCGCGGCGTCGGGTCGATCCTGGATATCCTCGTCCTTTTGCAGAGACAGAATACCAGCTTCCTTCGTAGCGTTGGGATGGAACTCCGGCGTCTCACCCGTCTCCATACAGCAGAACTTGACCAAATTGCCGACCACCTTCTCGACCACCTTATGCCGCTCGGAGGCAACAAGGTGGACAACGAGACCAGCAATACCAGAAGCAGATCTGTGCTGGAGGTCTACGTTCTCTTCATCTTTAACACTATCCATGATACCCTTGATTGTCATCTGCGGCTTCTTGGGCAGCTCACCGAACGCGACAAGCGCAGCAGCGGCCGTAGACTTGATCCGAAGGTCAGCCTGCTGCTTGGCCGTCTTCGCCTCCTCGATAGCCGTCTCCACATCCAGCTTCGAAGTATTCAAAGCCTCGGCGGCAGACATCCTCTGCACAGTCGAGAGACCCTTACGCAGACGTTCGTAGTCGCTGGTGACGATCTTCTCGGCGTCGGCGATGGAGAAGGCATTCCTGCCTGCCTCTGGCTCACCCTGGCAGATGACAGCGATGACGGGGAGCTTGCTGCCGGAGACATGGGCTTGGTCTTGGAAGGTATTCAGCATCTGCTGGCACTGAGCTCGGACGATGCGGAGGTAGTTGGCAAGGTCGCTATAGAACGGCGGACGCTCGTCTTCGACCAGGGCGCGAAGCTCATTGACGGCAGCCGTCCGAAGATCGTCGGGAGTAGAGGAGGCAGCAGCAAAACCTTCTAAAGCCATAGCGGCGAAGATCTGCGCAGAGCCATAAGGAGACTTGAGATGAGGCAGCATCTTCGGACCGAAGAAGCCTAGACGATCCTCTGCCGGCCAAATGCTCATGGCTTTGCCTAATGCCCGAGTGGCGAAGATCTTGCTACGGATAATGACCTCCGCACCAACCAGGTCGATATCGCCTTGCATCATCGCAGCATCGATATTGTGCGAGGTACTAGTGTTGGTCGGTACTACAGGGGCGACTTCCTTGTCTGACCGTCGGCGCTTTTTCTTCGCCGGCTCGCCACCATTCACGGGAGAGGCTCGGTGCGCAGAAGCCAATGGCGCGTAGCTGTGGCCCGAAGGCTTCATGAATAAAGTCGCGTCCATGGGGATGGGGTTCCGGCTGATACCCATAGGGTGGAGCGTCAGTGCAATGAGTGCTGTTGCGTGCGGCTCAAACTCCTGCTTCATCGTTTGGGGTCCCTTGACGGCCAAGGCGTCCGACAGAGCGTTGAAGACCTCAAGAGACAACTTTGCGACGTTCTCATTCCGTTCGACCAGCAAGTTTTGATAGACCAGACGAAGAGCTTTCCCATTGATCCAGCCTTTGGTGTCTGTACCCTCAATGTTGATGAACGTCAGTAACGCTCGTAGAACGGCCGAGCGAACGCTGGTAATAGTATGCCGCAAGAATGGGTAAAGGCGCGGTACCAGCTCTGTGAAAGATTGCTCTGGATCCTTCTCGGCGTTGACCTTCATAGCGTCGAGGACTTCCGGGAAGCTACACAGCTTAGCTAGCAAATCCATGACAGAGCCTGTACTTGCCGAGAGGTCGTCGCTCAAACTGGATAGACATTCCCAAACGACGCTGATAAGATGACTTAGCTCGCTTTGACGGAAGTTGACAAATTCTTTGGCGACAGGTATGAGGGTAGCAGCGCTGACTGAGCGTACATCGTCATCCATGTCGCCCAAGCCTTTGATCACACACTCCAAGACGCAATCCATCAAAGTGCGATCTTGGAAGAGCAAGTCCGTCCGGACAGCGACCAGATATCGCATCCCTATCATCCCGCCATGGCAAGCATGCCATATGCGTTTAGAGACCTTCAAATCTCGCTGCATGACTAGACGGTAGAGGATATGGTTAATATCGTGCACAGAAGAAGCAGGTAAGTACTGTAGGATAGCACCCAGCACCTGACCGGCCGTCTCTCTGATCGGAGCGACGGCATTGTCGGAGACGTAATCGGCAAAGCGGTCCAGCATGAAGACGCAACATATCCGGCACGCGAGATCGTCGAGCCAGGCGCGATTTAACTCTTCGTTTTCTGACTTCGTCTTGCCTGCATGTCGTCCAGCACCTGCACCATGTACACGCACAATCTCACGCAGGCCCATTGCGGCGCCGTGACGAATCTCCCATTGTGAATCGAAGAGGTCCACTGTCAAGAATTCGCAAAGTCGTTCATAAGGCCACTCGTTCCCCTCTTCTTCCTCATCCGTCACCAAGCTGGATTTCTCCTGCATGGGTAAGCCCTTGAACTCCGAAACAACCTTTGATTCGTCGTCGCCGCCTTTCCGCTCGAGCGAGAAATAATCGGCATCGCCATTTTCGCCGGGTTCGGGTTTTACTTCCGGCTTTACTTCCTGCTCGACGGGGGTCTGACCGACACTGGTGCTGCCTCTGCGGACGGCAAAGTCGTACTTGAATTTTTTGTTGTCGCGTTTAAGCTCCTCCTTTCTTCTCCGCTTCAGCATGTTCAGTTGACGCTTGCTCATTTCGCCACCTGCCGGAGTGGGAGGCGCCATCTCTTCTGGCGACTTGATCGTCGCATCTGGACCACCAGCTGACGACTCAGTCTCCAATTTCGGAAGACTCGGCTGTGAGTGCGAAGTAGGTCTGAGAGCGATATCCTTCTCCGTCACCAGATCCTCCTCAATGTACTCGCCACCCAGACCTAAACGGGAAGTCAACGTCTTCTTCTGGTGAGCCAGACGTTCGGAAGGGTTGAGACCAGCAAGTTTGAAATCGTATTGCTTCCCAGCACTGCCGAGGAGCTCCTTGCCGTAGGTCAAGATCGATTCAACATCCAGATTGGCGAGCTGTAATTGATCCGGAGCCGACAGCTTCGTATCGCCTTCCTTCTTGATCGTGGCATCATCATCGTCATGACCGTTCGCTTCGTCTTTCTTCACATCGTCAAGCGTCGCATTTGGGTCGAACTTCTCGGCATGCTCAACAATACCGCCGATAGCTTTCGCCGCGGCAGTCCTCGTGTCCCAGGAAGGCGAACGGAGATAAGGAACGACTCGTGTCAGTAAATTGAACAGCTCGTCCGGGTGATTTTTCTGCACATCGGCCAGCTGTTGTGCAGCAGTATTACGGATTAGTTGGGTGCTTCCCGTCTCGAGTAAAGTGACCAGCCGGTCAAGTCTGCGAAATTACGTGAGCGAGTCAGTTCTCAGTGAGGCTCTGCGGCTTGAAGCTCAACAAAGGATGGGGGCAAAACTTACCGAGAAGTCGCCATGATGGGTTAAAGGGAAGAGGTCGGGTGGATTAATCTTTCATCGAAATACGGGTGAAGAATGCAAGCATGCAAACATGTCCTGACGCCGTTTCGCTCATGCGCTCATTAGATGGGTCGGGAATAATCTGGACCAGGCCAGCATCAATCAAAGAAGAGCTGAGGCAAAATGAAAGGAACGAACGCACGAACGGACGGACGCGATAGTGTCGCGTCGGCGCGTTGTCGCGTCCTGGTCACTACGACCGACGGAAAAGTCAAGTGGGCGTGGTGGTGAAGTGAGGTGAAACAGCGCGCCAATCAGGATTGAGGGCGGCGGGGGTGGGATGGGAAGGGGGGATGACGACGGCGCTGGGCCAGGCTTTCCAGCTTCCAATTCCCTCCAGCGAGCGAGCGGGCGGAAGGTGGTCCTTTATGGAATTCGAGGTGGTGGAACGAGCCGCGCTAGCGTCCAAACAGTCTAGCTCCCGCCTCCCTCCCGACGAATCGTGGGCGGTAGGAGGAAATTTCGATGCGATGCAATGCGTGCAAACAACGATGGCTGATGCCACTTTGCCTTACTATGTAGCTATACATTATTACATAGTACGTATGGTAGGCGACAGTATACTGCCTGAATAACTGCGGGAGCGGTGAAAGGTGTCAGCCTGTAGGGGCTGCTCTCTTTTCCCATCCAGCATTCACCATTACATCACGTGTCTGTTCGTCGAAGCGATGCATTCGGCCCCCCTGCCCGATATCCTGGGACGCCCATCAGAATCTTGCAGCCTTGTCCCGCTATGGCTGCGCCCACTATTAATGCAAAGGCGATCATCACGGCTGCGCGTGCAGTCTGTTTACGGTATTAGGGGCAATCATCATGATGGACAGCAACGACGCGACGGGACGCGACAAGACGCGTAAGAAGATACCGTAGGTCACTTCCAACCAACCTCAGGCCAAAGTGGCGAACCAGCAAACAAGTTCAAGCATTCACTTTGAAAGACGTAAAAACAATATATACAGATCATAGCATTCGTATTTACACGCCACACCTCCCCACAAGCGAACCTCCCCAGCATCACCTAGCTACCCTCCTCCCTCCTCCCACCCTTCGCCCACTCCCTCAAAACATTCTTCCGCACCTTCCCCGTACTCGTCTTAGGCAACTCCCGCAACACTTCCACCTCCTTCGGAACCATGAACCGACTAATCCCACTGGTCTCCTTAGCCCAACGAATCACATCCTCCCCCGTCACACTGGCCCCTCTCCCCTCCTTGACCGTCACAAAAGCCTTCGGCGCCTCCCCCCACTTCTCGTCCTTGACGCCTACGCAGGCCGCCTCGAGCAGATCCGGATGCGTGACTAACATGCCCTCCAACGCGACCGAGGAAATATTCTCCCCGCCAGAAATGATAATATCCTTGGCACGATCGAGAATCTGGATCGCGCCGTCCCGGTGCCAGACAGCCAGATCGCCGGAATGCAGGACGCCGCCGTGGAAAAGCTTGCGGGTGGCGACGGGATCCTTGTAGTAACCTTTCGCGCAGAGGTTCCCGACAAAGACGATCTCGCCGATTTCCTTGCCGTCCCGGGCGACGTCTACGATCGCGCCATCGTCGTCCGCAGGCTCCCAGGACCCGGCGTCGTCCTGGTTCGTCCGGATCACGCGGGCGGGGAGGGAAGCGATGAACCCGTGGCCCTGACGTGCCATCTTCGCGTACTTCTCTTTGGTCGGGAGGTCCCTCCACTCTGGCATATGGTAGCCCTTGGTCACGGGGCCGTATGTTTCCGTCAGGCCGTAGACGTGGACGGGATGGAGATTCAGGCCCTCCATCGTCTCGAACAGGTGCGCGGTAGGCGGCGAGGCGGCGACGGTGACCCTCACGGGCTCGGGCAGGGCTTCGGCGTTGGGGTCCGCGCAGAGGAGGGTATTCACAGTCGGCGCCGCGTTGAAATGGCTGATCGACTCCGTCTTAAGCAAGCGCCAGATCTCCGGGTACTCGATCTTGCGGAGGGTATAATGAGTGCCCCTCACCGCCGTAACAGCCCAGGGGAACGTCCAGCCCATCGCGTGGAACATAGGCAGGGTCCAGAGGTAATGACACCGGTCCGCAGAACTCCGATGCGAGTTGAGGTTCGACTCAATCACATTCGCCAACGCAGCCAGATAACACGAGCGATGCGTATACTCGACCCCCTTAGGCTTCGCAGTCGTCCCAGACGTATACGCGAGGGCAATAAGCGCATCCTCATCGGGGACCTGCGTCTCCAACCCTTCCCAACCCCGAGCCCCGGCCCGCTCATCTTCCTCCCACCCCTCGCGTACCACCCGATCATACTCCCCCTCAACCCCATCCGTATCCTCATCCACAATGACCCTCACACGGGGGAACCTCTTCTGAAATCCCTCCAACAGACCGACAAACTCCCTATCCACCAGAATCGAATCCACCTCCGCATGTTCAAAGATATACTCCAGATCCTCGGGCTTCAACCTGTAATTAATAGCCACATTCACCGCCCCCGCAGCCCCGATCCCAAAAATACTCTCCAGAAAAGCCGGGGTATTGGAAGCCAGGATCCCGACGCGCTTGAAGCCCTTCTTGCGGAGGAAATACGCCAGTCCCCGCGCGCGATCGGCCGTTTCGAGGTACGAGCGCTGGACGATCTGGCCAAGGGAGTTGGTGTGGTAGATGCAAGGGGCGGAGGGTTCGATTTGGGCGGCGCGCCAGAGGAAGAAGGTTGGGGAGAGTTGGTGGATGTGCGGGGGTTGTTGGGTAGGACGGGGGGTGGGGCTGTTGTCGGCGGGCGTGGGACTGGCGGAGGAGGGGGCGAAGTGGGATGCGAGGGTTGCGAGGCGGGAGAGGGCGGAGGGCATTGTTGCTGTTGCTGCTGTGTTTGACGGGTCGTGGCTCTGGGAGGAGGCCGGAGAGGGTGAGGGTTGGTTGGGTTCAGGGTGGGGTCGTAGTAGGTCGGATGTAGTGTAGGTAAAGAGAGAGAGGGAGAGAGGTAAGAGAGGTAATGGAAGGAAAGATGATGTCCCCACCTCTTTATGGAGCCCAACTCCAAGTGCAGCGGCTCGGGTTTCAAGTCCGGACAATCGACGAGCGATATCCGTGATTATGTCGGTACAGGCATTTAAAGGTGCAGGTGATCAGCATTGGAGTAGAGTGGCCCTGGACGATGATGGGGCCAGGGCGAAGGGAAGCTCCAGAGAGTGTGGGGTAAGGCGTGCGGCTGTACCGGTGCTTGCCGAGGTATACAGCTCGGGTGGAGCATCACGTCGCAGGTATACAATCAAGCGTGGCAGAGATCTGCGTTGCATTGAGCGCCGACAAGTAGGTCAGATAAAACAGCCTATAGAGCAGACATAGTGGGCAGAGGTGGCAAGTATCTCCTTTCGTTTCGTGGTATGAAGGTAAGACTAGAGAGGATCAGATATCTTCACAGGAGCAGCCCGCTATGCATACACCAGCTCACCGCGAAAAGAGAAAACGCCCAGACACCATGCACGCGCTTTCCCATGCAACGAAAACCAGACTGCGTCGCTAACCGCTCCATCAAAACAAAATATAATCATCATGCAGAGTTTCTTCCTTCCAGCCCTTTTTTCTCAGCCGTCAGAGCCGTGATCGTGACCTTCATTTCATCACAGCATCGATATCATGAAGCACAGCCTGGGTATCCTTAACAAGCTCTTTCCTCTTAGCTCTTGCTTCCTGGTCACCTTCTGTGTCCACGCCGTCCAATTTCAACAGTACCTGCGTCAAAACCGTCTCCGACAGCCGCTTATGTTCGTACTCCTTCTTTCCCGGGTCCTCAGGCGGTGAACGCTGGAAGTCCTGCACCTGCGGCAAGAAGGACTCCAGCGTGCCACGAAGGGCCCGGATCTTATCGATCGGGGTGGCAGGGGTCGGCGGCTTGGGACTCTGCGGACGCGTAGAGGGTTGAGACGAGGTCGCAGGCGGGACACCGAGATGTTCGGAGTTCTGTTGGTATGAAGCCTCACGTTTCGCCTTCTTCTTGCTCTTCTTGCCCCGGTTTCTCCGTCGCCTTCCGCCTTCGCCTTCGCCATCCTGTCCTGCCCCGTCGGCTAGCTCATCTTCGTCATCATCGTCATCTTCCGAGCCCGAGGCTGAGGATGAGACATCAGCGATGGTGAGTAGTAACTCGGAGCCATCGCGTAGCCCCTCCGCTTTGCACGTGCGGAGGTCATCCTTCAAGTTCTTGCCCCGGTAGAGGATCTTGATCCTTCTCGCGTCGCTCACGCCAGCCTTCTTCGCCGCTGCGTGTCTCACAGTGCCCACGGTCAACTCGCCCTTGCCGATGCTATAGGCTGGGAAATGAACCGTGTACTCTTTCCTCTTGTTCTTCAAGACCAGCATATCCGTATCGCGGGGTGGCCCAAGGCTTTCGTTGGAGGTCTTATGGTTCGCCGTCGCGCCATCTGCGCCGTGTCTTTGCAGATCCTCCGCAGTGATGTAGCTGAAGTCTTCGTCGCGGACCTTCGTGCTCCCTGCTTGCTGCGGCGAACGCGTGAAAGGTGAGAAGCGGCCGAGATTCCCGAGACGGGAGGTCCAAGACATGGCGAGGACGAGGAAGGTGCAGAGGGAGAGGAGGAGGGTGGTGTTCTCAAGTGAGGAGCGGCCCGCTAACCAGTCGGTGATTCCAGTGATTGCGCCGTGTACGTCGTCGGTGGCTACGAGCGGCTTTCCAAAGGCGCCTGCAGGCCGGTTGTAATCAAGAACGTGTTCGAACGCTTGATGCGCGCGCGCGAGGGCTGATCGCGGGAGCAGCGCGGTAGTGATATTGTTGAGACCCGTGGATAGAGTCTCGAATAAGGTTGGGGAAGCCACGGTTGCGACGGGAGAAGAGACAGTGATGGGGTTTCTAGGATGTGAGGGAGCTTGGTGGAAGGGATGAGAAAGGGGTAGATGTGTGGATGCGTGCGTACGCCCAACTGCTCGCCCGTGATATTTTTCGCTATGAAGATGTCATGTTGCAGCCCTCTCCTTCAGCCCAAAGCCCACCTCAGGGTCTTGTCGGCTTGCGCCGAGATGTCCCGCGATCGGTTTGTCCTGAGGCACTACAGAGCTGCAACACCTTACTTAGGTATCCACGGTTGCGTTAACAGCCTGCTATCCAAAAGGATATGGGATTACAGGACTTTACTGTGCTCTAGACTCGCAGCAAATCCAATCAGATTGCCGGGATCTATTACCGGTTGCGCCGTCTAATACTACCCTGCGAACGGGAGAATATGTCTGCTAGAACAGCGAGTCTCTGAGAACTTGGCTGTGTGGAGGCGTCTCGAAGCGGTACTGCCAACGCGAATAGTAGGTGGTGTGAAACACGTGCCTCTACCAATGATCACAGGTCTGTTTGCAGTAGCAAGTGATGGTCTATCAATGTACAACGGCGTCCTTCTTTGATACAAGTTCAATAAACTCTTGCCCACTGGGCGCGTTGTCTGTTCACCGTTATGGACAAGTGTTCATAGCTGTTCTCTATCGTACATCGCAATGGAGGAGTCTATCAACGATTTCCAATGTTTGTTCCCACATTCTGCGTCGTGCCATTTAACATAACGAAGTGGCCTCTTAGCAGGCATGATGAAAGGTGGACATCTGGTAAATCTTCGAAGATCCAGCGCTACATTGAGGAACAGGATGGTGGGTACATCCGCTAGCGTCAAATCAGGACCGCCCCGCATTTTCGCAGTCACAGAGCGGAACTTTTGATCACGGGCTTGGCACCTCAATTCTGCACACGGCCGAATTGTTCCACGCTGAACTTCGAGTTTCACAGCGACGATATTGGGACCTACTAACACCACAGCATACCACCGGCACCATGTCCACGTATGTCCGAGAATCACCAGCATGAATGCGCGAAACCATATCACTAACGGATGAGCAGCTTCGAGCCGGTCGTCGTCGTTGACGGGAAGGGTACGCAAACACCAACATCCAAGAGCATGGCGGGAAGGGATACATCAGAGATGGGCAGGATGCTAATGGATATTCCACAACAGGCCACCTTCTCGGTCGTCTCGCCTCCACGGTTGCCAAGCAGGTGAGTGCAGGATTTGGCTGGTTTTTGAAGATGCGATCTGGGATCCTAACTCTGGACATAGCTGCTCAACGGCCAGAAGATCGTCGTTGTCCGCTGCGAGCAGCTGAACATCTCTGGCGAGTTCTTCCGTGCTAAGCGTACGTTGCCCCATCCTACTACGATACCGAGATCTCGAGAACCTGGACATCTACGAGCACCGAATCAACTGGAACCATACTAACTTCGCGACCGACCAACAGTGAACTACTCCGCCTTCCTCCGCAAGCAGACCCGTTTCAATGCTTCGCGTGGTGGTCCCTGGCACTACCGCCAGCCGGCCAAGATGTTCTGGCGCACCGTCCGTGGCATGCTGCCCCACAAGACCGAGCGTGGTGCCAAGGCCCTCGAGCGCCTAAAAACCTTTGAGGGTGTGCCGCCGCCATACGACCGCAAGAAGAGGGTGGTGGTCCCCCAGGCACTCCGTGTGCTCCGCCTGAGGCCGGGCAAGAAGTACTGCACCGTCGGCAGACTGGGCCACGAGTTCGGCTGGAAGTACAGAGACATCGTTGAGAAGTATGTTGCGGGACACACGCACTATCAGCGGGAAAATCGGGATAGCATGCTAACATTTTCTGCTTAGGCTCGAGGAGAGGAGAAAGGTCAAGGGCCAGGCGTACTACGAGCGCAAGCGCGCAGCCCAGAAGATGCTGCAGGACGCCAAGGCCAACGCGAACATCAGCCAGGAGACCAGGCAGCAGCTCGAGCAGTACGGCTACTAGATGCTCTAACCGACCTTTAGTTGCTGATTACTTGTCTGACGGAGCGGGTTTTCGATGGGGCGCAATAAGGATTGCTTAAGGAGCTCTTAGCACGCATACCTGTTCGCGACTTCGAGTGACTGGGCGGATTGCAACTGGAACCGCATCAAAAAGCTAGCTGCGGATAAAGCGATTCAAAACATTGCAATGACACACCTCACGTCTTATGCCCTGCACGTTGTAGAAAGAGAGTCCGAGGCTTCAATCTTCCTGTACCCTGCTCGCAAAGTCAGGAAGGTCTTTCACAACTAATGATTCCACCGACTATAATGGTGGTCAGTGCTGTCCATCTTCAAGAGAACCTGTTGATCGGCAAATAGACTTTCTAGGTTGAGTAGCTCTGCGTGCCCTCAGAATGTTCTCATATCATTCGTATCCAAGATTATTCAAATCCCACCAACGCCATCCGCTAGCCCTTTTCCCCCCTCCCAAAGTAGTTTCCCGGAAAACCATCAGTCTGTCGTGCCACCCTCCCCCGAACCACCGTGCCTTGCCCAAGAACGCCATCCCTCCTCCCAAACCTAAAAAGAGAAATCCCATGGTCGTCTTATCCTCCAACTCCAAATCAACCCCTCCCTCGTCACCCCATACCACCTCTCCCCTTCCCCCCTCCATCATCCTAACTAACCTGACACAACAACTCCTGCTCCAGGATAAACTTCCCCTCCTTGTACTTCTCGCTGGGCTCATAGGCCCGATCGTACTTCCACCCGACCACCTCTTTACACTGCCGACACGCGACGTCGCGCACGATGTGGCGGCCCGTCGTCATGTTCCTCTCGCCGGCTTCGCCGCTGATTGTGTTTACCACCGCGTTGAAGAGGTAGGCTTTGCCGTGTTGGCCGCGGAAGTTCTGGGTTGAGGGAAAGGAAGGGGTTAGATTGGGTGTGAGAGGAAGGGAGGGTAGAAGAGGGAGGGGTGACGTACCCGGCTTATGATCTCGTCGTGGTCGGCTAGGTGCGTCTTGCATGTTTTGCAGCCGTAGATGCGTTTGGCGTTGAGGTAGACGTTGTAGGCGAGGCCCATGCTGGCTTCGAGGGCTATTGGTGTTTCTTATTCGCACGGAACTTCGGAAGGGATAGACCAGTTGAGTGCGAGGACGGTTGGAAGGTTGGGTTGGACTGGGAGGGTTGCCCGTCGGATGTGGTTAGGCACACCGCTTTGGAGAATGGCTCGTCGTGCTTATGCAGTCGGGGCTGGAATGGTCGTGTTGTTCAGAGGACGAGTGAGGCAGACTGACGACGTCGATGACTGAGAGGGTAAAATGTTGTAGGTTGCTATTCGCTTCGGTTCAGTGGCGGTCACGATTGCTAGGCAGTGGCGGAGGTATCACGGGGCGAGACGGTATCGGCAGGCGTCGTTATTGTTCGAGTAGATGGATGATAATATACGTAGGCAAGATTTTACAATCAAAGAGGAGTCGAGTCTGGTTGAGGAGATGTTTCTGCCTAGACGGCGATTATACGGGGGGCGGTTCACAGCCGCACGAGCTCGTTGATCGGTGTATGAAGCTCAGCCAGGGTAAGCTTCACCGTCGTGTCAAGCTGTCGGCAGTCAAGCTAGTTCGACCTGCAGCTGTGTTCGTCTCTTTTGCCTGAGAGTTCGTTGTTGATGAAGCTCTGATCAACCCTTTCCCGACGCAAAGATGTTGTAAGGACGGTTGTGATCAACAAGGTACAGAAGGTAACTCCCGGTCGGTTGAGGAGGGAAGTGTGCATCATCGTCACATGGCATCAGTGGAGCCCGGGAAGCAGTTGCTGCATGTGGGGTACGGGTTAAGTCGGCGTCGGCGTCAGCCTTGCGGTTCGGGGCCCGGTTTGAGAGCAGTCTATCACGGCCATGTCAAGGAGATTTCCTGTTGCCTTGCGTGTACCATTATTGCATCTGTCTAAGAACCGCGTAGCAGCCCAGAGACTAAAGGCTAGAGAGCGGAAGGGAGACGTTTCCTTTTCCCTGGCACAGCTTATCACTCAGACTGTAGGAGGTATTGCGTATGTATTGTCTTATTAGCGTAACTGAAAGCAGCCATCATACTTTCCTCCATTGCTTCCATTCCATTTCACGCCATCGAAAGAGATCGTTGAAATATCAAGTAGACTCCAGCATCTTCCCTGCTCTGCTCATTCCGCAAAGAAAAAGCGTCTCATTTCGTTAACCACACACGCCTGGCCTCTCGACTCGTTCGCCACAAGACAATTCCGTAGAACCACGAGCCATGGCGTCGACCGCACCCCAACCTTGGTTCACACCAGGTCGGGTAGGCATCCTGCTCGGCAACCTAGCCTACAGCATCGGCGCCTTCGCCGCAGACTTCAACGAAACCCACGTCTACAATCCTAAATGGTTCGCATCCCAACTCCTCCCAGGAAATCCCTCTCTCCCACCAAAATCCGCTGCATGTAATTACGCTAACCCCTGATCACCCCCCAAAAAAGGCCTCCCCACGCCCGTTTCCACAACGGCCAGACAATGACCCTAGGCGTCATGCTATCATCCATGTCGCTCTACCTCACCGCGCGACCGTGCTTCACGCCGATGAGCAAAGAAGACGGTCTACGGTCCGTCTTGCACGGCGCCATCGTCGGGAGCTTCTACTGCGCGGCAGGGCTAAGCGCGATCTTCTACCCGGGCACTGACTGGAAGGATCCTGATATCGCCGTGGGAGGCGAGCAGCGGTATCTTTTTGCCGGTGTGGTGGCGTTGATGTGGGTTGGATATGGGTTGGAGAGGTGGAGGATGGGGAGTGTGAAGGAGAAGGGTACTTAGGGTTGGAAGATTATTCCTAGGTGGCTCAAGGATGTGAAAGAGCACTTTCGATTGTCTCATTACCATCATCTCCTCAGATTACGATTCGGATTGCCGGGTATTTGGCTTATACTATTGCACTACTTGCTCCTGATCTGCTCGAGCTTGTGGAATATTTTCAGTAGTCAGTTGCATTGACGTGTATGGAAGAATGACTGCATGTTTTAAAACAACGGCTTCCAAGAGAATTGAAGGGCGTCAAGGGTATTGTGGCCAACAACAATCGAAGCAAAAGCCGCAAAGAATTAAAGCAATCTTATATCGGTGCATGTTACTAGAATCATGACGGAGCACAACCAAGCGTACGACTTTGCAGACGGGATGCTGTGAATTGAGGTCAACTTGCCGAAGGTTCACGCCGCACGTGGCAAACACGAGGCGCTCCTACTGTTCACGTCCACTTCAACTGCCGCATATTCCCGCCTCAAAAATTCGATCATCAGAAGTCACACCTACTTCAACATCCATCGGGAAGAATCTCAATACTCACGATCCCGTGCAACAAGTTACCACCGCCTTCATGCCGACATACCGCGGCATCACAATCGCTCTGCAATCGCAGTACGATGCCCTCACAATCCCAGAGGCAGCTCTACCATCCGCGATGCCCGTGCCGGAAGACGACCTCGTCAACTTCGCAAGTGGCGAACTTCCTACAGACCGTTTCCTCGTCGAAGAATCCTGCACAGACTCCAGGGTGATCGGTACGACCTATTACCTCGACCCTACATCACGCACTGCGGAAGTCTCAATCCCTATATACGCCTCGAGTCAATTCTGGATCGTCTACACATGCCCCAGACCTGTTTCCGGGATCAGGCAAGGGGAGGATGGCAGGGAAGTCCGATATTACTTTTTCAAGCTCCTGGTCCGAGGCCAATGTATCGTTTCCTGGGGCTGCGGCGAGCGGGAGGGATGGCAGGGGAAAACGATGTTTGGGCTCTTTACTTCGGGGTCGGATTTTGAGAGGAGGAGGGTAGTGGAGAAGATGGGGTTCTTTTTCCCTTCTTATTTTTCGGAGGCGGATGATGGATCGGAATGTGCTGATACCGCGGCATTTGAGGTGCAGGTTTTTCGGAGCTGGGCGAGGAGGAGGGAGAGGGCGGGGATGAGTGGGATGCTTTCCAATGAAGAAGTCGAGAGGAAGTTGGGCAATCGTCTTGGGTGAGTGATATTCTTTCGTGGAGGCGTTTCAGACTTTCCATCGAGTATCATGACTAACAGTATCGAGCAGCATGCATTCCCTCGGCATCCTGAAAAAGGGAGAGCCCAACCGGCGATACACCTATGCGCTCATCGACGCTGTCGACGAACCCTACGCGACCTTCAAATACCATTTCGAACCGGAGGATCTCGAGGACGGCGATGCTCTCAGCCCATCGCTGTCAACGACAGCACTCTGTGGATTCCCAATAGAGGACCAAAGATTGTATCTAAATCCCAACAATGCCTCTGCGACGAGCAAACGACTGTCCTTCCCGCCTGAAGTGAGGCTAGTACCGAGTACCACGCAACACGAGCCCTTTGCGCCGATTCAGAAGCCAGAGCCTGAGTATGAGAGTGAAAGACTTGCCAGGCAATCTGCGCGTCGCAATAGATACAGCGTCGCGAGGGATGGCAGGCGGTCCGTAGATGCGATCGATTTCGTCACCGAAGACGATACAGTACTGGAGCGGCCTGCCAGCTCGCAGTCAGAACGTAGAAGAGAGACTTCGGTCAATCTACTTCAGAGCGTCATTTCCAACGCTATGAGGAGGAAGGATGGACGTAGAGGGGCAGATGATAGTCGCTACTGATCGTCGGAAGAACTTGGGTGAGTGGATTAGCGAGCAGTACGATTTCGCTCCAGATTTGGAGGCATGTGTGTTTTCTCTCGGAAGGCCTTATGGATGATTGAGAAAGGCAATCTCACAAATCGGGGAGCAAGAGAGTGTAGTATGTAGGAGTACTGCGTTTCCGTCAAACATCCAACATGCTCCTTGAGCCCACCGTTCTCCAAAGTAGATTATAAGGTAGACCGATCTTACTAATGACCCGGACTCCCCAATCGTGTACAAAACTTATGCAGATCCCACCCGCAAAGCCTGGTTTGGTTGCTAATCAGTTGTCATGATCAGAGACGAGCACGTGGTTCCGAGATTGGGCAAGCAGCTTCCGGAACGGGGAAAAGAGAAATCCGACGCCCCCGTCCGTTTTTCATCCATCCATCCAACCTTTTCATCCCAATCAAGCGTCTGTTTCTGAACATAAACCAGTAACCAACTTAAAGATGCCTAACTAAAACAGCCATATTTCCTTTTGCTCAAGGCGCTACTGCTTCTTGGAAGACAAGAATGGGCTACCACTTCCAAGACCTCACCTCCGAGCAAAAAACCAAGCGCCGGGATCTTCTCGACTGGTATGGACTTCTCGCGCAGACTTCCGTCCTAGTCCCACTGCTAGCTCTCCAGCTGTACTTCTTCGTCATCTGGGCGAAGAGGCGATGGGGGAATGCCAACGAGTTGGAGACGCCTAGTTCGCCCTATGCGAAAGCGCGAGGAGAGGCCACCAGCAGGAACACCTTATCGTTCACGCGAAGAGCTGAGAGCGCATTTTCGCGCTTTGTCTGGTGGAGCGGTGATTCTGTCGATGTTTGGGGGTATCATCTAGGCGCGAAGGGAGACGTGTTGATTGCGGCGTGCTGGGCGTGCTGGCTTCTGTTCTTGTGCTTCCCTCAGACCGGCGAAGGTAAGTCAGTTTTATCTCATTTATAAAAACAAGGATAAATTCAAGAAAAGAAGGAAAAGATCTTGACAGTACACTTCTCTCACGCTTCAATATCCAAATGTTCCTGATCATTTTCTGATACTTAACCTGTTTCCTTAATATACTGTAGACTACATGCACCTAGCCAAGCGTTTCGGCGCAACAGGGGCCTCCCAACTGCCCTTACAATACCTCCTCGCGCTGAAATCGCCCTACTCGCCGTTCCAGCTGCTGACGCGCAGCTCGCACGAGACGCTGAATGCGCTGCACCAGCACCTGGGATACATCATCACCGGGCTCTTCTACGCGCACGTGGGACTCTATCTCAACTTCTTCATCGTCAAGAACCTGCTCGCCGCGAAACTGCAAGCGGGGTATATCCTCGCGGGCGTGTTTAGTATCGCCGCTTTCACAGCGGTAGGGACGACGGCATTGGCGCCGGTGCGGAAGTGGAGCTATAGGGTGTTCTACTTTGTCCATGTCACGCTGGCTACACTGCTACTCCCCATGCTCTTCCTACACGTCTCACACATCCGGATCTACATCTACGAGACCGCCCTCGTCTACGCGGCGCAAGCGTTCCTCCGGTACTGGAACACGGCCACGTATCCTGGCACACTCCGAATAATCCCGAACACGCAACTGCTTGAGATCGTCATTCACCCGCCCAAAGAAACCCTGAGCAACTGGTCCCCAGGCCAGCACGTCTACGTCTCACTCGCAAGCCACCCTCTCCTCCGGACCTTCAAAAGCAACCCCTTCACCATCGCCTCCCTCCCCTCCCACGACGGCGAAATCCGCATAGTAGCCCAAATCCTCGACGGGAACACCGCGAAGCTCGCCCAAAACGCAACCGGAAACGTCCACCACCACCAAAAAACCCACCATCCCACCTCTCCGCAACGCCTTTCACTTGAGGGACCCTACGGCCTCACAACCCACAGCGACAGACTTTTACAGTCCGACCGCATCCTCTTCGTCGCCGGCGGCGTGGGCGCGACTTTCATCGTCCCGCTGTACCGACAGCTGCTCGCGGATCTGAGTCCGAGTCCCGGGAGCTATCGACGGGGGAAAGTGGCGTTCGTGTGGGTTGTGCGCGAGAGGGGGGAGGTGGCTTGGGCGATTCCGCAGGAGGCGAGGGAGCGGGAGGCGTTTGGGGAGAGGGTGGGCGTGTTTGTGACTGGACGGGGTGCGGGGCGTGGAGATGATGACGAGGGGGTGGAGCTTCAGGAGCGGGAGACTTTGCTCGCGGCGGGCGATGGTGGTGGAGGTGGGGAGGCGGCTGGGCTTGGGGTTGATGTTCAGAGAGGTCGACCTGACCTTCGCGCGATTGTCGATCGGACGTTTGCCCACGGCAGCGGGGAGAAGGTGGCGGTTGTGGTGTGTGGTCCAGCTGGTCTTAATGAGAGTCTGCGCAGAGCGGTGGGGAGACATGTTAGGCAGGGGAGAGAGGTATGGTACTGGGCGGAAAAGTTCGCTTTCTAAGATATCTAGGATATAGAAGTGAATGCGATTGAGAGACGTTGGGGTTCCTGTCTAACACTGAGCGTTTTGGCGATAGATGCGGTGTCACGATAATAAGATATGGGCGTTGCATTAACACATCGCGTGCTGTACGGTCTGAACTTGCTATAAGAATTGCAAAAATGGTCATTAGACCATTGCTATAGAGGAAGTGTTGCTGCACTATATACACAATACAGTAGCGTAGAGGAGCAAAAAGGCTAACGAGAGTTATGAATGCAGAGCGACGTTGCTAGTAGCAAGAGGGCTACAATGAGTTGGGACTGTACTGGCGTTTGGGACAACCTACTGATGAGTGCAAGTGGTCTTCTACATACCTAGGTAGTATGTCCACGGTTAGTGTGACTCAGTTCACCCACGCCACCTGATGTGAGGTACCTAGGTAGTCGCTTGACCATGCTGAAAAGCAGCTGGATTCATCAGCTTCGACTTTGCCTCATCATTAGTCTGGATCTGCTGATGCGCGAGAAGTACTACTGAGACTTATGCGTGTGTGTGTGTGTTGGCTTGACGTTTCCCTCTCAAACGCACCTGCCGAATTGGCGGATGGTGTCATGGACTACGACAGAGTGGAGGACTTAAAAGTGGTCCTCGAAATCATTGATAATGTGTGCTGAATTTCCCATTTGCCGCGCTTAACCGAGCGGGCCATGAAGCTGGTGTTCTCGTACTGTAGGCGGATCCGCCAACTAATGCGCGTTGGCCGTCACAAAGACGACACTGCCCTACACGTGGGATGTGTGCAGAGAAGCTACAGGAGGAGAACGCCTGCAGCCCACAGGTGTTTTCGGCGAGCTGCCCCCACCTGCTCGTGAATTCACCCGAGCCAGCGTAGGAGCTGGAGGGTCTGATACCCCACTACTAGAACGGTTGGAAATACAGATGGGAGCTGCCCTCCCCCTCCCGCCGAGGTTTGCAAACTCCGACGCCAATGCAATGCATGCCATTTACTCCACGAGCAGGAGGGGTTTGCATCCGTAGTCGCCGTTCGCGAAAAGCCACAGGACCCTCTTGGGACCCCACCTCGTGGCAGATAGCTGGGTACCTCGCGTCAACGTAGCCGGCCTTGGTATCGCTGAGGAGTTAATAGCGGGTGTGTGAAAGTGAGTTTGGGGGCGGCCCAGAGGCGACAAGGTTGGATTGGAGTCGCCGCCCAAAGACAGCCAGCCAGCCAGCCAGCCCCTATCAGTGCACGACGTTGGGGAGGAGATAAGGACGGGACAGGCGAGGATGCGCCTGAAACCGCCGCAAGGACGACTGACTCTTGCGATGGCAACGTTGTGAAAGGGATAGAGGTAGACTTGGGTATGCTTCACAGTGTGAATTGGGGGGGGATGTTCTGATCGGGGACAATAAGATTTGTGTTTTATTCTCCGTGGGCGCCGAGCGGGTTCAGGTGGCTCAGGTGGCGGAGGATCAGATGGAGATAGGCAGCTGCGAGTATTGGAGGAGTGGGAGACGAGGAGACCAACCAGGGAAGAGTCCAGAGCACGGGCGAGCACGGACCCGGACAAGATCGGAAACGGGTTGCGGAATGCAGCACACCCGCCAACCCGCCAACCCGCCTACGCATCATCGCCCACGTCCCACGTCGCTTGGTCGGGTCGTGCTCGCTCGCTGCGCGCCAATCATCATGGGCGAGCCTTCCACGCTGGCTGATGAGGCCTCGATGACTACTGCTCTTATTATACACGCTCTCACGCACGCACGCACGCACTTACATCCACCGCACACTGATCAAAATCCAAGCAACCAGCATACCGCAGTCCACGTTAGACTTTCATCTCTTGCACAACGACCTTTCGTTGCTCAAGCCCAACACCACTCAACCCGGAAGCTCTAAACTCGCCATCGCGATCTGCGCCCAACTTCCCCGGTTTCGGCCAACCCAGTCACCAGACCTCACCAGTCATCGCGACGCGTCTCCTCACCCACGAGCAGCTTTCTTGCACAGTCGAGTGAGTACTTGATTAGACCGATACCAGATTATCGCCACACGCACATCCAACCCATCCATCGCCACATCATCCATAGACATAGGATAAAAGAGCAACCGTTTCTGACTCATCCACCTGTTGTAGGAGAGCTCTCCGGTCAAACCAACCCACCGCACTCATGGCTCAGGCTGCATCCGCGGGTAAGGCAATCGCCATGCCTACTCCGTCCGTCGATATCCCCCGGGTGCGCGATGCGGGCTCTGCCAAAGCCAACTTCTCCAACCCGGAGAAGCTGGCGCACGCGTTGCTAACCCCACCCAACTCCATCTCCCCGGATTTGCCGGCCCACGCCATCTACTCGAGCGGGCAGTCGCCACCGCTCATCAGCATAGACGAGGAGTTGGAGATGCATGGCTCTGGCGAGCAGCCAGTGGGCCCCGAGCAGGTACATGTGGGGACAGCAAGCGCGCCGCTTAGCAGAGGCGCCCTCTCTGGGCTCGATGCCTCCAACACCATCACCCCCGCCATGTTGGCCAAGCATCACCTGCCGGGCATCATGCTCGGAAATGGCCCTCGCCCGATCCGCTACGTGATGGGCGAGCTGACGCAGTCTGTCCCTGGCTTCTCTCGCATCCCTCCAGCCAAGGCACGGCGGCTAGTCGTCGCCGCGTTGGAAAGCCGTAACGGCGGTGGTGTAGATGGCAACGTAGCCTTTTGCAAGACTGGATGGGGAAGATGGGATGCACACATCAAGGGGTCACCGAGGGATTCCGGTATGGGGTCCTTCAACGAGGGCCACATGTCCCCACCGCGTAGCGAGCGCAGCAGCTACGCCATGTCCCATACGGACTCGGGCGTACACATGCCAGCACCGAGAGCCCCTTCCCGCTATCGTGATCAGCACTCCGGCGCCAGCTGGACAGCGTCCAGCATCCGGGAAGAAGACGAGCTAGACATGGACTTGGACGTGCCGGAGAACGAAGCCGACAAGATGTCGCTCGACGGCGCATCGAACGACGAGTCCGAAAGTCTCGACGACGCCACGGATGAAGAGGATTGGACAGCGACCAATTCCAACGCACCTCGGAAGTCTTCCATGCCCATCCCAGGGCCTCGGAAGGACTACAACGCCTTGAGCGCCGCTTACGCTAGACGCTACTCATCACACAGCTGGACCCGACGGCCATCATATCTCAGCAATCGGCCAATACACCATTCCTCTTCTATGCCTTCGGGAGGCATGACAGCCATCAACCCCGCGACGGCGACCCCCGAAGAGCAAGCTGCAGCTGCGGCACTTCTCAGCATGGGATCCATGTGAGCTTTTTTTTTTTTTTTTGGGTCGCTCACACACACACGGCGTTTCTTTTTAATTGGTTGGTTTCACTCCCAAATCAGGATCATGACGGGACATGGGATTTGGGCGGACAGGCGGGCGGGAAAGAAGACCAACGAACGATGATACCCTGGACTTATTCTCTTATATTTTTCTTTTGTTTTGGTTTCGAGACGAAACGCTACTGGGCAGCCCTCTGCGCAAACCAAGTGCTGGAGCAGATCGGGCAATGACATGGGTAGCGACCTTTTGTTTTTCTTCCCTTTATTTATTTTCGCGAGAAATATTTTTCGCACCTTCAACAACAACGACGACAGCTACAACTTCATCCATACATAGCAACAACAAGCTTCCTTTGGAGATAGTTGGGACGACGACATCTCACCTATCGGATAACCCCCCTTCTCTCTCGGCCCCTGGCTCCTTTGAGGACGACGACGACTTTGCACGATTGAACTTTACCTTCCTTCTGAACATTTACAAAATCAATTTATTTCCTGGATCGTCCGAAAATGGAGAGAGAGAGAGAGAGAGAGAGAGAGAGAGAGAGAGAGAGAGAGAGAGAGAGAGAGAGAGAGAGCACACATGGGGCACCGGAAAAGGCTTTCTACGTTCCCTGCAAAAGATGTCAAGCGCTGAGTGCAGATGATTCTGCTTCTTTCTTTTAACCATCTTTTGAAAAGAACAAGATGGGGAAAAGGGAATTGAGTTGGCCCATTGGGTGGCGCGGGAAGGGGGGGGGGGGGGGGGGGGGGGGGGGGTGTGATGTGATATTTCCCTATCACGCGTCCAGACATGACATCCCATCTCGGATGGAGGAGCGACGTACCGATTTCCATTACCTTTGGCAGGGGTTGGTGGATTTCTAGGGGTGGGCGGGGCGGGAAGTGAGAGGTGGGAGAAGGATGGGTGGATGGAAGGGTGGAGATTATGGGCGAGGAGAAACGATGACGGTCTTGAGCTCGCGTACTGCTGGACGCTGGACGCTCGATGGAGTTTCTCCCTCCCCTCCTCCCTTCCCCCTTTCCCTCTCTCCCTCGCGCGCGCGCACTCTTTCTTTCCTGGCTTATCTCTTCGTCGCCATCCTTTACGCTATGCCCGGGTTTCGGGGTTGAGGAGCTGCGTGGTAGTCTTGGGAGGTGTGGTAGAGATTGAAGCTGGAGGCTAGCGGGAGTGACCCTTAGGATAAGGTTTCCACCGTTCTGACTCCCTTCCTCCTTCTGCTACTACTTGGGGAGGGAGGGAGGGAGGGAGGGGAGGAATGTGTTGTAGACTCGCTGTCAGGCTAGGCTAGGCTAGGCTAGGCCCGCTGTGGGCAATGGATGAATGTAGAGGACAGACCTTGACCTCACCTTGACCTTACCTTTTCACTCTCTTTCTACCTCTTGTGCCGATTCTTAACTCTTCCCCCCTCTCCTTACTCAACGGTGTAAAACTGTATGGATCGTGGATCGAACCGTTGAGAAAATCAAACGGTCCAGCGACCTTCGGCGTAGATTCCGAGTATTTCATTCACGTCGTCGGCAGGACACACGGAAGAGGGGGAGGGAGGGCAAAACAGTGGGGATGGACCGATGTGCAAGAAAATCGTTTTTCTAATAAAAAAAAATAAAAAAAAGGGCTCGAACACTCAGCATGCATGCTGTGGGAAATGAAATACCCACTCAACATTGGGGAAAAAAAAAAAAAAAAATCATGGGAATGCTGCAAATTTTTGAGAGAAAAAAAAAAAAAAGAGTTTATCGTAGAATTGGGCCTTGGAAACTTTTCAATCTTGAACCTGCTCGTTGTTTGAGGCCGTTGTGGACGGATCTGAAGGGGTTCGAAGCTTTTTGGGAATGAAAATTCAACGTATAAAAGAAGGAGGAGGAGGGGGAGGGAAAACACCAAGCAAGTAGGATCTGATTTTCCCTTCTTACCTTCCAAAGCAATCCCCAGGGAATTCCGAGAAGAGCTCTCTACGTAGTCGAAGAGACAGATAAGACAGACATGTGATCGCGTCTATACTCGTTTAAGAAGAGATTGACTGGATCTGTTATTTTGGAGGTACTTGTACTGTATACCCATCTGTCAAGGAAGAAGAAGAAAAAAAAAAAAAGAAGTATCTCCGAAGTTATTTCCCATGACTACCCCGACTTGATAGAGACGGAAGAAGAGGGTGGGGAGGAATGGAAAAGGAGCGCTTCTAGAGACCCACAGCCGAACTCAAGCCCTGAGTGAGGTTGGCGAGGACTTCAGAGCCGCCGGCGATGAGCTCGAAGACGTCCTGAAAAGAAGGAGGGGGAGGTTAGTGAGGATTCGGTTTATCTTAGAAGAGAAAGAGGAAAGAACTAAGAATGACCAGGAAAAAAAAAAAAAGAGAGAGAAATTGGGAGGGAAAAGAGAGGCCAATGCAACTCGTTCTTGGTCAAGATCCAAGATGAGCGCGTTGCAAGGAGGAGAAGAAAGGCACATGTTTCGACAGAAAATCGAAGGGGGAAAAAAGGGGGGAAAGAAACACACCTTATAAGAATCCGCCGTGACCCCCACCGCGTCCCCCACGGGATCCGGCGCCGCAGCCGAAAGCTCCAAGACCATATTCCCGAGCGTGAGGAGGGAGATGGGCACCGTACTGGGCCGCCAGCCGAGCTCATACGGCAACTTCTCCTGCTCGAACAGCATGCGGACGTAATCGAGCTTGGCTTTTCCGGAGAAGGGGTCGGCCATGGTCTGCAGATAGAGCGCCGTCTCGCCGTTCGCGAGGACGAATTCCCGGGGCCCGTAGACGACTTCCGGGTTGATGGCGCGGGAGGTGGCGACGCGGTTGCGTTGGGCGGCGGAGGCGGTCTTGATGTCCGTTTCGGTTTTCCCTTGGTAGTATTTCAGTACCATGTCCCAGTTGGGCTGGTAGAAGCTGTAGTCGTTGCCGAAATAGGCGTCGCGGCGGGACAGGCTGGCGTCGTGCTCGATGGGGAAGTTGTGCTGGTCGAGGTCGTTGAGGTCGAAGGAGCGGGCGGTGTCCGGGGAGTCCGAGGAGAGGAGGCCGACGCCGCCGATGGCGATGGTGAAGTCCGGCGCCATGTTCATGCCGGCTTTGAGGCCCTTGATGAGGATGGGTAGCGTCATGTCTTTCCCGTTGCGCGGGATGAAGCCGTGGTTGGCGAGGGCGTTGAGGCCGGGACATGGTGAACGGACTGGAGGGGAAAGGTTAGTGGATGGAACATGTCGAAGGATAGGAAGGAGGGAGGTGTTCGATCCGACTCACCATCATTCGGGCCTGGTTTCTGGAACTGTGTGAATCGCGGGTCATTGGGGTTGGGAGGTGTCAGGCTGGTGAGGAGGCCTTGGACATTGATGCCAACGTCCGAAAGAGTATCACCCAGATCACGTTCCAGAGCTGGGTAAGCACTAATGGTGAGTGGCAACGCCAATGAGGCGAGGGCTACTGTGAAGCGCATGATTATGGTCTTCGAGAATATGAGAGAAAAGACACAACAGTAATAAACAGAATCTACAATTTCAGTAGATCTCCTCGACTTACATATCACTTACATGCACCGCTACATCATGGCTTCCACCAAAGCATATAGCAAGTAGCTAGAAAGACGCCGCTGACTTCGGAGCGTCGTGAGTGGTCAGAAGTCCCTGGGACGACAACCAGGAAGCACAAAAGAGCGCACAGCCATTTGGCAAGAAGAGTAGGCCAGCCGTTCTAGTCCAAACTGTGTGGTGACGATCTTGCTGGATTCATGTCGTAGTGGTGAAGTATAATGGCCTCCCTCTCCCAGACAATGTCGTCGGAACCTCGGTCACCTCGGTCGATCGCACCCGGCATCTCAAAAACGGTTTCCGTGGGTTTAACCTTGCTGAATTACATACTATTTCTAGTAGTAACGGTTGTGCGGGTAGTCGTCAAGCTGACGGCTGCTGAGATGAGATCTCTCGGAGAGTGGAAATTATGTGGAATGGTCTTCTTGCGTTTGATCAGCTCTCATGAAGCAAAACGGGTTTCCAAGAAGTTTGTGCTGTTGGTTTCACAGGTGTCAAATGTCAACTTACTTTGAAAAGCCGGAATGCCGCCTTCCCCCGCATTGAGTTGCCGGGCTTGGGCTGAATCAAGCACCATGGTAATTCACACCTAGTGTGCTTTCTGGTGCGTTTGGGAAATGTGCTCTTGGAAAGCTTGGGGTGGAATTGCTGTGGAGTAACTGTGTCAAGTCTGGACTCTTCTTTGAGGTCGATGAGTCTCGTGACCACGCACTTCTAGAAGGTAGACACGGTCTCAGCATGACGGACGGGCGGGCGTGCCCAGGTATAAACCGATTTGTCAAGTCCTCTGTGGACATGGGGAAGAAAGTGCGGGGGAAGCTTTCAGGAGCCTGCTGCATGATGCAGGTGCACACCATCTCACCCTCGAACACCGATTGGAAGATCAGGGCAAAACGCTAAGGGATGGCCGCAGAGCCTACGGTCCGCAAGTGCAGATTCGGTCATGTGACTTGCAGCGGCCGGTTCCTGCGAGCTGGAGTAAGCTCACCGATCTAGAATCGGGGTGCAGCGCGTGAGATTCGCGTGGGCGTGTTCGTAGGAGCGGGAGATGATATCGACCTGCTCGCGCGATAGGATGAGATGGGAGATCTAAGCCGTTGGCCCAGATGGACGGGAGCAGGTCCAGTGAATGGCTTCGTACATGTTGTGGAGTCTGGAATGTCAATTTCATCGCTACACCGGGCAGGAAAGAAGTAGTTGTGCGTGAACAGGGAGTGGCATTCCGAGCCCCGATACGCGGTGGACAAATGCATGGCTCGATGTGATTTCTTCATTAATGTCTCGTTGTCGCGACTCGTCATGTGCACTGCGTCAGCTTGCTAGCTCCAGCGCTCGCAACGACAGACTGCGGGCGCAAAAAGCGCCGGGTCTGGGCGATTGACACTTTCGACCACCTCGAACTGTTCAGGAGGAAGATCTCCTTCGTATTGCGATGACGTTGGGAGGTACCTGGCCGTTCGGTCGCATATCTGACTGAACTACAGCCCTCAACCGGGGAGTCGGTCACGCCCAATTAAGAGTCCCCATGGCCTGGAATGATAATACACAGCGGCCGGTGTTGACAGCTTGGTGTTAACGGGGCACAAAGGCCTGAAGATAGTGGAGTCTAGAATATGTCTGGAGTCCGAGCTCATCCGCATATATATTCAAGATCCCTCACGCGAAGGTCCCTATAGGCCTTATGTTATAGTTAGGACAAACTGTCTGGGGATCGCCGGGTAGCTTAACTGACATCGTTAAAGGTGACGAAGGTAATTTGGTGGTGAAAGTTAGCCATGGAGATGGGTAAAAGGCAGGTGGATCATTACTAGTGCGGCGCACCTTAGGGCGGGCTGTCGGTATACTTCTGAGATCAACACGAGAACGCCATCGCCAACGGGGATGCAGGAAGCCCGTCGTCCCCCAAAGCTTCTATCGCGAATGGGCATACATGAACCTGGCAAGACGGCCGATAATGTGACCCTACACAAATATGGTTCCTTGTTCCAGGTTGACTACCATCCTTCGGGGAGTTTTGACAGCCATTTGTGTAGCAAAGGGCGCTGTCAGCTGCGACACAGCCAAGAGCGCACCCCATCCCTCGCACAGCGGAAATCACATTAGGTAGGCGAGGTAGGTGACAATTGCTCTGCTAGCCCCGACTAACCTAGGCACATCAACCTGTGACGACGTCACTCGGGGGTGACACAAGGAAACGGGTAAATGTAATTTGGGGCCCTTGATTTGGCCGGTGCAGTACCGTATCCGAGACCCAGGTACGCTTGTCGGTGAAAAGACCAGCTAGGGCCACTGGGAGCGGGTGACAGATGCGGATTGCGGCCCTGTCTGCCTGCCTTGCAGCGAGCGGCCTGTCCCTTGTTAGCGTTCGCAGCATCAGTACTATATGAATCCCGGTAAAAAAATGAAGGGAAGAAAATCCGGCTGAAAAGGGACAAATGTCGATCTTGCACTGGCGGTGCCTAAGCGGAGGGGGGGGACGTGTTGCCCATGTCACCATGTGGAAGATGCCGAAGGAAGGAAGGAAGGGCAAGGCAAAAAGTTGAGCGGTATGGACAGGCATAGCGTTGCTCTTTGCTCCCGGCAACCCTGGTGATAGATCGCCAACTTCTACGTTTGATGAATGGAAACGAGTGGGCAGATTGTTCCCGGGGGAAGCACTACTACAGTACCTTTCCCCCCTCCCCGCCCATTCCGGCAACTAACAGTTAACAACCGGCGTTCTTAGCGCCCTCCAGCTGGTTTTCTGGAAACAAGGCTGCAGGTGGCTTGCAGCCCGGGGCTCGGGAAGCAAGCGACATCCCAGGTCCGCGGGGATTCCAAACGCGGTTCCGTATGCATGCGAGCCGCCGATACGATCAGTCTGATCCGAACAGTTGCGAACATGAATGCGCTGGGAAATCTTATGATGACTCTCACTATCGCTACCGCTCTCCTACATATTTAGATACATACAGTGTCCTTGTCTCGTCTACTTGAGGAAATGATAGTCTCTGCGGGGGGTGTGTGTGTGTGTGTGTGTGTGTGTGTGTGTGTGTGTGTGTGTGTGTGTGTGTGTGTGTGTGTGTGTGTGCGTATGTGTGTCCCGTCGCAGGCGGGCGCTCGGGGAAGGTTCTTCCATGTCTCCGTCCCGCGCAAAGTTGCGACGCGACTCAGCCAGGTCTGACGCGCCACCACCGGCAGCAGCAGCAGCAGAGGGAGAGACGTGCGTCAGGAAGAATCAGGTTAAGTACCGGCATCAGGCTGGCAAACGCCCGTGTTAGCGTTGCTGCCCACGAGAAAGATGATCGGCAAAGGCCAACGCGGGACACGGCGCGGTGTTCTGGCGTTGTTCTAGCGACTCGTTTCCTTTCCTGAATCGCATCACGTTCGTTCGTGTTCCGAGTTTGTCAGGCCACCGCAATTTCGCAAAGCAGGCTCACGGGCCGCGGTGTCGGAGGGAGGGAGGGAGGGTTCAAACACGGGTGCACAAACAGAGCCGCAAGCGGAACGGTGGCGTTTCTCCAATGTGATGCGGACTCTCATCCGCCGTTGTACTGTGGACCGGTTCAAGACCAGGAGCAACTATGTAATAACACATATGGGGAAGGGGGGGCGACCGACGCAATGGGACGTGACAGCTGCAGCGGGCTATAACACTGGCAGCCTTGCAGCGCAGAAGGTTTGAGGAAACGTTGGCCCGGAGCGATGGTGGCGGATAGTGTGAGTACTAATGCAGGAACGCTTTGGCTGTCCCGACCGTCCCGGCGATCTAAACCGACTAAGAGACGCGATCCCTGTCCGCCTTAAAGGGGTTGTTGTTTCAAATTGTTCTTCCCCGGCGCTGCACTGACGTTTCCCACGACCAGGAGGGAACCAGGAGGCATGATGGCAGGCTTCCCAAAAATGTGTGTGTCGGTGTCTCAATTGCCCCTTGGGCGATATACATATCAGCAAACGCGCGCACAAACTCCTCTTCCCGTCGCTCCTATTGATCTCCCTTCATATCTATCTCTTCCTCTCTCTCCATCCTGCTGCTGCTATCCTTGACCTTGCTCTCCTCTCTTGATCACCTACATAGAGCACTCCTCCGCACACGCGACCCTCTCCGCATTGCATCGCATCGCATCGTATCGCATTGCCTCGCAGCAGCTATAGCGACTCCGACTCCAAATCACGAGAGCTCTCCACTCAACCAACTCCTCCGTATCACGCTCCCACCGAGCCACCCGTACATTCCTTTGATCGCGGAGAAAATACGCGCGCCTGCAACACCGCCATCGACGCCCCCGACTGCTGCAAGGCTTGAGCCTCCGCTCGGTTGTCACACCGAGGCTGTTTAATACCGGCCCCGTCACATACGCACCCGCTGCCCTTGCTCCAGTGAGTCAACCCTGGTGCGACACCTGCATTCCCCACATATATCCATCATGAGTCCTCCCTGTACTGACCCGATGCGCGTCCGGTTTGCAGTCCTCGACAGTCCCAATGATCACCAGAGAAGACACCATGGCCCTCAACGGTCGCGGCGCGTACGACACGACCGGTATGTCTCGATGCGCGCCAGAGCGTCGCTATCGTCACTTCACGCCGCATAAATACTGACTTCGAAACCAGGCGCACCGAAGCCCAAACCTTCCACAGGCAACGGCGGTACCAAGCGACGATGATAATCGATCCCACCACCATCTGCTGCGCATTCTGTACACTATAACCGACGACTGCGACACGTTCTGGACACACATTTCTATCGCGCAGGATGCAGCACCTGCTGGTACGTACATCCATCCATCCACCGATGGACGTCCATCGCAAAGCCAATGCTGACCTCCAACCCAGTGTGCCAGGTCTACGTCACCAGTCGTACCTTCCCTTCGTTGTATCACTCTTAACGACAACCGACCTTTTATTTACACCAGCGTCCTCACGGACATGAGCGACTGTTTTACTTTTTCGGCAAACCGGGTTCCTCTTACGGCCGGATGATCACCACCTCTTTTTTTGCGGTCCTTTTACTTACTTTGACTGAGCGTTCTCAGCGTAATGCTTGCTTCCGGTGTTTCTTTGCTTTCATCAACGGCGCGGAACTATTGGGAAAAGAAAACCTTTCGGCTTGGATTCCACACACCGACACCACACACACACTTTACCTACCTACCCTCTCATTACCCAACCATCGCTCGGAGACAACCTACTCCGGCCCGACGGACCCTCATCGACAACATCTTCACAACCACAACTACAACTCTCTCGCTCTGCCTCCCTTCCTCTCCAAGCAAACAACCCGGCGTTCGGAGGGCACAGAGGCGTTTATGAGGCTGGACCACTCACCCACACCCGCACCCACACGACACCAACAACCAAACTGGGAAAAGGATTACGGGAAAATACCAACGCTGGAATAGACGCATCTCGGGAAACACAAGTGCGGAGCAATCCGCCAAAACGGAGTCCCTTCTTTGCTATTTTTGCCTCTCTCTCTCTCTCTCCTTCTCTCTCAACCTCGGGAGGAGGGAAAAAGACCAACCTGTACAACTAAACCACCCGCACCACCACCACCTCCCCAAAACATGCATAACTTCGGAGTTCATTGTTTTTTTGGCTTTTCGTATCGGATCATATCGACTATGTTACTCATAGTCACATGGTGGGCGTTCATCTTTCGGATCTCTTTCTCGGCGGTAAGGGGGACGGACGGACCAAAATGGGATATGGGAGGGGGCAACATGGGGGAAAGGAAAAAATCATAATCGGGGTGTTTGACCTTGGAGAACATTCGCGATGCCATGCGGACATGGGCCGACCCCCCCAACCGTCACCACTGCTTTCTACATCCCGACTGACTTCGGGGCCGGGGTGGCTTAGCGATGATGGTCAAGGCCACTTGGATACCTTCCATCGCGAAGGGGCGTTTTTGCATCTACCAACAAAGGTCGCGGAGTTTCTTTTCCGGGGGAGTTTGGGTTTTTCTTTTAAGAAGGGCCGGCAAGGGAAGAAGCAAGGCAGTTGTGTGACAAAACTTCGCGTGGGAAGGGGCCGAAGGAACGGTCCCCTGGCAGTCTTTAGATACCCGCCATGGCATGTCCTTTATACTCTTCTCTTCGCATCTTTCGTGGTTGGATGACATTCTTTGGTGGATGACTCAAGGATTCGTCGCGATCGCGATTTTTTTTTTTTTTTTTTTTAACAAGGGCTTGAATTTCTTCTTTGGTCTCTTCAATCTTCCAACTGTTCATCGTTATCATCGTCATCCCCGACCATCACCGACCATCCCTCTTGAGCGTTGCGCTACGCAACCTTGACTAAGTAACATACCCATCGTTTTCATTTCCTCATTCGGTTTCCGCGAACCTTCCCCACCATTGAGTCACATACCCGAGGAAGATAATCCTCTCTTCTGTCTTATGTTCTCCTACTTCCTCGTCAAGGACCCTCACACACCCTAACCCCCCCCCCCCCCCCCCCCCCCCCCCCCCCCCCTCTGCCGCCGCCCTGCTCACGTCGAGTGTGCCTACATTCGAATCTATAATCTCATTAGTCTTAGCCCTGTATTCTGAGAGAACCCGAGCTGATTCGACTCATCACTTTCCACTGTGACGTCTTCGCGTCGCCAACAAATCGGAAAAAAGAACATGAAAGACCCCTTCCTGTTTTCAATTCCCATTCTTTCCTCTTCAAACCTCGCACACGAGTGCCTCCCTCTCTTCGTATTGTCTTTGGGGGAGGGAAAAAAAAAAAAAAGAAAGGAAGGAAAGAAAGGAAAATGAAGACTAAGTGTGACAGGGCAAAAAATAGACTCTACAATTAAAGGGAAAACCTCCTACCTCTCAGACCCCTAACAAATGTACGTGAGATTCAAAATCCGGAAAAAAAAAAAAATGACACGACCCAAAAACAGTTTCGATTCTTCACAAACCCTATCGTCCGACCCTACCATATACAAAGCTCCACTCTCTCCATCTATCTATCGATCCTATTCCGTCATATCCTACACATCCCTAACCGTCATCTCCCTCCTCGCGGCCCCGGCAGTCCCAGTCCCAGCACTAGATCGCGGAGGTGCCCCACTGATTTCCCGCTCAACCATCTCAATCCCATTCAGACTCGGATAGCGTTTACTAAACTCGGTTTCCAGATCCAATAAGTCCTGATGGTCCGCCTCAGCATTGCCGGTGTCTATGAGCTCGGCACTAGACGATGTCGATTGCTGTTGCGGTGGAGGGGATCGTAAAGAAGCTTGCTGCTGCTGCTGCTGCTGCTGTTCGGGGGAAATATGTTCCTGCATGCTACTCCCCCGGGGAGGATACTCGGGGACACCTTCTAGATCCTTTGCCAGCAGAGCGGCAAGCCCACCACCGCCACCGCCACCACTCGATTTAGGAGGTTGGGATTTCTCGGCCTCGTTGGGTTGAGGTGGCCATCGGCTTCCGGTCCTGAGAGCTTGGCTCTTAGGCGGGACGGAAGGCCGAGAGACTGTTCGCTGGGGGATCGAGGCGGGCTGCTGAGTCTGAGGGGGCTGCATAGGCGGGGCAGACGCCGAGGGAGGCGGCACGCTCGCTTGGGGAGGTTCGGAGCGCTGTTGTTGGGACTGTTGTGCCTGGCGGTTCTTCATATACGGGTTTCCACTTGCGCCGTCTTGGCTCACTGGGAGCTGTACCGGCTTCCTCGCGACAGGTGGAGGGGTCGCTGTCCCTCCTACAGACGGCGAGTCTTGCGTCTGTGGCTGTGCGGTGAAGCGACCATACCCTTCTGCCGTTCGCTGAGGCGCAGGAGCTTGCCGCCCCTCATCCAGCAAACTCTGCACCCGCTTCTGGATCGTGCTCGCTCGACTGAGATTCGCGCCTCTTTCCCCGCCACCGCTGCTCCCACTGCGTTCCCGGCCAGGGCTGCCGACCAGACTCCGATACGCCGCCGACGCATCCTGTTGCCTCTTCTCCTCAGCGCTCGCTCTTCTCCTCTCCATCTCCCTCTTCATGTTCGGCGGTAACTCTTCAGTCTCCCTCTCGATACCGACGAAATCCGCTGTACCCCCTGCCTCGTCGTCATCTGACTGTTTGCTCGCCTCAGAAGCCGGCACCGGACTCAATAACCGCGGCTCTTCTTCCCTATCCTGCGCAAGCGGCGTCGCCGGACCAGCCGACTCCGCGGCAACTTCGTTCCCAGCTGCAGCATTGCGAGCGTCAAATTCACCAGAGCCACGACCTCCTTCAAAGCGCCTAAAAGCGTCTCCGAAACGCCCGGCAAAGATGTTCTTCGCATTGCCTAACGAGCTGCGCTTCTTGTGATGGCCTGAGCCGCTCGAACGGTTTCTCTTGACATCGGCATAATCATTGCTCTCCTCATTACTCCGGAGGAAATCGAGATCACTGCCGATCATCTGTCCTTCGCCCGTCGGGGTGGTAACGTCGCCGGCACGTCTATCCATTGACGGTTGCCGACTATGTCTCCGAATCTCAAGCGAAGGGCGTTTACTGCTGCGGGCAGCAGCATTCTGTTGCTCCTGATCCCGAAGGTAGTCCATATTGCTTGCCACATAGACAGCGCTCGAAGGCCTTGATCGCCCTCCCTGGGCGCTTCTTGCTCGCTCGATGCCATCGCCCATGGAGCTCAGCTGACTGGGCCTATGCCCCTCTAGACTAGGCCGAGAAGATGAGGTCGCTGATTCCTTAGCCTGCAGGGCAGCAGTTTGGCTCTTACTCCTATGCATATCCATCAGGGCCGGTCGCTGCGACGGTGTAACGGATGGCTGCAGAGAAGAAGCTGCCGCCTGCGCCGCATCTGAGGCTCGTGGCTGAGAAGATGAACGCTCATGCTGAGATGGCACTTTCCAAATCGGTCGATTGGACACTTCGGGCATCTTCGGAAGTTTAGAGACAGGCGGTGGCGAGCTGCCGACCCCGGTAGAGGTATATTTCGATGCTGCTGCTGCGACTTGTCCAGCCCGTATGGGAATCGGCTGTTCCAACGTCTGCTGCGGACTTTGCCGCCCGACATCTTCACGCCCTGGCTTGTTCGCCGGCTTCGGTGGCTTCGACGGACTGGCGGGCTTGGCTCCTTGAAGAGCAGACGTGCTATGGCTCTTCGGAACATCTACTTCTTTGAGTTTGGCAAGCCCTTGCTTACTCTTCTCCCTCTCAGCTGCTTTCACGCCAAACACTTCATCCGCAAGTTCGTTCGTCATACGTGCGTTGACAGCCTCTTTTGCCGCTTGACTTGCACCTTGCACTTTCGCGTCTTGGCCATCGAAACTAAAGGCGTTCGGCTTATCATGAGTGATACTGAATTCATCCAGAGATGGGAACTTCTTGGACAGCTCGTCCACAGCGCCTGAGCGGACTTCGTAGTTCTTGCTGTCCAACGCGGCAAAAGGATCACCTCGCGCAGGAGATGGGCTCGGCTGAGGCTGAGATGTGGAAGCTGGGACAGGAGCGGATGGGTTTTGCGCAGTCGGTCGGCCGCGTCGCATCGGTTGAATGTCCGGTAACTTCTGCCCGCTCTGGCTGGGACCCATGTGCTGCTTCTGCAGCCCAATTGAACCCGTATTCGCCATCGGTGCCGGCTCAGCAGGTGGGAGCGTCTGATTTTGTCGATCTTCCGAATGTGTACGGCCCGCGTAGATATCTTTGATGGGTACGGGCACCCCTCTCATAGAGCAAACCTCCTTGACAACCTCGTAGATGTTCGGTCTCCTTCGTGAATCCTCCTTGAGCATATTCCCAATCAAAGTCTTTAGCCGAGTTGAAAATGATGGGTAGGTCGGGTACTTGAAGCTAGCGTTCAAGATAGCCATCTGACCAACATCTTCGAACGGCGTCGTGTAATAACACAACTTGTAGAGCAAGACACCTAGTGCCCATATATCGGCTTTTTCGTCAATGGGCTGCTTCCGCCATACGTCGATCATCTCCGGGCTACGGTACTGCATCGTAGTGTGCTTCTGCACATCTTCCTCGATCAACCTGCCTTCCTCAGCCGTCTTTGCCGCCTGCCTAGGCGGTGCCGTAGACCCAAAGTCGCACAGCTTATACATCGGCGTTCCCTTGGCGTCCTTGTTAATCAAGACATTCTCGACTTTGAGATCCCGGTGCAAGAGCGGCGGCTTCAAGTAATGCATGCACGCAACCCCTTCGGCACAATCCCCAAAGATCTTGAGGATCTCCGGCTCAGTCAAACGGTGCTGCAAGCGCGTGTTCATGAAGTCGATCAGACCTCCGCCGCCGCAGTATTCCATGAGCAAGAAGACCTCATATCCGCCGCCCTTCAACTGACTTGCGTGGCTGTCGATGTACGTGACGATGTGCTTGTGGCCCTTGAGCTTCTTCATCGTCTCCACTTCAGTGCGCATGCTCGCCAGGTGCTCACGGTCCGGCACCGCGACACGTTTGAGGACGGCCAATTCATGCTGGCGAGTGGAGGGGTGGGGGATCCGGACGACGTAGACATGGGCAAATCCACCCTCGGACAGGTACTTTTCGATCGTCACACGGTGAGTGCCGACTTGAACCTTGGTGCCTGGCAGAAATGTACCTGCGGGCTGGCTTGGGGCGGCCTGCGCTCTATACATGGCAGGATGGCGGCGGGAGTGTCGGTGGAGCGGGATGGGGAGTGGATGGAGGTGCTCGTCACCAATGAAGGCTCGGCGGCTTCGGGGTGGAAAGCTGCGCTCAAATCATGACGGGAGAAGGAAAGGGAAAGGGCTTTTCGTCTCGTAAGAATTGCAATCAAGGTAAGTAGAGAAAAGTTATGGCAGGCTGAACATCACCATCCAACACACTTGGCCTCGAGGCCTTACTAGCAGCTTGGGGGCTCGGCCTATGATTCCCTAGCGTCACTCCACAGCCCACCCGACAGCGGGACAACTGCCTCAGGCCTGCAGGCGGGCCCGAATCGTTCCAAGGTTCCTGTTGGGCCGGGAGGATATCAAGACCCGCATGATTCAAGACAGATCTAGCTCAGTATATGTATTAAGAATACACGACGATCAAATGTGGTACGGCAATAGACCAAACAATTCTTGATTACAGTGCTAATAGATTTCATCGCTAACTCTCGCTCTTATATGAAAACCCCCGCTACATACGACAACAGAAAAAAGAAAGAGGCCGTCAAAAATGCTGTCAAGAATGCTCGCTTGCCGTGTCATCCAAGCGGTGGGTATCTAGATCAAACCACTCCCCTCCCAAAACCTCATGTGGGAGATTCAAAACGCCGACGCTGAATCCATCTTCTTCCCGCCGTCTGCGATACCTTCCACTCGTCCCCCAGAAACCTGCTTTCATGCGGGAAGACCCTGTTTCGTCTCCATTCGGAAGGTTATCCTTGAACGGATCAAAGGTCCCAGTTGACTTCATCCAACGCTCCACCTTGAGTGCCGAAGAGACCATCCAAATCCCCATTCAAGATCTGATCCTGAGACCAGTCCCACTCATCTCCCGTCGCGATCTTCACCTTCTCCGCATCGTGCTGCTCCCCTTTGCTTTCAGCATCGGCCATATTCACGTCCTTGTTCGTGCCATCCTTCTTCGCCTGCTGTTGCTGCTGCGCTCCAGAAGGCGATCCATTCCCACCGCCACCACCAAGACCCAGGTCCATCATCTCCTTCAGCGCTTCGGGGATCTGCGTGTCGCCTGTGCCCCACGGATCCCACTCCATGTTGATCCGCAGACGCTCCGACTGACTGATATCGCTTTCGCGGCTGCTGCCCGTAGAAGTGCCGCTGCTCGGCGTGAGTTCGGGAGAGGACTCCGTGGTACCTTCAGGCCGGAGACCCCAATCCACGGTATTCCCGTCCATGCCAAAGGTGGACCAGTCGTCGATAAAAGGCGCGACGGATGGGTTGAAGGAGTCGGAAAGCATTGCTTGCCAGCTCGCTTCGTCATTGACGGTGCCATTGGCGAGAGTATCGGCCAGAGCTTGGGTGGCCGGGGATGCCGGCGCAGGTTGGTGAGTATAGCCCATCTTTTCTTGTTCGATGAATTCCTGCAACGCCTTCTCTGCAGCGGCGGTAGGCTTCTCAACGGGCTTGACGCCTTGCATGGCGGGTGTGGTGAGCTCCGCCTTGACTCCAGGCGTTTGGCTTGCCTTTGGTCGGGGTTTAGCGGCTCCATGAGCCGGTGCAGCCTCAGCCTTGTCGCCCTTGGATGGCGCGACCTTCTCACCCTGCTCCAGCAAGAACGCCAATGCATCATCAACAAAGCCATGTTCGGCCTCCTCGTGCTTCTTCCGCTCCTCTTCGTTTTCGAACCCACGTACGCTCCATTCGCAAAGCTTGTCGCTGCATGGGAACTTCGGCGCCTCTATCTTCTCCTTCTCTTGCTTCAGTGCCGCTTGCTGCTTCTTGATCTGATCTGGGCTTAGCGCCTGTTTATTCTGCGGCAAAGATGGGCTCGCGACCGCGGCCCCAGGAGTAGCGGTCTGGCCTGCAGGGGTCGATACTTGGCTGTCTTCTTGGTTCGGCTTGCGCCTCTTGTTTGCTGGCAATTTGAGCTTGTCCTGCGAGAGCTCGGAACGAGCGAGCTCGTACTTAGGCACGCCATGTGGACTCGTCGCACCCCAGTCGAATGTTTTATTCTCTGTTGGCGCCGGCGGAGGCTTATTATTGGTTGAACCCTTCTTTCCTTGGCTCTGTTGCTGCTGTTGCTGCTGCTGTGGTGGCGGCGTAGGCACAGCTTGCGAAGGTTGCTGAGGCTTGGCCTGAGCAGGCTGCTGTTGACCCGCAGCTTGCCCACCCATCTGACGATTTTGCTGAGCAGCGTCCTTTGCTGTCTTAATCTGGACGAAGTATTGCTGTGCCGTGTTCTCAATTTCCTTCAGATCAGCCACGCTTAATGACAGATAGTCCTTAATGTTTCCATTAGGATCCGCGCAATTTTGACGATATTGATAGACAGCTTTCATGGTCGCCCTGATCTGATTCTCAAGTTGAGGGAACTGTTGAAGAGCTGGAAGCATCGAGGCCCACAATCTCGCCATTTGAGTCCAAAGCCTGCGCATGATGGTTTGTGCTTGCTGCTTCTCCTCTGGCTCGAGATGAAGTGGTGGACCTTTGGGACATCTGCGATGCAGGTCTTCTTGGATGGCGTTGAACTTCGCCCGTACAGCCTCAGGCTGCCGTGGACCGGCAGCCCCATTCAGGCCTTGCTGTTGGCCTTGCTGCTGATTTTGCTGCTGGCCTTGCTGTTGACCTTGCGATTGTTGCGCAGGTTGCTGACCTTGATTGGCGTTACCGAGGCCCATTTGTGCTTTCTTGAGCGCCTCGGCTTGCTGTCTCCGTTGGAACGCTGCAAACTTCGCTTGTTGATCTTGCGGCAGTTTTGCGATTTGCTCCTGGGTTGGCATTTGCGGCGGCTGCTGACGGTTCTGCTGCTGTGATTGACTAGGCTGCATTGGTGGCGCCTGTGTTGCACCCATGGGCTGTTGCTGTTGTTGTTGCCGCTGATTGGGGTTTGGTATCTCAACAACATCATCACCGCTCGAAGGCGGTTGCGGTCGCTTTTGGCCCTGTTGCGGCGTACCTGTCTGCTGCGGAGGCTGGCTCGGACGCTGTCCGGCGACACCTTGCGCCGGCATACCTCCTTGTGAGGTAATGAACTGCTGCGCACGTTGCATTTGCGCACTTCGCAAAGCCTCCTGCTGCTGAAACTGCTGCAAAGCATTTGCGTAATTTTTCTGCTTCTGGTTCCAAATGAAACCCTTGATCTCATCGTCAGACTTGCCCTGCAGCTGCTGGTGTTTCGATCTGAGCGCCTGAATCTCTTGGATGCTTGGCGGTTGCGGCGGATTCGGTGGCCTCAGACCAGCTTGAGCGTTGCCCGGTGGCGGCGGACCCTGGTTAGGCATTCGCTGAGGCTGCTGCATACCGCCCGCAGGCGGCACCATCTGCGCCGGCGGAGCCTGTCCGTTCGGCATACCCATGCCAGAGGGTCCGGCGGCTGGAGGCTGAGGTTGCAAAGGTGGCCCGGACATTGGACCCATCCGGGCTGCCTGATTCTGCTGCATGAGTCTCTGCTTCAAGGCCTGGAACGCTTGATTGAGTTCTTCAGGATGAGACTCAAACCATTGGCCTTGTGCTTGTTGCACGCGTTGGAGGATTCCAGGCGGCACCATATTGCTATTCTGCATCAGATGTTCTTTAAGTCGCCCCCAGCTTTGAACCTCCTGCGGTAGCGGTATTGGCAGCTGAGCACGCAGTTCATTCGGGAATTTCCACGAGTCTATGGCACGCTGCCTTAGTTGTGCGTGCTGCTGCTGCTGATTAGCCCTCTGTTGCATTTGGGTTGCATCCAGAGGAAATCCCTGAGGATTCTGAGGCGGTTGAGAATTGTACATAGGGGTCGCATTGGCCTGCATGTTGTTCATCATGCCAGGCGGCGGCTGGCCCATGGGCATACCCATATTCGGGCCCGGGCCTTGCTGATCTGGCTGACCATTCATCATATTGCCATTTTGCTGCGCTTGGCCCTGCTGTCGCTGCATGTTGAAGTTACGAACGAACTGACTCAACTGCTCAGGAGTTGGTTTCATCTGCATCAGTCTCTGTCTGTGCTGCGGAGGCAGGCTTCGCAGCATTTGCATGACCTGCATGCTTTGCTGTTCATTCATAGGCTGTTGTCCTGGCCCTTGATGCATTTGTGGGTTGTTCTGGTGCATCATTTGCTGATGATGCTGTAGCAAATTCAGAGTCGCAGCGTTCTGAGGCGTGGGTGGGCCCTGCTGGTTTGGGGCTTGGTTCTGCTGTTGCGGCGTGTTGGGTGCTTGATTGGGTGGTGCCATGGGCCTATTGAGCATGGACATGGCTGGACTGTTGACTTGACCAGCTGGCCCTCCATTCAAAGCATTAGGGGCATTCAGTCCGCCAGGCTGACCTCTGAGCTGGTTTGCCTGCTGTTGCTGCTGCATGGCCTGTTGCTGGGCAAGCATGTTCTGTCTTTGCATCATTGCCTGCTTCTGTTGTTGAAGTGCAATTTGCTGCATCTGGTTCGTCATCTGTGGATTGCCCTGATTCCCGAGCATCTGTGGGTTGATACCCTGGGGCATGTTCATCCCACGGTTGTTCATAAAGTCAGTGTTGTTACTTGCCGGCACCACTTGCTCGCCTGACTCCTGATGCTTCATGGCATTGGCCTGTTGACTTATGAACGTTGCGTAGTCAGGCTGCGAGGATGCAGCTTGCTGCCCGTTGCCGAATCCCATGTTCTGCTGACCACCTTGCTGACCCATCTTGCTCTTCAACATTTCTTTACTTTTAGCCAGGAGGAAATTCATGACATGAGGATCGCCGCCCTGAGCTGCCGCGGCAGCTCGTTGTTGGTCTGTGGAGTTCCGCATCATCGTCATGCGAATCTGATTCTTCTTTTCATCCGGCATCCGTTGGTAGAGATTCCTTGCATGTTCCTGCATTTGTTGCAGACTGGGCTCACCCGATTGGCCTTGCCCGTTCTGCTGAAAGTTCTGCGCCTGGCCTTGATTCGTGTTGGGCATTTGCTGGAGCATGGAGCCTTGTTGGAGCTGAGACGGGTCCATGACGTTTGATTGTTGCGACGGCGGCATCGGGGAAGGCTGCATGGGCCGCTGCATCTGTGTCGGGAAACCGGCCTGCTGCATGCCATCACCCGTATTCATTTGACCGAGCGGCATACCCATTCCATTTGCCATATTCATGTTCCCAGCCCCATTCGGCATGTTTGGCATGTTCTGTGACATATTCATCGGCATGCCGTTGGGCATCATCTGGTTGCCACGGGCCTCGCGGGTTTTGTGCACTTCTTCCAACTTCCGCTTCATCGCCATCTCGTAAGTCTCTTTGTTTGGCGCACCTGCCAGTGATCTCAGTTCAAAGACCACGGCTGTCTGAAAGCACTTGCTGGTATCAGTCTCGAGTAAGCGGAGACCAGAGAAGCTATGTAAGACATGCCAGCGTTAGCGCATTTTCTGACGATCGAGTTTCTGTGCTAGACACTTACAGCTGCATCACTTTGGGAGCGCGTTGCTTCGGGTCGAAAGTCTGTTGCCATCCTTGAGGGATTTTGTTCGAATTCGCTTGCATTTCAGACAAGATTTTGGCGTAGACCTGTTGCAAGTTGTTGCCGCCCTGCGGTCTTTGCATGGAATTCATGTTGTTCGGAGGCATGCCGTTGGGGGGCATGAGGTTTGGGTTCTCCATATTCAGCCTTGCTGTCCACTCGTGACCGCTGGCCGAGCTCTTCTAAGATTGGTAGTGAATGTGGGTGTCGAGTGCGGCCTCAGGCCGACTCTAGTCGTCCGTAGAAGTCGCAGACTAGGAGGCGCATTCGTAGTCTTTCGAGAGGCAAGACTATGGTGAAATAGTAGCGGCAGCAGTCTTGGGCGTGGCGGGAGGCGAGTGAGACACCGCCACGTCCCACAAGACGGTCTTGGGGAAGCACAACCCTCACTCGATATGCAGGCAGCCGGCCAGCGAACCAAGAGCTAGAATGAAGCTTGTAGTGTATTGAGTGATGTTGAGGTTTGGCAGTCGTCAATGTGAGGAGGTGGCGGGAAGAGGTGGTGACTGCGAGCGACTGGTCTTGCGAAAGTGTGAATGGGAAAGCTCGTGATCGTCTGCGTGACCGCGTGCGGGCGTCTGTACTCGAAGAAGATGGGGCGCAGTGGCTGTGTCGAGATTCGTGGTGCTGTCGAGATGCCTTCTCGAGACTGACAGCCAAACACGCCGCCCTTTCAAGCCGCTGTCTTTCGCTTCTGGCTAGGCTCGCCTAAGAGCAGAAGTGGGTGGGTGAGGCGGAAGTAGTAGGTCAGGTATGTATCTCGAGCTGCAAGTCGTGGATTGGTTCGGAGCCAACTGCTGGGTGCTCCAATAAGCGTTACGACCCGACAAGGCTGACGGAACTTTATCCAGCTGCGTTCAAGTTGGCCGCGGTGCACATTCACCGCGCACACACCACAGTTCGAGCTCCAAACATCCGTCAAAGGGGGAATGCGTTCCCACGGACAGCACCGAAGAGGACGTTTCAAAGAACAAAGAAATAATACGTGTGCAAGATGAGATGTCGCAAGTGGGTGGTCCTCGAAACTTTACCACCAGCAGTAGATTCGCTGTTGCAAGGGTGGCGCAGAGCTAATTTCAAAGGCGGTATGCGCCGGGCCTCCATTCCCTGCACTAAACGACATCGGGTCCCAAACAGTTTCAATCCATTACCATCTCCTACTTGCACATACTACTATCTGCGTCAAGATCCGTCAGAGCAGCCACTATCTCCTCGCTGTTCATGTGTCCACTTGCTAGCCATGACAGGATTTAGTTGCCATGGTTGTTGAGATGCCTAATGGTCTCAGCGACGTTGTGTCGAACCCTCTGGTCCCTTCTCACGCTTGTGATCTTCCCGGCGCCAGGCCTGGACGCGGCCCGCAGCCACACGACATGACAAGCAGCGATCCCATCATACCTAGGTACTCTATGATCATGCCTCCCTGCTTCTGACCGCCTGATGGCTGGCAAGCAGCATGAGGTGTTAATCGAATCCAAATTGATGCCTCAGTGAAAGCGTCTCGTGCTGATAAAATTTCGATGAAGCAAGATCTGTAGAGCAAGTGCTCTTCGCGAGGTGAAGCTTCGAGTCGTGATGTAGCCAACACACATGTGAGCTTCAGACCGCCTGCCCTAGCGACTGCTCAGAATTAGCGCAACTGGCAAGACTCATTGTTGCGCCCACTGTGGAGGCATCATGTGAGGCCCATGAAATGCTTAGACGTCTGATCACTGATAATTGAGTCCGGCGGTGACAGGCAATGACAGGATAACACAAATCATTGCGCGGGTTGCCCGTGTACTGTACATGAACATGCCTAGATAATGATATTGGTATGTGCCTAGTTATTTAATAACAATAATATTATAGAAGTTCTGTGTCTGTCATGTAGGAGGTAGCTCGACCCCGCAATCTCGCTTCGTAGATCTTTTCACGCGCGCTTCTCGGCCGGCAAGCGCGTCTGGGTCGCGTCACTTCACTTCCCTGGACCCTCCCGATCCGCGTCTTATGCGTCGCCATCACTAAAGTAGGTATGAAGCGCCTGAAGTTGAGGTACGATGACGAGGATTCTCTGTGTGGCAGAGAAGCCTTCCATAGCACGAGCAATATCGAACCACCTAGGCGGTGGCAACGCCACAACTGTAAGTTCACAGCATGGCGTCTGTACTCAGCCTAGAGAGCTGACCATCTCGAAGCGTAGTATCCAACACAACGTATATGTCAAGAATTACGACTTCAACTACAACTTCCCGGCGTGGGGCCAATGCCAAGTGACAGTCACCTCGGTAAGCGGTCATCTGCTGAGCAATGACTTTGCCAGCCAGTATCGCAAATGGACGTCGTGCGAGCCATCAGAGCTGTTTGAAGCGCGGATTGAGACGTACGTGGACGACAGTCACAAGCCCATCGCCGAGAACATCAAGAGACAAGCTCGAAACGCCCATAAGCTTTTCATCTGGACCGATTGCGATCGCGAGGGCGAGAATATAGGTACTGAGATCCGTCAAGTTGCACAGCAAGCAAACCAGCGCTTCAACGATCCTACTAACACGGTACGTGCCCGCTTCTCGAATGTGGAAAGGGCGCATATGATCCATGCTGCTCAGCATCCCATTGAACTCGATGAGATGCAGGCCAATGCGGTTTACTCTCGTATCGAGCTTGACCTGCGTATAGGCGCAAGCTTCACTCGCAAGCTCACTTTAAGCTTGCAGCAGTTATTACAGCAAAGTAGCGGCGGAGACCGCCCTCAGGTCATCAGCTATGGAAGCTGCCAGTTTCCAACACTTGGCTTCGTGGTCGAGCGATATTTCCGCGTGCGTAACTTCGTGCCGGAGACATTCTGGAGCATCAAAGTTGTGCACCGAAAGGAGGATATACCCGTCAACTTCAGGTGGTCGCGGAACCATCTTTTCGATCGCGCGGCTGTGGTGATTCTGTATGAGCGTTGCCTTGCTGCCAGGATGGCTCGAGTCACGAAGGTCCAAACCAAGCCTACTAGTAAATGGAAGCCACTACCACTCACAACAGTAGAGCTACAGAAGTGCGGTAGCCGTTTCCTGCGAATGAGCAGTGATCGAGTAATGGCCTTGGCCGAGAAGTTGTACCAAGGAGGCTGGATCAGCTATCCCCGTACAGAGACCGATCAGTTCGATCGCGGGATGAACTTGCAGGCCATAATTCAGAAACAGACGCAAGGAGGACCGTGGGCGCCATTTGCACAGGACCTTGTCAACGGAGGCTTTTCTTGGCCGCGCAATGGCAAAAACAACGACAAAGCGCATCCTCCAATCCATCCGGTGAACTTTGTCAATCCGGGACAGCTCAGCTTCGAAGAGCAGAAAGTTCATGAGTTTGTGGTCCGCCGCTTTCTTGCTTGCTGCAGCGAGGACGCCAAAGGATCCAGGACCGAAATCAGCGTTCTCTACGGCTCTGAGGTATTCAACGCATCCGGGCTTGTGGTCCTGCAGCGAAATTACCTGGATGTGTATCCATATGATAAGTGGACGAGTAGTCAGCCACTCCCGAATTTCCAAGAGGGCGAACTATTTGAGCCCACTGAAGCTCGAGTCCAAGAAGGTCAGACGGGCCCTCCTGGCTATCTGACCGAGCCGGAACTGATCGCACTTATGGATGCAAACGGCATCGGTACCGATGCAACGATGGCTGAACATATAGCCAAAATCAAAGAGAGACAATACGTCAATACTCAGACTCGAACAAGGCAGCCCCAACGCGACGACGAAGAGGATTCAGAGGGCGAGGCGCCCGAGCCAGAAGCCCCTGCAGCCCGCGGACGAGGTCGTGGGCGTGGCAGAGGGCGCGGTCGGGGCGCTCGCGCGGGAGGCGGTGGACGAGGCGGCAACACGGGCGTGCAAGAGTTCATTCCGACGACTCTTGGCATGGCTCTCGTAGAAGGGTACGATAACATGGCTTTTGATATCAGCTTGACCAAGCCATTTCTTCGGAAAGAGGTGAGTTCGAGAGGCGTGCTAAACATTGTGAGTTCCAACTGACTGTCCTAGATGGAGCTCAAGATGAAAGCGATCTGTGAGGGGCGGAAGACGAAATCTGAAGTGGTACATGAAACGATTGAGCAGTACCGAGAAGTCTACCTCCTAAGTCAGCGTCGCATGAATGCCTTGACTACTGTACGTACCCCTGCAACTCTACAAGCAGTTGATTGCTGACACTTCCCAGGCTGTTCGCAAGTACGTTCTTGGTGAAGGCGTCTGAGCCTCTCGATCGGAGGGTCTGGATGTCGGGCTCTAGCATGGAGCAAGGCTTGGATTATGACTCGAAAATATCTGGTAGCATCCACCATGAGAAAATCGGCACCTGCCAATTGAATGTTGTCTTGTAAGCCCCACCCACTTCTGCGTTAAATTGAAGTGTATCTTTGATTCGCTGACACCATGAAGCTTCACGTTCGCAACGCCGATGTTGCCACCACAGTAGCGCAAAGTACAACGGCCCGCTGCATGCCATGATCGTGGAAGAAGTCCTTCCGCCGCACGACAGATAGTTGATGCTTTGACAGAGGTTTCTTGCACACTCGTCAACACTGCAGGTCAGGCTTTCATGCTGGTTCCGTGCCCGAAGCAATGGATACGGATACAGCTGGGCGACGTCTCTCATCGTCTGGCGCAGCAAAAGTTGACAAATCCAGACATAAGCATGAGTAGTGGCGCTGAGCATAGTGGGGAATTCTAGGACGTGATCGAAAGCATCGGCCAAATCCCCTAGACGGCTTTCAAACTCTGTATTTTGCGACACCGGGATGAGCCGATATGGTGCTGCGTGCTCCTTACGCCCTCTATAAAACGCAAGAAGCCAGTTGTTGAGGGCGACCTCCATCTCGGTCATCCGCTTTAGCATTCTGACGACTTCCTTCTCTTGGGACGTGTCTACGCTCCTGCACAAGACGTCCGATTTGGCTAGCATTTTCACTATGCGCAGAGCGATGTTGGTGAGCTTCACTGCTGAGCTTTCGGATGGTCCTGCTGCATCCAGCCAAGCCGGACTCGCAAAGAAGGTGTGCTTCCGTTTGAGCAAGCCCTCCATCACTGCAGCCTGCCGGATTTTATGCAGAAGGGCCTGAGCAAAAAGCGACTGGTCAAATGTTGGACCTCGCAGATAGAACATCCGACACGTTCCTGCCATATGGCCAGTCCACCCTACGCGCACTCCATGCCCATCCTGCGAGATGACATGAAAGATCTGGCGGAACGTCAATAGCTACATATCACTCGGCCCTTCGGCTCGGGAATCTAAAATGCGGACTGACTCACCTCGCATTGCCCCAGCGCGTATGAAGCTGCCAGTAACCCATCATTCTGCACCGCCTTCGGACTTATGATCTGCTCGCTCATACACCTCAATGCAGCGACGTGTCTTCTGCGGCCCTCGTACAGCAATTGATCATCATTGCTATGTGAGCCCAAGTGGATCAGCCCCAGCGCATCACGAGCAGCGTGCAAGGCGGCGTTGCTTGGCGCTCGCTCATGCAGGATGTAGTTGTAAGTCTGATGGGACGCGATCACACATTGAGAGAAGTAAGTTCGAAGGAACGCCTGGCGTCTCTCGTGCCAAATCAATGACGGATTGCGCACGGGGGCCAGCTCCATCATCGCTTTCCAGAAGAGAAGTTGGTCGTAGGTGATATCACGCTTGCAACGGCTGTTGCATTTCCCAAACCCGACCGCCACCTCGTATTTCTGGCCATCCGCGTTGTCACGAGTTTGTTTATCAGCATCTGGGAAGCTCTCTGTCGTGCCCAAGCTGTCTAAGGGGAGTAGAGCAAGCTGACCACCGACGTCTGAGACGAGTGAAACTGGAACATGCGGAGACATGATGCTTGATGAGCTATTCTCACACTGAAACAGTGCTAGTATTCGAACCTGTATTGGTTTTCTGTCTCCCACAAGTAACAGACGATGGAAGAAAGGAGAGATTAAGGCTGAATGTAGCTGCAGTCAGCTGGCCACAGCGGATCGCTTCCGATGCATGCTTACAGCAGCAGACTGTGACACATTAGTACATACTATGTACATAGTAGTAGTGTACATGGTAGTAGTACACCATCGCTTACTCTTTCAAGTCTATACTGCCATAGAGCAAGGCTTGGCTCGCTGAGCACACTACACACCACACTAGCGATAACTGGCATTGGATTTAGCAAATTGCTATTGGGGGCTTTTACTGGTCAACGAAGCAGAAAGATGTTGAGAAAGCTCGGAATGCTTAGAGTGGTTTGCAAAAGATCCGTGGAAGACGTCGGCTAAAAACGGGGAAAGGTTCTATTCAATCACATCAACTACTTCAGAGCCCACTGGCCGTCCTTCTCCACCACCTCTACAGGTCTGCCCTCGTCCAAACTTCTCCTGCCAGCCTCGAGGATCGCCCCGGTTGCAATGGTGTTCTTCAACGTAGGCAGACCTCTCTTGTCGAGGTCGTCAAGCGTCGCCCGGCCTTCCTTCAGAGCTTGGATGGCATCTACGAACTTCTCGAAGCTGACGTAGCCATATCCGCCTTGACCGGCGAAGTTGCCTTCCTCGTCTGGAGCGTACTTCATGTAGAAGGGATTGTACCATGTCAGACCTGCCTCATCTTCAGTCACATCATAGCCACGCTTGGCCTGGTTGACCCGGACCTCGCCTTTGGAGGCCATGTAGTGGAAGTATTGCTGCGAGTGCACACCGGATTTCTGCGGAGCCGACCAGGAAGCGGTGTATACGCCCGTCGCTCGCCGCCCTGAGCCATCTTTCTTCTCCCAGTCTACAAGCAGGGTAATCGTGTCTTCCGTCTCCGGCGCGCACCCGAGGTCCGTAGCTATACCTTTGCTCGCAGACGCCATCACCTTAGTAGGTCGGTATTCCGGGACCATGGATTCGCAGACGTCAATGTGATGGCTGTTGAGGTAGTATGAAATATCGCTGTCTTTGCCGGCCCAGGCTTTGAACGTCTCGAGCTGAGACTTGGGCTGCGACATGTAGCTGTAGAAGTAGTTGAACTCGCCCAGGTTGCCCCGGACAGCCCGATTGCGTGCGTCGGCGTAGGCGGGGTCGAAGCGCTTGTGGTGCTCGATGTAGACGAAGACGTTGTTCTTCTTGGCTTCCTCGATCAGAGATTGGTGTTCCGACAGGAGTTTGACCGCGGGCTTGGTGATCATGACATGGATCTTGCGTTGAATGGCATAGAGGGCGATAGGGTAGTGCGTTGGATCGGGCGTGAAGATGGTAATGGCGTCTCCCGGCGAGAGAGCATCAATGGCCTTCTTGTATGCTTCCGGATCCCGCTCCTCATTGCCGGGAAAAGACTCGAAGCTCGTATCGAGACCGTTGTATGCCTGGGTAATATTCTTGTGCAGATGTTCTCTAATCGCTGGGAACTTGTTGCCCGAGGTTCCAACCATCGACAGTTTGCCGACCTTTCCTCTGCGGCGAAGATCGAATAGAGTCAAGCCTACCACTCCCACTTTCTTGTCGCTGCCACTCATACCGCCACCGACGAAGCCGGTGGTGTACTCGCCGGTACCCACCATGCATACGTTTAGAGGCGCCATCTCTGCGTCCCTTACGCTTCTAGCTTGATCTCAAGGTGTTTTCCTCGCGCGAAAGTTAGGAGACACAGCAACTGGGGAGAGTTTACTTAGTGGGATGATAGAGGAGAAGGAGGAAGTGGGAACTCAGCAGACTACCATTTCCATATGGTGAGGATATCATCTGTCCCATCAAAAGCCGAGACGGCGAAATGGTCCAACTCGAGGAACAATAATGCCCCGCTACACTCGCCGAACGCTGGAGGGGCACAGCGCGGGGCAACACTCCAATGCGCCATTGGTGGAAAGCCCAATTTTTCCACCAACAAGCGCTTGTTATCTTGCAAGTTACGGCTGTTACCTTCGGTACCTGAACTTTAAACGCGCGCGAACACCGAAGATCGCGGGCCATCGCGTGGTTTTTTGGGGGTCATCCTATCTACTTGAACGGAGGTTGAGGCGAATATTCGCCCGGCAGCGAAAGGGCGTCAGGCAAAAGGTGGGTGCGAAGGAAATGCATATTAGCCGCTGTAGATACGGCAGGTAAGAGCCCATTGCTCCTTTCTATTCCTCCCCGCTCAAACCACCTTCTTCTGATCTAATTATCTATACCCATTGTGAGACCTGAGGATCTGAGACGTAACACTTGACGGACTGCGTTGAACATTCCAAACATGGCTACCAATGGGTCTTCCGCCAGCCGCATTAGGCATGGAATCTACGCTCCCACCATGACTTTCTTCGACAAGGGAACGGAGGAGCTGGACATCCCGACAATCAAGAAGCATGCTGTCCGCCTTGCACAGGCTGGGCTAGTCGGTTTGGTGACGATGGGTTCAAATGGCGAGGCTGTGCACCTTACCAAAGAGGAGAAGACAGCGGTCACCAAAGCTACAAGACAAGCATTAGACGAGGCTGGCTTCAAAGATGTCGTGGTGATGCAAGGCTGCTCCGAGGCAGGCGTCCGTCTTACCATTGATCTCTGCAAGACTGCCGCTGCTGCAGGTGCCGAGGCTGCTTTGGTTCTTCCGCCTGCATACTACAGAGCCCAAATCAACGAGACGATGCTGATGGACTACTACGTAGCTGTGGCGGAGGGCTCGCCCATTCCGATCGTGCTCTACAACTATCCAGGTGCAGTGTCGGGCGTTGACATGGACTCGGATTTCATGATCAGACTTGTGGAGGCGACAAAGGGGAAGGTCTGCGGTGCGAAGTTCACCGATGCAAACACCGGCAAGCTCACCAGACTGGCATATGCCACGAACGCTTGCAGTGTGAAGAGCCAAGGGTCAGGATGGATGGCTTTCGGTGGTATTGCCGACTTTACCATGCAAACCGCCATCTCTGGCGGTTCAGGAATCATCGCCGGTGGTGCAAACGTGATGCCCAAGCTTTGCGTCAAGGTAATTTGACCCTGCTCAGAGTTTCATCTAGAAGAAATTGCTGACATCTCGTTAGGTCTGGAATCTCTGTCAACAGGGCAAGTACGACGAAGCCGCCGAGCTGCAAAAGGTCCTCTCCAAGGGCGACTGGGTGCTCACAAAGGCTGCCATCGCCGGCACCAAGGCAGCAATCGAGATGGAGTTTGGCTATGGCGGATACCCTCGTCGACCCTTGCTGCGATTGACTGAAGAGCAGAGAAAGCATATCAAGGAGGGCATTAGCGAGGCCATGAAGATCGAACACGGTCTGTAGAAATGCATGATCCTTCTAATATCTGCTCTTTATTTGAGTGCGACGAAACAGCTACGAACTTTAAAGAAGTCTGATTCGACCCTTTGAACATCAGCCTCATCCAACGAATGCAAACGATACTATAGGTCACGCGAGGAGAAAGTATTGGTGCTGCGCAGATGCCACGATTCGAGAATGACGTCTCAATTAATCTCTGCGATATGTTACATCGACCGCGCAAAGTCATTGTTCATTATTCAATATTATCCCAAATCGAGCCTTTGCCTAAAAGTCGCCTAAGATCTGTAGTGAGGTGGCGCTCGCCCATTACTACTCTCGTCAGAGGGTCCGTACCACTCCATAGGCTGCTGGTCCTCGCTGCTACTATCGCTGTGCGATTGCATCTCGTGACCCAGGTCTTTCTGGCTCCTGTGGTATGTGGGAGGCTGGTTCTGCACCCGCCTCTTCCTCTTCAGCTCTCCGAATACGATCGCTGCGATGTATGTTGCGCCAACAACTGCCGCAATGACTGCATAGGCTATGATGGGCGCCTGCTCCGCGTTGGCAAGTCCCAATCCCAGACCACCGTTGATGATGCCGAGAAGAATAGCAACACGGCCGATCGTAAGATGGAAGTACGAGGACCAGGTCCTGTATCCAGTCTTCTTGAACACTCGGTGGTGGATCAGACCCAAGATTGGTTGGGCGAACAGAATGATAAAGAGGATGATACCAATCACCGGGTGTGCATTGGACAGAAGGCGCATATTGCTCGCAAGCCAGACGCCAATACCAAAGGCGGCGATATAGATCGCATACGCAACCAATTGGAGCGCAGCGTGGACCCAGACAAGACCGGTAAATGAGGCCAGACGAACGAGAATACCTCCGATGGGGAAGAGAGCTACGAATGCGAGAGCTGCGAGGGCTCCATGGGCAGTCACCATCTTCTCCCGTTGCTCTGGGCTCATACTCCTAAAGGCGTTCGCATTATTGCCAAAGCTTGCACTGCTGCCACTTCCGCTGCTGCTGCTGCCGCTGCTGCCGCTGCCGTCAGCTGGCTCGTATCCTGCTGGACAGCCATTGTCGCTTTGGCGTCTGCGGAGTTTGTCGGAATGATCCCACGGTCCATGGCCGCCGTTCCAAGGCCCATCGCCATCCCCATCGTTCCACGGCGCGTCCGTGGCCCAAGCAGGCGGACCGTCGTCGAAGCAAGAGCTCGGCCAGTCGGGACGACCATTTGGCCTTTCTGTAGGCCAGGCAGTTGGGCAGCCAGAAGTGGAGGAGATTGGCGTACAAGAAATGGAAGTCGTGGGTGAGGAACCGGTTGCTGTAGTCGTTATCGATTCACCGCTTCCGCTACCGGAAGCAAAAGGGTCAGATGCATCGACATCGCTTGTGCGCGCGACCGAGAGGTCCCATGTGAATCCATTGGCGTCATTGTGTTGGGATATACTCTCCTCCACACTGTCAGATTCGAGAGGCGAGCCAGACCGATAGCCGTAGATCCAATTGCTACTAGAGGAGCTGAAGTCCATGCTTCCACCGTCCCAACTGCTGCAGCTTCCGCATCTCACGTTTGCTGTCATCACTCCATTACTTACGCCACTGCCTTCCAGCACGCTGATATCTGCGTTGCTGTTGTACTCAGGCATGACATGCCCCGTGCCCAATCTAGGGCTGACCGTGACATTGTTTCCGTCTGCCGAAGTATAGACAACGAACATATTTGAGCCGCTCATCCCGTTGCCCTGGCCGAGAGCCACCCAAGAGTAAGTGGTGGGCGCGGAGATCTGGAAGAAGATATTGCCATTGCCAGAGGAGACTGTCGTCTCCGGAATCGAGAGTTGGAAGTTGATATCGGTGTTTGGAACACTGCTAGTTGCAACAGCAGAGGCGGTCGAAGCTGAGATTATGTTAGAGGAGACGCGCAGTGTGGTGTCTGTTGGCCTCTAATAATGACATACCAAGGCTGAAAGCCGTCGCCCCTACCGCAAAAGCCTTCATGGTGAAGTCTTGCCGACTCTCTCCAGCTGTTCGTGTGAAGTGTGGGTGAAATGTTTAGCTTATCGTACACAGATCCAATTTCCTTCAGGAATGAATGGAGAATGAAGCCAAAGATGAAAAGGCAAGTAGGAAATTGACCCCACCACAGCGCCCAGTGACACTGTACACCCTACCTATAGCCCTAGTGCGTTTGAGAGGTCAGCGCCAGCTATATGAATCTTGTAGTTGACCACCCCGACGACGAACAGGCTTCGTGCGGCCGCGCCTGTGTAGCAATAAGAAGCCAAGCCCGTGCCTAGCACGGGGACCCGACGCGGAACTCGTGTTACAACCACGGCGCCGCTCCTGGGCGCATGGAGGCATTGCGCGTTCCGGAGATAGCAACTGTGTCTCCGTGTGTGAGACGGGACGCCATATACTCAATTTGCTGAATCGTGAGAAGTCTGGAGGCTTGTCGCATGTCGTCAACGATGATCGTCAGAGCAACGTCGGCGCGGCCGCACTTTTGATTGGCCGATTCGCTAGCGCAAAATGCAGTGAAGCGAGAAATGGCTGGTAGTCCTCATCTCTCATTGAATCAGCTCTTGATCAAGCAACTAGGAGGTAGCGACTCGACAACTGCGCGGCCATGTGTGTCAGGCCACGCAGTTCTTGGTACGCATACATATGCTCACAATACTGTGCCCTAGGCATGTGATCGAGCTGCGCTGCACAACATTCACGAAATGGTCGAGGAGGCGAGAAACCAAGTTCGGACTGATTACTGGCACTTCGATTTGCATAAGATTCATTGGATTTGTCGACTCCGTTACCCAGTCTCATTATTATGCTAAGCTGGAGTTTCTACTGCGATCTGTCCTCACGCGCAAACGCATTTCATGAATGTGGCTAAAAGTATGGTCTGAGCAGACGGACTATCGCAACTCATGCAAAGCGTAAGCGAGCGCCATTGCGATATGCGAATCTCAAAGCTGGCCGGAAAGTTGCAATAGCACTGTATCGCAATTGAGTTGTGGTTGGTCATCTCGCTGCTAATTATTGACGCCGCGTCGCAGGTCTAGATCCTTGCACCCCGGTGATTGTAAACCTGCAAGAGAAAGGAAGGACAAAAGAAATAGCTTCGAGAGTTTTCTTGCCCGGAAATTTTGTGAACAAGTGACGTGGTACAGGTGTCACTCGTTGCAGAAGCAAGGTAATTGATTTGTAGGCCTCTTTCTCGCACGGGAGGGGAGCTGACAGACATTCAAGACCCTTGGCCGCGGGTTCGGCACCCAGAAATGCCAAGAGCACGCTGAGCGCTTGGTACGGCAGTGAGAAGTAAGCAAAGGTGTAGGCAAACGGAGGACGTCATTCGAAGGCGAACAAATGCCAACTGATGTTCAGTCTATTTAGCTTTCGACATAGCTGCAGTGTCCTGCAATCGTCGTCAGCATTTGAACTTGATCTCTTCGGTATTGCAATTGGCCATACCAAGTACACCTGATAGAAATCCATCTTCAGCGCGCCGTCTTCTTGGGCGAAGTGAGCTCGAGCGGCCCAGTCTACACTAGCCTTCTTGCCGTCTTTGAGCTCGTAGTCCACCGTACCGAATAGCATCACCTCGTCCGAACCAGCTCCAAACGGGAAGATTTTGGCTGGCTTGTGTGATCTTTTGGCAACCTTTTCCCACATGCCGATACGTATTTGGAGAATCTCTGGTTGTTGTTGGTCAGTCACGCTGCTACCATGCAAGCACAATGCTGAGCTGTCAGGCGAAGTTTCCGCTGCGCTTACCGTCGCGACCTTGTGCCTCTTTCGAAGCCATTATGAGCTTAGCATTTTGAGTGAACTGTTCGGAATACTTTTGATGGATATCCGGAGTATCGGAGATTGTGTAGAACGACTCAAAGTACTTGTGGATTTCAGGCTTGACTAGGTCGCCATTGGGCACCTGAGCTTGATACTGACTCATCATAGGCCAATGCTCTCAACGCAATACTTGGTATATCAGTAGAAGAGCAGGTCAGCCTGTGATTGCTGAGAGCAACGTACGTCGGATCCTATGAAGCACGATGACGATGGTTTACGGATGAAGTGAGGTTGAAGCTCGGTTACGACGGGCCATAGCCACAACACGTGACTTCATGGTTTTTGCCTGCCCGAAGCCTCATCGTGTCCTTCTCTCCATGCGTGTGTAGACATTCAGATGTTGCTCGACAGTTCGCATGTCAGTACCGAGTCTAAATCGGTATTGTGACTGATTCTGGCGTCGTAATACCCTGCTGCAAGCGCTGAATCATCCGTTCGGTCCGAAACGCTGTGGCCATGCGCAGATGATCTTCCAATCTGGGATGAAGGGAGATTCCGTTAAGTTCACCAGCAATCCTTCGCTCGAAGCGGCGGACTGCTGCGCCCCGCCAGCTTGAATGAAGAGTAAAGTATTTGAAACTGAGTAAGTATCTGCAGCGAGACGTTCCCAGTTTACTCCCTCTGTATTAAGATCCTCCATTCCACGTCAAAGCACTGCTCACAATGTCTACACCTTCTGTTACTGGCTGGCGGCCTATGCTCAAAGCCGTTGGACTCAGCTTGGTCATACTGACTGCAAACAAGCACTTGGAACATAGGTACTGGGACAAGGCCGCAAGACGTTCGAGGAAGGCCTGCCGCAGCAATTCCCATGGAGCGAGAAAAATCTGGACGAGGGCGATGACGGCTCGAAGCCCGCAAAGTCATTCTATTTCGATGAGTTGCCACGGGATCTTGCCATCCAACTCGTATTGTCTCTCGCAAATTACCAGTGGCAATGTCTTCTTGAACGATACTTGCCAACAAGACCGCAAGGTAACACCTTTACCGCCCAGGAAAAGGCAAAGGTCACGGACGACGATGACATGATGGAAGACGAAGTCATGAGAAGGCTTATTGCCAAAGGGAAAGTCAGACGAGCTTCCATCAGCTGGTGCAATGTCTTCCTCAAATGGTTGATCAATAACACCATTACATTCGCCGTCATTGCGTCGGCATACCACGTCATTGACGACGCCAGCCATCTCCGGTCGCTATCTCAAATGCGGGAAGATCTTCTATTGGTACGTACAAGGAATTTGCGTTTGTAAACCTTGCTAAATGCAGAACCGTAGAGCACACTTTTCGAGACGGTAATTCATTGGTTCAGCATCTCACCGATTGTTTCACTTATCGATCTCGCGATCATACCCGTCCAGCACCGTTTGCCCTTCGAGCAGGGCATAAACTTTTGCTGGGCTATTTTCTTCGGATCATTCCTTGGAACTTTCGTGCCCTGGCTTATGAGCAAGCAATTCATGCAAGATATCATGGCAAATGCGACTGAGGCTGCGTGGATAGGCTGGAACGAATCAACTCAGGCCAACACTACGCTGCCGCAGATCGACAACGTTCCTTCAATGGGCGAGCTCAAGTAAACAATACACAAATGACAAAGCCAAGATTCAAATGAGCAACAAAACCAACGAAGATAGTTAAAAAGAGGAGAAAAAAAAAGAAAAAAAAAAGAGAGATGCAAAAAGCACGTTTCGGAACCCTCATAGAAGGCCATGTCAAACTCCACTCTTATCATGTAACAGGCTATACACCGAATTCCCTTCTAGAACAGCTTATAAGTAGCAATCGCCTCATCGAACGCAGCATCAAACCCAGCCGTAAGCTGCATAGCAGTCGCCTGCAAGTTCTCGGGCACCTTCTCCGTAACAGCCGTACTAAACTCGTCCGTGGCGGACTTATCCAGCTTCAAATTACCCAGGATCACGGGGCTAAGAAGCAACTTGTCGAACTTCGGCTTCGCATCCTCAATGTTGGCTAAGGTCATGTTGACCGTCGACTGCAGGCCGAAAGTGGCGCCGGCGACTTTGATGGTCTCGTCAAAGGTCAGAGGGTCGGAGGCCTTGGCTGTCTTGGTACCGGAGTGGATATTTTCGAGTAGGGCGATGGAGTCCGCTGCGATGGGGAGAGCGCCTGGCAAGTCGCCTTTGAAGGCGACGACGGCGTCGTTAAGCTTGTTGGTCGAGGCGGAGATCTCATCCAGGGACTTGAGGATCGCGGCTCCATCTGCGTAGACTGTGCTGGCGAGGAGGCCGAAGAAGGCGGCGGTGTAGGCCAACATCTTATCTTTCAGACAGTGGCTTTGGGATATCCGTAGAAGAGAAGAGATTCGAATTATCCTTGTTCTGGAGAGGGCCTAGCAAGACTTCAATCGGATTCAATTGAAGTGATGATCTGCTTTGATCGTCACGGCGAGGTTTACAGTTGCTTTATACTCCTCCGCTCAGCCATTTGATGCTACTTCATCCAAAGATGCCATTGGCCTCCGACCTTCCCCACACCGTTGCATCCTCGGACTGACTCCCATCCTCGGAGGGGGCACTCTGTCCTGTGGTCAGCGAGCATAGTCCGCATCACAACCTTCGCACCGTCGCTGCAATACCAATCTATACACTTCGCAAATTATGAAGATCCTCACTCGTTCCGGATTTCGTGTCAGCCCTAAAATGACTCCGTCTCTAGACGTGCGGGGGAGACACTGCGGAGAGAAGCAGCTCAAAGTTCAAGCTGCTTCATCAGATGTGAAGTCGGATGAAGCTGTTACCTCGGAGACTTGGCATCACCTTGGTGCACTGCTTGGCAAATATCTTTCTCCTCGAGGGTGAGGGGCAAAGGTTTGGACTAAAAGATACCTTATACGGCCAGGGCAAAGCTTTTGTGGAAATCGCACTTCATAGCCACTAAAAGCGTTCCATGTTTGAGCAGGCTTCCTTAAGATTTGCTTCTCCTTGAACTCCTCGGGAACTCAAGAACGGAGCAAAACAGGATAGGAATTCAAGACCTAAACAATCGTATTCACGTTTCTTGATATAAGTAGACATACACACACATGCGCAAAGCAATGGCTATCATGAATCACAGATCTTCTGCGATAGCTAAATGGGGACTCAGTACCCAATCTTCAAGGCCGTTATTTCCCTTCCCCCGAATGCACCAAACGACACCCCATCGCGCAGCGACTAGTAGAAAAGGTGCTTTGCAATCACCAGCGTCGAAGCTCTCCGACTTCTTTTTTCCTTGAAATATCCATCTCAACAATCTACCTCTGATACCTAAAAGCCTCAGCCGCCTTCCCACCACACGCCCGCTCCAGCGCCAAAAACGCAAAATGACTCCCGACGACCGGCCGCGCGAAGAAATTCGGACCGGGGAACCCGCCCTTCCGCTCCGTGACGTAGAGGTCTGTAAAGGGACGATCGGTCACCGTCTCATTCAGCCACTTGGCGACGCGGTCTAAGATTTCCGTGCGGGTGTCTTGCGAGGCGACGGCCGCGGCTTGGAATTCCCAGTCGGATTTGGTGTACAGGTGGCGGCTGTCGAGGGGGAGGCCGTACTTCTGCATGGCGGTGGCGTACCAGCGGGATTGGGTGGTGTAGATGCGGTCGGGGATGAAATTGGCGGAGTAGTTGGATGGGGGTTTGTCGTTGCCGGCTAGAGGTTGTTGGTCGGTGTTTAGAGGGAGTTGGCTTGGCGAGTCGCTGGCGTCGTTGCTACCTTCTGGGTGGAAACAGAGCAGCGCGTCGGCATACAAGCTGTACAAGGTCGTCCAGCTCCCGTACCAGTCGTAAGCCAGCTTCGCCCGTCCGCCGTCTCGGCTCATGCCATACTCCTCCCACTTCTTAACGTACGTCTCGCTTACGTTGCGATAATACTTCGCATCCTTCTCCTCGCCCATCACCTCTGCGAGCTGCGACATGGCCTTGATGCCGATGATTCCCTTGAGAGCCAGATTGGTCTGCAGAGCAAGCCAGCCGGCAAAATCATCCGTCGAAAGCTGATTCTGAGGCTCTAGTGAGAATTCCTCCAGATAAGAAGTCCACTGTTTCCAAAGAGGGTAGGAGCGGGAAAGCCATTTCTTAGCAGAGTGGTCAGACGTCGTGCTTAGCCAAGCGTCGTCGAGACCGAATACACCCTCTCTCGTCTCAAGAGCTGCCGGCAAGGCAAAAGGTGATACATCGTTTGCAGCTTCTAGGGCAGAGGCGCTCTTGCCTTCGCCTAGTGAGCTCCAAATACTGCCAGCCATCCCCTTCCCATCGCCATAGCTCAAACTGTTCACCAGAGCTAATCCCATGATAAGCATATCTCCGCATTCTTCCACAGGCATATACTCATCCCTGCCATCTGCATGGCCCGTCAAGTTCGGGAAGTGAGTACCGAGATCATGCATAGTGTACTGATTAGGATACTGCCCACTCAGCATATGCTCTAGAAGCGGCTCAAGGAGATAAGCGAGCCAGCGAGGATTGGTGTACAAGAAGAAGGGGAAGGCTGGAAAGATGACATCGACCGTTTGGCTATTGCCGTTACTGCTGATCTCTTTCAGGAAGAGGATCGGGTTCTCGGGTGTGCCGGAGAAGGATGTGGCACCCATGACCTGTCTTGCAGAGAGGGCTACAATGTCCTGATAGTTGTCGCTACCGCTTTGGTAGGCATCGTAGGCTGATTGTTCAGAATAGTTGGCCGCTAGAGCAGTGGCGTGCTTGAAATCGAGATAGTGGTAAGTGATAAGAGCTTCGTGGGAGTTGAAGTAAGACTCCCAAAGTGGCCGCATGTACGTTAAGCCTCGTGCGGAAGCAAACTGCGTTACTGGGTCTTGGATGTGGGCAATTGTAAAGAGTACAGAGTCCTCCACCTGTTCCGACGACGAAGAGCTAGACTTAGCGGAGAGGTTGAACGACTTGCTGAAGGCAAAGACCGGCTCTTCCTGCATGATACCTCTGAACTCATTGTCGACCCGATCTTGTAACGCACCAGTCTTGGAAAAGCGTTGACGTAGTATTGCGGAGGTCCCAGCCTCGTGATGGACGTCTGCAGGTCCTGTAAAGTGCAATGTACCCCATTCAGCCTGATCGCCTACTTCTGTAAAAAGCTGTTCGGTCCGTCTCTTGACCTTCCAGGTCTTTAGTTGTTTAGCGTCATCAAAGTCGGTTTCGCTGAACGACCAGACGATGTCGGAGCCTCTATCCCCGCTCACCCACTGACCGTTTAGATCGATGTAGACGTCAAGGTTGAATGATCCTTTTACGTAGACTGAGAGGTAGCTGGCTGGGATTGATTGACGAAGAGTCGAGGTAGGTGTGATGGGTGACAGGAAAGACAGGGTGAGCTCTGCTTCACCACCCTTTGGATCATTGGGGGAAGGAATGCTATATGTCAAGTTGGTCGTCGAAGCATCATACTGTGCGCCTCGATACGTCGGGTATGAGAGATTGTAATGTCGGCCATCATCATCAAGCGAGTCATGAGCTCGTCCGAGCAATGGGTATACGGTTGAACCTTCAGGCACCGAGGCCAAGACTGACATGCCCATTGATGAGCCAGTATAGAACATTGGCCATTTGGACCATGGCTCTTCCCTTGCATTGGCCAGCCATGTCGAGAGGTATGGGTTGCGAACGATGAGAGGGAGGACGGGAGGAGTCAAGGTTGAAGCGGAAGTGTAGCTCAGCAGGCTCGCTGCTACAGCTAAAACGGTCGTCGCGTCGAACGAACGCATCCTGGGCAATCGGTGCGCTTAAGAAACAGAAGATCAAGTGATGAGCGGCGTGAAAAGGCCGAGTGTCGTTCAAGGAGACAGATGGGAAACGCCGCTCCTCAATAGCGCACTCATCAAGATCGGAAAGGGTAGGAAGGACGCGACGAAAGAGGGTGTGGTGTGTGTGGGAAGGAAGAGGTCAGACGACTTGCCCAGTTTGACGCCTCCCAGGAATTGTGAGGAAGGCTACTCGACCACGAAAGGTCACGAGCTTGTCGCAAGGGCACGCGGCTTCGCTGCCCGTGACGCACCTGGGCAGCCACATGCAGCATCTCAGGAACAAGATGACGCAGCTGGTGAAGCATTGACCCCCCAAAGAAAGACATGGGACTGCAATGCCCCATGGGGAAGTTAGACTGGAGGAGAGGAACGAAGTTCACTTCAGCATCCCCTTTGCAGACAGTCCACTTCTCGTAGATATGTCGTGCAGTATTCTGTATCTACCTGGGGGAGCGTATCGATAGATTCTCACATGCGTAGCCGAAATCTGCAGCCCTGCTATGCTCTGCAATCACCCGATCTCCCAGCCGGCATAATCAGCCCCAGCGAGCGCTGTGGGTAGCCGAGCAAGATCTCGTGCTTACTATTCACCCGAGATACTACATAGTACATGGCTGGTAGTTACATACCTAGCTATATATAGAGGAGCGTGGATCGTGCCCGACAGAACGGTACGAAAACATTTTAATTGAATCAGCAAAGGGAGCGAAAGGGCTGTGGAAACAAGTCGCAGCTAGCATGAGAAAAAACATAGACCGACGCCAATTCATAGAATGGAAAATCAACAGATAGCGGAGTATCTACAGTATATGGCCCTACCTACACATACAGCCAGCCAAAACTCACCCACCCTTTCCTCACCCTTCTTCCAACTTGAATCCTCTCTAAATATTTTCTACGCCATGAGCGCCGCGCGCCATACAAACCGCACAAAAAGACCTAGACTCTAGATAAAGAAACGGATCTCCTCCCTTCTCAAATGAATCAAGCCCACCGAGCTTTTTCACATCCTCTACCACATCCAGATATGCAAGTGCTCACCAGGGACCATACTAGGAGGCCTAACGAGATGCTCTGCCTCCTTCTTTGTTGACCATGCATTGAGAACAAAAGAAATCACCATGCTGACAACTTCACAACTGCGTTTAATCCTTCCGACTCCGACTAGACTCCTCGAAACTCTGATACAGCGTCGGGGCTGGCTCACCACCCTGTCCACCAATCGGCGGGGGGAGGTTCCCAGGCGGCTCCGGCTCGCCCTCAGGACCAGGCTTCGTCGGACCGCCAGGCATGGGTCCACCGCCGAAGTACTTGCTGAACTCGCCCCGCTCCTCAAAAGGCCTCGGGCCGAGCAGACGGACCAAGTCGTCGCGGGAGAGGACTTCCTTGGAAAGGAGTTCCTCGGCCACGAGACCGACCTCCTTCTTCTTGTCCGTGAGGAGCTGCTTGCACTGCGTGTAAGCCTCGTCGACGATTCGCTTCACTTCCGCGTCGACGAGTTGGGCGGTGTGCTCGGAGAAGGGCTTTTGCAGCTGGGCCTCCTGGCTTTCGGAGCCGTCGGGGTAGTACATGTATCCGATCTTGGAGCTCATACCCCACTTGGTCACCATGGCTGTGGCGGTGCGAGTGACCTTGTTGAAGTCGTCCGAGGCACCGGAGGTGACAGTGTCGAAGTGGATCTCCTCAGAGACACGGCCGGCGAGCGTCATGGCCATACGATCCATCATCTGCTTCATGTTCATGAGGACGAGGTCGCCACCGCCAGCGGGGAGGTACTGGGCGTAACCCAGAGCACCGGAGCCACGGGGAATGATGGAGACCTTGAGCAATGGGTCGGCGTACTGGAAGTACCACCCGCAAATCGCGTGGCCCGCTTCGTGGTAAGCGATCGTGCGCTTCTCCTCTGGCGTCAAGACCAGGGTCTTCTTCTCGAGACCGCCAATGACACGCTCGATGGCCTTCTCAAAGTGAGCCATCGTCACGCTTTCGCTGGTCTCACGAGCAGCGACCAAAGCCGCTTCGTTGACGGCGTTGGCAATATCCGCTCCAGAAAAGCCAGGGGTGAGCGAAGCAAGACGTCCCTTCATGTAGTCAATGTCCTCCTTCGTAACAATCTTCTGCAAGTAAACAGCGAAGATCTGCTTCCGGCCTTCCATGGTCGGACGGTCGATTGAAATGTGCCTGTCGAAACGTCCAGGACGCATGAGGGCCGCGTCGAGAACGTCCGCTCGGTTAGTACCAGCCAGGACAACAACCTGGTCCTGGGTGTTGAAACCATCCATCTCAGTCAAGATCTGATTAAGCGTACTCTCCCGCTCGTCGTTGCCACCGCCAAAAGATTGCTTGCCTCTGGCCTTACCGATGGCATCGATTTCGTCAATGAAGATGATGCAAGGCGTGTTCTTCCTGGCGTTCGCGAACAGGTCTCGCACACGAGAAGGACCAACACCAACGAACATCTCCACAAACTCGGAACCCGAGACGGAAAAGAACGGTACGCCTGACTCGCCTGCGGTGGCCTTGGCAAGAAGCGTCTTACCCGTACCGGGCGGTCCAGACAGGATGGCGCCACGTGGAATCTTAGCACCGAGCTTTTGATAGACACCCGGCTCCTTCAGGAAAGAAACGAACTCCTGAATCTCCACCTTCGCCTCTTCCATACCGGCAACGTCGGAGAACTTGACCTTGATATCGGTCTCGTGGTTGAACTTCTTCGCTTTCGAGCGGCCCATGCCAAAGATGCCACCGGGGCCACCGCCACCTGCACCACCTCCAGCGCGGCGGGAGAGGTACATAATAGCGCCAATGAAAAGTAGAGTGGGACCGAAAGCCAGAACGGTGTTGAACCAGCTACCTTCCTCGTGGTAACTGATCGGTATGCGCTCGCTGCTAGGGATGGCCAGCTCAGCCTGTGCATCGTCCAATCTTCGCTCGAAGGCCTCGACAGAGCCGATGGAGAAGTAGTAATAGAAGCCTGGCTGCGCCGCCGGGCTCTCGGGGTACATCGTAGATACGGAGTCACGGTGGAGGTAGACCCGGACTCTGTTTCCATTCACCACGACCAGCTTCTCCACCAGGCCCTTGTCGAGGAAAGTATTTCTGAACTCCTGCCAGGTGATCTCTCGGCTGTTCTCGGTGGGTACCACGAGGCGGTAGAGGAGGTATGCGACGAAGGCAGAAACAAGGAAGTTGGATAGGTCGAATCGAATCTCCTTCACGTTCTTGAACATGTCATCCGGGTTCGAGCCCTGCTTCTTACCCTGTCCCTTAGAGTTGGGGCCTGGCTCATCAGTGGATTGCTGCTTTGGCTGCTCATCCGACTTCTGCTTGTCCTTCATTTCGCTTTCAACGGTGTGTCGAGCCATCTGCGTGGTCAGACGCCACAGCTTCGCTGCTCTCGCCGGGCTCATACCCTCCTCCCTCGTTTCTTTGATTGTCTCTCTAAGCTCCTCTGGCATGCCATCCTTCTTTATCCGGGCTATCGCCTTGTCGATATCTTGCGTCATAGAGTGCGGCATGCCCTTCTTCACCATGGCGAAGACATCGTCCAACGCCTTCTCCTCCTGGGCATTCAGCTTACTTCTGCCGGGGAGAGGACCTTCATCCTCGGGCTTCTTGTTCGGATCCGGTGGCTGCCCGCCGGGAGACATGGGTGACTGGTTGTAGAGGTTCTCCATGCCCTTCGGCGCAGAGCCGGGCGTTTTGTCAGATTTGCCATCATGCTCACTGTCGGGCTTCTGAGTCGAGTACTGTCGGCTGCATGCATATGCGTAGAGTGGTCTGGGTATTCCTGCCGGGCGTCTGGCAAGCGTCTGCGATAATGATGCCGCCTCGATTAGCTGACGGGACGAGCGAGCGATGTTCTGCGGGCGGCGGAGGATGCTCGCCATAGTGGCGGTGAGGTTGATTGAAGATCCAGACTATGTTTTGAAGATGCGCCACCATGCAAGAAGGGTGTGAGGGGGAAAGGTGTAGGTACGGGGAGGTGAGTAAGAGAGCACTGATGCATGAGGCGAAACACGTCCCTTCGCGACAGATGCATGACGATCGAGAGTTGCGGCCTCGGCGGTCTTCGGCTCTTCCCGGCTCCGCTTCGCTCGCGACTACCAATTTGGGAAGGGAGGCAAAGGAGGGAGTACCTCCTACGACATCGAACTTCCACAGTAGTAGAACTTGCGTTTTTATTGAGTTTCTAACGAATTTTACAGACTCATCTACAATCTGCTTTGGAAGCCTTTTGATTCGCCCTGTATGCCCAAAGAGCTCAGAAGGGAAGATGTTGTGCTGTGGCAAAAGCGCATCCCAGTGGACTGCACATTCTCTACATTGCGTTGCCTTTGCACGACAATCGCAACAGATTTTTTTGCCATCTCGGAGAGGAAATCTGGGACGTCTTCAACGTCTTCAATCTATAAACTCTAACAGACGATTTGCCTTGTGTGAGTGTTTCAATGTATCGACAAAATTAAACCCGAACAATTTGCTCCCAACTTGCTCTACCAACCCGGGTTACAACTTTCTTGAACTTGGGTGCGGCTCCTGGAATTCCATCAGATGCCTCGTCACTATCTCTGACAGGCCCGTTAACTTCATCATTGCCGATGACCCTCGTATGCAGGCAGTCCAAGCCCAGCCTAGGGAAGTCCAGCACCTCATCTTCTTGCACAAGATCGTCCAGCAGTTGCAGCCCCAACTGTTCAACCTCCTCGAACGGCCCATCTTGAAACTTCGCCAAAGCTCCAGCATGGTGCGCTATATTCTTATATCCGCTCACACATGCTTCCATAAGCGTGAGGAGTAGGATGCTAGCGTACAGCCGTGCAGCGCAAGGAATGTCCCGACAGCTTGGTCGATGCCGAGACAAGGCGACCTGAATAGCAGGCACTGCCTTATCGTAAGCCTCTAGTCGCTTGACTAGCGAAGCTTGCGAGACAAACGTGTCCATCATTCGGGTTCTCATACCAGTTTCCGGGTCAGGTCGCCACGTCCAGCCTTTCCGTGGCACGAGGGTGTCACAAAGCTTCCATACCATTAGAAGGGGGTCGATACTGGGCAGACTCGATATTCGGGATCCTGCACACAAGGAAACACGCCTAGTAATGCTCCCGCGTGCCGAGCAGCAATCTACTTCCCACTGGGCATAGAGTTGTAGGTTGTGGATTTGCTTTTCATGACAAGCTTTGCTGGCTCGATGGGAGCGGAGGCTTTGGCGTGAGACCATCTGACCACATCGCTGACATGGTACGTCGTGCTTTGCTTCCGTGTGCTGCTCTCGCTCGTGGCGCAAGACGTTGTCTCTTCGTTTGAAAGTCTGCCCACAGTATCTACAATCTCGGTTTGGTTCTGGTCTATGCTTGGCGCGCGTTTGCAGGTTGAGTGTCTTGGCATCGTCAAATGCGATATCGCCAATATTGCAGCTGATCCAAGGAGGAGATTCTTTGAGACTTCGATGCTGATCACCTTGGTCGACAAGGTTTCGGTAGGAAGAAACTGTGGAGTACCCACTGTCTATAGAGAAACGACGATTCATGTTTTCCATGGCGTAGCTGCTCTAAATCTGTGAAGGGCCAACAGACTCGAGACTTGATCCAATTCTGTGGCCTGGAACTGTTTTTTGCGTAGCCGCGCCCTTGCACTCAGCTTAAGTCGAGGGCGCCCAAGGATACAGTACAACGAGAATACATCGATATGATCCGGAATGATCAATCAAGTCAAGTAGCTGAGGTGTTATTGAGCAAGGCGGCTTTTGGTTTGACACATTCTTCCAATCGATGCTAAAGACGGGATTGTTACTTGTATCAAACATGTCTGTCCACTCTGACCGTTTTGCAAAGTGCACAGGAATGTGAAAGATCTACACCGTGCCAAACTTTGTTTCAAAGTGTGCTGATCATCTCCGCGGTGAATCCTGGACAAGAGCAAGCTCAAGTGGAGCTGGAGGTGAAGTTAAGGAAACCCACCTCAGGCAATACCTCGGACCCCGCTGAGGTAAGACACCTCATCGCATGTTGACTTCAGGTTCAACAAAGTACAATTAAATACACCTTCTTCGATTGAAGTGCCATACCCACCATCTCAAATGCTTCTCACTCGGAGTAGCTAAGCTGTTGCTCAATAAGATCACTGAAAGTGTCTTCGATCGGGCGCCACTTCATGCCCAACACAGTCTCCGCTCGAGTGACATCCACCTCCATCCCCTTAGGGAACGGCCGCTTCCAGTTCAATGAAAGCTGCGGGTACTTCTTCTCGACCAAATCAGCTACCGTATCCCAGCCAGTCACTTGGCCATCGATGAGAAACTCGGTCATGGGCTTGTCCACAGGCGCGTGGATTGCGCGAACATGAGCTTCGGCAACATCGCGAACGTCGACGATGGCCGGTGGGAACGGAGTCGAGTCTGCGCCCAAAGAGTTCCAGAACCATGCGTTGACCCCACCGATATCTTTCGCAGATCTCTCAAGGAGTGTCGGCCCAAGTACGAATACCGGGTGGATCGTGATTACAGGGAAGGCGGGCTTTTCCTTCTCAATCATGGCGCGTGCTGCTTGATGCGCAAGGATCTTGGATGCCTGGTACTTTGGCCCATCGCCCGCCGCGCCCCCTGGAAATTCCATGTCGGGGTCAACCTTGATATTCAAGCTGTCATCCTCTTCGAAGAAGTTAGCTTCTGAATTGACGGTGCATGTGGTATGAGGCAATGTGGCCATCTACCGTCTCCACATACCTTTCACGTGCAAGTCTGTTGCCATCATTTCTCCAAGAGGAATATTGGCGAGGACCGATGACGTGATGATAACTCGCTTGACGCTGTTGGAGGCTCTCGCCGCACCAAGAATGGCCTGTGTGCCATCCAATGCAGGGCGCAAATAATCGGCCTTGAAATCCTCGCCTTGCCCGGGCATTGGCGAGGCGATGTGCAACACGTAGTCAACATCGTTGAGAGCATTGCCGAACGCCTCTTGTTTGCTGATGTCCCGGATGACAATGAAATCCAGCTCTCCGGCATGAGATGCGAATTGCTGTTTCAAAGAATGGGCCTGCTCCTCCTTGCGCACGCTTACGCGGACCTTGTAGCCAGCTTTCAGGCAGTCTTGCAAGACATAACTTCCGATGAAGCCTGTCGCGCCTGTGAGGAAGATACGTGCGGTATTCATTTTGGACAAGTAGCGTGGTGTCTAATGTACTGCACAAATGGGAATGAGTCTGCGAACCTTTTTGCAGAAAAGAAGGGCATGGCAGAAGATCGAGACGGTATTAATACATTTGGTTTACATGTAGTCGGTCAGCGACTTGTGCTGTAGTACCGCCTGCTGACCGACCCAAGACACGTGTGCTTCTAGGAGCGTGAATTTATCAGCAAGCTCAGCTTATGCCGATTGAGTTACGCATGTTGCCTTGCGACACTCGAGTGGTTTACACGGCGTAAAATATGGTCGTGGTCTCGTTCACTAATCACCAAAGTTCACTAATCAAAGCAACCGAATATGTGATTAGTGAACATCCATGGTTAACCTACGATGTCATCATTCACATGTGAGCCTCGGTAGGTAATACAGCTTAACAATGCCAAAGACCTGGAATAAGTCAGTGTAGGACCTCAAGGTGTAGGATTGCTGTCTACTTAACTGTCTCTCTTGCAGCAAGCATCCCGAGGAGAACAACAAAACAAAGCATCTCAGAAACTTAAATCTAGAAAGACACACGCAAACATCACCAAAATGCCCCTCTGGTCAATCTATCACCCCACTGGGACCTTCGAGGACGAGGCGTCGAGAGAAGCCCTCAGCAAGGACATCACCAAAATCTACACCTCAATCGGGCTGCCACCATTCTACGTCGTCGTCAACTACATAAAGCTGCCCGGCAACGCAATGTGGGTCGGCGGACGTCCCAACACTGGCAACCCTTTCATCCGTCTTAAGATCGATCACATCGCGGTCAGGCAGCCCAACGACGACGAGGCCTATAAAGGAGTGACCGCGAGGATTGACGCGGCACTTAAGCCGCATATCGCCGACAGAGGTTACGACTGGGAGTACCACGTCGACGAGACGGAACGTCGGCTCTGGAAGATCCAAGGCATGAATGCACCGCCGTTCCAGAGTGAGGAGGAGAAGAAGTGGTTCGATGCAAACAAGCCTTTGCCTTGGAGTGGTGCATGATCTGACGAAGTGCCAATGGGGAATGTCGTATGTTGAAGGTTGCATGGTCAAAATCAGCATGAGAAATGAAAAAGAATCAAAGACAAATCTTCGCCGGATCGAACGAGATCAGCCTTTACGAAACGATGGTGGGCCTGCGTAGTGATGCATTTTCACGTCAGTCCTTACCTGTGGATCACTTGAAAATCGAATCCAGGTACCGTCTGTCACAAAGTGGTATATTCAATAAAGGGGGTATCTGATCCGAACATCAATCGCTCCCATAAACCATTAATACATGCTCAATCCCAGCCTCTGATCCAATGAACATTCCTGCTATGCTCAATTAATTCCCCGGATCTCCTGGCACTCCTTGAAGTCCAACAGACGTTGGCAATGGCCCTGCAGGAAATTACGAATAAGCATTGACGTCAATTGACCATGGCGCAGACGAACTCACGATGGTCTGGAGCTCCGCGCTCCTGGTTGTACATTCGAACGGTGCGAGCTCGTTGGAGACGAAGTTGCAACACAGCGACAATGACAGACGTGATGGCGAGAACTACTCCGATGATCCCAACGATAATACCGATAGTGGCCGCTGTGTGCTCGTTGTAAGAGTCGGCGTCGGTAACGGTAGTGGGTGTCGAAGAGTTAAAAGCGCTCGTAAGCGTGGTCTTGTATAAATTGTTGGTAAACGATGTAGGGGACTGTAAAGCAAAAAGGTCAGCGCTGATTGGATGGCTACCGAGCTGTCATGCAAGATATGGATCGCTCTAGAACCCGAAGCCACGAGACCGGTAAGGGATCCTTACCTCCTGGGGAACAACAGTCTTGAATGCCATTGTGGTCGCGTAGCAGATGGAAAAGACTCCAAATCTTTGCCGAGGACTACCAAGTTATGCAATCGTTGGTGGGAGTAGAGCAGATGTCGAGATAGTGAAAATGTCGGTCGAGAATGATTGACAGGCTGGCTGTGAATTTAATAGTCAAATGAGACCGTGCAAGCATCCATTGATCTCCGACACGCGCATGATGCAACTAATTATGCAGGCTGAGCCAGCAGTGCAGATTCAGGCCCCGCAGCCACCCCTCCAACCAAACGTTATGCGCTCCGCTTGATAATTCGACCTATCGGTTGTATCAACCGCTAGGCCAAGCGCGCCGGATGAGTCCTGTACACAACGCACGGGAGCCGGGCCCATATCGACCACTGCGCGGCCATAAGCGTCACAGCAACTGTCAAGGCTTGCATGCATGCATGTGGGTAAGGCATGCCTCCTCGATCCGCAGCCAGGCTTTGCGCAATTGTGCATGTTCGTACCTTTCTCTGTCTACCTAGATACCTTTAATTAAGGTCCAAAACTCTCGAAACCACACATCAGGTGGTAGAAAGTGCGACAAGCCATATGCCAAAAGATAAAATTCGAACAGAGCTCTTGGTTTGATGGTTATCCAATTCGCCCTCTATTCAATCTAGAAAGAAACCCCAAGCGCCGTCGCTAAAACCCTTCAAAAGCAAATCGCTGTCTCGCAAGCAGCCATCATTACATTAAAGACCCCCATCCATCTCGGACAGACAGATCCCTTTCTATCAGGAAGACATAATCCATCTCAAAGTCTCAACCCCCCATTATCCCCTCGCCCACCAAACCACCTCGCCCACGGACTCTCGCCATCACCCTGATTACCACTCCCATTCCCACTCCCACCACTGCTCCCCTGCATCCACTTAGGCGTCTGCTGCAACCCCTTCCCCAGATTCTGAATCCACTCCGGCCGCTCCGCCGTATCGAACGTATTCCTGACACGCTCGGCGAAATCCTGATAGAAATGGCGGGGTCCCTCATCTTCCTCATCACCCGGGTTATTGGTAATAGAACGGAACTGTCGATTCGCCTCGCCTACATTGGAAGTCGGCAGGAGAGGACCACGCTGGGCATCACGACCACCTCCGCTGCTCCCAGCATGACCTGTGGGGGTCGAACTCCCGCTCCCAGCTACATCGGACCCCCGTGACCGCGTCGCCTCAGCCGACGAAGAAGAATTCCCGGGGGCCAACCGATCCAGACTACTCCCACCCGCACCAGCTGTCGCGGTCGCAACCGTGCCGCCGCGGCGCTGGAGCTCAGCTTCAATAATCGCGCGGCCTTCCCTCCACCCACCGGTTCCGAAACCTGAAGGGTTCCCTTCGGTCTCATCTTCTAGTACGCCTCCAAATCCGACGACCCGCTTCATGCGACCGTAGACATTGAAGAGACTCATGAGGACGGGGAGGAGGAGGAAACAAGGGAAGAACCTGCTGAACCCTTCCCCAAGCGGAGTGAGATTGATGAGTTGGCCGAGGAAGCCGTAGAATTGCGTTTTGCGGTAGACGACGGGGGAGAGGAGGGTGATGAAGTTGTAGGAGAGCGGGACGGTGAGTTTGGCGACCTGTAAGCTGTACCAGCACGCGCTTTCGGGGTAGGTCTGGCGCTTGACGAGGGCGCGGTTGCCCCAGACCCGGACGTCGCTGATGGCGTAGAGGGCGCAGGCGTCCATATAGAGGAGCCAGAGGGCGGCGATGAGTTGGCCGGCGAAGCCGACCTTGCTGCCTTCGCTGTTGGGGTGGTGGATTACGGTTAGGCCGATGACGGAGAGGGATGGAGCGAAGGATTTGACGACTTCGGAGAAGACCACGATGGCGCCTGCGGCGGCCAGGAGGGCCGAGGTGATGAGACGGAAGGTGGGGAAGGCGGTGGCGTAGAGGTGGTAGCGGAAGTTCGGGGGAAGCGAGCGGAGGAGACCGGGACGGCCGAAATCGCCGAGCTTTTTGGAGCTGGCGGCGTCGAGGATGAGTTGGGTGTCGTGGGCTTGTTGGCAGAGCGTTGCCCAGGAGTCGAGGAAGCGGGCTTTCTTATGCCCAGCGCGTTTCAATTTCCGCGTGAGGTCTGCCAGATAGCGTTCAGTCAGGACAGCGGGGATGCCGGCGTTGGTCGATCTGACTGCGGCGGCTGCACCTGCTTGCCTGGGGTCAGGGGGGGTGATTGTGTCGGCTAGGTCGTCAATCCATTCTTGTAAATCGCGACTCGTGCCATACTTTCGCTGTTTGAGCTGGTGGACTGTGTTCTCCAACTCCTGCAGCTCCTCGGTTGCCTCGTCTAGCTTATCCTTGGTTCTAGGCGCTTGTGCCTGTAAACGGCGCAACCGTCCGCCCACACTTGCGTTCTTGAACAGGCGGCGAGGGAGAGCGACAATGCCGTGTCCCATCAGGCCTATGGCGAGGACTAGACCCCATCCGTACGCAAGCGCCATGACTAGACCTTTGAGAGAGGCGGCGTGGAAGCCATTCTGGAGGATAAAGTACACTAGGCCCGCAATGGCGGTACCGAGGACGATGAGCTGGTAGCGGGCATTACTCCGGGCTGAATCCAGCAGCCGGGCACGGGTATCCCGATAGCCGGAGTCCACATATTCGCCCAGCAGCGGCAGGATGAACCAGGTCAAGCAGAAGGTAAGCCAGTATGTAATGCGCCATGTGACCAATACTACTCGCTCCGGCAGCCAGACGCCGCGGTCGGGTGAAGCATCGTCGGAGTCGGTGGAGGAAGCGAGATCGATGGGGACCAGCAGGATGATCGAGCACGGGAGCGCGAGAGCGAGGAAGACGGGGACCAGGAGGTAGGCGGGCGTGGTCCGGAGCGGGAGATAGTGGCGGAGCAGGAGGAGGACGAGGGCGGTGATGACAAGCAGGGAGAGGAGGGCGAGGACGTCGGAGCTGACGGAAGACGACGCCATGATCGCCTCTTTCCGCCTCAAGCAGCGGTGTGTATCTCACTCCGGGATTCTATTCCATCGATCGACGCGCTCGGCACAGCCAAAGGTGAGGAAGGTCCAGTCTCGTCGCAACGGAAGTCGCTGCTGCCTCCTTTCGTGGATCTGATCTTTCCCTGGGGAAGGCCCGAGGCAGGGCAGGCTTGAAGTTGCCGCAGTCGACCCCAGACTGACGTAAGCGGCTCGCGCCAGCGCAGCCCTAAACGTCGGCCGGTTCGGATCCCGCGATCTCCGGCGGATCCGGTGGCCGTGCACCTTCCACATTCGTTCAATCGCGACTGCTTGTCTTGTCTTGATCCCACCTGCACCTGCCATCTCCAAACATGCCAAACATGCCAACCCACTAACCCCACCTTCCCCATCTGAGTGCACCTGGATGAGTACCAGCAAGTCTCCGACCGGGATCTGCTGATCTGGACCGGGAAACATGACCGCCCCATTCATCCCGAAGTCCCGGCGCGTCCGCTTCGCCCTGACGCTGCACATCCTCGACCTGAACAACGTGCCCCTGGTCTCGGGATCAGCCTTCGTCAAATGGGACCTCTCCCACTCCGTCTCCGCCGAGCATCGCGGCCGGACTCCGCGATGCGCGATCAAGGACCATCGCGTGCTGTTCTCCTACTCCAAGAGCCTCCCAGTCCGTCTCACCGTCGGCCGTGATGGCGTGCTGGAGGATTGTCCCATGCAATTCGACATTCTGCAGGAATACTCCGCCGGTGGCAAAGTCGAGCGGATCACCCTGGGCTACGTGCGATGCAATCTGGCCGAGTACGTAGAAGCGAGCGAGGCCCTGTCGTCTTCATCTGCTCCCCCTGCGACGATGGGGTCGGTAGGTGGGAGTAGCAGCCACCACAACCCCCAGGGAAGGGAGAGTATCGATAATGCGGGCGGCGAGCTCGGGGTAGTACGCCGTTATCTCATGCAAGACTCCAAAATCAACTCCACCCTCAAGCTCGGAATCTACATGCGCCACACGGAAGGTACACGCGATTTCTACGCGCCACCATTACGCTCTGCTCCTGTATTCGGGGGCATCGCTGGTATCATCCATTCCTCGGAACCGGTAACCTCTCCACACGGCGCAGCAGGGACGACAGCCGACGGCGAACGTCCATCCTCCGCCTCCCTGCACCCGTCCTCATCCGGAAACGGGATCGGCCAAGACGACCCCGCAGGCGCCCATGCAGGCGCAATCCCCAGTCTCAGCTCCAGCAACCGCGAAGTAGGCGAGATGCAAGACATGTACCGGCGCACGCTGGCGGCCCACTGGGCCTCGCAGCCCGGCGAGCTGAAAGCGGACGAATGCATCGAGGACATCTTCTCCGGCGGCGACGGCTGGGGCGCACATGGCCGCCCGCCCCCGCTCAGCACAGGCGACCGATCCGAGCAGACGACCGAGGCGAGCGGCAGCGGTGCCAGTATGCCGCGCGACCCGCATTCCTCCCAGCAGGAGGACAGCATGGGCAGTCGACGCCAACACCAGCGGATGGGTAACGTCACGCGCGGGATTGGGAGTCCGAGGATGATGGGACATCGGTACGGACGGTACGGACAGAAGATGAAGGTACCGCGGAAGGGCGCCGGCGAGCTTGACGAGTTCGAGGTGCGGGAGGATCTGAGGAGTTGGACTGTGGGCGAGAGGGCTTATGGATGATGGGGCGTGAAGGGGGGTTTGCCAGATGAGAAGCCTTCGAACAGGGAACGAAGTGGGATCAATGCTCTTCTCCGCGACGAATCGGGCGTGTCCAGATCTTAAGGCGGCCGAAAAGCCAGAATCACTCTGGCCTTCTCACTCTTGCCAAAAGAGGAAAGATTGTTGACTCCGTGGGACAAGAGCTTTGCGTCCCGCTTCTATGGCCGGCTTGCTATACTCGGGAAGTCTGAAGGATCTAAGCCCGCCCACGCCCTCCTTTAGAACCAACCTGAAATAAGTGGAGACAGTCAGATGGCGTGCCTTCCTGAACTGGTCTAGCGTGGCTTACAGCGCACCATCGCCGAAGCCCGAAGGATCTAAGCCCGCCCACACCCTCCCTCCAGGGACTACCTCAACCCAATGGAAAACAGTTAGATGGCGTGCCTTCCAAAGTGGTCTGGCGCGCTACTCGGGTTCGATCTGACACCAACCTTCACGCCATCGGAATCTGGGACGTCATATGAGCCTTTCGGCCTATCGAAACGCACGCGCTTTCCGAATCCCCGCTCCAAGGATGGAGGAAGGGTGCTTGACGTTTTGCTACTATTACACTCCTTTTGCGTAATCGGTTTGCCCCCGCTAGTCCCTCGCGAGCTCACTCGTGGAAGACACGCCACCTCTCTACGCATTGACCCGCCAACCTAGTGCGCTTAGAGAGGGCTTCACAAAATGGCAAATCTGAGCGAGACTAGAGGATTTTACCTCCTCACTCCCTGACGAGGACGAGAGGTCTTCTCGCGCACATCAAAGCTGTCCTCGCACACCTGAAATCCAAGACCCGTCCTCTAGGCCTGGCGGAAAACCAAAGACGGGAAAGTAAAACGTGAGAAAAACAAGAGTAGGAGGTTATGGTTCTTTGGGATGATCCGCGAATACTTGGCGGTCCCCGATGACTCTACTTTTCTATATAACACTAAAGGTACCTACCTAGCGACCTTCGAAACGTAATCCGCACAAGGGACGAAACTTCCTAGCTTTCCCCCCCCCCTCTCTGGGGTTTGCCTACCGCGTGTGTAAAAAAAAGTCCCAGCATCGGAGTGATTTGCGCTGTGGACTCTGGTTCAACAGGTAGCGCAAAGGATGCCCAGCGAGTCAGGGCCACAGATATACATTGAGGACCAGTGAACAGCAGCTGTATGTGTAAGACCACACACTGTGTGTTCCAACCTGCCCGGCAGCTTTTATTAGATAGGGCCAGAGACACGCACGCGAAAGAACATTGAAATTTGCTGGCCACAAATTACGTCGAAATAACGCGTTTCCTAAGGCCTTCTTCGGCATGAATGAGTTATGCACATGTCAAGTGATTATGAATAGTCGATCAATTTTTTGGACTTTTAATACACCGACGTAGAAAAAGCAGATAAGGGGTATCACTCGAATAGGTTTCCATTCCCATCAATGCTCCCTGGACTCCAATTGCCGACTTTCCGTCGTCGTCGTCATCATTGTGGTCGTCGTCCTCGGCTCAAATCCGCTTCCGATTTTGTCAAGAACTGAGGCAAACCACGCCCTCCGATCTCACGAGCGGAGGGGCGAATTCCCCACACCTTTCCCACGGGAATTCCCGTCTTCAACCTCATGAAACCATCTCATCCCGGGCGGGCTTTCCGTTCCTCGATTTCCATAATATCCTGCAACCGCTTGTCGAAGGAGGGATGATACAGGAAGCGCTTCATGAGACGTTGGAGGATCTGCCACGATGTCGCCTCCGTGGGGATCATGAAGGAGCGGAGGAGCCGGCGGAAACAGGTCAGCTGACGCTCGATCAGACGGCCGGCAAGCGCGTAGAAGACGCAGAGGCTCCAGAGGAGGATTTCGTCGTAGACGGAACCGGCGAGGTCTTCTGTCACGATGGGGTGGGTGTCGGAATACGTGGGCTCGATGGCGCTCAGCATAGGCTGGTTCCAGTGGTCGTTGTCGGTGACGGCGAGGACGAGAGTGATGAACATCATGGCGGAGATGCGGACGCATTCCGTGACTTGGACGCCGAGCTCGCCGTTAATGAGAGCGTTGACAGCAGGCTTGCTGGTCGGTTGCAGGGCCACGAGCAGGATCGACACGCGTCTCCATTCGTCGACACGCTCTTGCTCGTGGAGACGCATAGGAGTCAAGCGAGCGATCAAGTCCAGCAGGGCGTTTGGAAGGAGACCCAAGACATGCATATGGGCGAAGCCATCAGGTAGCCTTTCCGCTGCTGGAATAGATGGTGCCCTGACCAAGCTAGTAGTAAACTTGGAAGATGATTTGCCGCTATGTTCAATTGTCATCTCCTGTAAGGCTGAGAGGTGGATTTGGAATGCGGCTGGGTCGCCATGCATCTGGAAAAGAATTCAGCAAGACACTTGGGTCATTTGACGAGGCACCATCGCGCGCTGCAGATTTGCTTACTTGTTCCCATCCTGTTAGAACTGCGACAATCCAGGCCAAAATACCACCCCTTCCATTCGATTCCGAGAGCGCCGTTCTCAGCGCCCCTAATACGTTATACCGAGTCCAATTCAGCATCGGCCAGGTTTGAAAGTGGCGTTTGCGACGATTTGAGGAAGTGATGGCGAGTAGACCGGAGACCTGGTACAACAGACCATCGGTCGTAATGTCTACAGCAGGCGTGGAAAGCAAACGAGCACTTTTCAGCCTGTGTGCAGGACCCAAAGCCGAGATGCCTGCGCGCAGACATGCGTCGAACTGCGTGGTGATGATCGAATCCCACTGCATAATAGAGAAGTGTGATCTGAAAGGGCAAATCTGGGTAATGCTAGGTTCTCGAGTAAGTCCTAGGACACCCGCAAAGGATATCTGCCGCCTCTTTGGGTAGCTACTAGCACTGGTCCTTCCCAGAAACTTGCCCTCAGGCTGGGTCGTGAACCTCACAGGCGGTGCCTGGCGAGAGCCTGTATTCCTGGGATAAGCAGTGTGGATATCTGATGTCTCCCTCAGAGACTCCGGTGTGAGAGGCAGATTGCTCTCTGGCTCTGCTGTCGCAGAAAGCGGCAACGAATGACCTTCCGGCGGGCGTTGCGTTGCGGAAGGCTCTCCAATGTTCTGGCCAGCTCGGAATCTAGCCAGCAGATCGACCGCCTCCCTATCTTTGACCTGTTGGAATCGACGGACTAACGCCATGCATGACTCAAGGTCGGCTGTCTTCGAGCTCAACTCCTCTTCCGTGTCCGCGAGCTGGCTTTGCAGGCTCTGCATTTTGGTAGTGTCTTGCAACAATACGTGAGTGGGTTTTTCAGTCCTCTCAACCATGTAGAGCGCGGCGCATGCTTACCCTCGCAAGCAGTATCATACACGCAGCGGAGCCCTTTGGCAGCTCTGACAACTCGGGCGCTTGCCGTTGCACTGGAAACTGTAAATCAGTCGCTGATCTCGACACATCTGGCAGGTGTTGCCATTAAGAAACGTCCTACTTTCGCCTTCCTGGCGCGGCATCGCATGCACGCATTCCGCGTGAGGACTCTGCGAGCCTTGTGGTCGTTTACTCCAGGCATTGTGAGGTTAAGGTGGAGCTGTTCCGCTTTTGTCGTTACCACGGCAGAGACTCAATGCGCGCCTCCAGGCTCCAGCAGCCTACCGTCAGATAATCGTTCAAAAGCACATACTACAATGATTCGCAGTCAAAAGGGAAAGGGTGTAGTGTGGCTTGGAAATCTCTCATCTGCGAGCGACGTCGTAGGCAGGATTGGACAGGCGCGAGTCGGAGTACGTCACTGGTGATCTGAGAAGGTGCAGGTGCGGCTCTCCTCTAGATGTCGGGGGCGTGAACCTTCGCCGAAGCTTGTATCCTTGTCACCGCACGCCACACCCTGCGCACGCCCGTTTTGCGCTTTATTAGACTCCAGTGTGGTGCTCTAGACGGGCTCTTTGTCATGGCCGGAAGCGAAAGTGCATTGAATCGAGAAGAAGTCGAGACCGGTGCAGACCCTCAATGTTTCGGCCAGCAACAGTTCAGGGTCCATTGGAGTCGTGGCTGCCGAGAATTGCGACACGTGACAAGCTGGAAGGTACACAGTACTTACACAGTGAGGTACTACCATAACGGTGGTAAGGGATATGATCAACGGATGGCCGGACGCTCCGCCGAAATCGATGAAATTTTCCAACCAATGACTTGGACCTCGTCGCGAAACCATGACGCCCCACCGTGCCGGTACATCCAAACTTGACTTTACCTTGTACTCCAAGATAAGGTACTGAGATCGGCTCTATCGCCGATGCAGTACTGCAGCGCCTCATGCTAGTCGTGGACATGTCGATCATTATGGAGATAAACTGCAAGGGTACCCTATATCGGACTCAGCAAAACGAATCCATTCTCCCTAACCACTCATGGGAATTGAAAAGCACTACGGCGACTCCCCAGAAATAATCGCTCGAAAGTTCCCACCCAACAGGCGGATCGTGCTTTCCACACTCGGCGCATCGGGAGTCTTCTCATCCACGGCCTTCTCAGCCTGATCTTCCGTCACGAACCCGGCCTCGTTACCATCCACGTCCTTGCGGCCTTCCTCCTTGACGCTCTTGCTCCCACCGTACCGCACCTCGCCCTTGGCCTTAGCAGGCGTCACAGGTGTCGTATCCATGAGGTGCTGCCACCGTGCGAGATAAGCACCTGGACCGTAGGGAGTGGAATGCGTGCGCTTGATCACAGCCGCGATGCGAGAAGCGGATGCGGAATGCAGATTGTCCAGATATTGTTGATAGGCCGTGAGTTCCTGTTTCACGGCTTTTTGGTCATCGGCAGAGAGGGAGCCAAAGGCAGATTCGACTGCCTTCTTTGCCCCACCAGCCGAGATGTGCTCGGGCACTACAGCGGTAGTAGGTGGTGGCTTTGCATCCGTACGGAATTGCGCGGCGGCCATGTGCACATAGTCTTTCCACCATGTCATGACATCTTCTCCGTTCTTTGCAACTTGGTGAAGGAACTTGTGACTGCTTGATTGATGTCGATGCAGCAGGTCAACGTAACCTTCCACGGAAGGCGGTTTCTCCTGTCCCTTTGCGCCTGAAGGCTTACTCATTTTGAGCATGTCGGTCAGAAAGCGCTCAAAGTCCCACATCGTGTCGCTCAGATTTACTGCTTGATGGATTTGGCGGATCATTGGGGTGTAGGCGTCCACTGCATCCCGGACGGCTGCAGTCATCTGGTCTGGGTTGCGCTGACATAGTGCTTTGATGATCTGTTGTCGATCTCGAATGCCGAGTTGAATGCCCAGATATGTCATGGCGTTCGCATGCTGAGCTTCAGTCATCTCGACAGAATGTGGCGACATGGCCATAATGATGGCTACGATAGACATCGACTGTTCCGCGCTTTGACGACGGCATTCCTCGTGCTCTGTTCGTGAGCGCTCGGACAGCCATGTGCGGATCTCGGAGAGCACTTCTTTTGGCGGGGCGTTCTTCTCCTTTTCCAATTTGGCAGCACGGTTCTTCAATTCGCGCTTGTCCCAGTTCAGAACCTGGTAGATGATTCTGCAAATGGTCAGTTCGTCATATCGCAGCATTGATCCCAGGCACAGTATAAGACTTACTGCTGTAGCAAGTTCATGCCCTCGTCAGCGCCACTGGTGACGCCTATCCAGTTTGTGATGGTGCCAACGCTAGCTTTCGCAAGAATGACACGCATCACGGCGCTGAGCATGGTTGCAACGTTTCCGATCTTCAGCGCTTGACGAATCGCAGTGTATGGAATCATGTTGTGCACACTCTGGATCATGCGCAGTAACGTAGGTCCTTCAGGCGACAACACGAGGGTATAATGCATCAAAGATGCGATGCTGTGAGCCACCTGGTTAGCCAATGTCATTGCCAGCCATCTGTCTATCTTGACCGGACATCATGCCCACGAGCAGGTCGCGAGACTTCGAAGGGCCGCACAGACGCTTACCTACTTTACCACGACAAACTCATGCATACTCTGCACCAGTCCCGAATGCTTGCTCAGATCGTCCGTCTCCGCCGCCTTCTTGAACACATCGTCGATGAAGCTTCCATACACCATGCCCTGCAGCGCATCGTTCCAACTCCGCAGAACATCATCCGGATTCGTAGGATCGTATTCCCGATCCTTCTCAGGCAGATTTTTCTCTACGCCTTCCAACGACGCACGGGCAGGATACTCAATGAGCGCCGAGATGGCCGTGGCCAGTGTCTTCCTGATACCTAGGATTCCCTTGTCGTAACTCTCGCTCAACTCGGCCTTGGACAACTCTTCGATCAGGTCCGCCACCCGCTCCTTCCAAAACTCCGGACTCACTTCCCTCAAGCCAGGCAGCTTAAGAGCAAACTTCGAAAGTAAGGTCTGTAATATCGGCGAGTCGGATTTGGATAGGTCATCTTGAAAAGGGGGACCGTAGTGATTGATTGCCCCAGGATACTTGAAATCTTCAATCTCTTTGTAAGTTTCGTGATGCGTGAGGATATCGAATAGGGCGTGCGATTGCTCAGGCGTGAGAGACGCCGGGGCGTCAGTCTCTGCGGTCGCCATCGTAGGTCGGGTGTGCTTGTGATGAGCAGCCTGGGATGGTTGCGTGCTACATGGTGTTCGTGGATCCGGAGAAGGCTTCCACCTGCGGGCTTCCACCAGCGTCATGCTCCACGACCGCGGCACCTGCTTGTTTACGCTATGATGCAAGAGGGACATCCACGCGCTCGGGCCGCACCGTCTGTTTCGCTTCGGGATGTGCTCCGCGTCGACAAGACAAGACGGCTTTGCACGGACTGCACCTCTAACGAAGCTTGCGTCTCAGCACTGCAAGTCTTCGTCGCAAGACTGTCACATGCAAATTTTCATGATGAAAAGGTGAAAGAGAGCGGTTATGAAAAATCAACGTTACGTTTGCATATACATACAGGTAGAATGTCAATCGTAATGAATGTCGTGAAAGTAAAAAGAAGACTTCACAAGACAACAGCAAAGAAAGTCCATGGACAGTCAACAGCCTCTCCGCCGTTAAGTCGCATCCGGTGTTTCCTTCTCAAGAACGTCTTCCACACAATCCATACTAAGCACCAAATGTCCCACTAATCCTTCAGTTCATCGTGATATCACGAGCGTGTGTTCGCGCCTTGTTCTGGTGATCGTCTCCCTGGTGTGGGTGAGCGATGTGCTTGAAAGTCTTCGAGATGACGTATTTGATCCAGCCGAAGATCTCTCCCAACTTGAGGCCCTTGTGCTCAGGAGTCGGAATCTCTGGGCCGTCGTTGCCGCTCGCATCGGTGCCATTGGAGTAGCTAGAGGGAATGGCAGCGGAGACGGAAGCGGTGGCTGTGGCGTCGGCGGGCAGTGCTGTAGACAGATCGCCTAGGTATGAGGAGATCATGGGGTTGACCGAAGCAGATGGCACGATCGAGGTCATGGCTTCACTCTTGATGCTCGAGGTCATCTGAGATATGGCAGAAGAGTACACTGGGTCGACAGTCATTGATGGTGCAGTAGCGGTAGCGCTCAGGTTGGCCGAAGGTGCACTGCCGTTGAAGGCTCCTGTCGGGCTTGCGGAGGTGTAGACCGTGTTGGTCACAGTCTCGAAGCTGCTGCTACCAGTTGCGGACTCCGATGCTCCGTAGCCAGCACTCGGCTGTCCATATGATGGAGCAGAGAGTGTCACGGGAGAAGCAAGACTGCTGCTGTTTGCTGACTCCGATGCTCCGGCGCTAGGCTCTCCATATGCTGGGGCAGAGAGAGTCTCCGGCGAAGCGATGCTGCTGCTGTTGGCTTGCGTAGAACCGGTATGCGCCGAAATACCACCTGACGTGGTTACGGTATTCGTCACGGTGGCAATGCTACTACTCTCTACGTTGACAACGGAGCTGCTAGGAGAGGCCAAGCTACTGCTCGAGGCTGAGTAAGCCGTGGGACCGGCAGGCATTGTGCTGTTCGAAGCAACGCCAAAGGTGCTGGATGCCGCGAGGCTCGATGGCGATCCAGAGCTTTCAGCAGCGGGGGAGACGAGCGTGGAGCTAACATCAGCGCTGCTAGAGGCAGCATATCCGGTCGGGACAGCAGCTGAAGTGCCATTGCTGGAGCCAGTCGGGTAGTAGCTTGGCTGAGCCGAGTACTCAGAGCTCGAGGCTGAAGCGGTAGCAGTAGACGATAGTGGCGAGGAACTAACGCCAGCAGCATCTGAGGCAGAAGAAGAAGCAGAAGCTGCGGCTGCAACACTACTGTTGCCTGCAGGAGCGTAACCAGTCCCTGTCGAGAGCGGTGGAGATGTGGAGCTGGCTGCAGCCGGGGATACCAAAGAAGATGCAGGGGCAGATTCAGTACCGTTCAACCCAGCAGCCCCAGTGCTCGTTACCGGGCAAATCGTGGTGCTCACGGGGATGGTATTGGTAACAACCGTTACGGATTCTGCGGGACATTCGGTGACCTCAGGCGCACAGGAGGTGATCGTGGTGACTTGGGTACTGAAGACGGTCGATGTAGAGTAGCTGGTGACGGAAGGAGAGTATACTGTGTTCGGGACAGTATTGGTCACAATGACCACTGAGCCGACAGGACAATCGGTGACCTCAGGCGCGCACGATTCGATCGTCGTGGCACTGGTCACGTAAGCAGTCGATGTTGAGAGGCCAACGCTAGCTGGCGACACGAGAGAGCTGTTCGCCGAGCCTGAGGAAGCAGCAGCGCTGCTCATCGTTGGGAAAGAGGCCGACTCAGACGAGCCAGTGTTCGAGCCGGTTCCGGAGATAATGGTAGAGGAGACGGTCTGAGTGCCATTCCCGTACCCTGCCCCATTGCTGGTGCCTCCTGTCGATTCGCTGGCGACAGGAGAAACCAGGCTGCTACTTCCCGCTTGAAGAGTACTCGATCCAGGAATACCATTGCTGGATCCACTTCCCGAGAGAACTGTAGAAGAGATCGACTCGGTGATATTACCGTATCCTGATCCCAGGCTGCTGCCTCCCGTTCCAGCTGGGGAAACCAGGCTACCGCTTGCGTCAGTAGTCTGCGATCCGTAACCAGTGAGGGCGGTTGAGACGGTGGTAATTTGGTAGCTCGATGGACCTGTCTGCGAGCCTTGCGAGGTCAAATTGTTCATGCCAGTGGACGACGCAGAGCCGGTAGGCACGATTGTGGTAGTGTAAAAGCCAGCGCTGCCAGAGATCACCGAGGTCGAGGGGCTACCAGAGGGCAATGGGGAAGGACCAGTCGTGCCCGCAACGGAGACCGAGCTGTTTGACCCGATGACCGTGGTGTAGGAACCAGCAGTGCCCGAGAGCGTTGGGGTTGAGGCGCCACTGAGGGACACGGTAGACGGTCCGGCAGTCTCGGCATCAGCAGTTGACGAGTTCGACCCAATGACGGTGGTGTAAGAGCCTGCGCTGCCAGAGAGGGTCGCTGTAGAAGCGCCACCAGATGAGAGAGAAGATCCAGTACTTTGAACAGCAGTGTTCGAAGAGTTCGACCCAATAATTGTAGTAGTGTAGTAGCCGGCGCTACCAGAGAGGGTTGCCGTCGAGGCGCTTCCAGAGGATAAAGTAGCTGGTCCGGTGGTCTCTGCATCAGCGGTTGAAGAGTTTGATCCAATGAGTGTCGTTGTGTAAAAGCCGCCGCTTCCAGACAGAGTAGCAGTCGATGCGCCACCGTACGGAGGCGGAGAGGGTCCGGTAGTCTCAGCGGCAGAGACCGAAGCGTTGGATCCGGTAGATCCAACGAGGGTGGTTGTGTAAAGGCCGCCGCTGCCGGACAGCGTAGCAGTCGAGGCGCTGCCAGACGGGACAAGAGAAGACCCGCCAGTTCCAGCAGCAGACACCGAGGCGTTAGACCCAATCATTGTCGTCGGGTAGAAGCCACCGCTACCAGACAGAGTAGCCGTCGAGGCGCCACCGTACGGAGGAGACGGTCCAGTAGTCTCCGCAGCGGAGACTGAGGCGTTCGATCCAGTGGATCCGATGATTGTGGTAGTGTAATAGCCCGCGCTTCCAGAAAGCGTGGCAGTCGAGGCGCTGCCAGACTGTGCGGGAGCAGAAGCAGAGGCACTAACCGACAACGTACTCGCGCTCAAGGCCGGCGATGTACCGTTGACAACAATAGAGGTGGCCGAAGAGGCGCCCGTGCCGTAGCCACCAGCACCAGATACACCGCTTCCAGTTGGAATGACCATCGTTGTGCCGTTTGCATACGGGATGGGGTAAGGTGCACCGGATGATGTAGCTGCGGGAGAAACCTCAGTGCCGCTTCCGCCGTTGAAGAAAGAAGTGTAGTACACGGTGGAGACATAAGGACCTCCTGGCCCGTTCTCGGTGGTCGTGTAGCCTCCCTGAGTCTCTGAGCCGTTGGAGCCCTGGTAGCCGGTCGTAACGTAGACAGTGGATGCTGCAGCTCCACCCGAGCCTTGACCATTGCTTCCCTGGACCGTCTCTGTGGCCGTAATTGTCTGGCCTGGTGCCGTAACAGTCCTATCGCCGCCACCTAGAGTCCTCGTGACCTGGACCGTGACAGTGGAGCCTGCTCCATTGCCCCCAGTTGCGGCTGCACGCGTTTCCCATGCAGTGCTGGTCACCATAGTGGTGCTCGTTACAACCATAGTGCTCGTAGCGACGCCACGGCAAGACTCTGGGCAGGAGTTTCCATCCTGCGGCACAGCCTCGCGCTTTTCGACGCTGGCACGGGTACCAGCAAGAAGTCCGGAGAGGACACCGAATGTCGCGGTGGTGAACTTCATCTTGATAAAACTGTCGTGGGGTTGAGAAATGCAAGTGAGGGGCAAAAAGTTCTGTGCCTTCCGAGCACCTGTGCTCAACGAAGGGAACGAAAACGTAGGAAAAAAGCGAGTGTGATGCTACCAGAGCTCAAAGAACGAACAAACGCAAAGCGATGTAGTGAGGTAGAACGGGAGAAAGAAAGAGGATAGGAAAGCATGCGCCGCATACCAATATTCATATACCATCGGACGTCCCTCTCATGTCCACATCATATCCACAAATTGGCCCAAGGACCAGTCTCATCGCAGATTGTTTCACAATCAGCCGGAAAAGCATGGCCTCAAACCTCAGGATGACGACCGCTCCGGCAGCCGAGAACCAACCCGGTCGGACTCGGCCTAGTCAATGTGGATGACCGACCAAGTGACTGAGACTAGTTATTCCCCAGGAAATAGGTATGTCGAGCCCACGAGACGGGTTCATCGCCAGCATCGAAACAGCAGATTCTGCGCAGACTGGTCCAGACGCGCAAGGCCGTTTCGAAGCCACTTGTGATGGGGACTTGATCACAGTACTGTATCCTAGTTTGAAGCATAAATTCCGACTCTGCCTGCGACGAGTAGCAAAAAATAAGTACGTACCTAACGGCTAATAGAAACGAGTCTTGGAGCGAGACGTGAGGTCGTCGCAGAGGGTGTTTCGGAGTCTGCCCACTAACCGGTTCGGGTTTAGTCCGTGGACCCCCATGGGAGCCAATCTGGGATCCATCGCATGCGGCCTACGACCGAAATGCTTTAGCGATTCAGACAGCATGACGCATGCTCGCGACCTCAATGTAACGCTCCCGTCCCCTGTAATTTCCAAGTTGGCAATCCATCGCTCAGACTGTATATATTTGGACTTCCCGGCGTTTGTACAAAAGTAAAAAGCGACAGCTAACATGGAGTAGTATGACAGATTTCCCGTTTCCCATTTCCCGTGATCATGCTCGCGCTGCATATCCCTTCAGCGCCCCCGCTATACGCAATGAAAAACCACACACAAAAGTAAAGCCATGGTAGTCGTGCGGGCGATGGGTAGGAAGCTCCCTCTCTCCTCCTCTGTTCTATTCAACCGCCATATGCCGTCTCGAGCTCAGACTAGCTGTGCGAGACGGCACACCATCGCCCAGCGTCCGTCTCTCCCTGAATTGCCCCATACTGGTGACTCTTCTCCTCGAGTGCGAAGATGGCGGCGTATACTCACTCGCAGCATCGCCTTCTTCCTCCATGACAGGCGGCGTGACCTCCTTCGTCCATCGCCGTCGAGCTAGATCCGTGTTCAAAGAGGAGACCCGCGGTAGCTCGCGATTCGCATCGTGCGCTCCAGCGTTGGCCCGTCGAGCAATCAACGATTCGCGAAGACTTGGTGAAGTTCCGCATTGACCTGGCGATTGGTGTTGTCCGCTCAATCTGTTGCGGAAATTGCTGCCAGCATCAGTCATCGCGCGCGAGGGTGGTCGCACGGTAGGATCTTCGTCGGCGCTTGTCTCCCCGTACCGATTAGATCGCACGCCCAGCAAACGGCTGTTAGAGCGCGAGATGCGTCGGAGCTCTTGAGGCGGTGCACGAACATGCGTTGGCGTACCCTCCTGTTCGGATGCATTTGAAAGATCATCCGTGCTCTCGCGCGGGCTGCCAGAAACGCTTTGGCCTGCAGAGATTCCCAAGATGCTTGTACGGCGTGCTTCCAGGCGGCTCACTGGGCGGCTGTTGTTCCTGTTGACATTCTCACCCGGACCAATACTGCTCCTGGAGTTACGAATGGTCGGAGAAGGCTGGACAGAGTGGGCCGTAAGGGGTGATGAGGCGGCCACTGTGCTTTCGTGCTTGCCATCGCACAGCGCCAATGTCAGGTCCGTGAGGTTCCGGCACATAGCATCAGCCTTGCGGCGAACATGGCGATCCGAAACGGTCACTCCATTGATAATGGACGCCGCCGAGAAGGCCGTGCCTTGAGGACCAGCGCTACCGGTCATAGCTGCGAGCTGAAGCGAATCAGATGCGGTAGCTTCGAGCATCCGGTAAAGCGAGGGCTGGAGGAGAGACTTTGCTTTGGCCAGGGCAGAATGCAGCAGAGGGTGTACATTCGCAAGATTCGGCCCTGACAACTCTGTGGATGGTGACTTTGTATCAGAACCGGTCATCTTGCGATCATGCTTTGGTGATGAAGTGATCGTCGTCGGAGCCGTCGTAGCTGTTCTGGGCCGTTCACTAGATTCTCCAGAGATAGCCGCGCCAGAGGATGTAGGAAGCTTGCCTGTTAGCTCAAGCTTCTTAATTCGTGATTTTAGGTCGTCCAATTCGTCCCAGACGGTTTCTGCCCCTTGCGACTCGGCGGAGGATTCCGGTAGAGAGTGCTTCCGCTCGGAACCGGCAGTAAGTGATCCGTCCTGCGAATCTGCCTCTCCGTCTTTTGTTTGCGTGAGCTCTGTAGTCCGGCTTTTCACAGATGCTGTGCCGAAAGATGGTCGTCTCCGGCCATACGATGGAAGGTCGGGTGACTTCAATCTTTGACCTGATAGTGACGGCGTCGCATAAGCACGGCTAGGCTGCATTGTATACTTCTGCGCACGGCCGGATAGCGATCTGCCAGAAACGCTTACCGAGTCATCGGCCCTGACGGAATCGCGGATGGGTGTGGTCTGATGAGGTCCAGGCTGCCGTTGTAGATCTGAAGGCAATGCGCTTGGCCTCGAGAAAGCACGCCCATGGATTGCACTCCCGCTACTCCTCGGCCTGTGTTCTCCAGACGAGGTCACGTTGGCGATTTCAGCATCCGCAGGAAGAGATCTGCGCTTGGCTGCTTGCGACAGGCGACTGGCAGCCCGCTCATGCCGGCTCGGAGGCCTGCCATTGTTCTCGTCGCTATCCTGCGCAAGCTCTAGGAACAGATCCTCCTTCCTACCATTCCCATCGCGCGACAATTCCTGATCCACCACCCGGTCATCGCCTCTCGCGTCTGCCTGCGTCGTCGTCCGTCGATGAGATCTCCCATTTATCACAGAGAGCGATTTCCCGCGCGCTCTCTCCAATCTGCTCTCGCCGTGTGTATCTTCTGCTCCTATCGTTCCATTCTCCCTGCTATGCAGGGTCCGTCGTGAGGACAGCATCTGCTTGTCATTCCTAGAACACAGTCCAGTAGAAGTTCGCGGGCGCTCGACGTAAATGTCGGGTGTGGGAACGATCTCAGCTCCTCGAGAGTGTCGGCGTGGTGCTCGCGACGGGGCTGAGTCGATACTCGGAGCTTTAGGCGATGAAACACTAGCTGGTCTGCCCCCAGCCTCCAAGATGTGTCGTGGGATCGGTGGCACCGGCGGCAAGGCAGGCAGAGAATGTCGGGTCTGACTTTTCGCACTCGAATTCCAATGTTTTGCGCGTGCGATTGCTGGTGCGGCCTGATCTACGCGACTTGTCTCGGCGGCCGAGGGGGTCGAGGGGGTGTTCTCGCCATCCGCGCCGTTTGATTGCTCCCACGGCCGATCGACAAGTCGCGTGGAATCGGCGTCGCTAGCGGCTTCATGCTCGCTGGCCTCGAAGAACACATCCTCTACGTCTGAAGACATGTTGATGCTGCGCAAGAGACGCGTCGCACGGTAAGGTATCCTTGACCCGAAGCGCTACATGTTTTGAGGGTATAATATGGGTCGCTATTACTACGGCTCCACGGCGCGTTCGTTACATCCACTGCAAGGTACGGGACGTGATTGCCGTTGAAACAAGGTTCATGAGTGGCCAGGCTTTCGGCAACCGTTGGTGGTGCAGAGTAGAGTTTGCGGGACCATGGAGAACCTAATCTTTCGACAACCACTTGCGAGGCCAAGGTCCGGCTCGAGCATCGTGAACTATACGATAAATACACAAATACGGACCTAAATACCTTCTGCCCTCTCGAGTCCCAAGTCTAATACCTCCCAATGCACACTGTAAAGGAGACCAGACGGTCGTATATCTACTATGTATGCAAAATGCTACCTAGATATTGACAATGCCACAAGTTGCTGCCGTAGAGAAACCTACATGTCCATCCGGGCAACGGCCGATCCATCAAATGTGCCGAGTCATGTAACGAAATTATTCTCGGCACTCCAGGTTGAATGCCACCTAAGTTAAATTGCCAAAAGAAAAAAAGGTGCCATCACACCTCATCCCTTCGTGTGCTTCTCCAAAAATTGAGGCAACCACTCCTCACTTCCATCCTCGTAGTACCGTCTCGCAGGCTCCAGATCCACATTATGCGTGTCGCCAAACCGGCACTTGGAGGTCGAGCAGGTGTTCCCAAACTTGCAGTGGTGGCCCAAATAGCAGTCAATATCGCGACAGTAAGATTTGTTCGAGCAATAGATCGAACGGGCCTTGTTCTTGAGCACGAGTAGTTCGCCATTGGTGAGTTTGGGACCGTGAAGGTACTCGCAGTACTCGCCAGACTCGCACTTGTCGCCGAGGTGGTGGTTATTACAGAAGTTTCGGCCTTTAGCATGGGTCAGGTCTGTGAAGCGCTCCCATGACCGACCATCCGCTTTTGGGAGGTCGGGATCAAGGCGCTCGTCGTATGCGTTTAAGAGCAGGTAGCGCTTCTTTGGCGCTGGCCGAGAGGAGAGATCAAAGGACTTGCCTGTGGTGCCTTTGCCTATGGTCGCCCATGAACTTGCTGAAGGCGCCTGAGACGACGTGGACGGAGCAGGGCTTGTAGAAGTAGGTGGTGGTGAGATCGCAGTAGTCGTGGGGTCCATGCTTGGAATCCTAGCATTGCTTGGTAGGCGCGCGCCACCGCCAGACGCCTGGAAAGAAGATCCAGTAGCCGGATATCTCGGCGGCAAATTCTTGTCCCTAAAAGCTTGGGGAATGCTGATCCGCTGAAGACCAAGCTGAGCAAATCCGGTCTCAGCAGGAACAGTCTCTACGAGCGTAATCTTAGATGCGTAAGCACCACGATAGGGCTCCAAAGCTGGCAGATAGCCCTTATCATGACAGGGTCCGAAGAAAACGTGTCGGCATTGGGCGTTTGGCAGGTACAGTCTAAGCGTCTCGCGGACTTTATGATCCGCACGCTCCTTCCCAGCTCCGACGTCAATGAAGTTGAAGTGCGGCTGCGCTGCGCCGAAAGCTCGACCAAATGCTGCAAGCTCGTTGGGATTAGAGATGATATTCTCAGATGCCAGCTTCATGCCCAGGCCCTGAAGGTTGAGGATGACGTAGACGACGATGCTCCAGTCGGAGACGTTGCTGTCGTGATAAAGTTCTTGGAGTTGGTCCCGGAGCGCAGCATGGACGATGTGTGCGGCCTCGGCGCCACCGTCCTTGCCTTGAGAGTAGAGAAAATCTTGGAATATTGCCCCATCACCATCGAGTACGGCAAGTGCAAAATTGCTCGCCCCCTACATTCATCAGCCTTCGGTCTTTCATAAAACGACGCAACCTACCCAGCAGGCGAACTCACTGATACTTGCTTCTGCTGGTTAAGGGCTTGCTCGCTGGACCTAAACTTAGACTGCCAACTCCGGCGGGACTCGACTTCGTTATTATAATCTTCGCATTTCTCGTCATACTTTAATTGCAAGGCAGCGTGATTCTTGATCAGCTCCGCAACGAGGGCATCACGTTCAGCGTCGGACTTTCTAAAGCCTTCAAGGCGGTCGGTGTAGGAATCTAACGTCCCACCGTGGCCGTTCATAATGGAAGTGTGACGGCGAGGAAGGCTCCTCGAAGTTTTGGAAGGATGGGACGAACCAATGTAGGCCGTTGGCGGATGGGAACAGTGCGATGGTAGCCTCTGTGACCGTCAACTGAATAATGATCTGACGGTGCGCTAGCGCGCGCTAGAAGACGCCTCCACGTGATTGGCTAAAGCATTGCGCCCGAAACGGACGACCAACCTCTAAATGTGGCTGTCTCTTTGCTCATTCACACTGCATCGCATGAGACGTGATGCAGTATTGCCGTACACATGGTCATCGGAGCGGCATCATGCCCCCGAGACATTCAGTCTACGCATTATCTGCGCTCTGCGTATAAGACCAGTGGCGCCACCCCATCTCTCGTCTACAGGCTAAATAGAATACAACGCTCCAGTAAGAGCAAAAGAAGAGCAAACCGATTTTCGCCTCATGCCCGAAAACACCGAGCTCATCAATGTCTATCCATCATAATATGACCCGTGATTCTTATTTCCATACTCCAATGCTCAATGCATGCGTCTAAATCTTCATTGACCTCCGCCGCCGTGCTGTTGTTGAGGATCCATATAACTGCCCGCGTCCCCGAAAAGATTACCGCCCATCATACCGCCAGGCGTAAAGCTCCCCAAACCCAATCCCTCCGCCCAGTCCCACTCGAGCGTCATGGGCATCTGCCAAAGGTCCTGAGGGACAAACGGCTGCTGGAAAGAGCCACCGACACCGCCTAGATCCTGTCCCATGCCGCTCATATCACCCGGCATGAGGGAGTCAACGCCGTTGGCAGGATTAGGAGGGAAAGCGTCCGGGGCGAAACCATCCGTGAGATTTTGCTGGGGCTGGTTGAAATTGGAAGGTCCCTGGGCATTCAAAGCTGCTTGGGAAGGCATCTGCCCAGCAGGCCCAGCCATTCGTCCACCCGCAGGTGCGTTCATGCCGCCTGGGATGCCGAATCCAGGCATTGCGGCCCCTTGGTTGTCGAGAGGGCCTGTCATGTTCTGCCAAGGACCTGCTTGCTCGGACTGTCCGTCAAATTGCTTTTGACGCTTTTGCTGACGTTGTTGCTGTTGCTGCTGCTCTTGTTGCCACATGTGCTGCGTTGGACTTTTAACCTCCTGCCCTTGCTGCCTCCCCCCATTACCACTATTTTGGCTTCCGGCGAAGCTTGCAGGACTCGCGCCTGCTCCGCTGTTCATCGCGCTCTTCAGGCTCGGAGTCTGTACTGGACGTCGATATGCCGCTTGCGTTTCTGCCTGAATCTGCTCCAATGTTTTTCCTTCCTCCAGCCCGGCTGCAATGGCCGCTTCGATTACGTTACGGTCTCTCAGCGCACGCTCGGCTTCCTTCTGTGTCTGACCCGTCCCGGCCTTACGTTTGGAACCTTTAGCACGCATGTCGCTTTCCGCTTTGTCCAGAACCACCTTGGCTATGCGCTCGAATTCTGAGCATACAGACAGCATGCGGCGTACATTTCCATTGGATTCGCTTACATCCCGCTCAAGCATGGTCAAGAAGGACACAACCGAAGCCATGAGCTTGAGATCGCTTCTTGCACGGGCATCTTGAGGATTCTGCAAGATGTTGGCAAAGAGTGTGACAAGAGCCGAAACCGGAAAGTACAATATGAGCCTGGTGAGGATCGAGTCAGCATTACATTCTCGCGTCAAACGGGCAAGAACAAAGTCAATAGACCTACCATGTGCAAGCAAAATCGCCCTGAGGAATATATCTTATCAACCCGATACTGGTCCGGGCCGCATTCACACACAGAGCTGCACTCATAAATACTCTTGGGTTCAATGGCCTAGCGTTCAATCCCTGGATCGCATAGTCGCTCAGTCTAGAGGTCCAGTACCCGTGATGCACAGACATCCTGTGTATTGTAGTGAGACAATTGTAGTACGCGAAGTGCAGAACCACGACGTGCAGGATCAGCGGAGTATTGAGGGCATTGATCTCGTGCTCCGGACGGAAGTCAAGGGGTATACTGTCCTTCCAGGCTTCGAGGAGAGTATCAAGCTCGCCGATCGTATTTAAGAGTTCGCCGTCTGATTGTCGGGATGCCTTCACAGAATAAAGTTGTTTGTAAACCTTGCTCTGTATTTGCGCGAAGGTGCAATTGAGCCGGAAGAGATTCATGGTCTTTCGGGGCTCGCCTCCAGGTTCTGTGGTTCCTTCCTTGAGTGGAATGTTGCCAAGTCCATCGGGAGGCTCTTCGGAGGGCAGCTCTACATTCATGTCATCGTCGTCTTGAGCTGGAGGACGGCCCGATCGAAGGCATATATCTTTGTCCAGAAGGTAGGCGATCCAGAATACGCGTTTTCGCTGTTCGTCTTCGACTTGGTTCAGATTGAAACCGCTGCCGCGCTTGTGCAAACCGATGCTATGAGCAAGTCGCATGGCCGCTGCTACCAAGAAAAACGAGGGCTGCGGATTGGGTGTTCCTTGAAGGAATAAAGCCATGCCCAACAATGCCTGAACGGAAAGCAAGTCAGTGTTCCGCATTACGAGCTCCGTCATAACTGCCATCGCATTCTTCAGATACAGCCAGGCAGTTTCATCCTCTTCGCTGCCAACCACGTTGCTCATGACCCTCAATCGATGGGCGATTGCCAATGCTACGTTCAAACTCGCCCACCAACCACTGCCTTCGTATGGATTTTCGCTATAATGCCGATCTACGAGATGCATGAATGTCGGCTCATGGAAGAGTGGGAACATTTGGTTGAAGTGTTCAAAGTAGTCTCTCAAAAGGGCTTCGCACTCTCTTCTTTCTGGCAGAGGCTTGAAGACTCTTCTTTGAAACAGATCGTTGAAGACTTCAGGTTTCCAATGGTCCCAGCCTTGTTTGTCTTCTGAGGTCGCGGAGGCAATCATCTGCTGGAAACTGTTGTCTCCAGTCTTCTCATTTACCCACTGAATACCCTTGGGACTGAAGATAGAGAAGCCGGAAGACGAGCCAATGTACCGGGTTTCGCCACAGTTGTTCGTGATTAGGCTGCACATCTGATCGGCGAGAGAATCGACATCTTTTGGATCACGCTTGAAAGGAGATTCGTTTGAATCGCTTGTGTCGGTTGTTTGCCGCTGCGAGGGACGTTCGCTCAGTGCCGGATCGATTTGCGGACTCTGTTGCTGCTGCTGCTGCTGCTGCTGTTGCTGCTGCTGTTGCTGTTGCTGTTGCTGCTGCTGTTGATCGCGCAAGCTTGCATCCGTCGGAGTCTGACGGTCCTGAGCGTTGCCGAAATTTGACTGCGCAGGACTTGCTGTATGACTCTGGCTTTGACGCTCCTGCAACCTTCTCTCCAAAGTTCCCAGGTCGGTCTTACCGCCATCATCTTCATTTAGCAACCCGCTCATACGCAGCAGACTCTCCATTCTACCAAGGCGGTTCTCCAGGCCCTCGATATACTTTGCTCCTTTTGGCGGCGCCCGCTTCTTCTCCTGCTGCGTGAAGATACATTCGGTCTTGTAGTTCTCGCAGTGACTACACTTGGGCATCTTGCCATCGCACTTGATCTTCTTCTTCCGGCACATGTCACACGCCCGGGCGATCCTCCTCCGCTTGGGATCTCTACCACCTTGTGCGCCATCGTCGCCATTGCCAACATCGTTCTCCCCCACATTGTCGTCATCGAACCCGTAGTCGTCGCCGCCTCCCGCAAACCAAGGTGCCCCGGTGGGAGACGTGTCTAGCATGTTGCCTGGCGAGCCATGGCTGTGAAATTGGTTGCCGAAAATGGGCGGTAGCTGGACGTTGCTCGGCTGCGGATGTGATCCATTGGGGGGTGGCGGCGGCATGTGCGCACCGTAGGGCATGTGTGGGTTCATTGCGCGCGCGCTCCTCTGCGGGACCAGCTTGGACGATGACGTTCAGCCGCCGTTTCTGCGGATGGGCGAGTCTTCGGAAGTGTCGCGTCGGCCTCGAATTCGTGACTCGCGCTGGACGTCCACCTTCCAGGCTCACGTGATGTGTGTATCTGCAGTGATATCGCCCATGGGAGTCAAAGCGTTAGGAGGCGTTGGATCAGGCCATGCGGATCAAGTCGGTGCCCTCTTCGCACTCGCAAAAGCATAATTCACCAATGCCCGCGGTGACGTGTGCTGCCTAATACGCCCTGCAGGCGGCAGGCCTCGGCCGCGACGACTCGGATCGGCCCAATCACTCCTCCGTGCCGACCTGGTTGGTGCTTACCTAACAACCCTAAGGTACTACTATGTACTATTGGATGTATGTACCTTACAGTACCTAGGTAGCGAATCGTCACCTCAACGCCTAATGATCCATGGCAATACTACATACAGTAGTATGGCCTTCCATGCAGGTACCGTAGCTTACTGTATACTATCAGATCCAGGTCCTCATCATCCACCGCATGGCTGAGACTGGGAGCCTTCAACTCAGATACCAAGTCAGGCGCTTGAGCAGAGTGGTAAGCCGATTATCCGCGAATACGATAGCAAGAATTATTCAATGCTTCTCGACAGCGCATTGCCAGAGCGGGATGTCTAGTCCACCAAAAAATCTGCGATTTCGTACATCAATGCCCTGTCTTTGCAGAGCATTTGTTGACACCCGAGCAGTATTGTATTTGGTGTCACGGCTCCCTGACACCTCCAACATGGCAACCATGGCGTCAGACGCAGTCCCTTGGTCTCCTCCTCCTGGTCCTCACTCTCGCCTCGTCTTGCAATCAGAGCAACCCAGAGCACGTAATACGAAACCAACATGACGATGGTGCAGTACCTCCCACGCCCCCAAATCAAGCAGGTGCGCTGAAAGATAGGTCATCTCTCCACTCCTCCATCAGTTCCCCGCACTTCATTCGCCTGCCACTCCCGCAATCGTACAAGACTCCCCCTCGCCTAAGAAACTCTATACATGGGTGCGTCAGTCTTCACGATGGTATATACCTGCGTCGGACGCCACGTTTTGCGCGATTGCTCAGCCTGTGCTGTTTAATCGTACCTAGGTAGTGACCCTGCCAAATATCCAGCCATGTATCCCATGCCGCTGGCCCTACTCGTTGCTCACGTCGCGTTGGCGAGCGCTGCAAATACACCTACGGACTCCAACCTCATAGCTTGTGGAGACGCATATTACCTGCCTACCCAATACATTTGCTATGATGACGGCTTTCTTTGCCCAATCCAGGATGGTGAACCTACGCTACGTTGCGGAGACGCTTGCTATAACCCACAACAATACTCCTGCACAAACGCCGAGCTTACTTCCATTCCAACTCATGCACCGGCGACCGCTCCTTATAGTAACTCTACTACAGCACCTACACCGAACGCTTCATCACCGGCGCAATGCTTTGAAGAGCCTACGACCCTCCAACTGAGCGACCCGCCATACGAGAACTATTTCTATTCCGACTGCAACTCAGCAAGCCAGGTTGTCGTCACTTCTCCCCTTTCCGACAGCAACCTCTCCATTATAGGGCCTCGTCTTCTCGTTGCTTGGCCGGCTGGCAATTCCGGTGTCGTTGCCTTCTTCGAACCTACTGAAGGTCCCAATGGCACTTTAGCAATCCACCTCGTCAACGACAGGTGCAACGCAGCCGCTGCAGGGCGGCAATACAGCCTCCAGCAACACCTCAGACAGCGTTTCAAAGGCTCGTGTGAGTACTTTGGTGAACTTCAATACCTCTGCACGCTTGACCGTGCCTATCCTCGGCAGCATAAGGACGATTCGCGATTTCACCGAGGGGCCAAGTATCCTCGTACCAGAAATCCAGGATGCCATTGTATTCTCCCAGACTGAGGACGGTGGCGCTATACTGAGTAGGCTCTGGCTCGATAATGTCACAACAACCACTATGTCCTTTACTCCAGCCAATTCCACAACCGGGAATGTCAACATTGACAACCGGACTCTGAAATTCGCTGCTGGCACGTATAACTTCACAAGTACTTTAAGTTACCCTCAACTGGAGCAACTGAGCGCTAGCGAAGTCCTCAACGAAGCCTCGCAAGATCTTATCATGCAGAGTCCCAGACCAGACGAAGTCGCTCTTTCCTTTCATACACGAACAAACTGCTGGCAGGTGCCTGGCGTTTCCTAACGTATTTTGGAGAGATAGCATGATCTCCTTACTCCTCCTCCAACCCGTGCTCTCCGAGGGCGAAGGCGGAGCGATCGAAGCCGTCATTTCAGCTGTGTTGGAACGAATCAATGCTACCGACGGCTCAGTCTGCCACGAGGAGACTATTGGAGATTACGCGACATACCTTCATCTCCAGGAGAACGTGACGAGTACTGCGCCGATCTGTTCATACATCATGGTCGATAGCGATTATTTTCTCATGCCGGTCATGGAGAACTACTTCTTGGCTACCGAGACCGGACAGCGGCGCAGGGAAGCATTCTTTGCTACAAGGGCATCGCTAAATTTCGGAAACCAGGGCACGACGTATGGTGAGCTTGCTCGAATCAATGCAGAAAGGGTCATGCGTATCGCTGGACCTTTCGCTCAGCCGGGTGGGCAAAGCCAGGAAAATCTTGTCCATCTCAAGGAAGGCGAAGTCGTTGGTGAATGGAGGGATAGCACGTACGGGATCGGCGGCGGAGGATTCCCTACGACGTCAATACTGCTCTTGTTCCTGCAGCCTTACGCTCGATAGCTGCCCTGGCTTCTGATGATTTCTTCCCTGAACATCCCGAATGGAGCCAGCTCGCAGAGGAATACGCGGCGGTCTGGGAAGACGAGACCCTGGCCTTCTTCGAGGTCGTAGTAGCCCCCGAGGAAGCGAGAGACCTAGTAACCGACTACACGAACGAAGCAGACTACGGTTTCCCCTCGCACGCCTCTTCCATCACCTCCGAAATCGTCTACCACGGCCTAGCACTCGAGGGCAACAACAACCAACCCCTCGTCAAAGTCATGAACACCGACGACTGCTTCCGCCACTTCCTCCTCAACACCACCAACCAAAACCAACTAACCTCCTACCTAAACAGCACCGCGAACAACATCCTGGCCCCGTTCCCCGTCGGCCTCAGCACACCCGTCGGCCTCCTCGTCGACAACCCCGCCTTCGGCGGAGACCCCGTGTACGCGGCGAACTTCACCAACAACGCGTATCACGGGACGGTAGTCTGGGGATGGCAGCTGGCGATGATGGCCGCGGGACTCGAGCGGCAACTGGATCGCTGTATGAGCTCAACACAACCACCATACCACCACCAACAACAACACTCCAACCCCGCTTTCTGCGCCGACGCATCCGTGTACGGAAACGTGAAAGCGGCGTATAACCACCTCTGGAATCTGATCGAAGCCAACGAGGCGCAGTTGAGCAGTGAAGTGTGGTCTTGGTTGTACAGCGAGGAGCAAGGGTTTGTGTTCGAACCTTTAGGTGCTTTACCGCCGCCTGCGGGCCAGAGTCCGACGGAGAGTAATATCCGACAGCTCTGGAGTCTGACATTTTTGGCCGTGACAAGGAGTGAGGATCTGCGGTGAAGCGTCCCTCCCTCTCTGTTTCGCCCTCTTGCTTTCTTGTTCTGGTTTCCTTTTCACTCTCTGCGAGTCCATACTGATTAGGGCAAATGATATCGCTGAGAGAAGCGTGCAGCTTCCATTCAAAGCCTGAGAAGGCATTCCTCAAGGGTGGAGTCTGTTCCAAGTGCAAGAGATCAGAACACAAACGCCTCTCAGTGAGGGAATGGGATAAAGACAAGGAGAAGAAAGAAAGAAAAGAGGATATAGGGCGTATATACACATTTCCCACTGTACACAATGTCCCCCAAAAAAGTCGTCATCATATGCACATTGCTACAAGGGTTTGACAAAAAAAAAAAAAGAGCATTCCCATCCCTTCAGGCCTAAAACCCATCCATAACCCCAGCGCCAGGCGTACTACTCAAAGTCGGATCATGCTGCTGATGGCCCTGCTGGTGCTGCCACCAGGCACCTCAGCGGCGGGATGAGGCGAGAGGCCCGTAAGAAGAAGCCTGCTGGGCTGACAAGGCCGACATATCTCCCGGCAACCCCGCCGAAATTCGCCCAGTCGAAATTAGGCGTTGCCCGTGTTGGCGAAGAGGTTGCTGTCGTCGCCGACGCTGGGAGGTTCCATGTTGAAGGGCATGAACCAGGCGGTGCTGGGGTCGCCCCAGAAGCCGCCGGGGCCGCCGCCGTTGTTGTTGGTGCCGGCGCCGGTGGAGTTGGGTGGGGCGTAGTTGGAGAAGGCGTCGAGGTTGAAGGGGTCGTTGAAGTTGCCTCCTCCTCCTGCTCCGTCGGGCATGTTTTGTTGTTGTTGGTTATGTAAGGCCTGCTGCGCGCGGTACCGTTGTGATAGTTGGTCGAGGCCGGCGTACGAGTCCATTACCATTTGTCTGTCGAGCTGGGTGAGCAGCTGTTGGGGTGGACCGGAATATAAAGGGTTCTGCGCGGGTTGGAAGCCAGGGTGAAACCGGCTTGTTGATGGTTCATGGCGTCGAGATGTGCAAGGTCATGTATCATGTGACCTTGCTGCATTTGTTGCGACTCAAACGAATGCTGCGTGTTCTGCAAATTGTCCTGTTGCTGCTGCTCTTGGGACATTTGTTGTTGTTGCTGCGGCTGCTGCTGCTGCCGCTGTTGTTGCTGTGCCCCTCGACCTTGAGACGAGCCATTTGCGTTCGCTGCGGCAGACTTCGAAGCTCTTCTCTTTTTCGTGGAATACTTCTTTTGCGCCGCAGCTTGCTGTCCTTGCATCTGAGCCGATCGACTCGGCGGACTGAGCTTGGAGAAGAACTCTTCGACCGTCTGGAGATCACTCTTCTGGCCTAGAACAGCGTCTGCGCCAGGCTCCCTCTTCACCTCCTCTTTGACAGGCTCTTCGTAATCAGTCCCGCTTACGCCATGAGGGTATCGATCAAACCAATCTCCATACTGGAAAATCTCCTTCTCATCTCCCTCCTCACCACCAGCTCCAGGTCTAGACGCAGTGCCCAGCCGCGCAGCGTCGGCATGCCTGCGATAAAGCTCACGCAGGTTTTCGGTGACGAAGTGGAACATGCCCCAATATTTCTTCATGCGCGTCAGGTATTTGACGTTCCATGCCAAGTTCTGCTTGCTCGTTGCCTCTAATTGCACATTCTGACTGAAAGCGCCATATATGTGCACCGTGCTGGAGAAGAAGGCACAATAGCCTGCGAAGGGGGCGACAACCAGATGATCCATGCTCTCATGGACAAGAGCTGATATGGTGTTTGCTGCTTCTAGCGCGGCTGCCGAGGCGGACTGTATGAATTCTTGCGGCATGTCCTTCGGTAAGTGTGTCCGAATCCCAGGCGTTGGAAGCGCGAAGCGGTTCGAGAAGAGGATTGTTTGGTTGTACACTATGTGCATAAACAGGAATTGATTCGCCATCTTGTCGCTTACAAAATTCTCCAGGTTTTCCGTGGTATACTTTAGGCCGTCTGGTAAAGATTCTTTCCAATCTTCAGTGTCTTTGCGAATTGTCTGGAAAATAGATCCATCTTCCCACATCGGCTTGGTATCTCTGTCTTTTCCGCCGAGATTGAGGTAATGCACTAATTTGCCCCAGATGGCTACGATACGAATCAGATACGCAGCCACGCCCATGTTGGCTTTTGCATCACTGACCTGCCCAGTGTCAGGTTCGACAGGGTTTGATACGTTGCCATTGAGGTCCTCGGTGGGACCGGTAATCTCCATCTGGAAGTAGTTCTCTCTGATGGGCAGCTGAGCGCGGATGTATTGCTCCGCTACGAAAATAGGCCGGTCCGTTCCAGAAGAGTTGAATCGATCCATAATGAAGCAACTCCACATTGTTCGTCTCCTGATCTCGCGGTCTGTAAAAGTTAGATCACCTTCGCCGTTCTTGCCCTCGGAGCTCCGACGAAGCTTGGGTCGTGATCAAGGTCCTTATGCAGCTGAAGCGCATATGCCATTCGCTGTGCCATACCGCCAAACATCCAGCTTCGACCGCCTTGACATGTCCCAAACTCATGGAGACCAAGGATGAGGTAGACGATCAGAATAGTGATGTTTGGCGTGTCGTACCGCCTCAGCGCAATGTCCCGCGCGGCACTAGCCCAGCTTTCGCCTCGTAAGAACGCTGGCTCAGTGCGAAGTGCAGGATGATTTGAGAAACGTGCGGAGATACCGCAGACAGCCAACATAAGCACAGGTGGCACGGTCCCTTGTGCCAACTTGCGTGTGAAACTCGGCTTGTGTAGTAAGTGATAACTTTGTCCGTAGACGTAATCGAAGAAGACCTCAGTTAGATGCTCCTGCAGCTCTTTCGGGGGCAGCTTGTCCGCGCCTTCTCTCAGTAAATTTTGTTCTTCAGCCTCGTGCGCCTGCAAGGGTTCATTCTCGGCCGTCGACTGTTGCTGTTCATCGTCGACATCATTGACATGCTTTTCCGGCTCTGGTGGATTCGCCCATTCCTCCAGCTCATCCCCGAACGCCTGGTCTGCACCTCTCTTCTTTGTACCGCTCGGCGGTTTTGGCGGTGCAGGCGGCAAAGGCGGTCTTACCTGCGCGCGTCCCGTGCTCGATACCACTGCCTGCTCCTCTTTGGGCAATATCTTGATGACGCGCTCCTCCATTCTTCTCAAGCGCCTATCCAGCATGGCCATGTAATCTGTTCTGGGCGCTGCCTTTCGTGTCGTGACTTTGTACACACAGGGTATCCGTGATCGTAGACAGTGTTTACAAGCCGGCTTCTCACCGGAGCACCGGATCTTCTTCCGTCTGCATGCTATGCAGGCTAGCGGTAACCTCTTGCGCTCCTTCCCAGCTTTTGTCTTCAGCTCGCTCCAAGGAGGAGGCACAGAGGCTTGCGAGTCATTCGGCTGGCTTGTGTTGGACTGGTTGGTGGGATTGCTCGAATCATTGCTGTCATTCGTGAAGGCGTTGCCGCCGATGCCTCCTCGCCCTTGCGCGGTGGGGCTCGCAGTATCTGACCCAGCCAGGCTATTGTTCCGTTCGAGGCCGGAGTACGGACCGTTACTGCTCATGCTCAGCCGGTGATCATGGTGTCATGTCCGAGGTAGCGGTCATTCCATCGGGCAAGCCGTGTTGCATTGCGCTGCCTGCCGTGTTCATCGACGGCGACGACATCATGCCCGAGTTCATGCCTGACCCAAGATTTTGTTGCATGGAGCCGGCCATTGCAGGCGCACCTGGAGTGTGGGCAGGCGCATTGGGCCGCGGCTGCAACATGCTGTCGATGCTGTAATTGGGCGGGCCTCCGAAGCCATAATCGCTGCTGTTGTGCTGGCCGGGTCCCAGGACTGACGACGTGGGCGCCATGCCGGCCATGTTACTGAGAATGTCCGAGTTCGGCGAGTCTTCCATCGCTTCTTCGTCGTCTTGTTGCACACATGCGCGCGCCAGGCGCTCGGGCGCTGGGGGGGAAGTATATCAATCAACCCAAGCTAGGTGTGAGTTGCGCCCGCAGCCAGAGGGATACCATGGCCGTGATTACATGGAAAAGGCGTCTCGCTTACGCGACCGGTTATTGCGGTGGTCGACAGCGAGCACAGCGAGGTCGTGGAAAGACCCGTCGATCGACAATCAACCCTTCTCCAATTCGCCGAGTCCCGCTGCGGCTTGCGGAGAAGCAGTGGTGGAGGCTGGAACGATGCGTAGCTTGACTGCGCTACACTGCCGGCACCACTTGCGATGAATGGGAGTGTAATGATGAAAATTTTCGCTGTTTTAAGGCGATGCAACAATGATGAAGGAGGTCTGTTGCAGTGAGTTGCGACTTGATCTATTATATGAAAGCAAAACAACAGTATTTGCGCTGAAGGTTTGTCCATTTACTGCCTGCCAGGCTAATTCCGTCCATAATTCCGCGAGAGGGGATCTGCGCATTGACAGTGCCAGTTGGATACAAGTGTGCAAGCGCAAAGCGTAAGGCGGGACCCGCAGAAGAGAGCCATGCGGACCATGCAGGGCACGGTTGGCAACCTTGAACTCTCCATGTCTACTATGCCACACTTGCAAGCCCTTTCCCTGTTGCGGCCCGCCTTCGATGGAGCGCGTGTACTATGTAGCTGTCACAACCACACTGGATGGTATGTTGTAACAAGGGCCAGCTCCGCGGGGGAACGGAGCACGTCATCTCACCTTTCGAAGCACATGCACCTCTAGATCGTTGGTACAAATGTACATGGCCATGGCCCACAGTCAAGCCACTCATCTATCTCACGCGCCTGAGGAGCAAGCCAGGTTTCACCGAATGCAACGTGGGAATCGCGTCTGACCGCGGAGGAGGATCCGATCTTGGGCCTTCTCCGTTCTCCCGCAACGCTGGAACTTGGAAGCGACTTCTCTGGGGTCGAAGCTAGGCCGCTCCAGGTATATGAAAGTTTCTACAACGGGCACCGGCGGGCATGAACGGTGGTGCATGCATGATCCACCATGTCATGATGCTGCGAAGGAACGGCGAATCGACTTTTGCCAGTTCAACGATTGCCAATTCAACGAGTTGGTACTTATGAAGGACGAGATCTCCTGGAATCCATCATCGGCTGCTACCAACGGAATAGAGGTACATGCTGCATTGGCTAATGGTTGGAGATGCAAGTTCAAACCTAAACGCTTGGGCATGATTTGGAGACGCAACAGCAGCGGGACGCAGACAAGGGAAACCTCTCCGCTTGCTCAGCCACCATGCTTTGACTACTGCTGTATGTGCTATACACTGGCGGCATGGTTCGCATAATTCTAGCTGCGCTATATGAGGTTTCGAGATGCTTCACCTCCTTGGATGGCAGAGGAAGAGGCGAAGTACTATGTAGTTCACGGCGCCTGCAAAAGGAACGAGGCTAGGTGCAGGCGCTATCCCGTCCATTGAAATTACAGAGGAGCAGGCCACGCTTGCCTTAAAAGGTAACCACTGCGTCATAAGGTACACACTATCAACATTCAAGGCCACTTCCCATGCTCCTCATGAATACTACCTTATAGACACCGACGCACAACCCCAGTATACATACCAAAGCAAATAACCTCAATTCTTCATCCGTGCGGCGATTCCCGTCAACAAAATGGTCGCGACACGCAACCATCCCAAGGACTTCGACGCGCCGCCCACGGAATCCCCCACGAAACGCTCCACGCGCGCCGACACAGCCAACACAAGGGACTCGCCTACCCAACGCCCGAGCAGCACTTCCAAATCCACCGCCACGACAACGTCAACAAACCATGTAGCGACCTCACCAGCCCGCCTCACCTCTCCAACGCCACGCACCACCTCCACCGCCTCCAAACGCCCCTCATCCCCCACCCCCTGGTCCCACACCCCCTCGAACCTCACCCTCCTCTGGCTCGCCGTCTCCCTACCCCTGGTAATCTGGGACACCGGGTACGTCGTGCTACGCCCACACAGCATGCCCGGCGGATGGCTGCACGCGCCGCTGTGGACGCCGTACGCGCTCTACGGCACCATCGACTACATGTACGGATTCAAGCAGTGGGACGCGCACAACGGGTTCACGCTGGCGCAGGGGAGCTTCAACGCGGTCGAGACGGTCGCGTACGGCGTGTATCTGTACCTGGTGTACAAGTACGGCCGGGAGGAGGAGCGGCAGGGGCGCGGCGCCCCGCGCAGGGATGCCCTGGGGCGACTGAAGGCTTTGGGGGATAGTCGGACGGTGGAGGGCGAGATGGCGGTGTGGGTTGTGTTGTTGGGGTATAGTACTTCGTTTTTGACTTTTACCAAGACGGTGTTGTATTGGTTGAATGAGGTGTTTTCTGGTAAGTCCTTCTTTCTATTTATTTATCTCTTTTTTTTTTTTTTTGGAACCTCTCTTTCTGCTACTAGTTTCCGTAAAAGTGACATTGGGAGTTTGGGCTAACAGGTAGGGATTGTAGGGTTTGAGAATATCGGGCATAATTCCTGGTCGTCGCTGTTCTTTCTGTGGATTGTTCCGAACGGCGCTTGGCTGGTCTTGCCAGCTTATATGATTTACGTGTTCGGACAGGAGATCATACAAGGTCTTCTGGTCGCCACGGATGGCGGGAAGAAGTCCAGGTAGCGTGGTAGCATACCTTTGACGATTTACGAACCCTTTGCAAGCTCGCCCAGTTTCTCCTCGACCTGAACTCTCTCTATGTTGTCCTCTCAAGATGGCGAGCCCAGATGAATTGTTCTTAAGACTAATATCCTCCCTTGCAAATATCTTTTAGAAGAAAACCTCATCTCGACTTCAGCTTCCCCGAATGCTCAACCCAGAACTTATGACAAACCAGATGCATATTCACGCCCTGCACCCACCATTCCCCAAAACTATCCTCCACCGCCGTATCCACCTTCGCCACCCGCTCCTCCCTCTTAAGCCCACACAGCGCACAAGCATGCGGCGCCGTAAACCCGCCTTCTGCCGGCTTCAAAGCCTTAATCGGCATCGCCTCCGTAATCTCCGGCACAGGCGGTAACTTCCTCGCCTTGGGCGCCGAGCTCGCAGCCGTAACCGCGCTCCTCAATTTCCCCACCTGGCTCTTCCACAACCGCAGCACGTCCAGAATCTCGCGGTCTTCCTTCGCAGTCTCGGATCTGTCGACCCCGGCGAGTTTCATCCCGCCTTTGCTGCCGCCTGCTGCCGCGGGCCCGATACGCATCCCCTGTGCGAGGATCTGATCCCGTTTCCAGCGCTGCTTGCGGCCTGCGACGATGTGCGCTAGGGCGATGCTGGTTTGGAGGTATCCCGTTAGGAACTGGTGGGTTGCGGGGTGAGAGAGGAGCATCTGTTTTTGTTTGAACTCTAGTCTGGATAGTGGGGTGAAGAGGGCTTCGTCGGCGGAGGCGAAGATGGAGGGGAAGATGGATAGTAGGACTGTTGGTGGTGGGATGTTGGTGGGGGTAGTGAATTTTGAGAGCCGGTGTCTGGTTTGGGGGATGGCTTGGAGTTTGTTGGTCGCGACTGACTTGGCGCTGATTTGGGGATTGGCATCTCTCGGGAGGGTGCTGATGTACTCGTTTCCTCAAAGTCATCCCAGGCATCATCGTCGTCGTGGGATGTTGACGGAACCGGCGCCTTGCTGGGTTGCTTGCGCGGGGCTGTCCTAGCTGATGAGGGAGGTCGCTTTTCCCGCTCATCCAAAGGTCTTGGAGGGGCATCATCCAACCCCAACAAATCTATGGCTGGACTCTCCGACGACGAACTTCGCTGGGTTTGAGCTGTGCTGACGTTCTGATTGTTATGCGATGAGTCTGGTTTAACTTCGGCAAAGTCACCAAACTCGTCACCTTCTTCATGTTCGCTTAGATCCTCCGCGTCAAAAAGAACGTTTGGATCTCTAGTCGGAGCGTAGCCACTTTTCTTCTTAAGCTTATTTGGTACTCGCGGATCCAGCTTCTGAGAAACCACTTCAGCTGTTGGGGGTGGTTTCGCCGTAGACGGCGCTTGGGGTGCCTGAGGTGCGCTCCGCGGCTGCTTTTGCTGCTCAGCGGCAAAGATCTGTTTCGAGTATGCTACTGCAGCCTCTGGATTAGTAGACAAGTCGCCCAAATCGTCTGTGCCAGCGTCGTATTCGTCGTCATCGCCGGCAGCGAACAGCAGATCCATGTTGCCAGCGAACGGATGTTTTCCGGCGTCCTTTGGCTTTTCTGCAGGGTTTGGCCTAGCCTGCGCATGAGTCTGCTTGCTATGTTGAACCGGCCCAGGCTTCTGCTGCTGCGATGTTGCCGGAGCTTCCTGCGTTGCCGCGACAGGTGCTGATGCATCTTCGAAGTCGCCGAAGTCATCATCATCATCGTCATCTACGTTCGGCGCTACACTGTCCGTCCATCCTGAGGCGTGGGAAGACGCATGCGTGTCTTGTCCAATTTTTGCGTCATGCTTGCCACCTGACTGTGGTTCGTTCTCCAGAGATCCAAAGGCGGCAAAGAGATCCTGAGACATGTTCTAGCTCATCTGAATCCAGTCTCAATGGGGAAGAGCGGCGATACACATGAATAGTTGAAGTCTAAGTCTGATTACAGATTCCCTTAGCTTCTAGCTAGATGGTGATAAGTCATCTGGCCAGCTCTTGGAACGCTCTCAACTTGGGATATGAGTTGCCGTGAGGTGTGCGTCTAGACGAAGACCCCAAACGGCTTGGAAAGCGGAGCCTCGCTTAGTTATCCAACTTGGCGACCTCTGCTTCACCGCGCCTTCTTCTCTTGTCTCCTTGATCAAATACATGATATGTACGAAAAAACCGCCCATCTTACTCTGACAAAGGACAGACAAATGCATTGTGCATGCGGTAGGCGGGGATTCGCGCTGTCCCGCCGCCGCGGCAAGGCATGTTTAGGACCAGTAGAGACACCAGTGATACGTGCAGCAAGCTGCGCAGCATCCTGGACAAAGTAGAGCCAGCGATGCATGCAAACGATCTATGTTGCTGTGACAAAATACAAAGCAGTATGAAGAAAAAGATGAAAAATTGGCTCCGAGGCCTAGGTAATGGCGAGGTTGACCTCAATTCACATCCTGATGTGGCGCTCAAACCGGCATCATTGTCCCCTCCAAGCCAGCTGCCTCGCGCCTTCCTCTGCTGGTGCCCCTGCGCCCCTATGTACCGACGGTCTGCGTGATATCTCAACCATCCACTTCTTTGACAGCTTCAACACCTGGATAACAGACAACTCAATTTACTCGTATCGATTTCATCAGCCATCAACCATGGCCACCCCCGAGGAGGATCAGCCACCACCGACTCCACGCTGTGTTGTCTGCGATGACACCGGTGACGAATACCCTTTGATCCAGCCATGCCGTCTGTGTCGCAGCGACTACTGTCTCCTCTGTTTGGCAGGGATGTTCTACGCGGCGGCCACGTTCAGTGGACGCATGCCTCCTCGTTGCTGCACATTGTTGCAGATCCATACCGCACTTCCCCTTCTTGACGCACAAGACGCTGATACTTATCGCGCCAAGCTGGAGGAGTTTCTGACTCCTGACAAGGTCTACTGCCCGGCGCCGAGGTGCTCAGCCTTCATCCCACCACGCTTCATCACACTAGGCCCGACGAGCCCGCCGTCATCACCGGGGCCTATATCCCAGCAGGAGTATAAGCCGACAGCTCTGAGAGCCTTCTCATGTCCAAAGTGCCACGTGGCTATTTGCACCAAGTGCAAGCACATCGAACATGGTACACAGCCTTGTGATACTACCAGGAGAGATGAGGAGCTTGCCATGCTGAAGCAGTTTGGGCTTAAGCAGTGTCCGAACTGTAAGCAGGCTATTCGCAAGATGTTCGGCTGCAGTCATATTCAGTGTCGATGTGGCGCTCATTTCTGCTATCATTGCCAGCTCAGTGTCCGTGACTGCGATGGCAGCTGTGACCGCTATGACGAGGAATTTGGCGGACAAGATTCTGACGCAGCAACGGCAACCGAAGCAAGCCAGGAATCACAGGTGCAATCGCAGCAGCAACAACAAGCGGAAGGCTACGGAGATGCAGACATCAATGTGGACATTCAGGTGGCGCGCGACGGAATTGCTCCCAACCTAACAACGAATCGTCCAACCGAAGCCATCCCCGAGAGTGAAACCAAGGGTGATCCACACCATGGGCTGCAGTCACAGCATGCAGGCCAACATGACTCTACGGGATCAGAGATGGCGCCTGTCAACTTAGACGGTGGCGGCAGTGTGAGATGGGAGGATTCCGGCTTGGACTTTGGCAGCGAGCCTGATGATAACACTGCCTACCACCAAATTTGGAGCTGTCTCCATGATTTCGTAGAATACCTGCCAATTGAGGATGGCGCCAACCATGGTCGCGAAGACCTCATGGAATGCAACCGCTGCTTCCAACTCGTAGCGCCCTCAAAACTGCCAGAGACACACATCGGCGGCTTCAAAGGTCGGTAGAGAATCGATGGCCGAGACGAGGGTTCATTTGGGTGCTAATTTGTTCACCAGTTACCCCTGGAGCCGTCGAAGATTACATCATCAAAGTTGACGACCGAGCATGGGAGTGTCTCATGTGCAGGCTGGTGACTTGCACCCGCTGCAAGGAGATCTTGGAGTGAAACATGACAGGACGTATGAAGAAGTAAGTGCATTCAGTTCCTATGTGAGATCAGACTTTGAGCATCGGTTCTGGTGTGTTGTACGGCCAGCGGAGGCAACTGGAGTTGCGCGAGCGGCGAGCAGCGAGCAGCGAGCAGTCTAAGAAGTAAAGTCGATCGTGACGCGGGAGAAATCGTGCACAAACCATTCGCCGGTTTCGGTATCATGGGTGATGTTGCTCATCAGCACGTTCCCATCGTTCTGCAACGCACCATTCTCCACACTCCCTCCAGCAACCGGACGACTGAGTCGATTCGCACCCTTCTCCACCGTGAAGTTGGCCAGCGAAACTTCGTACCCGTTCCGCGTGAGCAGGCTCGGCACACCGAAGTATTCGGCGTTTACTTCTTGTGGCGAAATATGAAGCTGATAATAACCCCGATAATAGCCTTCTTGCCATTGCAACTCCTCATTATCTCGAAGCAGGAGACGGGACTGGTTATTGCATTCCGCGATTGTGGAGTCGGCCCCAAAGGGCGACGAGCTGGACACGGCGGCGCCAGCAAACTCCACCCCGACTGCCCCCGAACCAGTCTGGCTGGAGTAATTGCTATGATCCAACCAGACTAGATCAGAGACCCAGTTCAGGTGGCTGTCGCCTGCTAGCATGATGTTATTGTCAATGCCGTGATCGTACCTTTTAGCATCGTTAGCACATTTTCTATACTTGAAACGAGGAGCGGCTTTGACCCACATAGTCTTCAGAGTCCGGTTCTTGTTGGCCATATACCCATCCCATGCATCGGCGTTGTATGGGTCCTCCTCGCTGCCGAACCAGGTCGTGATGTTCACGCGGCTGAAAACGATCTGGCTGCCAATAAGACGCCAGGTTGCTCCGCGGCGGAAGGACTTGACCAGTTGATTGTAAAACCTAATGTCCTCACGTCAGCGAAGGTCTCTACAGGCTGGAAAAGGCTTGCAACGTACCAGTTCTCCTGCAGACTCCCCATCAGCGTACGGCTGGCATGGTTCAACAGCTCAGTGATGTAGTGAGTGTTCCAGCCCAGCGTGGTGATTGAACGGTCGTAATTTCTCGTGTCCAGCATAATGAGATCGAACAAGCTGCCAAATTGGAAGCTCCTCCAGATCCTGCAGAATATCTTGTCAGTACGATGCCATTTCCCGAGCATAGCAGGCTGCAAGGCGGAACTGAGGCGGGTTACCTTAAGTTGTTATCCATGTCGACCTGACGGATCGGCATCCATTCGAAGTAAGCCCGCACCGCGTTCATCTTCCTCTGGTCTACACTGACGCCCATGCCGTCTTCCTCGAAACTATCTTCGGTGTTGTTGAGGCCGGAGAAGCCATCACGGTATCCGTTGTTTGCGATCTCGTGATCGTCCCATCTGGAATAGGAGGTTAACTCTCCGTTTCCGCATTTCCTACGCTGTAGGTATAGTACTGTGGAACTTACGTCGTGATCCATGCGAATTGCTGGTGAGACAACGCAAGGTCCTGATCGGTACGGTATGTTGCGATGCGGCGGCGGTAGTCGTAGAGGGTGAAGATCTCACGTTGCGGTTCCACAGGTCGGGAGTCGGAGGAAGTGGAATACTCGTAAATGTAGTCACCAAGCTGCTCGGGAATTAGTTGGAACACGATGTCCTTTGAAAGACAACGAGTGTGGCGAGAGATCTTACGTGAATGACATAGTCAACGCTGTCCTTGCGTGCTACGTTGCCATACGCGTTGAAGAAACCGTACTATTAATGCATCAGCATAATTTCTTTTCAGACTTTCGAATAAATTGATACGGTCATAGGCTTACCGGAAAGTTACTGCAAGAGTAAACAGCAACGGAAACTTCATCGACATCCTGGTGCCGCCAAGGCGTCGTTTTCGTTCTTCCCAGTGGACTCTTGTTGTCGCTCCCACAGATGGAGAATTGATAGTAATACTGTGTCCACGGCTTCAATCCCTTTGCTTCGACCTTCACAGTGTAATCGATGTCAGAGCTTGTATACGCTCTGCCAGAGCTGACGACATTGCTCATGTTCCGGTCCGTGGAGACGGCGTAAGAGACACAGACGGGGCTGGTGCTCGTGTACACGTACTCCAGCAGCTCATGATTGTAAAGCGGCACCGTACCTCGTACGGTTGCATTGCTTTTGTTGTTATCGAAGTTCGGGCTGGCACGGGTCCATAGGATGACAGAATCAGGATATGGATCGCCAGACGCCACGCCATGGGTGAAGTTGAGCATGCTAGCCTCCATGAAATCGGCTGTAGGGGCGTCGCCACTGCTGTAACTGGCATCTTTGCTATCGCCATATGAACCGCTCCAGTCTGAGTGACCATGGCGTTTCATCACCTTCTTCATGGATAGACCCAAGTTATGCGAGAGCGATGGCGAGCCATGGTTTATGTTGCCGGTCCAGTCGGCCGCGGCCAACGCTGCGAAGGAACAAAGCGTAACAAGGGCGGACACCATCTTCAGCAATGACTCGTGATGGGAATGTTTAGATCCAAAAACATTTTCGCTCACCTTCCAATGCTTTATAGTTGCACGAGTATGAAGCTTACTAGGATATTAGCAAGTTCATGCGGCCAAGCGATTTCCACATGGTGTCCACCTGCCGGGACATTCATCATGACTGCAATGTTCAAAGCATCGTGCTGACATTGTAGCTGTCCCATTGGACTGTTCCTGACGATGCTGATCGCTCTCAGACGGAAAAGCAGACCCCACTCAAGCAACCGCATGTACGATGGACACTTCTTCCTGCAGCCAAGAGAGCTTGGAAGCGGCCGCCAAGCTTGGCAGCATGAACGTGGTGGGCTTGGAGTAGAGGAGTGGACAGAACTCAAGAGGCCAAGATGGACGCCTTTGGAGTCTACAGACCAGCAATTTACTACTCTAGGAAGGTGGCGGGAAAACAGCATGGGCAGGTAGGAGCTATGCGGAAGTAAACTCACATATCAAAACAAACGCTCTCTTGGGAATCAGTGCTCGTCAAGAGCGAGAGAAGCATCTTGGCTGCAGCTCTCGAACACATTACATACATGACTATCTTGTGATACTTCGTTGGGTATTTGCAATTTGAAGAGGGTCATTAAGCCAAAATGCACTTGCGATCATCACCCTAGACCTGCCCTTCTCGCCGCTTGCCAGCCCAATCAATGAACAGTCCCACATCCTTGATAACAGCACCGGGCGTACCGAGCTTCTGCATAAACATTGGCAGAGCGCCCTTCGCATCGCTCGCAGTGCCCATCTCCCACTTGATCTTCCGCATCCCATCTATTATCTCGGCCCTTTCCACACTAGCGTAGATTCCTTGGGTTGGCGAATCGCCCTTGCCAGCATGGTATTTCGCCCCAGGCATGTTGGTAGTGTCTACCGGTATCTGTGTGATTAGAAATTTGCCACCCGATATGTGCATGGCAGTGATGACGAGGACGTTGAAGACTCGGTTGTTCAGAGGCGGAGGGATGTTGTGCACCATCTCCATCAGATTCATCTGGACGTCGGTCCATTCGCTAATCTGGCGGATGTCGCTCGTCCTATCGCCGATCATGTCATCGTAGGAGAGCACAAGATGTGCGTCGCGGACGCCCGGGGTGTATTCCATCTCGTGCTGGCTATGGTTCTGCCTAAGACCTTCGTCGAACTCTTGCCAGCTGGCTGTCCCCTCTTTCGCGGCGTTCTCATGGATACTGCGTCGCACAAACCACGTTTCTGCAACTCTTGAAGCTGGCACTGTAGGATGGACGCAGTTCACTTCTCCGCCGTTGATCTCTCGCTCCAATAGGTCTACCTTTGCATGCGACGGCGGGCTCGGTCTCCCTCGGCCTTTAATCTTAAAGGAAGATGGGATGAAGGCGGCCATGAAGCTTTCGGATTCATTCAATGCTTCAGCGAGAAAGGCAACGAGTTCCGGGCAGTGGGCTGTCACCTGCTGGGGCCCCAGCTCAGGATGTATTGGTATCTCGGACGGCTTCAGAGCTCGCATGCGGACAAGCTTGCCCAGAGGCGGCGGGGCGGAGGAGGCGGTTGGATCGGCCATACTGCCTCGAATGCGTATGAAGTCTTTCGTACCTCTTACGACTGCTGCGCAACAAGAAAATCGTCAGGTGTGTTGGCGCGGTGCATCCGGTAGCTGCCAGCGCTTTGCGCTGACGATGCTGTACTGCCGGTGGCTTCTACGTCATGACCATTACCTTTTTCGATGCTCCGGGCCTGCTGCGGTAGCAGACCGCTCAATCAAGACTCCTACGCCATTGTGGTGTATAGAATACCTATTACCATGCACTTGATAATGCGCATTAGTGACTACCGTGCAAGAGTCCACTCGATGTCTCGTGAAGACGTGGGCCCAGTGAAGAAGATGCGTCGTCCTCTGCTGCAATGGATGAGTTGCTATTCTCGTTTAGCGGCGTCGCCATGGCAACAGCTTCCGCTTCCGAAACAACAGATCCCCAGAATACTGTTGTACTCTCAGAATTAAGGAGAAGAATGTAGCGGCATCTTTAGCGCATGATGGAAGAACATGCGGAGCATCTTATCGGCGGCATTGCTATTGCTAGGCAGATCAATGTTGCAGACCTGAAGAGCAAGTCTGGATCCAAGCGCAAGCGAGTAGACCACGCGCCGGAAATTCCTTGGACCGTGTCAAGATGCAACAGGTTGCTTAGAACACTCACTTCCCGCATTGCTATATTACAGAGACTAGCTGCAAGCAATAGATTGCTTCTTGATAGCGACAGCAGACACGATGCAGTCAAAGAGGAGCCGGCTATTGAGACTGTTGCCGCTGCTACACCATCAAAGGACCCGGAATGGTTACCTCAACTTGGCAAAGGCCAGCCATCTCGAACCTATGTAGGACGTACGAAAAGCTCCCGATTAAACGATCGCAAGCGCACAGTAAGCAAAGCGACGCAGCATACAGCCGGGCTTTCCACACCCGCTGTCAAGCGATTGCTAGACCCAGGGACCTTTTCTCCGACTCCCAACAGCAAAACGATTCCTAGACCGAAGCTTGGAGGTCCAGACAGGAAAGCCAGGAGCCATTATTCTCTACCCATCAAACCCTCTTCGGCTGCCGATGAAGCCTACACCAATATCGTCACAGCCTTTGGCTCATTCCTACACGCCACAAGGCCAGGGGTCCCATCGTCCCGGAAAGGAGCCCGCTCACTCATGAGCGCCTGCTTACGCAAAGTCCCTGCATATGTCCAGCTAGAGGAATCGTGCGCGCAGGACGAAGGCGCAAATGAGGACGGGGAGAGAGACATCTCGAACGAAATCTACCAGGAACTGGAAGCGTATGGATCTACTTCTGGAAATGGCTGGACGGGACTTCGAGAGGTCGCTCGCGCGGATGGAGTTGCGAAGCTGAAGGATGCTATCGAAGGGGGCTTGATCCCTGGAAAGACAATCGAGGCGTTGATACAGGCTTGTAGCGTGCATGAGGCGATTGCTGAAGGGCAGCAAATCGCGGATAGCGCTCTCCTGCTCGAGAGAAATGGACGGGACAGGATTCTGGAAAAGTATTTGATGTTTGCGAAAGAGAAGAAAGCTGAGGCTATGGTCCTACGTACATTAGAACTCGACCTCGATTCCGATGTGCTCATTCACGCGCATATTCGGCAAGAGCTTTTGCACGTTGTTTTGCGCGCTGCCACCCGGCCTTCAGACTGCCCGGATGCAATAGTATGCATACAGCGTTGGCTTGACAGAGCTCGAAGCGGTTTCATGGAGAAGCAGTCCGGCCTACGTGACCTTGCAGTTCTTCTCGCAGCCGCCAGCCTAGGGCAGAGTGGCGAGAGTGAGACTTCCTGCGATCGCGGACAACACCTGCTTAAGAGCCTTCAACGGATAGCCATTAACGTCCTGTGTCGCAACGGGGTTCACCAGATGTATGGCCAGAAACTCGAACCGGTAGCCAATTCGTTTCTGCTCGCCAGCGTCGTTGCTAGTCTTCGAGTCAATCGAAGGAGAACGCCGCTACTTGAATACGCACCAGAGGAAGTGATCCAGACGCTGCTGCCTCAAGCTGACATTCGAAGTGGTGATGAGACTTTCATTACTGATGTTGCGCTCTGCATCACTCGCTGGGATACGGCGTCTGGCGATTCCTTCTTCACTGCTACGACAGGAGCTCTGCTGGACCTGGGGTACAAATGCACTCGAGAGAATGCGAAGTCCGTCAGGAACTTAGTCCTGGCCAACGTGCGGGCTTACTCAGAAAGGCGACAGGACAAGGACATCCTGATGTTCGCAGAGGAGATCGAGGACATAGTAGCAGACTGCGATGGCGACGATGCCAAAGTTCTCAAGGTCAGAACGCCAGCGCCGAAACCCAGCAAGCGAGACATGTTTCGGTGGGAAGAAGGGCTGTGCGAGTGGATTGCCAAAACGCCGCTTGATGGCGTAGCCGCGAAGAAGCTTGAGCTGGGACAGAAGACACCCATCGAGGACCGTAAGGATTCGAAGACATTTGCGACTTTGCCAACACCTCCTGAATCTGACGATCCGTCAACGGAACAGATCCCACACGCTCTAGCCGACAAGGAAGCCGGCCCTCGTCGCTCGTTCGGCAAACAGAAGCGCAATTCGACGCAGACAAATGTCAAGCGGCCCCAAAAGAGAGCCAGCGTGCCAAAGACCGTTTCGCCTGATGAAAAGGAGAACTTGGTACCGAGTACGAAGTATGAATCAGAGAGCGAGCTCGATGAACTGGCTATGTCCGCCAAAAAGCCTCGCTATGCTTTCAATCCCCCCAAGCAAGCGCGCCAGAGCCATGGGATCGCGTCGAAGCGGACATCTACTGGAAGCAGCACTGCTTGGGAAGCAGGAGATCTGGGCAGCGAGGATGAACTCTGCCTTTGACGAACCGTACCTAAAGTCGGCTAATTGTTCATATGAGAGAGAGAGACGCTAGATCCGGCTGTACGTATGCCCGCAGGTGGATCCAAAAGCATGAAAAAATTTGTCGTCCAATTCTACTTCCTACCTTCTACCATAATGATATGATAGCCCTCGCTAGTCTTGCATTCCGCCCACTTAGGGCTCCCCGTTGTAGAAGCCTCGAGCTCGAACGCTACAGCTTCGAATTCCGGCATCAGACTCCCCTTTGTCTTCCAGCCCAGTGACCCGCCTGCTCGCCAATCATTAGCATATACAGCTAGGGAAGGCATCAAAACAAAATAAAAGATATTGCTTTGGGGGAAAAGGAAAAGGTGTGGGGTGAAAATGAATTACCCTGTCGTGCCTTATCCTCCGAGAATTCCCGTGCAACTTCGTCGAATTTTGTCCCGTTGTTCAGTCTCTCGACCGCTTGTTCCTTCTTGCTGTGCTTTTCGCAGAGGATGTGGCGGACGTTGATACTCTGGGCGCCTTTTGCCTTGCCTCCACCTTTTTCGGCGCCGGCGTCTTTGGCCTTGCCGCCCTTGTCGCCACCTTTGCCTTTGGGTGCCATCGTGTGAAGCCCAGTACTTTCCAGAGAAGGGGGCCTGGTTGTGGCACGCGGACTGTGATTGTCTCGAAAGTTAGCTGGGCTGCTGTTTAGCCAATTCCGTAGGTGAAGCGTGGTGGGGCGAGGGTAGTGCTTTGCGCTAAATGGCATACCGTGGGGCACGCAGTCAGGTACAGCCGCCTCGCCGCGTGGTCACCAACAAGGCGGTGTTTTGCACTACAGCTCTATACATTCTGACTTTGACTTTGCCTGACGCAGCCCGATTAGACAGGACAATCGTGGAATCGGCAAATCGTGAACATCACCTTTACGGTCATCCTAGTCTTCCGTTTCTCCCTCCAACGCCAGAAACCAGCGAGGCTCATAATAACCTTGTTCTCTGCGCATAGTGGTTTTTGAGGAGCACCGGCCAAACGACTTCAGTTCAAGGCACTGCTTAAGAGTCTATTCGAACAACGAACAAATATGGCGTCCGACGAAGGTGCCTCTCCACGCGAACTACTACTCGAAGCCTGCCGCCGCGACAACACCGAACTCCTGCACGACCTTCTAGAATCCGACCCTTGCAACGGGAAGAGCGAAGACATTGCCAACTTTCTCAATACGTCTACCGACGCCCTGGGCCAGAGCGCGCTCCACATCGCGGCGCAGTATGGGAGCTACGAGGTCTTGGACATGATATTAGATCAGGAGGGCGTCGAGATCGACGGGCAGGAGAAGAGAGAGGGAGACACTTGTTTACACAAAGCGGTGCGCTATTGTAACGATCTGGCTCAAAATGCTTGGGAGGAGGGCAAGGCGTGCGTGGAGATTCTGGTGGATGCTGGCTGTGACCCGAGGTAGGTGCACCCAGAGGTATGCATGAGCTAGAGATTTTACATGATGCTAATACCAGATGGCAGAATACGGAATAAAGCGAAGCTTCGGCCGATTGATCTTGTCGATCCTCGAAACCAAGATCTTCGGACGGCCTTGCAGACGGCGGAGATGCAGACGATGGGTGGTGACACTGTTGTTGACGATGATGACGACGGACCCGATGGGCCGGGCAGTGAGAGTGATTAGAATGCCAGAATAGAGTCTCGCTTAAGGCGTATTAGCGATCTATGCATAGACAGGATAAGTCTTCGACTCGAATGCGAGGTACGAGATGTATTGTGTCCTGGCGCGAGATAAAGTTCTTAGGTAAGCGAGGGCGTGGTAAGATTTCATCTGCGCAGCGAAACTTTGACAGTGCATTGGTCTGTCCCCAAACTGCTCGAAAACAAGTCCGCCACTTATGAAGGTGTCGAGCGAAGTTATGCGACTTAGGAGACTGTACATGGAGGATATGCACGGCGCACGGTAGATCGCACTTTCCCGTATCGGGTAACGCTCACATCTTAAAGTAGGTCACTCGGTTGATGAACAGCCGTACCAAATCTCACGCGAGGTTCCATTTGTTTTTTCCAGAAGAACACTTCCTAAACTTTCTTGCTCTCAGAGATAGAAGGTAGGTAGTCAGCTGGATCGCCACTGAGGATACTTCATCGGGTAGGCACGCTGAACCACTAATCTTCACCAATCACCTGGACGGGTCACGGGGCGGATACTCTTCTGCCAGCGCATCTTTGCCACCCTATCGCCGTTGCAATGGCACCTCAAAACGTGTCAGCTTCCGGCGGTCGCAAAAGGCCAATGGAGATCCTTTCTCTTGGTCCCTCCCGCACCGCAACGGCATCTATGGCCGCGGCTTACGAGGTCCTGGGCGTACCAACGTATCACGGCTATCGCCTTATCACTTATCGTAAGTTATCCGTCGCTGCAACATTGTTGAGCCAGGACACATTGCATTGAACAACGGTGGCCAGTTGCTAATCGCAAGCAGCTGAGGAAGGTGCCGCATGGGAACGGGCAGCCGACGCGAAGTTCTTCAACAAAGGCCGACCATTAACCCGAGAAGAATGGGACGAGGCGCTCTTCAAGGACTTCGCAGCGCTAGCGGACATTTGCTTCATGTTCTGGGAAGAGCTTCTAGAAGCCTATCCCGAGGCGAAAGTCGTGCTCGTCGAGCGCGATGTCGACGCATGGTGGAAATCATTCAGCGAGGGTATCCTTCCCGGCCTTTACTCCAAGAAGGTCGATTTTATCGTCAACTATGTCGAGCCCGCTGTCGGTCCTCGGACGGCGCACGCTTGTCGTAAGATGTATGGTGGCTACTTGGGTTCAGGCTGGGGTCCTGAGCAGTTGGAAGTCATCAAGGCCAATGCCAAGGACAGATATCGAGAGCACTTCAAAAGAATCCGAGAGGTTGTGCCGAAGGAGCGCCTTTTGAACTACGAACTCGGTTCGGGTTGGGTAAGTTGATCTGTCCGTGGCATCCCGTGGCTGCATCGCTGACTTGTTGTTGTAGGAGCCGCTCTGCGAGTTCCTGGACAAGCCTGTGCCGGATGTGCCTTTTCCGAGGGTTAACGAAGCCGAGATCGTTCAGCGTAGGATCAAAGAAGCGACGACGGAGACCATGATGGGTGGTATCCGAGCATTGGGTCTGTATGTAATCGCGCCCATGGCTGTGGTGGGTGCTGCGTGGTACATGCGCTCTTTACGTTAGACAGTGCGGCCAAACACCACAATTTCAGCTTGTCATAATTGAGATTCTCCAGCAGTGGCAACTCTCTATGTCAGCCGGACTCAACGTTATACGGGACCATACAGGCTCACGACCAGAGCGATTGCTCGCTACATTGCGCGCAAGCTATTCTTGAACATCTAGTGGCTGACTGCAGACCACCCTTGTCTCTTTACTCAGCCGCAGTCTCTTGCTGATAATCGTCACAAGCACAAACAAGATTACCAAGCAATAAACAAGAAAATACGGCTGACTACTGCAGAAACCAAGGATTGCGGCATGTAAGCAGTGTACCGCTTGCATTGTCAGCACGAATGCATGTAGCTGGATGTCACGATGAAGGCTGCAAGGGGTGCATGGTTCTCTCGTGAACCTATTCCAGAGTATCTACAAAAGTGCTGCTCACCCTCAGGTTCTGCTGAAAAAAATCGCACAAACCACAGCAAGCACCGACACGAACTTACTTCTCCAAACTTTAGCGCTCAAATGGCCACTCCACGCTACGCCCAGCAGCAAGTACCTTATGGTGCTCCTCAGGCCTATGGCCAGCCTGAACCCCAGGGTCAGCAAGGCTACGCCGCCGAACAGCAAGTCTATGGGCAGGAACACCAAGGATATGGTGAGGAAGACGCTCAGTACGCACACGAAGACCAAGGCTACGAGCATGAAGAGGGCGAAGACCAGTATGCCCAGCATCCGCAGGACCCAAATGTCCAGCAAGCAAACGGCGAAGCGAATGCCAAAGGCATGCCTGAGCAATCCAATCCAGAAATGCCACAGGCCGACGACTCTCAGGCGGGAGAGGCAGAACTTCCAGCACAGAGCCAGAAGACCCAGGCACCTTTCCAGCCCCGTCGCCACTTCCCCCAGGACCCTCACCATTCGAAACTCATGTCCCACTTCCACGACATCGCCGGTAAGCCACTTCTTTCCAAAGACGAGCCTTTAGCTCCAGGACTGACATCCCCGGCTCTACAGAACACGGTCTCACCGATGACCACATCCACAGCATGATCCACGTGGGCTCGTACTTCCTCGCCACGCTAGCCAAGCACACCGGCATGGCCGCTGGTCATAAGGAAGAGGTAGCCGAAGCGCCGAAGACGATCCAGTCCGTCCCCAATGCTCAGCAGAAGCCTGCTGGTAAGCCGGTCGGTTCGTCGCCGGCTGGAGCTCGCCAGCCACCGGTGAAGCCGTCTCTGAACAAGAGCGCTCCGACGCTGGCGGGTAGGCCGGCGGTGCCTAGGAAATAAGCGGACGTTAGGATGATGGATACGAGTGGTGAGGTATGCGTTTAGGTGATTGGGGTAGATAGTGTAGTATTGATGTTTACCAATCGATTTTCCCGTTCGTATCTTTTGCTTTTACCCCTGGCTCGTGAAGTTGTTCCGGTTATAAAGCTATTGGATGACATGCGCAAAGCCCATCGGCCATGCTTGTTGACAGGTAAGCTTCGGATGCATGTCAGCTCGGGGGCTGATCATGTCAAGCTCGAGAAGCTTACATTACAGGAAGAATGCTTGTCTGTGATGATTTCAAGTTCTTCCGTTCTGTGTGCTATATGTGTGAAGAGTCCATTGGACAACTGAGTCGAGCTTTGCAGGTTCCTTGCTGTGAAGTCGAGAATTAAGGTCGACTGGTGCTGCTTGTATGAAGATCTTCACACACAAATGGCAGGCCATGATCCTCATAGTTAAGTATTGGATTGTCGAATAGTTCAGAATTTATCTCATTAATTGTCTCTGGATGAGGAGCAAACGGCGCACGAAAGTGTTTGAGTGACGCGAAATTAACGATAACCAGTCTACGTTTGGCTCAACTTCTATCTCCATAAGATTGAATCTCGCCAGCGACAACCACCAAGCAAGCCAGTCGCACTATGGACAACCCATCACTTTGAGAACGTCACCTTACTCCCATTGCGCTTGAAGTTGCCAGTAAAAGCCCAATTCAGATACCCTCCATCACCCTTGAGCTCGAAGTCGCCAGAATCGAAGATATAGCAAGTATAGGTTATAGTGTTTCCAGAGGGACACTGACAGGGAAGCGTGGACTGCTGGCTATTCACGAAGTTTTGGGTATGGTTCCTTGCGGCATCAGTCAGCACCATGTTCCTTCTTAGACAGCGAGATCGTGAGAGAGCACTCACGGATAGACGATCATGATATTCCTGCCAGGATTCTGTGAGCTCACTTGACTAAGAGTGGACTGCGTCCAGGAATTGCGGAATTCTTGATCTATGGTTCCAAAAGCGTGAGAGTCTCTTTGGGAAGAGCATTGAGGAGGAGGGACCAACCACTCTTGTTCGATTGGATTGCTCCAATGCCGGTTTGGAGGATCTGAGGAAACTGCAGACAAATCGGTCAAACATGTTTTTGTTCTTTGTGCGTTGCTTTACTCACGATAGCACCAGCGAGCTGACCAAAGGCGGCGGCCATTTCGTCAGAATCCGATGAACGATGGATCTTGTCGTGAATGAAGGAATTGAGTAGTTGTTCTTTGATGCGTTTGGGATGTAGTCAAAGTTGCAACACGACCGTAGGGACGAGAAATACCAAGAAGCCCACACGGTGCCCTTTAGAGGGCAGCATTGTATCTGAGCGATGGCCTGAGTGACTTGCGGCATCTCACAGTGCCATTTACTTGCATACCCCGCTACTGAACCAGCATGTGATTACCTTGCGCCTGCTTAGAATGGTTCGCTTACAAAGTTCGTCTCGATATGTCGAAGGTTGCACACGGGACGCGATGTTGCGGGGAATATCACTGCGGTGTCAGATTTCATTATAATTATACGAGATAAGCGCTTAAGCAAGTCAGCGATATCCTTGCTAGTAACTCAGCTTACTTACAGATAAGTTCCTTCCATGACAGATCTCAGTCTTCGAGATTGCAGTTTCCAAGCGATGACAGAGCATCTGCTCACCCCAAGACCCCGAGAGGTCATTTTATTTGCGCAATGGCCATTAGATTCAGCATTTGTTTCTGGAGTTCGCGTCCTGAACTTTTGGAAGACCACCTGAGCAGAGGATGGTCAATCACTCTCGCAAACATTAGCATGGCATTTTTATTCTCAGAAGTTGAATGAAGAAAGCCGCAACCATGATGCCAGCTAACATTGAAGAGTCCTTCCCTAGCAAGACCCAGCAGAGACGATTTCAAGATGGGAGATGCTGAGGATTCTAACAAAGGCTAGAGAGCGCAATAGTCATCCGGACGAAGAGCCAGCAGCAGATAAAGTGCCCGCCTTGGATGGACTGGATTTGGATGGGCCAGTCGATGCTTCGACCATCGAGAAGCTCAATGTAGCTTTGCACGCACTTGCACAGAAGCAACAGATCCAGCAAGATTCCTCAATGAGTGAGCCGCAGAAACAAGCCGATGCACCGTCAAAATTGCGTTCTTTGATGCTGCCGCTTGCTGTGGCCCAGGCGGAACACAACGATGCTGTGCATCTTGCATCTGGATATCTGGATCCAGATATGCTCTTTGTAGAACCTGCAACGCTGAAGCGTTCAGCATCTGCACCTTCAGCGAGGAGGGGACGTCTGAAATCAGGACATGGCATTGCTTCGACTTCGAAGCTTGGGAAAAGCGAAACGCCCGACAGGGAGTCGCAAATCACAGATGCTGCTGCTCGTAGGGATCCCCGTGATCTAGATGGTGGCCGAGACCATGTGAAGATCGACTCTTCCATGAGCACACCCATGCAACAAGGACCACAATCAAGCGTCTCAAGGTCAGCTAGGGAGCACCGAGATAGTCCTACCAAAGCGAAAGCAGGCCATTTTCAAGGTTCCTCTGCCACAAAACGGACTTTGCCATCCAGCAGCGCTGGAGCAAGAAACATTGCGCCAGAAGGCATGGGAGGCGATGAGCGGGGCCAACACGAGAGAGCAATTAAGAGCCACTCTCAACAATCATTGCCCAGAGGAGGAGACAAAGCCTTTGACTCTATTCAGAAGCCGACTCAAAGACCCATCGAAGATCTTCGACACGAGCGGATGACTCCTGCAACCCGCCGACCGCCGTCTGAGAACTCTTCTCAGGGAGCCGTACGGCGACAAGGACCTGATCCGTTGGAGAAAAGGCTGAGCGGTGGTAAGTCACAAGACCGGCCCGTGAGAGATCTTCATGAGAAAGAGAAAACGGAACAGGTACCACCGTTGCAGGGTCCTAGGACCCCAGCATCCCAGGCAAAACAGGATCTGGCAGGCCACGCAGCTTCAGGTACCTCGGGTAGATTGCCTTCTTCCTCGAGCCCTCCGTCTGATCATCCAAGAATTGCCAAGGGTCAACTCGATCGCCACCAAGAAAAGCCGCTAGTGCCATTGCCTCGCCAGACGGGATCAAAGCCTACGGAACGTCCGCCAGTCGTCGATTCGCAAGTACCCGCAGCAAACCGGCATGCGCCAGAAGGATCTGGAAGCAATCAAGATCACCATCGTGCAACGGCGACCCGCAAGCTTTCCGCGCCAACGGGCAGCAGAATCAATAGCAAGCTCGTTGGTCCCTCAGAGTCACAACTGCGGCATCTTCAGACAGCAAACCCAAGCCAAGCTACTATGATACCAGCGCAGCGCCCTTTACCAGCACAACAAGCAGCACCCTTGCCATCTAATTCTGCACAGAGACCTACTGCTCCGGGTCTGAAACCCCTAAGGGACTTGCGAGCTGTTCATGAAGTCCTTTCCCGCCCAAACCCGCAGCACCAAACTGCGCCATCCAATCCAAGAAGTGTGAAGACGAGCTTCGGACCATCATCGCCTGCTGTCAGCCGATTTGAGCCTGGATCAACGGCGAGACCGACGGAGGGGAACCACCAGAATGCCGACTTCGCCCGGCGTCTCTCGAATAGTGCAGTCGCCACACCACTTCGTGGCCAAGAACACGCCGGACCATCAGCTGGGGATCGACCTCTGTCCGAGGGAGCAAGGCAGCCCAAGATCCGCACAGCTGCGACCATATCACCAACAGTACCCGAATATCCCCAGCGCATGCCACAGACCAACTCTGTCACTGGAAACAGTCCTTCGGCAGGGCCAAGTCCGAACAAGCAAGCAACCCAATCCCCGCCCTGGACTCCTAAAGATTCCAGTACGCTCTCCGTGCACGGTACGACAGATCCTAGAGAGGAGCAAGGAGACGATGATATCGAAGCCAGCTTACCTTCGACCTCCATAGAGCTAGTCGATGGGGACTTCACCGCAGATGAGATGTTCGAGCTTTTCTTGGCCGGTAGGTTTCCTCGGGATCTTTCGAGCCAGACGAATAGCATCAGTATACTCCAACGTAAGTGTGAGAAATTCGACAGATGGGAGAGCCCTGGCTTAGCTGACATGATTCTCTGGTGTAGTTATGATGAGAGGGGCGCTTTACTCGGCCCAGGGTTGGCTGGGGAAGGAGACGAGGAAGGCGAGCGTGGCCATTGCCGAGGGGTTTGGACTGCTCTAGGCGTATTGTGGGAAATTGACAGTAATTGAAGTAGCGCAATCGACTTCAAGTCGACCTTCGGGCTGTCCTTAGGATAGTCCATGTTATTTCGAAGTTGGCTTTAGTCATGCGCTCTGGCAAGCTCCAATACAGATAGCGATTCCGTAGTAATATCTGGTCGGAACTTGACCACTTGTGTGTCGTGGCCTGACAGAGCCCTACAATTCGAGACGTACAGTGCTGTCTCGATCAACAAGATGGTGTTAGCATGCCTGCGCCCGGTAATCTGAAAAGGCCGCTGCTTGATTCCTCCTAATTCAAGCATCAATCCGATGACCCGCCTGGTACCAACTCCAAATATTCAGACCAATCTTCGTTCCGCTCGTAACCGGCATTCCAGCATGGATAGTATCCTTATACCCTCTGCCATCCTGATCAAAATTGGTCCAAAAGACCGCGGCGCCTTTCCTAGGCTTGAAAGTCACGCCTTGCTCAGAAGTCTCCCCACACTCGATGAACTCGCACCATTGCTGACTTTGAGGCGCCTGCATACGAGGGAAATTGGTTCCGCCACCGACGCATTCGGCAGAGACGTAGACCATGAAAGTGCTCACTCGCCGTGAGGTCCTCGAAGCGGTCGCCCAGTCGTAGTGGTGGGCGTAGTGGCCCGTCTCATTGTACCTCTGCGTCCAGAGACGCTCGATGAAGGTTTCCTGCGGCCAGCCTTGGATGTCCAGGGCGCGTTGCTCGATACATTGGACTATCTCATCGCGCTGGATGAGCGCCTTCTCCGATTTCCGGACGGTTTCGTCCGTCGTCTCAACGCCTTCGTTGACGACTGTGGAGACTTGCCATTTGTCTTGGCTGTACTTCGTCAGCTTGTAGCTTGGGGGATCGGACTGGGAAGTGAAAACTCACCTAATGCGAACGAGATGTTCCGTCTCCTCCTCGCTCAGAAAGCCATCGATGTAAATGATTAGCGGAGCAGTGGAGAACACATGGACGTCATATTTGTGCTTGCTGCACTGAAGATTGCTTTGTGGATATACGAGCGATTCTACTTTGGCCTTGGCCACCGGGACTTCGCCTTGCGTGGAGACTTCAGAGATGATGCCAGCAGGCAGACCTGGAGCTCCTAGCAAGAAGTATATGACTGCTGATATTATACCGACTTCCAAGAATGTCCGCCAGCGAATGCCCTGATGGTCAGCCATTGTTGTAGAGAGAGGAAGAATGCGAGACGATGCCTGCAATGAGTTTCGTGATGTCGGCTGTTGAAAGATCCGACGGCACTGGACCGTGCGCGCCCGTCATGCACTCGGCACCTTCAAGTTCACCATTGATCATGCTCAAGCGTGGGACGATTGCAACATCATTTGAATGCAGCCGACTTTTCCCCTTCGTAATATGGCGAAAGCTATTTCCTTTGTCAAGTAAATCTCAGTAAGCGGAGAAGATCACTTGAAACCTCACAATGAACCGATTTCTGTGGTGCGAGCGGCATTTATGTCTGGACTCATGAGTAATCATCTCTACAAGTAAAGAGGTCGCCGTAGCGAAGGCGCCTGGATATTGGAACGCTTTAGATGATACATGACGAAGTGGAGTTAGCTTAGCTACCTTCAACCGGCCATAATGTCGATGTCCGGCAATTTATATGAAAAAGAATAGGATCCTTCCAGCTTCGCATGTTCTCGCCTCGTAACACGCATAGTTGTTACGATAACGGGATAAGGCAGATTGCGAAGTCAGCCTCCCAGAGCAGCCGTTTCCGTATGAGGCGAGAAGTACATGGCCAAATGGCCGTCAATGACTTGCCTCTGGGGAAGCGTTTAGCAGAGGCTAGAGCACTCAGAACTACTGCCCTAAGAAATGGCCTTTTGGTTAGGCAATGAGTCCACTTCCAATGCAGTACTCAAGATGAAGCCCGGTGGAGCCATATGAAGCACCGAGGAATGGACGTTCAAGTGCAAACAGCTTCTGCCGCTTCTACATATGGAATCTGACCTGCGTAGCTTGTGCAACTGTGGTGACCCTCTTTATGCGAGTTTGGCGGCCGCCCGTTAGCGTATGCAATCTAGCAGCCATCCAAGAGAAAGTCTACGATTCGGTGGTAGTTTGCAAATAAGGCCCAGTCCGTATTCCGTCATGCAAATCATCAGCGATATAGGTGCAGGTAGCTGCGAGGGTCAGGCCATGTAATCAATCTAATGTCCATGATGCTCAAAGCCCTGCTCCGAGGGCCGAAGAGCATCCATTAGTGCGAGCTCGTTCACGTCGAATGAAAGAAAGTGGATGAGTCCGAGTATGTCTATGTCAAGCAACATGTACGGCATCTCGGCATGAAGCGAGATGTGTCGATGTAGTCCAGACCCTAAGGGCGGATTCCAGAGTGGCTGTCGCCTTCCGAGGGCCGAAGAGCATCCAGTAGTGCACCACCATGAGGCAGCGAATCATTCTCATTCCTTTCAAACAATGCTGTCGATCTCGTGCCTGGCGAAGATGTGCAACGCGCAACCGCCAAGAGACGTACCACCAGCGTGCAGCTAGATCAGTCTGCCAGCCGATCGGGTCTGTTCAGCCTCGGGGTGTCCACGGACCGACCGAGCCGCGGCTGGGCAGTGCTGACACCTCCCAGCCGAGTGGAGGAGGTACACTCACCTTCGCGGAGAGCAATCAGAACCAACGGAATGGCTCCTGATTTGCCAGCTCCAACACAGCACAGTCGTACGAGGACATAATGCTCACAGGAAGCCATAAAAGACCAACCAGACGACTGCGTACAGATGATTACTCAACTTCACTCGTCACTTTCTATCCCCTGGCTCTCCGCGGAAAGCTTCGCGGGGAGTATGAAGAGATTGAAGCGTCTGATCTGCAGAATCGTGTTCGCAGACCTGAGGTGTGATCCCACTGTACCACAATTGACTTCCCTGCCAAGACACGAAGTTGGATTCTCGCGCCAGAAGGACTGCCACTGCTGGATGTTGCCAGCCTGACAGCCTGCCAGCCCTGCGACTCTGCAAGCTGTGGAGCCAACTGGAGCGATGCCCGTTACAGTAAGAAGTAGATCCCTCGTGGTCTGAACCCTGGCGTAACGCGCCAGCAAGCTAGCCGTTTGTGTGGTTGTTCGGCTTGGCGACTGCGGGATTAATTCATCCAGCACCGATTGTCTATACCTCTGTTGGTCCCATAGTGATAGTCGAGGCTGGACCGGCGAGACGAGCGTCAACTCATTAATCACCACGTGACATTTTTGCATTGGGATTGTCTAGCGAATGCTTCGTTCCGGATCACAGCTGAATGTGAATGCTCGCCCAAAACGACAGCTTTTGCCACCATTCCGCCGCCCCGCTTTCCCCACCTTCACCCGCGATGCGATAGCACGGACACCACTGATAGCCCGACACCCGGCGAGACGCCAATGTACCTACGGGTAGCAGAGGCGGGTTCAGTTTCAACCTCTTCCCATCCGACTTCACTTCATCCCTAGTCGCAATCTTGTGCCTGACGAGGAGTCCACGCGATCTGTACGCGGGATCGTTCGGTGGCACGAGGACAAGCCATTCACTGACCTGACCGGCTGACAGAACAGTGGTGCCCCGCGAATCGTGACCGCATCATCTTCGCCGATCACTTGCCCTACTGAAGCTCACCTTCTGGCTTGTTGCGTTTCGAAACATCATACAGACATCTTAACCTAAGGCTTTCCTAGGCCTCAAGGAGACCATGGCTTCTAACATAGTTCCTCGGACTCCATCGGCGAATCTCATACTCCCATTGGATCGCCGCAAAGCGCTACCGTTGCGCCTCCGCCATACAATGAGCAGCCGCAACAGAGATTGAAGGGGAGACAGAGGCTGATGGCTGGGCTGCAACGTATGTCCTCGAGCCAGTCGCTTGGTCGCCTGAGTAAGACCAGGTCGAGGGGATACAGTGCAGGCGGAAAGGCGTCGGCGTCGTGTATCTCGCTGCACTCCACACAGTCGCTCAATTCTCCTTCCTTGGGCCAGACCCTCAACTCGGAACTCGCCACAGCATACGCCACAGCACCTACATCTGCGACCAACACGCCAGGTATTCAGATCCCGATGTTTGAGGAGAGAGCTAGATGGCGGTCCATGTCCAATCTCGATGCAAAGACCAGTGCCGGCTTGCCAACCGATGTGCGGCCGACAACTCGCTCAGGTCTGACGCCTGGTATTGCTGAAGTAGACGAAGATTACTTCTCTCGCCCAGTAACGAAGAACCCGAAGCCATCAAAGCCGCAGCGAGACTTCAATTTCTGGCGAGACCTGCCTTCAGAGCTCAAGATGCAGGTCCTGATGTACCTGCAGCCCAAAGAAATCGTTCGCTGTTCCGTGGTTTCCAAGGGCTGGCACAAGATGTGCTTTGATGGTCAGCTCTGGAGCAACCTGGACGCGGCAGACTTCTATCAAGACATACCTGCTGATTGCTTGGCGCGCATCATCACATCGGCAGGACCTTTTGTGCGAGACTTGAACCTGCGAGGTTGCGTCCAGCTTCGAGATCAATGGCACATAGCTGGCCTCTCAGATGCGTGTCGGAACGTGGAAAACATCTCCCTGGAAGGGTGCAAGGTTGACAAAACAACCATCCACAACTTCTTGTACTCCAACAGCAAGCTCGTACATATCAATCTATCTGGCCTGGCAGGAGCAACAAATTCAGCGATGAAAATCCTTGCACAGAATTGTCCGAAGTTGGAGCACTTGAATGTGTCCTGGTGTAACAACATTGACACGAAAGGCCTGAAGATGATCGTTGAGGGTTGCACAAATATCCGGGACTTACGAGCTGGTGAGATTCGAGGATGGGATGACCTCGATGTCATGCAAGCTCTTTTCAAGAGGAATACCCTGGAGAGGCTCATCATGATGAACTGCGACTCGCTTACGGACGAGAGCTTGAAGGTGCTCATGGAGGGGCAGGGAAGCGAAATCGATTACTTGACCGGCAGAGCCATCGTACCCCCAGAAGATTCAAGCATCTGGACTTTACTAGGTGTAGGGGTATCACTGACCAAGGCCTCAGATCGATGGTTGGAAATGTGCCATATCTAGAGGGATTGCAATTGTCTAAATGCGGTGGTGTCGTGGATGCTACATTGACAGAGCTTATCCCGACTACACCGAGCCTCACGCATCTGGACCTGGAAGAATTAGAGGATTTGACCAACGAGGTGCTGCTTTGCCTCTCCAATGCCCCTTGTGCTCAGCGCTTGCGCCACCTAAGCATATCCTATTGCGAACACATGGGCGATACGGGAATGGTTCCGCTGGTCAAATCTGCTACGAACCTGAGAAGTCTAGAGATGGACAACACCCGTATCTCTGACCTCGTCCTCACAGAAGCAGCAGCCATGATGCGCACCCGCATCCCTCGTACCGTCCTCCAAGGCAAAGCAGGCGAGGGCTATGCGCCGTCCATCGGGCTCAAGCTGGTAGCGTACGACTGCCAAAACGTGACCTGGACCGGCGTCCGCGAAGTCCTTTTCCGCAACGCCGAGGTCTTCACCACGACCCACACAACCGAACTCCCGCCCCTGGAGAAGAACTCCAAGCCCGCAACCCCGTCTGCTTCCGCCAATGCCTCCTCCGAATCACTGCACACGCAACCCCAACCACCCGCTCGCACCCCAACCCCACCCCGGATCCACATCACTCGCACCTCATCCTTCCCCTCCGAGATCATCCAGCTGAAATGCTTCTACACCTACCAGCCCACGGCCGAAGAGCACACCAAGCGCGTGCTGCGCGGGGATTTCGTCGCCGCGCGCCGGCTCGAGCGGAAATGGGCCGAATTCATGATCGCGCAAGAAGAAGCCGGGGCGGCTGGGGCGGGGAGTCGGAGGCGCCGACGGCGCGCTAGGGAGGCGCAGATGATGCATGCGGATGAGCATCAGGCGGAGGATGATGGGACGCCGGCGGGGACGATGGGTGGGGTTGGTGGGGGACGGAGACGTAGGGCTAGGAGCGGTGGGTGTGCGGTTATGTGATCTTGCTCATTTACTTCCGCTCAGTGGCTTTTCTTTTCTCTCTCTCTTTTTGGGGATGATATACGAACTCATGGGTAGGATCGGATGGACTTGCGCAGCATTGGGGTATTCGGCAATGGTTAGGTGTTGGGTACTGGACGATTTCAGCATGACAGGTCTACATGATGGGTTTGGAGTAGCGTTTAAAGGGCAATGGGAAGGTCATCGATCAGGTGATTGGTTGTTGGACTCGTAGCTCTACGCTTTCGTTCCTGGAATTCCTCTAGTTTGGATAGCTTGAACAGCTGTGTCCGCCCTAGGCCAATTTCAAGAAGCAGTGATTGTACTGTATAACCATTTTTCATTCATCTCCCCCTATGTGTATATGTCCATGCGTGCTGGTCCCCATGAACACGGTTGATGAATGTCCTTGTGCACGCCCGACTGCACGCCCATCCGCTATGGAAACCTGTGTGAGAGATCTTCGTCACCATGAAACGTCTTCGTCGTAAAATCTGTCCTTAACATCGTTGACTGTTGCTAGTCTCCTCCGATGGTGTTGGTGGTGTATCACTGATGTGTCCCACCAAAAAGAAGACACCCAACACAGAAGAACGATCCTGTTCACGCCGGACCTCGTGTCTCGGAACAAGACTTGTTTTTTTTTTCCTCTGGCCTTTTCAAGCCTCTCCCCGAACTTCAGCGACCAAAGCGCTCAAATCCTTCATCTTGACCGGCTTGGTAAACCACCGGTTCACGCCCGCATCGAAGGAGGCCTTCTTCGCCCCGGCATCGATGACGCCCGTGACAGCGACGATCAGGGTCTCGGGGAGCTTGCGTTTCCGCTCCTCGGCGCGGATGGCGGCCGTGGCTTCGTTGCCGTCCATCACCGGCATCGAGATGTCGGTCAGTATCATCAGGTACTTGCTAGGGTTGGTGGACCAGAGGTCTAACGCCTCGCGGCCGTTCCACGCCGTGTCGAAGGGGAGTTTGAGTTTTTTCATCAGGGCTTTGAGTAGCTGCGGTTACAAGGAGTCTTGTTAGGTTTTGCTCTGGGGGGAGTTTGGAAGGGGGGTTGAGACAGGAGGCATGACAGGAACATACCTGCATGTTGATGTTGTTATCTTCGACAAGTAGCACGGCTTGTTGCTCCTTCGACAGTGTCTCATTCTGAGGCTCCGGCGGTCGTTCTGCAAGCGAGACATCTGTTTTGGAAGGATTTGACGCAGAGGTGAGAACCGAGGGAGAATCTGGTTGCGAACTTCTTCGTTGATGTTGCGACGTTGGTGTGACTTGACTTGCTTCGGGGCCCGAATGGAATCTGAGACTTTGAGGATCTCTATCGTTCAGAATAGATTTGCGCGCATCTCGCACCGGCGTGGACCCTGTATTCCATGGGAAGGAATCGCCTTCGACTTCAGACGATCGACCACTGGCTCGAACAGCAAAAGGGGTCGTGGGTTTACGACGTGAACTGTAAACGGATGACTTCGAGGGGCTAGTCGGCAGAGGGTGTCTTCCTCCACCGGCTATTGTTCTGATCATCTTTCGCGGACCAAAACTATCGAATTGTCAGCCTTACCTGTGGAAAGAAGGGGAGCTTGTCTCCTGGATGAGAGAACGTTGCTCGTGTGTTCATATGTGGACACACGCGTGAGGAATCGCAAGGTACGGTACTTACGGTTGGTGCACATAAGTAGGTTCTAGAGGGAAACCCTCGAATGTCATGGTAGGCATCGTGGACAGGACGGAATGGCCCAGAACGAACAAGCGGATGTTTTTCTCCGCCATAGCTTCTAAAGCCCTTGACAAGGCATCGGAGTCTGCACCTGCCAGTTGCCGTAAGTCGCTTTCCGCAATGATGCAGGCACGTGTCTGTGGCCCGAAACCCATGAGGGGCCCTGAAGTCGTGGTGCAACCTAGCCATTCCGCAGCTGTCGATAAGACGATCCTCTTGGTTTGCGAGACGCTTAGCGGGACCTTACTGGAGGGTTCCACTTCCAAGTCAACACAGTGAACAGCAAGTTCCGCAAAGGATCTTGAATTTTCTAACAATGCGCGATCTTCATCCTCTGTATCTTCCGGTCCTGGCTCCACGAAGGAAACGTCCAGTTCCATCGACATTCTGGTTCCCTTATTCGGCTCGCTGCGGCAATCAAGCTTGGCATGAAGATCTTTTGCAATCTCTTTCACAATGCTGAGACCAAGGCCAGTACCCACCTGATCAAAGTCTGCCTGCTTGTAAGGGGTGTAGAGGTCAGTAGATACGAATTGCTTCGACATGCCCACGCCGGTATCTTGGATTGCTAGTACGACTCTTGCTCGCTCCCTGTCCTTGTTTTCCGCATCCAATGACACGGTCACAGTGCCAGACTTGGTGTACTTGAGGGCATTACCTATGAAAGGTCAGTAACAGACGTCCTTTTGACTCGCGCGCCACGCAATCTAAGAAGCTTCGTGTGCTGAGTGGCAGACGTCGGGCCATGCCATTACGGCGAGTAAATGACATGACTGGGGTCAAAAACACGTAGCTTCTCTTACTTTGGGAGTGTTGAGCGAAAGGTGTAGCTCATTATCCAACTTACCAACAAGGTTTGTAATCACACGAGTCCAAGAGCCCTTGGATAGAGTGACCAACCAGTTCGCACGTTTCGTCACATTCACAATTACTGCAAGGTCGCGTGCAGCCGGCTGGCTACCGCTCGTGCTGGCTGGGAGGATGGTAGGTATCGTAATGTCCCTTGAAACAAGCTCGAACCGGTGAGCCGATGTCACTGACTCAACAACCCTGGAATCGGTCAGCTTTGAGGAGCGCTTTCCAGTCGTCGTACGTACTCTTCGGTCAATTTGGCAAGGTCAAAAGACTCAGCGAAGAGCCCTTGGCCAGCCTCCGAGGATATCGACCCTCCCGAAAGCGTTTTGGGGTTACGTGACCGATTGCTGATCTTCGAGTAATCGAGAATCTGATCGACTCTATTTCTGGTGAGCGTCGATACTCTCTGAGCAATTCAAGGCAGTACACGTACGTATTCAAGAGGGTTCTGCCTGCCAATGTAATGGTCAAAGTCATCTCTTGCTGATATGGCGTGAGGTCAGATTCCTGTAGGAACTCTGCTCCGGCAAGCACTCCGTGTAAGGGCGATCTGAGCTCGTGACTGATGGAAGAGATGAACGAGCCCTTTGCTTTCTCCGAAGCCAGCGCGTTCAAGCGTGCCAGCTCCGCCGTCAAACTGTGACCGAAAGCTGCAAGGTAGTTCATTTCCACAGACGGATCGAAATATCGCAACGGGGTGGTGCTCCAAATGAACAGTGCTGAGCTGAAAAGCTCTGAAGTATCGTCCCATATGGGATAAAAGGCGATCGTGCGGGCGCCCACCATGATTTCACTCAGTCGTCGGGCGTCCTTAACGACAGGTGGTCTCCTGGCTGACGAGGCCGACGACCTCGTTTCATCTGAGGCCTCTTCAGAGCGCCCTATGTTCTCATCGCCTGAGCTTGAATAGATGCCACCAGAGTCGGTAATGTTGAACTGCAGTGTAAAACTAACTCAATCGTGGCTTCTATGTAGGTTCTCGTTATTGATGTACTTACGATTTTGCCGCTAGGATAGCGCTTGATCAACCTCCGCAATTCTACTTCAGTCAAAGCGAAACGAAGGGATGAGGAAGATCCAGATAGAGTTGAGCGACTGCGTGTGGAAAAGCCCGTCACTGTACAAGTTCGCTTCATGTTCACGCGGTCAGACGTATCGCCTTCACTCATGCTATTCGATCCACTATCGAAATGAGGGTCACTCGGGTTTTGCAGTATTCTGTCCCGATTAGGGTCACTGCTGTTCGCCTCCCCGGAAGACGATGCGGAACCACTGTCTGTTCCACGTCGATTGCGGACCGCCGCAGAAGCGGCTTTGGCATCTGCGAAGACCGCGCCTTCGCCATGAATTGCCTCACGAACCAAATTGCTCGCGCGGGCGTAAGTCGACTCTATAGCTTTGGCTAAGTCGAATGTCGCAGGACGTCTCTTAACCTTCTCGCTACTTCCAGATGCCGCAGCTCGCTTTGCTCTGGGCCGATTTTGCGAGACAGTCTTGGGGGCTGCCTCGTCAATGGATTCGGCTTGTTGCTGGACAGGTTTAGTGGAAGGGCCGAAGTCTTTACCAGCCACGCCTTGTCTGATGCGCGCAGTGTTAGCATTTGTATTGAACTCGGTCGTTGGATCAGTGGGAATAAAGCCATCGCCGTGAACTTCGCGGGTCTCAGAGTCTGTGCGCCGGAGCCGCCTTACGGAAGCCACAGAAAACCCAGCATTTTCCTGCTTTCCGAACTCGTTATCAAGCCGGTCTTGCTGGTCCTGAGAACTCGCTTCGACTTCAGCATGGTAACGCCCCCTCTTCTTGATTCGGTCGTTGTCTCTGCCTATCCACCAGTCCCGGAGCGAGCTTTTCTGACAATTAAAGAGCCCTAAGGCTTGGATGAAATTCTCACTCCGCTGCTGTTGCGATCGTATAAATGACGTCTGGAGATGTTCACAGACTGTGTCAGCGCTATCTTCAAGGAAGAGCATCTCAGCAGCGCTCACGCCGTAGCGCGGTTTGTCGTCCATGACGCTTACGGCGCCCAGCACAGTGCCGTTGGGTCCGCGCAACGGAATGGAGCAATAGAAACGCAGGTCAGACGCCCGCTGAGCGAACGCACGCTCTTGGTACTCTGGTCTCTCTGTCACATCGCTGACAATGCACCAATGCTCCGAGAGGCCATCCTTGAAATAGTGGCGCGGGCCCACGTCTGTGTCACGATAAGATGCTGCTTTACGCCACTGGCCCATGGCAAGATCGTTAAGACCATCCGAACGAGGAAAGCAACAACACCCCAGCCAAAGCGCATCTGCAGGATCCTCTGTCGTGTCATATTGCAATGACATCGTGCGTGTCGCTTCTGCCAGGATGTACTCGACGCCAGCCGACACAAGCGATACCATGGCGCGGCGAGCACGCATACGCAAAGCGCATAGCTGCGCGAACGCAGTGAGCGCCGTGTCGCCACATGGTTCAGGATTCGGCAATGATTCGTCGCCGTCCGGGAAGGCGGCGCGGTGAAGGGAATGCGGACGCGCGAGACTCGCCCAAGCGTGCAGATATCTATCGCGCAAAGCAGAACAGGCTGTGTCAAAGAAAAGTCATATCGAAACCAGTCATAGCTAGGAGCTAAATTGATTTGCCACTCACCTGAAAACCTCCCTCTCGCGCGACAGCTCGGTCGTCGGTCGAAAGCCGTCGACGACTGGCTGACTGTCCCGCTGTGGTCGCTGTCGCTGATGCGCCTCAGACATCGCAAAGCCGCTGTTGCGGCCTACAGAGATCTATACCAGGACGCGGCTACTTCTGGGAGCTGCGCAGGGCGACCGCGGGATGGTCGGACAGCGGCCACGAAAATGTTGCCGGCGCAATTGTCTTCCAATTGACCACGTCTATGGCTAACGAATGGCTAACGAGCGACTTTGCACTTGGAGAGAAATCACAAACAGCTGGGATGTAGGAGGTGAAAAAGATCTAGACCCGCGTCCTGCAGTACTACAGGGTATCCACAGCAAGAGGCAATAGACTCCGTACACGATACTGGAATCACGATCTCGCCAAGCCCACGTCGGAACCAGTTCCGACTGGATGCACTTTTCATCATGATTTTTATATTTTTATGGGTGAAATGTGCGATCATATTGCGAAGTACGACATAGTCTGTGCAGTAAATTGATTGCGAGCGGCCATATAAATCTCGTGTCGGAATTGCCCAGCACACGTGCTGTTGATAGCAGGAGGTATAGTCCGGCAGCCCACCAGGCCGCTGATTACCTAAGGTAACAAGCACCTCCAATGGAGATAGGCGGCTCAATGGCTCACACCACCTGGACGATACTGCACTTCTGGCACGAAGCTCAAGGCTGTCTATCGCTTGCTACTGTGCTAGTATTCACGCAAAGCTTGACCAAGTCGTCATCTCCGAGGAATACCGACCGATACAATGCCGGATTTTCCATGGCCGGAAGCAACTGAGGAAGAGGCGACTTATGATCTGCATTGCCACTGTGGCACCATAAGATACACCATCACCATCTCTCCGCCGCTGTACACCGAGCACAGTACCAAAGGTGACCAATATCCAGCAGTCGAATGCGCTTGCTCATGGTGCCAGCGCAACGGCGAGATCTGCGTGCACCCTCTCAGTAAGAATGTGAAATGGGTTCATGGAGGAGACCATCGTGGTGAGTATTATTTTGGCAAGAAGATTGCCCCGCATTGGTTTTGCAAGACCTGTGCAAGTACTCTGGGTGGTGACATGGGACCATTGATGAAGAAGATGGGCATGGAGGAGCGCATGACCATCAATGTGAGTCCTCGAGCTTGGCAAGCTTCGGCGAGCAATATCATGCAGCTGACGCCTCAATTCAAGCTGCGGATGTTGAAAGACTTTGACCGTACAAAGCTCAAGATCAACCCGGTCACAGCTATGAAAGAAGCGCAGCCAAAGGTAAAGCTCCCTGAACTGAACCACCTTTTAGGCGCCGAGAAATGGCTGATCTCTCGTCGTTTCGCAGTACGAGGACTACATCGATAGGCTATACGCCGAAAGCAATGAGAATTAGCAACTTGTCGCTAACTGCATAGCCGACGGGACGCGTGTCGATTGCAAAAACTTGCGAGTTGGCTATATCTTCATCCATCACGAATGTAAAGAAAGCGCCTGTATGCATCTGCAGTCCATCGTCTGCTAGCCTTTCCCCAGTAGATCATTGGCAATGTCAGCAATTGAATCGCAAAAGAAAGAACACCTATTGCGATGAAAGTGTCCTGCAAGCCGCTTGCATCAATCCACAGACCTGTTGCTAGTTAGCAATGCTTAGCTGGCTTTTGGGCAAGAGTCGATACTTACTAACGCAGAACGTGAAAATGCAGGCAAGACTGTTGTTGATGACTGCAACACCAACCATGCCTTCCAATACCATCTCAGGGTATGCATCCATTAAGTACGCCATACCTAGATCACCCGCGCATCCGAATCCAAACCCAGTGAAGCCAAGACCAACATACGGCAGCGGCCAGTTGTAACCTTTCGCAGAGGTAATGCCGAACAGCATCAGTCCCGCTGGATTGATAAGCGCAGACGGTAGCAAAAGCCACAGCCTATCTTCAGCCTCTGACATGCCTCCCCGGTAGCGTTTGGCGTACCATCGCACGAAGATATCCGAGAACCACCCGCCATAGACACATCCGATGAAAGCCCCGATGAGTGTAGGTATATTCATAATTGCGACCTCGGCATCGGTGTAATACCACGGTGCTTCGTACCAATTGTCCTCCTCGACCGTGAGATAGAATGAAAGCCAGGCATCTTGTGCACCCCATTGAAGGCCCGCGAACATGACGGCTGGGAAGTAAAAGATCTTGACCGTTTCCCAGAGGCGTACAAGGTACTGCTTGAATCCAGTTCCTACCAAGTTGTGGGCTGGTGTGATCAATCTTATTTGCTCCCAGTATGTCTTCGGCCGATCCCGTACTTCGAGCGCAGCCTCAAGACTGTTCTGCTTAGATTCGACCTTAGGCGCAGATTGTAGCTCGATGGGCAACCTGGAGGCGTCCGGATCGGCGGCCTTCTCGCTCTTGCCGGAGTAGAATTGCCCAGGACCGGTGCTGCCGACAAGTACTGTTCGATCGAACACTGTCTCTTCCAGGCCGAAGTAGAAGACGATGAAGGTTGCACCGGTGACGATCGCCGCTGTCCAACCTATCCATCGCCACGAATTGGACGAAATGTAGCCTGCCACTAAAGGTCCTAGGAAGGTACCGATCGATGTGGCGAGAATGTAAAGGCCCAAGACCGTCCCTCTCTGGTGCTGGTAGAACAACTCGGACAGACTCAATTGCGCTACAGCCTCTGCACATGACTCTGACGCCCCAACGAACAGCTGGTTCCAGATAGCGTCCTGCTTCGTTTCGATGTTGGCGTACCAGATCGAGCCAATGAAGCACCAGATGAGGCAAAGCAGATACATGATTCGGCGTCCATAGAGCGTTGTTAGAGGGCTTCCAAGCAAGGTCCAGTAGCCAATAGCAATAAACAGCACGCCTGCTGCAGTGTTCTGCACGCCGTAGGAAATGTCTAAGTATTTCACCATAGCTTCGCCTCCCGCGCCTGCATCATTAGAAGTGGCAGCTGTGAACGCTGTAATGTAGAGTACTAATCCAGCATGCCAGTACTTCCTTGCCGGCGACCAGTTGAGAGGGTCATTAGGCGATGCCGTAGGCTCGGGGACGAGCTTGATCTCTTCATCTTCAGTCACCAGGCGGATAGTGCCTGGTAGCAATTCTTCCTCTGCATCCGTAGGGTGAGACATCAATTATAAGTGTTGTTGGAAGGGCGAGAGTTATGTCAGATGAATCCTTCGGGTCCTTCAACGTTTTCGAGGTGCTTGCGTGGGAACTTTGAGGACATTGGCTGCAGAAATGACTCTTCCTGGTGGCTGGAAGTCAAGTTGCACGATGCAACAAGTGTTCATGGAGTCGTCGCAAAGAACGATTTGCTTGGACCGTCTGTGGCAACTGATAAAGGCCCAAAGCCCTGCTAGGAAGGGAAAATTTCCTTATCGTGATGGCACTAGCGCCTTCCGCATTTGGTTAGAATGTCGAAGCCAAGACCAACTGCATCGGTGTAGTAGTGCGCGGTTTTCTGGAAGACATCTAGATTCATGGAGCTCTCCATTAGAGCGCATTTCACATAGCATCCAACACTAAGATTTGTTATTTCTCCGGCTGTTTTGCGAAAGCGTAGTGGACAAATGATCGGATGAGCCGGACTGGCTTGACTGCCGGTTAATATCACGCAGTTTTCGACTTCTCGTAGAGGCTGCCAGTGAGAGCTATTTGCACCCAAGCCGCCATGAACGTGCTCTTCTCTCATAGCTGTAGCGAATACACTCATGTGAAGAGAGGAAAGCTTCATCACAGAGAAATGTGACAACACATGCGAACTGGACCTTGGTGCCTTTTCAGCCATATATATCAGAATCCCTGGATCATGCCACTCGGCCGTATTATTACAATGCTCAGCGCATAGTGTGTTGTCAACCCGCTCCTCTCAAGACTGCCAATGATTCTTTCAGACGACTATGTAAGAAATCTTGAAGTCAGTATACTCGCAAACACTGCGCTCACGGCTTTTTCCAAAACCCAGGCCGTAGCACTGCTACCCCTCTTGATTACCCTTCTGCAACGACGCTATGTGGTGAATTCATCCATGCATACCTATCGTCTGTCATAGCCCCTCGTCCCCTCTTCCGCGGCATTGTTGAATCACAGACTGAGGTCTGCGGCGGGTACGAGGTAAGGCACCCCATCGACCTTGTACAACCCAGGCTTGTACAAAGTAGCATTCCGCCCTTCAAAGTCTCGCTTGACGGACCGGAAAAGACGTTGCGGCAACGCAGGGTTGAGGCAATTGTTGTCGAAGGGCTGGCATGACGATCCACAGCAGGTTGTCGTGCACACCTCACTTGCTGAGCAGTCGGCGTTCGAAGCGCACGTGTTACCACAATTATTCGAACCCACGCAGGCACTGCCGCCATTCGTGAGCTGGAAGCAGAGACAAGTCTCACCATTGTATGCGGGCTGTGACGCGCATGGATGTTGCATGTCGCACGCGGGATAGGTACCGCAACCAACAGCCGAAGTAGTTTGAACGGGAGCATCGCTAGTCGTCGTCGTGGTCGTGGTCGTCGTTGTCGGAGTATATGTTGTTGCATACCACGGAGGACCAGCAGCAGACCAGAAGAACGAATCGAAGCCGAAGGTCATTGTATTGCCGCTAGTACAAGTGAAGTAGACATCGATATTCGTTAGTTCGCTGTCGGCAACAAACTCGCCCCTCAAGGTGTGCCATTGTCCATATTCATTTCCCGTGCTGTCTGGAGAGTGTATATCGCCAGACCGGATGCTGATGATGTATCTTCCATTCGCGAAAGCATTGAGGTAGTTGTTGAAATTAGGATCGATCATTATGTAAGCGTACGAGAAGGTATATGTCTCGCCAGGGCAGGTCTGAATTGGTTTCATGAAGAAGCTGCTCCACGTTAGAACCGACTTTCTTTGATATATTTTGAACTTTGGGGATAACCTACGCCATTATCATACCTGTAGCCTGTCGCTGAAGAGTCGCAGTGAGCCTCCACGTAGCTGCCAGGCGACCCTCCAGAAGCTCGAAGCTCGGTATACCCAGCGTTGGAGCTGGTGACGGTCTACGCAGAGAGATCGTCGAAGGAACCCCTGCTTAAGGGAGAGGGGCGAGCAATGCATATTTGGGTAGTGGTCTGTTCGTCGTCAGCATGGCTTTCAAGTCTATGTCAATCATATGTCTTACTGCCGTTGCCGTATCAGTCCGACACGACTGCGTCGTGGTTGTTTCGGTTTCCGTTCGAGTTTCCGTGCTGCGTTCTGTCGCTGTCTCTGTGCCCGTGTTATACGACGTATACTGTTCCGTCGTCGTCTCTGTACCTGTATAATAAGAGGTAAACCTTTCGGTAGTAGTTTCAGTACCGGTCTCATAAGACGTTAGTACATTCGTCAACGTCGCCAGCTCGGTCAAATTCAACGTAGTTGTCTCCCGAGGCGGAGTAAATGTGACAATCGAAGCTTCCAACGTGGTTGTCTCTCGAGCTTGAGTCAGTGTGACGACCGAAGTCTCTCAAATAGTCGTCTCTCGAGCCTGCGTAAATGTAATAATCGAAGTTTCTAGCGTGGTCGTCTCTGGGGCTGGTGTAAAGGTGATTGTAGAAGCGTTCTGCGTCAGCACAATGCCACCAGCTGCCAGCCATGTAATTGCCTACAGGTAGTTTGAGCCCGCTGCAGGTGCGATAGGTCCACCTTGAACGATGCGAGCGCTAACACCAGCGCTGCTAGAGCTGGTATTGAAGGGTATTACATCGCCTGCCTCAAACCCGCCGTCACTGATGAGTGACTGACTGCCGGGTACTGGACCCGACGACGACGAGCAAGCTGGCGAGGAGGCATTCCCGAGCAGAAGAGTCGTAGTGATAGGAGGCAATGTGACCGTTGCATTGCAGGCGTACTGGGTCGGTGCGGCAATGTTGCTAGTCGACCCATATTCCGAAAGCATGTATGTGGAGCTGCCAGAAGTGTATAGCAGACTCCGTTTGATGCACGTTCCCGTCGAGACGAACTCCGTAGTCGTTAACAATTGCGTCAAAGCCGGGTTTCCAAAAGCCAGAGCAACCAGGAAAAGGGAGAGAAAAGCCATTTTCGTAAGACCGTCAGTACGTCGAGCGAGCTGCTTGCCATCTCAGTCGAAGAAACGAGACGGACTTATGACTTTTTCTTCATGCATCCTCGTCCCTCTCGTCTACGGAATGCCTGACACGCCCCAACACATACCAAAACATATCCAAAAGCCTTTCGTAAGTGGAAAATGCACCTTTGCCGTTTCTTGGGTTCTTCGGTGCAGGGCTGCGATTGATTGGATTCGCCGTCGGCAAGATTTGCCACCTTTTGGAAAAAGCCCGCTCGAAAGGAATGCGGCAACTGCACGCTCGGCGTCCAGAAGATCAGGGCACCAGATCGAGCCGGAAAGCAAGATCGATTGTCTAGAGATTAACATCGCAATGAACGTCTTCTTCAAGTGGCGGGTGATTAGGCGAATGGTAGATCTTGAAATCCGAAATGAGCTCCCAGACATTTTACTCCAGAGCGAGAGTCCAGCAACCTAGAACAGGTCAACACCAACCAGACGGCCAAGTCTTGAACATCCCACATTTCATCTTGAAGCTCTGCTCCAATGCAACGGTTCTGAAAAATGTGGCAGATTTTGCCCAGAAGGATGACGGAGCAGACAGAAAATGATAAGGAGGACTTCCTGCTCCCCCACTCTTCTGCCAAAAGGAGAGTCAATTCAACAAAATGTCCCTCAGAAGACAATGAAGAAGGCCAAAAAAAAAAAAAACACAGAAAAAAAAGAAAATAAGACTCTTCAAAGTTCCAAAAGCCTGTCACATCATCAAATTCATGGGTATCTTTTTCTTCGCTCTCCACGTTAAAAGAAATGGTAAAAACAAGACCACCAATCTCCTTCAAAGCCCGCCCCTAAAAAGGACGGGGAGGAAGAGAGGAAAGCCGGGAAGAAGATCAAGTGAAGGGGAAGCCCCATCCACCTCCACCGCCGCCGCCGCCGCTATGCTGCCAAGTCTCTATCCCCAGTTAGAGAAAGCTTTTCTCCCCACTCCGCATGCTGTTTCCCTATCCACAACAAACAAACCCAACCCACTCGTTCTCTCATGGAAGAGTTTTCAAACCAGGAAAAAAAAAAGGGCCAAACAACACAGGCAAAGGTAGATGGCTGATACCTTGCCTTTTGCCTTTCTCCAATCAAATGGCATCTAGTCGAAGGCCGCGGACAGGCGGCCAAATAGAACTTAGACATCACCAGCTCCCCCTTCCTCTTCCCCTTCGTAATGGGGTTGCTGTAACAAAGAATCGTGCTTCTTATGCAAGGACTGATCTCTAGATTCGTCATCGATAAGATTGGCTCGAGGTAACACTCCACCACCGGACTCCAAAGGATCGTCGTCGTTAGCATTCATCCATCGGCGTTAACGGAGGAGCCCTTCCACGCCATCTCTTCGACTCGACAGCAGCCCGATCAAGCCGTAGCGGTAACCCAGCAGCACCCTCCTAGGGATTTGCGGGCTCGCCTTGGGTACACCAGGGATGCTCGAGCACGGCCTGGATACTGATACGGCGGTCGACGTCGCGGTCGAGCATCTTCCGGATCAGGTCGATACAGTGCTCGCTCATGACGTAGGGGACGCGGAGGTCGTGGTCCATGATCTCGTCGATGGAGTAGAAGGGGTTCTCCTTGTAGACGATGGTGTAGAGCAGGATGCCGAGGGCCCAGACGTCTTGCTCTTTGCCGCGGTAAGGGGCGCCGCGGAGGACTTCGGGAGCTGCGTAATCTGTTCGGATTTTGTCTTTAGCATGTCTGGATATCGGGTTTCGGAATGACATGGGTGGAGAGCTTACCAATAGTGCCGACGAAGACATCAAAAGGTCCGCTCTTGATGTACGCAGCGCTGCCGAAATCCACCAGCTTCACCCTCCCCTCTCCGTCCAAGATGACGTTCTCGTCCTTGATATCCCGATGCACGACCTTGGCATTGATGTGAAGATGTCTGATAGCCTCGGCCACCTGGCAAAAGATCTTCCGGCATTCCCGTTCCTCCATGGTGACGCGCAACTCGATGTAGTCGAACAGGTCCATCCCCGGCAGTCCGTGTGGTAACATCTCGATGTAGTAGTTGATGTCGTCCTCGAAGAAATCGGCCATTTCGACAATGTTAGGATGTTGCATCCCTTCACGTCGGAGGTAATCCAGGACGTGGATTTCCAGGGGACAGTGCCCAGCCTTCGATCGCGGTGCCAGGTATCGACGAGAATGCGTCGCTTAGTGACGTATTTGATGACCATTTTCTTTGCAGCGGCCTTTTTGTATCGTGCGAGTTTGACCTGACCGTAAGCCCCTTGACCCATCTCTTCGAGAATGGTAAAGTCGTCGATCTTTTTCTTCTTGATGATTTTGCAGCCCAGCCGCCATCATATCCGGTGCTGGGTGTTCAAAAGGCTCATAGTCGGTTGATTGCTCTCCACTCTCTGCACTCTCCGCTGCCTGAGCAGCTTCCAGCTGTTGGGATAGGACCTTGGTCCGCAATTCTTCTTCCCCATTCTCGCTCATGGCAGCCATCGGCGTTGGTACCGATGCATCAATGGCACTTCCAGGACGAGGCTGCTGAGGTGGAGTGCCCGGTCTGCTGAGAAGCGGTGTCACGGGACCGATGCCGTGGTTCACCGCGTGCAATTGCCTGCTGTAAGTGATCCACAGCGCGTACACCACCTCGCTACCAGGTAGGACATTGCCTTGCTCCTCTTCGATGATATTCTCGTTGTAGATCGGGTCGCGATCCGACTTAACAACTCGCATCTGAACATCTATCATAATCTCTGCACCATCCCTATGCTTTGCCGGTAGCCCGCTAGGCCGGAGAAAGATTGCAGCCGCATCGGTGGAACCATCTCGCAAGGCCAGCAGGGAACGGGCTCGACGGAAGCTATGCTCAGGAATCACAATGCCGTCCACCAGCGCGATTTTATCCTCGTCAGTCATGACATGCAGTATCTTGTCGAAGCCAGGGATAAGATCAGTGATGAGCATGCCATCTGGACTGTCGTGCCCGAAAAGTGCAGCCGAGAACACGTTGTTCGAGCTGCTTACTTGCATCGTACTCGGGTTAAGCACCATAATGCCAGCAATGTGCGGGAAGCTTGAAACTCTAAAAACGCTTTCGCCAGACAGTTGATCGACTGTCACGGGTATCGATATTGAATTGGCCGTGCGCGCCGTAAATCTCCGCAGTTGCGACACTGCGTCGTAGTCGAGGGCACCGGTATTTGTACCTGCAATCTTTGGGAAGGCAGGTATCAGTTTTTGCACATCCATGCCTCGCCGAAGGCGGTCCATGCCCCAGATTGCCTCGACGTTGCCGGAGCCTTTGACAACAGACCCAATCTCATCCACACTGATGTAGGCCACATCCTCGGCGATCTCTTCAAGTACCCAGATCAGGTTGCCACCTTTCTCCTTCACCCAGAGAGATGCACTTCCCGTCTCACCATTCATCTTCTTGATGGGAACAACATCACCGCAAAGCAAGACACCTCGACTTTTGTTATTGTTGTGATTGAGGCCATTTCCAGTGGTGCGCGGAGGGGTCAGCACGCCGTTTTCGGTCTTGCTTCGTCGATTCTGATAGCTGTTTCTTGCAGGCGGTTTAGCGAGTAACTTGGCAGTGACACCGTTACCCAAATTCGGAATGGTGCTTGTAGGACTGGACTGCGGATTGAATTTGGATGCCGGGCCCAGACTCGGATCACGTAGTTTTTCTTCCAACCACTTCCTTCGCTCCTCCTTGATCACTTCCATGATGCCGAGCTTCCGAACCTCAGCACGAGTGACGCCAAAGACAAGACAGGCAAGGTCGTTAGCGGCTGTGATGGTCCAAGGGGAACGTGCCTCGGTCGTGAATATGGCTTGAGCCTGCTGGTGTCGGTGGCCGTGTGGTGCACGCTCAACAACGGTGCTGTTGCGTGGCTGAGGCTGGGGTATGGTTGGAGCGTTTGGCGTTGTGACGCCAGATCGACCTTCGTTTGCGTGATATGGCTTTGCCATGGCTTCCGTAAGTCGATTTTGCAGTGATAGCCCCGCCACATCAGTGTAGGTGCGCTTGAGTGATGCTTTCTGGGGTCTCGGGGGCGCTAGGCCAGACATTTCATTGGCATCAGAAGTCGATATACGTGCCAGGCCTGGCAAGCCTGATGTACTGTCTGTCGTGCTAGCAGACGACGCAGATGGCTCTAAACTCACTGGGGACGGCGTTCTTCGGCTGGGCAAATCCGATTCAGCAGGGGCGGGGACCATGGACTCAGGGCTGTTCACCCGTGAAGGACTGGTCGCGAGATGATCCGCATTTGAGTTGAAACTGCTATCAAATATATTTTCGTTGGCCATATGGGGAGGTCCGGTAAGTGGTCCTAATCCGCTGCGGCTGTCATGGATGCCAAGACCGGACGTGTCAAAACTATCCCTGCCCATCATGTTCGCTTTTTGTAGCAGCTCCATCATGCTTAAAAGCTCTTCGTCGCCTGCGAGCCTCGCCTGAGCATTCGCGATGCGCGGAGAGGTTGCGGCCCAGCCTATCCTGTCTCTCATGAATTCAATGCTCCTCTTTAACACGTTCTGACGATTGTAGAGGGAGTCACTGCTTTGATGAGCGAAGGAGAATGAGTGCAGCGACTCAGATGGGAACCGTGCAAGATCTTCACTGCAAGGCAATGTGGGAGACGATGGCCCAGTCAAGAGTGCGAGAGAGCCTTTCTAGAGTCATGTCCAGGTTCTGGCAAAGGTGCAGCGGAGTGAAGCGCTGAGAGATTGGGTGAGGATGGGTTGCGTGAAGGGTTCTGCCTGATTCGACGTAGGCCGGTCTCTCGGTCTGCAGACAAGATCGGTGACCTGGGAAGGAGGCAGAGATTAGTGCATGTCTGAGGCGCTTGTCCATTTGACATATTGTTGTTGATCTTGTTGCTATTGCTGTTGCTGCAATTCGAGACAAACAGGCAGCAAGCTTTTCAACCTCACTGCACTCCCTCCTTCCCCATCCAGCCCATCTCACACGTCTATAGTCTATGAAGGATGACGTACCTGGTCAGGTTGTCGTACGCCTCCGTTCCGGCATCCACTGAGAGCCTCGCTCTCGGAAGCGGCACATCTGCCGCGATGCTGTCCGATCCTTGTGCTAGCAGGTTGCTCGCGGATTTATTCTTGGGTATCGTAATCGCCTGCGGTCGGTGGCTGCTCTCGGGCGAGGCCTGCTCATATGCACTCGGTTGCTGGTGGTCTGGAGGATTCACACAAGAGTCAGCCCCGTCCCATCACATGAAAGTGCTCGGTCACGCCGCCGGGTGACTCGACGCTGCCGCTGCCGACAAGAGTCCCGCACGTGGGCGGGTAGTGCCTGGGATTGAGTGGGGGGTGCGTGACGCTCTCACCATCATGAGAGACAGGCGAAGTCATGCTCTCGCCTCAGCACCGCCCGGGTCCGTGAAGGTATCGTCCCGCGAGTCCAGCGCAGGTACCGTTGCGCGGGTACAAGGCTACGTCAGCCGGGTGGGCTGGAAGCAGAAGTGGAAGGGTAGGTAGTGTGACAACGATCGATCTGTCACGCCTAGAATGCGAGGGCGCGTGTTCGGCTGACCGCGGGGTTCGGATGGGATGCGCACCACAGCGCTGTGCGGCGGGGGCGGGTAGCGACCGTGAACGCGGTGGATGAGGATGGGAGATGTCTCGTATTATCTCGTCTCGCGGCGCAAAGTGGAAAGGATGCTGCAGTGGTGATATGGTGTGATATACAGCACGGGATTGCACCGAAGTGACGGGAGTAGAAGTGAAGAGATATGCACACTAAATTCACCAATGTTCGCAGAGAGGTCGGTCGGTCATACTGTAGCGTAGCGCAGCGCAGCGCAGCGTGGCGTGGCGTGGCGTAACGGGCGGCAGCCATCTCCCAATCGCGCCTTTGACTTTCCCACGATTCCTGTTTCCGTCTCCACGCGACACTAATGCCGAGACTTGGGATTATTACGCAGTCCACCTTATTAGGTTGATTACATACTACCTACCCAACCGTTCCTATGGGTATGTACAGTACAGCACTTAAGCTGCTGGGTAATCATCCTCCTCCCGCCTGACCACCACCGCATCAATCAAATATTCAATATTGGGCGCCATTAAACCGTCCAGGGTCCAGATCAAAGCCACATTCCCGCCCGGCTCGCGCGCATTGGGGACTGTCACCGACCGCCTGCGCATCTGCCAGGCCTCCCGATGGATGCATCCTGAAGCCTGGGCCGCGACTTGATCTGCATCCCGCACCCGGCATGTCCTCACCTGCCTACACCCAGAGCTACGAAAGTGTCGCCCGGGACCTCGCGAACCGCATAGGAGCCCAGCTTCCCGACATCATCCTCCAGCTGCTTCAGAGCGGCGTAAATCTGACAAGTGACTCGCTTCAGTTAGAGTGCAGCCTGTCGAGCCTTCAAGATGGCGTAGGCCGGCCGGCAACACGTCTGAAGGTGGCCTCGGTAGATTTAGATAGCAGTGTCGCTTCCCAATCGCCGCATTCTCACCATGCTGGACTGCCGGATTCGACTCTACTCAGCCGGGGTGCCAGTGCACAAAGTGGCGATGCGGTGGTGCCAGTAAGACGTTCCGGACCTTTGCAACTCACTCAAGATTCACGCACTGCCTCCCCGGGTTACGATGTAGATGCCAGGCCAACGAAGCGTCGCCGAGTCAATGGAGACTCAATGGGACGTCATGCGCCACCGCCAGTGGAAAGTCCCCCGGATAGCGTCAGCTCCCCGATGGTGAGCAATGGCAAGACGGTCTCTCACAAGAAGAAGAGACCGCCCGATAACCCATCAATGCAGCCATCGACAGTCGACAAATTCATCGGCGGTGTCTGGGATTCCATCTACAGCGGCATCAAGCTCGACCCTGTTGACGTGGTTGAGCAGTGGCAGGCCATCGAATCCAACGGCCAACCACGACTGCTCATGGAGACCGACTACGAACTCGCAAATATAAGCGAGGAAAAGCGTGGCGTTATTGAAGGGATGTTCGGACGCATGAACGTCCTGACCCGACGCATCAGCCAAACTTCGCGCGCCTGTCGCTCGCTCGAAGTCATTGTCCAAGCCTACTGGGTGCACTGCTTCGACGGCCATGTCGAGCAATTGGCTGCTAGTATGCCGAGGGACAAGGCAAAGAAGACGGCCATCTCACAGGCATGCATAGATTTCAACTGGTCGGAGAAGGAGCTCCGCAACAAGATGGGCATCTGGCGTGGCTACCACGACATCCGGCAACACGGCGGCTGGGCGGCCCTCGTATTTGCAGGCATGGGCCTCTATCGCTTTTGCAAGTACCGCGTCTCGTTCAACGAGGAGACATTCGGCACGTTGCGCGCTCTAAGACATCGCTGGGAGCTCGCTGCGGACACCCTACACCCACGGTGGCGACAACTCCTCGGCATTATCGGCGGCCCCACCGAACGCAAATACACCGGCCACTCCCACGACTGGGTCGTAGGCAGTACATTCGACGAAGCGATCCCCTTAGCCCCCACATACTACCAATGGGATCCCGAATTCAGCTACACGCACCTGGAAGAATCCATCGTAGACGAGGACGTCTGGGGCGACTTCGACCCCCGCGACGTCGACTTCCACTCCGGCACCGAGGAGAAATTCAAATGCGCGACGTGCGGGGAGCAACAATCCCACGACCCGAAACTGAACACCTGCGCCTGCTTCCCGAACCTCTACGGCGGGACGAAAGCCCGGATGATGCCGGTGCAAGTTTTCCGGACGCCGAACGGGAAAAACAACGGGCTGATCGCCTGCGCGCCCTTTGAGGAAGGCGCCGCGATCGGCGAGTTCATCGGGCAGATCACCGCCGGGCTGTCCGGGACGGACGTCATGATCGGGCAGACGGAGCGGGCGACATATCAGATTTCGCAGCGGCGACAGGGGAACCACCTGCGGTTTGTGAACCACTCGTGTCAGCCGAACAGCCAGTACGAGCGGTTCTGCTGGCTGGGGAAACAGCGGATCGTGCTGGTTAGCAAAGGCGTCGAGGCCGGGCAGGAGATTACGGTGGATTATTCGGACACGTATTGGCGGAATCTGGATAAGGTCTGCTTGTGTGGGCAGCCGGGGTGTCGGTATAAGGATAGGGATCGCAGGCTGCTTGCCGCTTCCGCATCGACGTAGGCAAATACGGTATGGTTCCTCACAAGGGTGGTATGATTTGAGTTCTCTTCTGGCTCTGCTCTAAAGGCTGTGAAAATTCACGATTGATGCGACCAAGTGCGATTTTCACATTTATAAAAGAATACGAATACTGGCCTAGACAGCAGCAGGCATCTCCCGCCGCTTAAACACCGTCTTAAAATCCAGCTGGCGCACAAACCACGCATTCCACGTCTTCCACTCCGTCCCAGGCTTCTCGAGCTCAATCTCAAAATTCCGCAGGAACGTAGGCACTAGTTTATAAATTTCCAACAGGGAGATGTTCTTCCCGATACACGTCCGCGCGCCCGCGCCGAACTGGAACATGGTGGCCTTCATCTCCTTGAGCTGGTCCGGCTTAGCCTCGAGCCATCGCTCGGGTCGGAAGGCGTCGACGTCGCTGCCGAAGATCTCCGCGCGGCGGTGCAGCACCCAGGCGTTGCAGCCGACGATGGTGCCGCCGCGGATGTGCTCGCCTAGGATCTCGATGCCCTGGGGCGGGACGACGCGCTCTAAGATCAGGCCGGCGGCGGGGTGGACGCGGAAGGACTCCTGGATGACGGCGTCGAGGTAGGGCAGTTTCTGGCTTTCGGCCCAGCTGACCTTGCTGTGCTCGCGTTCGCTGATAGCGCCAGTCTGCGCGGCCTCGTTCAGCTCCGACATGAGCTTCTGGTAGACCCGCGGGTGCTTGACCAGGTTGTAGAAGATGCTGCTGAGGCTGATCGCGGTGGTTTCGGAGCCGGCGAAGATCATGCTCGTGCATGAGGCGAGGACTTGTTTATCCGTCATGAACTCCGGATGGTCGTGCTGGGCTTGTGTGAACTTCATCAAGAGATCCGCGCCGCGACGCTCGTCAAGCGAGCCGTCCTGCTTGATCTTCTCCATCTCCGCCGATCGATCTGCCGACTGCGCCAGGGCAAACTTGGTGACTGGGAACACAGTCCGGTCGAAGCCTAGCTTCTGGAGGTAAAGCTTGAGCGGGTTCTTCACCCATAGCAGGTCCAAGAAAGGCATCTGTCCAATAGGTCCGGCATAGCTGAGGAATCTGCCAATGAAGGCTACAATGCCATCAACATCTTCATCTCGCTCGACGAACCCGATGCGCTTGCTCCAAGTCAGCTCGCCGATGACGTCGAACGCGAAGAACTGCAGCCATCTGGAGAAGTTGCAGCTATTGCCAGTCTTGCAGTATCGCTGTTCGGTCTGTTCGATGAACGCGTCCGTCGTGCTGTCCACTCGAGGCTCATAGCTGACCAGCGAAGACATGGCGAAAGCGTTGTTGACGCTCCGTCGGTACTTGGCATGGTATGCTTCGTCCTGGGTGCTGAACATAGATTCCAGCCGGGCGCCGTTCGAGACCGCTTGTTGGACAGGATAGAAGTCAGACTTCGTCATGCCTTTGTTGAGTCCGTAGATGATTTTGATGGCCCTGGGGTCGGCGAACGATAATACGTTCGGACCCAAACGAACGATGTCGCCGTGTTTTTGGTGAAGGGATTGATGGGTCTTCTCCGTCCTTCGGCCCCAGTTCTCGGCAAATCGCCACCAGTTCGTATAGGCCGCGAGAGGGTGGCCGGGATACTTGTTAAGACCATTGTAGTATTTGTTGTTGAGGAGATGGATGATGAGGGCTCCAATCAAGAGCAAAGGCCAATAGGCCTGCACTAGAGGCAAGACTTCAGCGACAAGCATGTTGAATAGAGCTTTGCCACAACGTTGAAGAAGATTCGACTCGGTTAAGAATTAGATCGGTCTTTCACACCTGCGCGGATACATATATATGTGTAGGACGGCATATAGAAGCCGCCGTCAGCCGCTCTGGCCATAGCTGATGTCAAACCGCGCAAGACGGCAGTTGACGTGCAGTCCAGCCCGCGCGCTGTACTTCGGTTGATCGTGAGCTATTACCGCCTGTCCTTGATTAGCCTATCTCATCGAGATGCATGTACAGACGTCGTGCGCAAGCTGCAAGGCCTTGTTAGGACTCGTGAACGCCATCAAGCCTTGTGATCGACGTCCCAAAGCGCGTACACGGCATACTGTGCGTTTGCTTCTCTGTCCATTGAAGCAGATGGACCTTGCTTAACTGGCACAGATTCGGCAACGGCGAAGTACCATCTGCCGTCTACCTTGATTGCCGATGTGTGAGGTGAGGTTTGGAGGATGACGCTTCTCCACATTGCCCCAGAGAAGCCCCAGAAGGGGAGTTTCGGCAGTTGTCCTCACAGCATTTGCCGATCAACCGCGATCATGCACCGCAACCATTCCGAATCGCACATTGGACATAAAGCGGCATATACGAGTCATTTGAGAAGTATGTAGACATCCTCTATGCTGATGCGACCCGTTCAATGGCAATTTCACCGACATCTTTCTCCTCGTCCTCCGTTCCGCCAACACGACTTTCCTTCTCGAAATCTCTTCCGATCATCTCATCTTGCTCAATGTACTGCTGTGGTCGACTGAGCTGCGTTGCCAGCTTATTGCGGCAGACGATGATTCCGGGTTTAGTCTCGAAAAGCCTGTGAAGTGGTTAGACACAGACCTGACAGTGTGCATGTTTTCGGATGAGTTTACCTGTCAATATCCTCGAGCGTACGGTTGGCCGTTTCGGGATCTGGTAGTGGCAGTTAGCATTTCACAAAGCATCGTTTGTTTGAGGTATGATTTGTCTCGCGTTCGGCTTACAGAAGAAGTATGTGATAGGGATGAAAGCAAAGCAGATGCAGGCCCAGACTATCCAGAATTTGTATCCGAGATTCTCAACGCCGGGCAGGGTCGCTTGAACAACTGCATAGTTCTGTGACAAGCGTTAGTGATAAGCGCGAGCCTCACGAAATGGGTGCGACTCACGCAAATCCAGTTGGTTGCCATCGCCAAACTAGCTCCCTTGGTTCGCATTTCAAGAGCGTTGATCTCTGTGACTTTGCTTAGCATGTCAACATTGTTAGAAAATCACGTCGAAATTACCAGCGGGGTAAAGCCACGGGATGCCCAGAACACCCATTCCGAAGCTCGCGAAGAAAAGAAAGAAGAAGCCACTGCAATACTACCGCAGACGTAGCTGTTCCCACCATGCTCGGATATCCCCATTGCGATCGTAATGCCAATCCAACACATCGAGCAAGCAGCTGCACTGCACATCATGACTTTCCTGCGTCCATATCTTTCAATGACGAAGTATGCCAGACAGGCGAAGATAAGGTAATCCACTGATCCGCAAGCAGCCAGGATACGGGACAGGAGCTCCGAGATACCGAGGGCGTTGATGAAGATGTACGACATGTAGTACGAGGTGACGTTGATACCAGAGATCTGATTCATCGCCTGCATCCATGCGCCGAGGATCATTCGGCGGAGCACACCAGATGGTCCACGTCCGGAGAGAAGCTTCCACCAGGAATAGGTGTTCATGTGCTCACGGTCCAAAATGTCCTTGATGACATTGAATTGGGTCTTCACGCGCGGGTCTTCGGGCGTAGCTCCATCGCCTTGAAGTGCTGCGATGACTTCTCGGGCTTCATCGTGTTTGCCTTTGCGGATGAGAAGTCGGGGGCTATCCGGAAGGAATGGGCACATGGCGAAGAGGACAATGACGAAGAAGAGCTGGAAAGCGATCGGGAAACGCCAGTCGACGCTGCCGGGTGCGAATGAGAAGCCGAGGGTGAGCCAGTTTGAGAGGGAGAAACCCGTGATACAATTCGCCATTTGGATCTGGATCCCACGTCAGCCGACTGAAAGACGTGATATAGGCGTCACGCTTGGAGGACTTACGATGACGAGCTTGCCGCGGGAATTCATCTTACTGGTCTCGGCCTGCCACACGCCTGCAGTTGCTGTGTTGGCTCCAGTGCCCAGTCCTGCCACTATGCGGCCGACCATCATCTGGGCGAACTGTATAACTAGCAGTTTGGATGATGGCGCCGATACCGATCACAAACGTGCCTAGCATTACCTGCCTTGGCCTACCGAGCTTGTCACCTGTGAATATTGTGCTCATTGCACCGATGAAGCATCCAATGTTGTATATTGAGGTCATGGTGCCTTGCGTATCTGTCGACGGGTGTCCGAAGGTCTCGAGGAAGTTCTCGCTGATGATGATATTGCCGAAGTAGCCTGCGTCCGTTAGTACGAGGCTTGTTGTATCTTCAGGGCTACTCACCCTGATCATAACCATAAAAGATGAGGACGGTCGAGGTGGCACTGCTGTGGTGTCAGTAGATGTTAAGGTAAGTCCAAAGAGACGTGACTGACATTGAAATCCATACGGTGAGAGCATCACCACTCCCGCCCAGATATTTCCGACCCATGTTGAAAATTCTAGTCAAGTAAATATGCCCCACACGGTCAGAAAGAATGGAAGGGAATGCAATGGGGTGAAATGAGGAGGCGCTCGGAAGGAGACATATATATCTGTCTATGTACAGAGCTCGGTGCTAACCTTCCCCGGACAGCGACTCGTGCAACCCCAGATAACCCCAGACCCCCAGACCATACAACAAGGAGGAGCACTAATTCCGCACATATCTGAGGGGGCGAGACCTATAGCATGCTGCTGATTGTCGTGCAGACAGACCGGCGTGGTGGTAAATGCACGCTAGACCCCGCTTTTGGCGAGACAGAATGCGGGTGAGAGGCGGATTTCCTTCTGAAGCCAGCGCACGGTCTGCAGAGCGCTGGGATAGCGCTGAGTTGCTGTCGAATGCAGGAGGTATGCCGGCGGGCCAAAACCTACCTCCTAGACAGGTCTTGAGCAGCCTAAGAGTGGGAGGTTACCCGGTCTTGTCGGTGGTCATGGTGGAAGCAACGGAAGCATAGGCGAAGCCGTAACACCAAGACGAAGCCGGTTGAGCTTCGGCTGCTTGCGAGATTTTTTCGGCCTGCGAGAGCGACAGGCGTGCATGATGCGCTCCACCCGGTCAACCCGGTTGTGACTTTGCATTGCCTGCCAATGCCTGTGCTCACGGACGTGATACAGATCATTCCGCCAGACCGAGACGAAGATCCAGAGGACATCTTCGCCGCGGCGCCTGGCCTGATCTTCACGGATGACTTCCAGAACTTGCATGGAGACAAGGGTTACACCATCGTGTACAAAAGTAAATGGGGACCCATTGAGCTGAAGACTGCTGACCCGCAAGCTGAAGGCGAGCGGCAGCTTTTCAGTCATTATCTCTGGAATGCTAGTATCAGCTTGGCTGAGCGTATTAGTTACGATGGAGACGGTGGCAACAATGCCTGGTCCGTCGAGGGCGAGCGGGTCCTAGAATTAGGCGCAGGTACAGATGCATACCTTTCGTAAATCTACGAGCGTGTTGGGTAACATTTTGCAGGCGTGGGCCTGGACGGGATCGTAGCCAGTCTGGCAGGAGCAGAGATGGTTGAGTTGTCCTGTTACACTATTTTTACAACTAGAATGCTAAGTAAAGATGCAGGTGTCGATATCGGACTATCCATCGGAAGTTGTTCTAGCCAACATCCGTGAAAATGCCCGGAAGAACATCCCTCATCATTTAAACTCAAAATACACTGTCGACCCTCATGAATGGGGGGTCTGTGATAGCAGCTTCGCCACCAAACACGCTCATTCTTTCACACGGATTTTAGCCGCTGATTGCTACTGGATGCCCGGGCAACACTTGAATCTCGTAAGATCCATGCTTCACTTCTTGACGCTGGATCCTTGTGGCAGGATTTATGCCATTGCAGGCTTCCATACCGGTCGACGGAAATTGGCGCCCTTCTTCACGGTCGCCGTCGAGCAGGGGTTGGAATTGGAAGACATCTTTGAAGAAGACGGCGAAGGGAAGCGACGAGAGTGGCAGGCTGAACGAGATGGTGGCCGTGAGGACCCAACGGAACGCAAGAAATGGCTTGTCATAGCCACGTTGAAGCGACGGAGTTGAGCAACATGCCACATACGATGTGGCCACTTCAAGGTTGCAATGCTCTTACCACGATCTGGACGCTTACAGTGAGCGATTGTCGTCGACGGAGCAACTCATTCTTCATCAAAGTGGTACGACAGAGCTCCAATCTTCCCCCTCTTAGCAAAACCAGACCAAGTCTTCTGTGCGACACCGCTTAATTGGGACATTGTCACTTATGCCATCCATGGATCTTGCGCTTCGCGAATTCGTCAATTGGAAGGAAGGAGTCGGCATCTGCAATGAACTGCTGGGCATTCGAATGCTACAAGACGCAGGCTCAGAAATGAGTCTGCTTGTTCATAACATAGAAATAAAAATGTAAATTGACTGCGGACAGAATTGATTTCGACGCGAGTTATGTCCATTATTTTAGCCAAGTAATCTGCAGCTTCTATAGAAGTTCTATCCTTCCCTCAATCGGCGTTCAAAAGAACTCACTTTCAAATTGGAAACGAGCTGTAGATTTTATGTCCCGAAAATAGGAATTGCTTTTTTGTAACACCTGCTTTATCTAGGTATGTGAGAGCGTCAAACATAGAAAAAAAGTCGCTTGAACTTCGGCGCTTTGTCAAGCCAGGCCAAATCATACAGACTTTTCGACTTCAGATCGGCAACAGGTGTGAAACATTTGTGGAAATTGTCTTTCTCGATTCCGACATACGCCACCGCGTCCTTCCATTCGCCTTTTTCAATCGCCTTTTTCAATCAAATAGCGAAACGACGTTGACCGTTTTGGATGGGGGAGTGGGACAGGATGACAACGCCATCAGCTTCGTCTGAGAACGGATCAGGCACAGCCAGTCGCAGACTATTAGACCCTAGCGAACTAGGAACAAAGGAGTAGTATGTAGGAAATAACGATGTTACGCCATTCTACCATAAAAATACCCATCGGGTCCTAACCGTTTCACTCTCATGCTGTAGTTGGGACGACGCCTATGCAAGAGAGCTTGAAAATCAAGAACAAGATGCCGACGACGAGGGGACCGTGTGGTTCAGCGAGAGCGGTGCCGAAGAGGCCATTTTGAAACAACTCGAGAACCTCGAAGACGAGGGATTACTCGATCGACAGACCACCAGATTCCTGGACCTCGGCACTGGAAATGGCCACTTGCTCTTCTGCTTACGGGAGGACGAAGACGAAGACAGTTACTGGCCAGGCGAGGCGGTCGGCGTGGACTACAGCGAACCGAGCATCCAACTCGCACGGCGTATAGCGTCCCAGAAGGACCTAGACGACACGCTTCGGTTTGAACTCTGGGATTTACTGGCTGAGTCTCCTGGCACCTGGTCAATACCAGGCGGCTTCGAAGTCGTGCTGGACAAAGGCACTTTCGACGCTATTTCGTTAATGCCACAGGAGAGTTCCCAGGGGCTTCAGGCCCACCCTTGCGAGGTTTACAGGAAGAAGGTCGAGCCTCTGATCAAGGCTGAGAATGGGTTTCTGATCATCACTTCGTGCAACTGGACTAAAGATGAGGTGCTAGAATGGCTTGCGCCGGAGACTGGCGGGCTAGAGTATTACGCCGAAGCCAAGTATCCTACTTTTACGTTTGGCGGGCAAACGGGACAGAGTATTGTTACGCTTGTACTTCGCAGGAAGGGCGCTGGGGCATGAACCAGAAAGCAAGCAGACCTAGGGTGTGGAACAACTACAGAGTGCCGATTGAAGCCACAGGCTTGGCATGCTACAGGTCATTTCTTGATAAAATCCACCAATTCCGCATCGTCTTCCGCTTCCTGCTGGCTCTCCGACCTCGAGAGATCTCTAGGCTTCACCCCTAAACTCTTCTCCTTATTGGTTTGAAGAAATTCCCCGCCCTTATCCTTCATCGGCCCCTTGATGTCGGGCATCAACCCGGTAGAGGCTTCGAATTCGCTTAGCGTGACGTTCCCTCCCCGAACAAGGCTGACCATGTCCTCTTGCCCCGTGTCGACAATTTGGCGAATTGGCTGAGTACCACTTGCCTCCCGACGCTCTCCTCTGATTTCCAACCCCATATGGCGTTCTGTCCGGCTCAGACAGCTCTCGATCAGTTCCCAAAGGGCTTTATCGTTGAGACCCCGGGTATCCGCACGCCTACACCTCCGGCAGGGGCGGCGCGCGCGACCGTTTGTCCACAATGCGAAGAAACCTCACCACTCTCTACGGCAGCTCCATGCTCACCTTCCGTCACGATCTCCAACTCAAATCGCTCGTCTTGTGACGAGCCAGCGGCTCCGTCGCTATTACAGTAAAACAGATCCGGCCTGAAGATCACTGCCACAGCGAGAGGATCATGGGTGGGCGGACCTGCGTGGAGGTCAAACATCTCTGCATAGGTTTTGGCAAAGAAGGTGAGAACCTCGAAGAAGAGACGCCGCACGGTCGAGACGGAACTCAGGTCAGGTTCATTCCGCATCCGCGCATGCGAGCCGAAAAGAAGGCCGAATTTGACGTCTTCAGTGGCAAGGAACTGATGGGTAAGGTCTAAGGGAATCAGGGTAGTCTTGCGGGAAAGCGTAGGGTTGTTGAACACGAAACGTGCGGCTTCTGGGTCAGAATATATGTTGAATCTGAGATGAGGTCGTCAGCTTTCATGAGGGCAGTGGAACTGGTGAATAGGATAATGGGCGCACTCGGCAAATTCAGTCCAGTTCCCACGTCGCTGTCTTCCGTCAATTGTGCCAAGTGGCGCTTTGGTAAAGCCATTGCCGATGCATCCTCCCATCACACTCAATCCTGCAATGTGCTCTGCTAGTTCGGGGTGGCGATTGAATAGCATCGCTACATTGGACAAGGTTCCGACCGCTACCAACCATGCGGTACCCGGCGGCTCCGCCGATAGAGCATCGAACATGGCTTCAACAGCGCCTTTGTCTGTTCTAGCCGGTACGGTTGGCTTTGGCAGGCATGTTGTCCCGTCGAGACCAGTCTCGCCGTGAATCCCGGGCGCGAAGCAAGCCTCTCGTTGTAAAGGCCCTGTGGCGCCAGCGTACACCGGAACATCTCTGCGACCAATCGTCTCTAGGACTGCGCAAGTATTGCGTGTGGTATTTCTCTAGGGGCGCATTCCCGTACACTGTACTGATGCCAAGCAGTCGAAGTTCGGGACTTCGGGCAGCGAGGAGGATGGCAAAGGCATCGTCGTGGCCCGTGTCGCAGTCAAGCCAGATCGAATGGGACTGCAGCGACGATGCAACTTTGCCCGCATCAACTTTTGTCCCGTGCATTGGCTGCGCGAGGTGTTCCAATATTTGTTGTCGATAATGTTCCGCCGCCTCTCCGCGAAGGCGATCCAAACGCATGGGCATCCTCGCGGCTCGGCGACGGCGGGCCGGTGACTAAGCAGAAGCGCTCAGCTGCAGTGTGCACTGCAGGCAGCTTGGAGTACTGGGAATGATGGTAAAGAAGAAGGAAAGGCTTTTGTCTCTTGCTACTGTCCTAAGTGGGGAAGAGGAGCTGGATAATAGGTCGAGCGATCAGATGGCGATTCTGCGAAAGAATCAATAGCGGCAAAGGGCACCAACGTTCTTTTCAACCATCCTAATGTCACAGGAAAAACCGTGCTCAATTACCTCCTACAGGCACAACAAGGCTAAAAGACCCGCAAAAGACTACCTAGGTTTTCTCATGGAGGTGCCGCCACAGTGATATGGGTTTCGGAGCCGTGTCCGGGCAGCGACGGAGTGGTATCGAGAAAACGCGTCTGGTGAGGAAAGAGGAAATCTGAACGTTGTCCGTAGAGAGGAACATGTGAGGCTTTAACGATAGTGCACCGCCATTCAGGCCTATCGTATCCTGGCATCTTGTATCGTAGGAAGAATGGAGACTGAAGAATTAAGTACTGGGAGGCAAGAGGGATTGCTGAAGGTCTCCATGTTAAACGCTTAAGCGGCTTATCGATCGCGAGCATCAAGCACATGAGCTCAGGACCTCTAAAGCGGGTATGCAACCACCCATCACGCAGGCAAGGTTGCTCACGTTGCCGCTGCACCTTATGCACAAGATCTGCCATTGTAGCTTGCTTTCCGATGCAATACCTCCTAGCTGCCGAGCAGCCCGATTGCCACTATCTTTGGTGACCAGCTTGATCAAATGGCGACATTTTTGCAAAGACTTGAATCACGTCCACAGGGCTTGGTGTACGACTCTCATTGTGCCTCCAGTTACATAAGAACAATGCCCAACTCCAATGAGTGCCTACTGGAAGTAATGTGTGATAGGCAGTGCTCTGAAAAGGCATCTAGAAGAACCCACGTGGCAGAGAGCTTCAGGATTAATATGTGTTGACAAAGATCAGTTAAATCGCGGTCCGGGTACTCGATCTGGAATGCTGTAGGAGATCATATCTTTCCACAACGAGCCTCTTTGGAGCAGTGTTGCAGCAACGCTTGGTATCTAGGGAGTGCACTTGAGGGTAATATTGGAGGAGCACTCCGATCATAGGCTCAACCATGTGCTCCTTCCATTGCGTCTCTTGAAGCTGAACATGATGCCGAGATGGCTCACGACGCAGGGGCGGCTTTTGTTGAGCTTCTCTTCAATGTAACGCACAGCATTCAAACCCACGTCAGCAAGATTAGGAGTACCGTAGTGAAGGCTTGGAACACCACGTGGCGAACGACTCGAAAGAGTTATGCGCATTCCTGATTTGGTCAGGGCCCCCTAGGCACAAACATAAGAGACAAGGGGGTCAAACCAATATGAAACTGCCAAGATTCTGAACCTCTTGTTCAGAATGCAAGCTGCGGACTCATGTGAGAGCATACAAAGATGATAACGAAATGTGTACTTGCTCCACATCCCACATCACAGGCTTCAAGCTCACAAAGCGCCAAGCAAACGGTACGTGACACAGAAATGATGATAAATAGCTAGTACTCGTGCTGAATACAGGAGACAGACCTATTGCATGCTCGCCATGGAAGAGAAGCCCAGCATGACCAGACCCTGTCGCTAGAGGGACCCACGACGAAGCCAGAGCAAACGGGCCCGGCAAACCTGTCCCCGCCTAAGAGCAGACATCATCACCGCCAGCACAGCGAAGACCATCCACAGACCAAAGACCTCCCGACACCCTCCGACGCCGGCCGACCAACATTCTCACAACCTGCTGGCGTCCTAGGGAGCCCCAAACTTGCCTTCACCCCGGGCTACCCATCCCGTTTCCCATCATCCGAATTGAGTAAGCCCTTCGACTCTCACACCCAGACCGGTACGACAGAGGCAGAAAGGGAAATCCTCCGCAACATCGACATTCAGCGCATCCTCAACTCGGCAGGGATCCTGAGCTACGATGCCGACTTCGGTGAAGAAGCTCCTTTCGACGGACCGGCCGTGATCTTGTACAGCAGGAACTCCGACTCAGTTACCAGACTGAAGGCTTTGACTGTGAGTTTTGGGAACGAGCTGAGGCGGCTCGAGCCCTTTCTGGCTAGGCAGACGCCGGGTGACATGGCTGGTGGTGGAACAGACCCTGAGTGGAGGCGGTGGAAGGAGGATACGGTGTTGAGATTGTTGACCATTATTACACCTGCGATGGGAAGGTTACTGGAGCGATTGACTGCGACTGCTGGTGGTGCTATCGGTCAGCATGATGGAGGTGTGAGGTTCTTCGTTGGAGATCGTTGAGTTTCGTACGGATGGTAGTTGCTCGAGAGGTTGACCTGGCGAGACCATATCGGATGGTCGGCTGGCCGCAGTAGGAGCGCGCATATTGCTGCAATGACATCCAAGGAAGGTTAGATGGATCAGAGTGATAGGTTTGAAATGCTCATGCTAGGGTCAATATACAAAGCTTGAGAACGGTTGTGGGTGCAAATAGAAACATCATATGGCACATTGCGCTCGTAGAATCGCGTCCAATGCGACGGTCTATAGCGGAGACATTAGAACACTATTGTCAGACATCAGATGCAGTCCTTGGCAAATGACGGCAAGAGGTCCTTTCGACTTCAAGTAGGTCGATGACCTGGCTGGTCTGCAATGAAGACTAGATAAGGATACCTCCAAACAAAAGCCTGCCGCGTGCTAGCAAGGCAGAGGTAGTATTCTTGCAACAGAATCTGTGCCATCGTTTGCGTTGAACAATGCAGCAGCGTGTTGGATTGGCCATTGTGGTCCAGGCGAGGTAGCCTGGTAGCATGCCTCATGCGTCGCAGACAGAGTTGGCGAGGCTTCCGCGGTTATGACGATTTTCCTGGGGACTCAGGTCGCCCCCAGCAACAGGGTGGGAGAGTGAAGGCGTGCACCAAGTGAAGTCCAGCTGCAGCCGGATATGATGGCACATGTTTGAACACAACAACTCCTTGACCCCCCGTTGGATCTTGCTAAGGCGGTAGCAGATGATTGACAACCAAAACGGCTTCAGCACTATATCACCAAGCGCCACCAAAAAGACCAACGGTCTAGAGAAGAGACGGTCGTTGCTAGGAAGCCGAGAATTCTCACCCACACCGGGAAAAGACGGAGACCGGCTCGGAAGAGCCTAGCGTGGGTGAGGTGCTCCGTGCGCCCCCTTCTCATCTTTTCATCCTGAGCTGCGCCTGCGACCACAGATTCTCTTCATTCTCATCCATCCACATCCATCTCCACTCCATTTACCTTCTTCATCACAAAGACCATACAAAATGGCCGCACCGCAGAAGGGAGAGGTCGACCGTGCGTCAATGCCAATTCCTAACCGGCCGCCGAGCAGTCGCTAACCAATGTTGAACAGAGACCAAGAAGTCCTTCATGGGCATGCCCGGCTTCGTTGTCGACTTCCTGAGTATGTATCGCCTTCCTGTCGAGATTCAGCGGCGTCCATCGCGATTGGCCAAGCACGCATTGGCAGCATTGGAGTGCAAAGTCGCTCGCGATAAGAGCCGGGAAAATTTTCGAGACACCCGAGGTGCAAGGCTAACAAGGTCAAACAGTGGGTGGTGTTTCCGCCGCCGTCTCGAAGACCGCTGCCGCCCCCATTGAGCGTGTCAAGCTCCTCATCCAGAACCAGGTACGTCTCCCTCAGCTTCGGGAGCTCTATGCCAAAGTCGTTTCGCGCAAGCTGCTTGCGACGCCAAGAGTCTTCCCCGGAACTCCGGATGAAGTGCTTCCCAGCGCTAACACGGCGCGTCTACAGGATGAGATGATCCGCGCCGGTCGTCTCGACCGCAAGTACGACGGCATTGGCGAGTGCTTCAAGCGTACCGTCGCCGACGAGGGTATGGTCTCGCTGTGGCGTGGCAACACCGCCAACGTCCTGCGTTACTTCCCTACCCAGGCCCTGAACTTCGCCTTCCGTGACACCTACAAGACCATGTTCGGTTACAAGAAGGAGCGTGACGGCTACTGGTGGTGGATGTTTGGCAACCTTGCCTCTGGCGGTGTAAGTTTTCCTCTGCCCGGCGCATTTAGGAATGTCCATACTAACACGGTCTTTAGGCTGCTGGTGCCACCTCCCTCCTCTTCGTCTACTCCCTCGACTACGCCCGTACCCGTCTTGCCAACGACGCCAAGAACGCCAAGTCTGGCGGTGACCGTCAGTTCAACGGCCTCGTCGACGTCTACAGGAAGACCCTCGCCTCTGACGGTATTGCCGGTCTTTACCGTGGTTTCATGCCTTCCGTCACCGGTATCATCGTCTACCGTGGTCTCTACTTCGGTCTCTACGACTCCATCAAGCCGGTCGTCCTCGTTGGCTCGCTCGAGGGCAACTTCCTTGCTTCTTTCCTCCTCGGCTGGACTGTCACCACCACTGCCGGTGTTGCCTCGTACCCGCTCGACACCATCCGTCGTCGTATGATGATGACCTCTGGCGAGGTGAGTAATTCTGCTTCCATTGGGCTTTAAGGTGATGAGATGCTAATTAAATTGTGTAGGCCGTCAAGTACAAGTCTTCCCTGGACGCTGCTTCCCAGATCGTCGCCAAAGAGGGTGTTAAGTCCCTCTTCAAGGGTGCCGGTGCCAACATCCTCCGTGGTGTTGCCGGCGCTGGTGTCCTGTCGATCTACGACCAGGTCCAGCTCCTCATGTTCGGCAAGGCCTTCAAGGGTGGCTCTTAAGCGTCTCGCACCACGAGACAACCAAACGATACCACGATTCGCATTCATCTGTGAAAAGATGGAAGCATAGGCGGTTGTTGCAGAAATATGGTGGTTCGCATGCCGGTGATGACTGCGAACATATGCAAATGTGCATTGTAAGATGAGAGCGGAGGAAGCTCTGGACTGGAGCTGGGGTGAAGAGTAATACGGCTCGGGGACGCTGGGTGGACGATGATACGTGTACCTTTAACCTTTGGCCTGAGGACTTTCGCCTCTTTCCCTGTACTACAATTGGTTGCTTGTTTGTTCAGCTGTGCGATCATGCAGTTAGGGCGAGATAGAGTGACTCCCTCATGTTTCCACGTCATTACATTGCATGTGGAGTGCAGTCGAGTGTCGACGGCTTTTGCGAATCCTTTTTGCGCCGCTGCACAGAAGACCCAACATCACGTGAACGCGAATCGTGGCGCCTAAACTACGTCATTTGTGATGCGCGAAAGCTACAAGCAAGGGCGACAAGATTGCGCACCACGTCTTCGACAGAGTAAGCGCAAACATATGGCGATCGGAAAGTTGTCTCTTTATTTCCACGCACCAATACCGTAGGTTCATTATAGACAGGCTGATTCTAAGAGAGACGCAAATCACCACCACACAATGCCACCAGTGCAGCTCCATCTCGACGATCCAGTCGCACCTCAACACCCTCAAGGTGTCACGCCACAGACTGCTGCCGCTGACACAGCCTCTGCAACGGCACCTGCCAACAACCCAGCGACTACAACTCCCGCCTCAGCATCCACATACCCGTCTGCACAACCCGGCCAAGCTGCCGGCCCCGCCGCGACCCCTTACGCTCCTCCCCTATTTCACAACCACCTCCGACTCGAACTTCCCAAAACCCCCAGGATGGCTCACCGCCTCCTCCACAACCAGGCGCAGCCCCCGTCCCGCCTTCCGCCCTGCCACCGCCTCCCAAAGCCGGCGAGTCCCCCGTCGCGACCGCTCCCGCCAAACCCCAGGGATCCGCCTTCACCGGCGCCCTAAACCAAATGCACATCCCGCCCCCGCCGCAGACGAACCTAGCGTCTACGCACTCGACCACCGCCGCGATTCCGGGGACGGGATACGTACCACTAGGTGGTAGCAGTGGGGGTCCCACGACGCTGAATCTAGGTCCCGTACCTGCTGCTGCTGCTACTGCTACTTCGCAGGCTGGATCGGCGGGGGGAGGAGGAGCTCGGAGCATCCGCCTGGATACCAGCAGAATGTCTACGCGCAGGAGATGACGCCGGCGCAGCGGGCGAGTTTGGAAGGGGAGCAGAGGCGGGAAGGGTTCGCGGCGCAGTTGGGTGGGGGGTTTGGTGGGAATGGCGGGGCGCGGGACGGTGGGCTTGGAGGAGGCGGGAATGGTGGGGATGGTGGTGTAGGTGGGGAAGGGGAGGGGGTCTGGGGGACCGCTAAGAGCTGGTTGGGTGCTGCGGGGAGTAAATTGGCGGAGACGGAGGAGGAGGTTTGGAGGAGGATTAATGGGAAGTGAGGGTTTAGGGAGGGTGGATTGGGTTGGTTGGGGTTGTTTTGGAAGAGAGGAGGGGCGGATGGTTGGTGTCTTGACCAAAGGGTTGAAAGGGGCCATGGGATATGGTGTTCGATGGGTTGATTGGAGTTTAGGACAAAGACATTTAAGCTTGCTAGTACCGCGATATATCAAAGATAGACATGAAGTAGCTCTACAAGACCAAGTTACGAGATCTATACTACGGATGCTGTTGGTGACGGACTCATCAATGCTGAGCATTGCTACTTCCTGAGTGGTGAGTATCGATCTCTTACTCTCCAACCAACGTATCATACCTCTTGCAAAAAGACTCATATCAAACCGAATCGTCTGCTTGCAAGTGTTTCGCATGCGAGACGGCAGACATTAGTACATTAATATACTCGCGTTAATTGTTGTCCCGAGCTCCGAAGCTCTGGCGGAACCCTCAGCTCTCTCCGGAATCCCTTACCTCGCTGACTCAAAAACAATCAGCAACATCTTGTTTCCTCTCATTTAGAACACTTATTTAGCAATTGATCGTCACAGTATCTGCAGAACTTCACGACTGCTTTTCCAAGGCCTATCAAGAGCGCCAAAGGGGGAAAAAAAAAAAAAAAAAAAAAGCCAGAAGAAAAAAGGAAAATAAAAGAACGAATCGAAATGGGTATCAAGCTCGTCCAAGCGAAAGATGAAGATTTCGATCGCGTCTTCGGACTCGCCTGCGATGCCTTTGGGCGAAATGAACCTATGTGGGACGTCTTTTACCCTAAGCACTGGACGGAGGAAGGGCGCCGGAAAGGCGCTGATAAGATGCGGAGGATGAACGCTGCGGATCCTCATACAGAGTTTATGTACGTTTCCCCCTTTTGCCACCGACGACAACGATTGAGAAGAAGAAGATGGGGATTCTGCCTCGCTACAGATAATTTAGGGAGGGCTTCTTGCAAGACAAGGTATTCCTGTAGAAGGCTGACGAGAGCGGGTGGAATTGCCCAACTGTAAACACAGTCTCGCCGTCGACGACACCTCCAACGAAATCCAAGGCATGTCGAAATGGAACATCTACGCCCCGAACACGATCCCGGACTCCGTCGGCATCAGTCGCGCCGTGGGTGATTACTACGAGAGCGAAGAGGAACGGGCGTACGCGGGCGCGATGGGGAAACTCTTCATCCAGCCCCGGAACGAAGCGATTTTGGCTTCCGGGGGCAATCTCGTCTCGCTGGATATTCTGACCATTGATCCGAAATACCAGCGGAAGGGGATTGGGAATGCGCTGGTGCAGTGGGGGACTAGGAAGGCGGATGAGTTGGGCGTGGAGGCTGTGGTGGAGAGTTCGGTGTTTGGGAAGGCTTTGTGAGTTCTGATGAATTTTTATTGGGAGTGATGACTTTTTGAAATGGCTTGACTGACAGTACGGGGGCAGGTACGAGAAGAATGGGTTCGTGTTTGTGAGGGATTATCATATGGTTTCTGACGATGCGCGGTGGACAGACAGGCCAGCCGGTCAGTTTGCGTGGCTTGTGAGGCCGAAGAAGCAAGAGGCGTGATTGGATTCTTGTCGCTTCTTGCATTGCATTCGAGCAGGTTCTTGTTTTGCTCGGTCGCATGTGCTGTAGCGTCTACTTCAAGCACAGTGAATGGCAGCATGCTCATAGGGTCCCAACCCTCATGCAGAAGCGCACCAATCGAGGTGGTGGTTTCCGTGCCGTGCTTGTACGTGGCTACGGTGACAAGCGACGCATTTATTATTACATACCTTAGTAGACTTCCTTGGTCGGGTAGAAGGGTATGTCTGCAGCTGGGATGCACTTGTGACTGAATGCAGTGCTTTCATTTGATATCTGCAGGAGAAGTACTATGTAGTGGTGATGAAGAACGCTAGTCTCTGGTGTGTGTAGTGTATACATTATCGGATCGCAGCCAACTCGCTCATCATGATTCACAAGACGGTCGTTTACGCGTCGTCGCCACCGCTTCCATTGCGTGAATACTACAAGCACATAGTCCTCGTCTCAATGGGTGAATAGACTACTATATAGTACCTACTGTGTACTACCTAGGTAGGTATGTACTAGTAAGTACAGTATAGTATGTAGCGACTCGAATGCTGGGAAACGGCGGGGACTACGGGAAGGGAAAGTGGGGCGGGCGGCCAGTCCCTTCCCTTCCACAGGCAAAACCTTGGCCAAGCTTTGCCGAAAAAGGGACCCTGGAGCTCCAGAACGACCAACGACCAGCACCTGCAGAGCGCGCCAGAGCTGCACTTCCCCTCCACCTGCCATCAACACCCGCCCAAACCCTCCTTCCCGCTGCTCTCTCTCGACCACCTTGCCTCGACCGCCTCTCTACCACCGACCACCCCCACCCCACCCATCCTACACCCCACCCGCAAACCCATGCTGCACACGAGATAGCACGTGTCGTTTCGCTCACCTCACTCGACCTCCTGTCCTGTCCCGTCCGCTCCGCTCCGCCCTCTCGCCCACCTCTGGTCCCGTGATCCCAAAAGTCAATTCCGACCTCCCGCCTTTGTTCCTGTGCGCCACCCCACTTACCTGTCCCAACTGCAGCTTGGGAAACGTCCTGATACTGATTGTCGCTGCAGTCACAACACCCTTCCTCACTTCACCAACTCTCCCCCTTCTACCCTCACCAGCTCCGCCTCATCTAATACCATGTCTGCCGACGACGTTTCTTCCCCGCCTCTCGACTCCGGCGTCGACAACATCGCGGATAGGCTCGGCGGTCTCAACACGGCCGACGGCGGCGTCATTGAGCGCCCGCAGAACGACGAGGAGTACGGCCAGGCCCAACTGACCTTGCGCGCCATTGTCACGTCCAAGGAGGCCGGTGTCATCATTGGCAAGGCCGGCCAGAACGTAGCAGACCTGCGCGACAAGACTGGTGTCCGTGCTGGCGTCAGCAAGGTTGTACCCGGCGTCCATGACCGGGTCCTGACTGTCACCGGCGCCCTCAATGGCGTGGGCCACGCTTATGGTCTTGTGGCCGACTGCCTCCTGAAGGGTGCCCCGCAGGTTGGTATGGGCGGTGTTGTCGCCAGTCCAAACACGCACCGTGAGTAATAACCTGTTCAAGCACTCGACATGGCATTCGCTGACCAAGGCCAGCCATTCGACTCCTCATCTCACACAACCAGATGGGTACCATCATTGGACGTCAAGGTCTCAAGATCAAGCAGATCCAGGACGAGTCTGGTGTTCGCATGGTTGCACAGAAGGAGATGCTCCCTCAGTCTACTGAGCGTATCGTGGAGGTGCAAGGTACTCCGGATGGTGTGCAAAAGGCGGTTTGGGAGATTGGAAAGTGTCTGATCGACGACCAAGAGCGCGGCTACGGCACCGTCCTGTACAGTCCGGCAGTTCGCGTCCAGGGTGGCCCGACGGCTGGACCCATGAATGGCACTGGATACGGTGCACCGCGGAGCTTCAACCGCACCGGCAACGGTGCAGACTTCACCAGCGGCTACGCACCTCGTCCCCGGAACGGTCCTCCAATGGATGCTGGTGGCCCGCCGCCAGTTGTTGAGGAGGGCGAAGACATCCAAACCCAGAACATCAGCATTCCCGCTGACATGGTTGGCTGCATCATTGGTCGTGCAGGCAGCAAGATCTCCGAGATCCGTAGGAGCTCAGGTGCACGTATCTCCATCGCCAAGGCGCCTCATGACGAGACTGGCGAGCGTATGTTCACCATAACTGGTGGCCAGAGCGCCAACGAGAAGGCTCTCTACTTGCTCTACGAAAACCTCGAGAACGAGAAGATGCGTCGTAGCCAGATTCCGGACGCCGAGGCGTAGGCTGCTCGGCGCTACCGCGAAGAGACTTTCATGGCGTCCGGTAATGTTGCCACTCAAGCAGCGACCGTCAAACCTGTCCTCCTCGGACACTGAGGCGCAATCCATGCCTCGACGATGCTACTCTACCGTTTCGTCCTGGATATCCTTTCCAACTCTAACCTTCTCAACAACTCCACGCTGAGCTATCAAAAGCCTCTTTCTACCAACATTTCTCTCGTCCTTCCGCGCACAAAAACCAACATCAAAAAGCCTCGACTACCACCACAAGCATCACCCGTCATCATCATCATCATCAGCGTCATCATCTTGCCACTGCTCCTCGCTTAATGATCATATCACGACTTTTATGCCTTCCCGATGAAGACCTTCTGGCTTGCCTCAAACCTGTCTCACTCTGGATCTTGCAGTCGACAAGCAAATCAACCAAATACGATCAATCAGTGCGGACGGATCCCCTTCCTCAAGATTCCTTCTCTCCCCACGACCAAGTGGCTCATGAAGCCCAGCCCCGTTCTTGCATTTCCTCAGCTTATCATCATCATCATCCTTTTCTCGGCCCCAATTCCAAGCAAGGAAGACGAAAAAGCATTTGTCTTATCTGACGATAGCTGGAGATGAATTCTCCACTAATGACATTGTCAACTGCCGAACTTAGCTAAGGTGGATGGTATGTGGTATGGGCCTGTCCGGATATGTGGAGGCTACCATGAGTAGTCTAACAAGCAGGATAAGCGAAAGCGAAGATGGCGTTGAGATGAGAAAGCTTTGGTATGGTGATGGCCAAATCGGGGAGAAGAGTGTATACCGAGGAACCATGGGCTTTTTCATCACATGGGAAATTCGGAGGGGAGGATTTTTATCTTTGTTGCTTTGAAACTCCTTTTTTTTCTATTAGCGAGAGCAGCACTGCACTATACCAAGCTTCTTTTGTTTTCCTCTTCCCTTCACTTCCAGTCCTTGCTCGCACGTTTTCCATACGTTTCCTTCCTTGGAGGAGGGAAGAATGTTGATTGAAAGTTTTTTTTTTTTTCATAATATTTCTTCACTAACGCTGTGCTGAATTATTCGTCGTGTTAACGGCAACACCTTAGACGACCGTGAGTATGAAACATCGCTTTGCCGACTCACTCCGATTCCTAATGCGGGAGGAGGGGGAGGGTGGGGAGACCCGTGGGTTGTCGATCAGATGGAGAAAAGAAAGAAAAGAAGAAGAAGAAGAAGAGAAAAAGAAAAAAAAAAGGGAAAAGAAAAGAATCCAAAAAATTTCTGCTTCCACTTTCTCTCCCATTTTCCTCAGGGCAGATAATGGGCAAATGATTCCTTCCCCCCCCCCCCCCCCCCCCCCCCCCCCTCCCTGTCTGTGATACCATGTATGGCAAATTGGGGATTTTTTTTCTCCTCCCCACACTCTTCCCAAGAAACCCCGTCTCTCACTCTCGAAATCATCCTATCCTCCCCACACCGAGCACACACCAATACCCGAGCTCGAACTTGGTCCTCCCACCACCACTAGCTTCCTTCCCTTCCTTCCCTGCATCCGCCGTCCGACCCAAAGAAGCCAGATCTTTCTTCTTCCTCGTCATCGTCATCCCCTCATCGCCTGCACTGCTTGCCAATCGGCCACCCTTCTCCTCTTTCCTCGGCCGGCTCATCCCATTCCGCGCGCACGAAGATGGGAATCTCGAGGATATCGGCGTCATCCTCCTCATCGTCGTCGTCCTGCTCCTCCTCGTCCTGTTCCCCTCCCGCAGCCGTCTTCTGTTGTTGCTGTTGCTGCGCCTGCACCTGGGACGTCGGAGCAACGCTAGGCCGGCGCTGCTGGGCCGAGCCGTCGAGGAAGCCCGGGGTGATTTCCAGGATGATGGAGGTGGAATTGCGGGTGCGGTCCCAGACCTTGCCGGCTTCGGGCTGGAGTTTGTCGTCCCCTGTGCTTGCGCCTCCTGTAGTAGCTGTGGAGCTGGAGCCTTTGCCCGTGAGGCTGGCCATTGCTGCTTCCCTCCCTCCTGACCCTCCGGCGCCACTTTGCTGGGTCGCGTCTGTCGAAGTTATGGTCGCGGTTCCTCCTACTGTCGTACTACTCAACGCTTCATCCCAGACGTCCCCTGCGGGCCCAACAGTGAAGGAGGGGCAGAGAATCGTGACGCGGCTTCCGACTTTCCCTGGGGTGACGGCCGGGGTGGCGAGATTGATCTTCACCGTTTCGAAGATGGGGTTCTTGACCGTGAGGACGTACTGTTGCGTAATGCCCTGAGCGAGGGGAGCGGCAGGTTGGAGATCTTCGGCTTTGAGGCGGAAGTCCGGTTTCCCTGCTAATGCCGCGCCGGGTCCTATGGCGGAAGGGAGGGTGGCAGGGTAGAGAGGTCGGAAGAGTAGGCGGGGGAATGTGCTGTGAGGCGGGCATGCGGATCTTGTATTTGAGCCGGCTGACTTCGCGGTCTGGGCGGGACACGAATTGGCGGCAGGTTTTGCAGCGTTTGCCTTTGCGGGTGCGGAGGCGGGTGGCGATGGGCCAGAGGTGGGACTTGAAGCGGGCGGCGGTGTTGAGGGGGTGAGTGAGGCGTTGGGTTGGACTGGCGCTTTCGTCCCAGGATAGGTCGCGGAGGCGGGAGAGGGTGGCGGTGTCTGGATCTTCGTCGGAGGCGGCGGATATTGAAGGCGGGTATGTTTTTAAGCCTTCGTGGGTGGAGCGAGCTTCCCGCATGGGTTGCGCCTTCTCGCGGGACTTCTTCAGGGCATCGGCAGAGAGGCCGCCGTAGAGGGAGATGATGCGCTGGAGGTTGGCGGGCGAGCCGTAGGGGCTGTTGCCGTAGCCGCCACTGCTACCCTGGGCATCGCTGGATTCGGTAAGCTGCTCCTGGTAGAAGGCTTGCAGCTTTTGGAAGCCGTCCTCATGCTGGAGATGCGGTGAGTCCGACGAGGCAGGCGCATTGGCATTGGCGTTGGCATTGGCGATCCGCGCTTTCCGATGTTTGGCCAGCTGCTCCGTCATCTTCGTGGGGCGGTGGAAGACGAGGTCGAGGTCCAGCGTGCTCCAGTCGCAGTACAGACACTGCAGCAGAAACCGCTCCTCCCCCTTCGCGCCCGCGTCCGGCTTGAGGAATTTCCCTCCATCGGCCTCATCGCTCCGGGAGGCGTGGGGCACCGCCGTCACGGCCAGCGACGCGGTACATTCGGGACATTGGTAGCAGTTCCGGGCGCACCTGCCAGCGGGATGGGATCAGCACTGAGCTGCGTGGCAGGCGCACCTCACCCGGGCTACATGTCCTCAGGCCGTCCTTACCTATTCCCGTCGCCCCGCACCGCGCTGCTCGGCACCTCAAAGAGGCAGCTGGGGCAGTACCAGTTGACCATTTCCTCGCTCACACACTTCGGACACCGGATGCCATCGCATTCGTCGCAGTACAGGAGTTGATCGAGCGGGTGTAGAGCGTAGTTGGCCCGGGCGGAATGCGGGTTGAACGTCCGCCCGTCTTCCTCGGCGTCGTCGGTGGGATCGGCGGCGTGATGGAGGGTGGAGAGCGAGGGCGGAGACGCGGTGAGGGAGGTGCAGGGGCAGGCGTAATGGGTGTAGGGGAAGGAGGATGCCATGACGGCAGGGGTGCGGGAAGATTGTGGATGATGCCCACCGTGCAACCGTACGACCGTCCTGGCAGCACGGCGAACGCGAAGCTCACGCGTCAAATGTGGCTGATGGCTAGCTACCTCGCTATCTAGGCAGGCACGACTGCGCCACACTCGGCAGACCCTGGAGGTAGACCCTAGCCCACCACCCCGGCAGTGTGTGCCGATGGGGTTCCTGCCCCACATCGTCGTGCAGCTTTCACGTTTCAATGCGCTGTCTCCCGTGATCAAGATAACCAAAATGGTAACAACTCACTCCCACCGCGCACGGCGGCGTCCCCGTGACCATATCAACCCGCCCATCTCGCGCGAGTAGTCATTGCGAGCCATGGCAAAACCTCCGCCACCCCCATTACCACCTAGGCAGAGCAGCAGCAGCATCCCCCCACCAGCTCCCACTCCGGATGAGGCACCACCCGCCTACACTGATGTTGCCACCGAGGACACCCTGACCCTCCACCATCCTTCTCTGGACGGGACGGACGCTGACGCTGACGCTGACGCCGGACCATGGCAGTATTCTGCCGACCCTCGCTCCAGTTCCACCCAATCTCTCGTCCCATCAGAGTCGGGATCCCATGACTCGCGCCGGAGACTCTTGCTCATTTTCATCCATGGCTTTATGGGCGACGAGACCTCCTTCCGCTCCTTCCCGGCTCACCTTCATCGTCTGCTCACCGTCCTTGTGGCCGAAACGCACACGGTGCATACCAAAATCTACCCGCGCTACCGGTCCAAACGCAACATCGCTTTCGCCCGAGATGATTTTAGTCGCTGGCTTGAACCTCATGAGGACGAGAGTACCGACGTGGTATTGTTTGGTCACTCCATGGGCGGTCTCCTAGCTGCCGAAGTTGTGCTCCTGCCTCCACCGCCCCCGGCTTCCCGCCCCTTTAAGCATCGCATCCTCGGAACGATCAACTTCGACGTCCCCTTTCTAGGCATGCATCCAGGCGTCGTGCGAAGTGGACTGGCCTCCATATTCAAGCCCGGCGAAGAACCTGAGGACAAATACTCCCCAGGCACAAGTCCCGGACTTGCCGCCGATGGCAGCACCTCAGGACCTATGAGGACGGACACCCTTTGGGATCCTGGGAATGATGACCCCAACTTCAATCCGCAATTCAACAACGACGTCGTCCTTCCCGTCCGCAAAGGTTGGCGAAACGCCTGGCACTTTGTGAACAAGCATTCCGGCAACCTGCGTACCGCCACGAAACAGCTGGTGACTAACCACATGGAGTTTGGCGGCGCCATGGCGAACTACGGCGAACTGAAAGTGCGATATGCGCGGGTTCGTGCGCTTGAGGAGGAAAATCAGATGGTCAGGGATTCGGTAGGGAGGGGCAAGAAGGGAGTGCCGAGGGTGCGGTTTACGAATTATTATACCGCGAGTAGCGGACGGGCGAAGCCGAAGAAGGAGATGAAGTCCCCGAAGACTGAAGCGAAGGATGTTGTAGAGGGTCCTGGGGAGGCTTTGGTGACGCCCACGAGCCTTGAAAGGGATGATGGAGAGAGTGGCAAGCAAGAGGGTCTGCGATCAGAAGGTCTGAAGGTTGAGAAGTCGCCAAGTCCGAGGATTTCGGTGGAAGAACATAGGGATGATGGAGCGGTGTTGCAGAAAGATGCTGAGCAGGCTTCTGGAGCTAGGAAACTTGATGAAAATCACTTAAGCGAGGATGATGATGTGTGGCAAGATGCTGCTGAGAGTCTGACTCTACATAGCCCGCCTTCTGCTGGCCACAGAAGAAGCTCTACGAACGGTGCATCTGGAGCCTCGTTGAGCCCTCAATCTACACGGAAATCATCGCATCGCGTCTCATCAGAGGATGGAGGGGAGGGAAGACAAGGATCAGAAATCTCATCTCTTCCTCCTCTACCTGAACCTCCTACTGCCCCGCCCCCACTGGATCTGACTTTCATTCAAGACTCTGAGACGCGAAAACGCGTGGAAAAGGAGCACGCTCGAGCGATGAAATCGTACAAGAAAGCTGTCAAGGAACGGGAGAAGGCCGTTGCTTCACGGGCAAAGTGGCAAGCGAAGCGGTCCAAATCCACGCAAAAAGATGCGGAGCGCGCGGAGAAGGAGGCGGAGAAAGCCAAGAAACGGAGTGAGAAGGAGGAAGAGAAGCGGAAGAAAAAGAGGCAGGGAAAGGGAAAGGGACGAAGAAGGCACAGAAGCCGGAAAGTGAGATGACGCATCAGGAGAAGGAGGAGCGTCGGTTGGCGGCTGAGCGACTAAGGATGGAGAATGAAGCGCGCAGAATGAGAGGCGAGCCTCCTTTGCCCGAGGAAGACGAAGAAGAACAAGAAGCCGACGAAGAGCAACCTCCGACCGTGCCAGACCACGCAGAGCAAGACGGGAGGAAGGACGCCCCATCCCCGCCTCGCACCCCTTCCTCTTCTTCCTCTGAACTCCCCATCGTCGACAATGCACCCAGCCCTATCCCCCTCGCGCCCTCCCCCGTCGTAAGCCACGATTCCAACCAAACCGGCAACCACGACGTCCACACGGGTGACAACCAGCAGAAAGGCAAAACGAAGGAATTCCACCTCCCGGAGCCCGCCACTGCTCTCCCTCCCACTTCTCCCTCTCTACCTCCCCGCGAAACCTCCCTCACCTCTTCCGCAGCAACCGCCACCACTGCTACAACATCTCCTTCCACGGCAGACGATGACAAGAAGCCACAAAAGGAACATAAATTCTGCCTCTTACCCCCCAAGGATTCCAAGGGCGATCGCGATCCCGCCTGGATCCGTGTCTGGATGGAGGGAGTCGATGAGGTCGGCGCGCATTGTGGCTTGTTCTTTGTGGATGAGCGGTATGAGCGCTTGGTTGGAGATGTCGGGGAGAGAGTTGAGGGGTGGGTGAAGGAGAGTTATGGTGCTGGGGGTGGTGAGTCGGGAGGTGGGTTCGCGGGGGATGAGAAGACGGGGTAAGAAGTTTGAGGTTTCTGGAAAGGGGATGGGGATGGGACGGTGGAGAATGGGGTTGATGACTCGGCATGTCCGGTTTAGGCCTTGTGATGGTGGACGTGCGTGGTTGTAGATAGGCCCAGGGTTTCGTGTCGGGGAAAGCTGCCTAGGTGAAGTGGTGGATTCGAGCAAGATGGCTTTACTTTTGATCTGATAGGAGTTTCTTGTGCCCTCCAAGCAAGAAGAAAGCCTTCATCTCCAATTCCAAACTTCGATTTCTTTCGTATGTTAAGGGGGGTGGATGACCCTGCTTGGAATCAGTGGGCAAAAGTATAGGTCGAGAAGACAAGCTATAAGGAGGAGCAAGGAAGGTGAAGGAAAAATAAAAGCACGAGGTAGAATGCGGAATCCGCCTCAAAAGAAAAGCTTTCCTAATACTCACTGTTTCAGCTCGAAAGAATTGGGAAAGCCGAAGGCACTACCAGGAGAGAAAAAGGCAGCTTCAAGAAAAGATTTCGTATCATCCTCAATTGAACCTAGATATGTTTTTGTTCTTATTCTTCTCTACACGCCAGGCATCCCGACCACCCGTCTCCAGCTCGGCAGACCCCTCGGTAGGAAATAGACCCCCCAGATTGCGCTGAAGGCGACGACTAGGCCGGTGAACTTCTCGAACCAGGTGTGGAAGAATGCCGCTGTCATTAAGAGCATCCACCAGCTGAGCGCGGCGACGGAGAGGCTTAGTTTAGTCGGGAAGCTGAGATTCTGAGCAGGCTCTGCGCCTCCGCCCGTTCCCCCCTCCTTCGTTCCGGATTGATCGACCGTGCAGCTGGTGATATTCCCGTCGGACCCACGAACCTGACGCGCTTCGCGGAGCCCGGACGCGTTGGTCAGCACGACGGGGAGGATCTCCAACCACAGCATTGCGGAGCCGAGGATGAGCAGGAAGACGTGTCCGCTTATATCGTGCCCGCCTGCCCAGCGGCCACCGACGGCTTTGCACGCGGCGTGTGACAGGGCGCGTTCGACATCGCTCATGGCTTCTACTTGCGCTGCTGCTTCGGGAGGAGGCAAGGAGGAGGAAGACGAAGACAAGGCGAGACATTTGCCCCCCGTCCACCGGAACCCCCGATCGATCAGCGCAGGCCCGAAACACCACTGCGTGACGAGGATCCAGACGCCCGTCACGACCGCATAGCGCGCGAGGGCTTGGAGTCTCCTCCTAGTCCAGAAGCCCTGATCCCCACCATCACCACCACCACCGCCCACCCTCCTGCCTCCCACTGCCCTGCTTCGACAACCCCCGATGCGTAAACACAAACCCCGCCCACGCCAGCGAGATCCAGAACCAGCCGACCTTGACAAAATACACATTAAACACGTTCCCCTTCTTGGCGAAGTACGACGGCGCGTCGGCGGCGGAGTAGGCTTGCGAGTCCGGGAGGTAGGTGGCGCGGCGGCTGGAGGCGGAGAGTTGGGAGAAGAGGGAGCCGAGGAGGAGGGTGGTGGGGTAGATGGCGAGGAGGAGGGATTCCAGACGCGTGGGGAGGGTTGGGGAGTCGCTGGCGGTGGCGGAGGCGGCGCGCATGGTGGGATTATTGGAGGAGGGGTTGTTGTCCGAGGAGGAGGGGACGGGGATCTCGACACGGGTTGCTGTGCGCCGGGTCGTCATTGCTGGAGGGGGGTGTGATGTGTGTTGTGGTCTTCCCGGCTCTGGTGGGGTTTAGTGGACAGGAGTTGATTTAAAGTGGCGTAGTCCAGATTAGCCCCTCTAGCACATTGCTGCGACACGGTAATGACGTTGCGAATTCGCTCGACGCGCGTGTAAAGGAAAAGGTGTTTATTTTCTTGAGAGAGAGGCGAAATCCAGGTAACGTAACTTTAATTGCGTACCGGATTGGGGAGATATGACGTAGTAAAATCGCCTGCAAAGCTGCCTAAGGCGAGATTTTCACATGCAAATCGACCTTGGTTGCGCCTGGCAGTATGCGCCTCCGCTGCAAGACCTCACCTGAACTCTCCTTAGAGGCCATGTAGGTCCTTAAAGGGCAGGGAGACAGGGAAGTATACTAATACTCGAAACTGTTTGCCGCTGTCTATGGTTCAAGGGTATAGTAAATCCTCCATCATTCAAGTCGGACTCAAAAGTGTCAAGCCCAACCATCCCATCACGAACCCATGTCAAACCCTTGAACTTCTAGTCGAAGATAAATCCTCCCTTCTGTCCCCACTACCTTCCCTGCTGCCTCCCCACTAACCCATTACTCCCCATGCCGACCTTCAACTTCTTCCTGCAATCCGGACAATACCACTTCGTGCGACGGGGCGGCAAATCGCTCAGTCCCACACAGCTCAGATGGAACCACTCCTTCTCGCAATCATCGTTGTCGCACGCGATCATGGTGCCCCACGAGACATCGCCACAGATACAGTAGCGCGGCTCGTCCGGGTCGACGTACTCGTCAGGCGCCTCGAGACTGGCGGAGGAAGGCTGCTGCTGTTGCTGTTGCTGCTGTTGTTGGGAGGCACTAGCAGTAGCAGACGCGCCGCGCGAGTTGGATGCGGTAGCGCCGCGTTTTCGAGGAGCTGCTTTGCGCTTGGAGACGCCGACTTTGGCGTCGCCGTCTTCCCGATCGCGTGCTAGGATGCCAGGGGCGGGTCGCTTGCTTCGGCGCGCTGGCTTGGTGGAAGTCTGCTGTGATGCATTTGCTGTCGTGGGAGACAGGAGGAAGCCGCTGTTCGGCAAGCTGGCATTGCTACCACGACGAAGACTCGCTCGTCGGTTAGGAGGTTCTTCGGAAACGGCTTTGCTCGCTTTCAGAACTAGTGTTGGTTTGCGCGAGCCTGTTGCTGCTGGAGGCGTGGAGGCGCGTTGTTGGTTACGAGTAGAAGCTAGTCTGGGGCTGGATGAAGCTCCTGCGGGTGCGAGAGGGACTTTGGATGTTCCATTGGCGGCAGGCGCGTTGTTCGCGGAGGTCGCGGCGAGCTTCAGCTTCTTTGGAGCAGGTCCTGGCTTGGAGAGAGGGTCGGGTGTTTCAGTGATGCTGGGCAAAGGTGGATTGGCGTGAGGCGTGCCTTCACGTTTGCGCTTCTTGGAAGACTCTGGGGCAGGCGCAGCTGCCAGAGCTTTGGGCTCACTTGGCGCCTCAAGACCCTGCTCCCGCGCCAATTGCGCTTGCAATGCCTGCTCTTCCAACAGACGCTGGCGCTTCAATTTCTTCGCTTCGTTCAGTCGCATCCCACGGTTAATCAACTCTGCGTCAGCATCGTCGTCCTCAGCATACATCTGGGGCCCGAGCATGTCATTCATCTGCGCTGTGTCCTCGCCCGTAACGACAACCTTAGTGGGATCAGGCTCGTTGCCCTCGTCTAAGAAAATCTCTCCAGAAGTCTCAGCTGCCATCCTAGCTGCCTCTTTGCCAGCTACACCTCGACCAAGATTCTTCAGCTCGCGACGGACCATCGTTTGTGAAGGAACCCAGATCGCGTTTTTCTTCATGCGCTTTCTTAGTTTAGCCATCTCCCATTCCGTGAGCTTAATCCAAGGAAGCCATTTGCTGCCTTTGATCGCATCGTCTGGCGGTGGCGTCAACGCAAGGAGAGCATTAGAGGTGCTGATCCCAGCCACTGCTGAGTGTGAGTTGGTGCCTGGCAACCCCGGAGCTCGCGGTGCACGTGGTTTCGGCGGCTTCTCCTTCCTCTGCTTGTCTGTTTTGGGTTGCTTCGGAGTCCGCGATCGTGGTCGAGGCGTGCCTTGAGCCGTCATCGGTGGCTGCTCCAGCGGCGGAGACACACGAGGTGACGTCCAGTCGGAGATGCTCTCTGGGAGCGCATTTGGATCAGGTGGAGGCAGAACTTCGCCCGGTACCATGATCTTCCTCCCACGTAATTTTGTCGCCGCTTTGTCTGTCAGATGCCTTCGTGGCTTCTCCTCCGTCGTCTCTTCTGCGCGCGTGGTCATCGTGCGCTCCTTCTTTAAATTAGGCGAAGTTAGCGCCTGCTGTTCTGGCGTTGGATCGCGTGAAGGTGGCAAAGGCTGCGCCTTCAGCTTTTCCGTGATCATGTCCAGTCTCTTTGCCTCCCTCTGACAAGTTTCGTCCAGCCTGACTGCTTCCTCCACGGCCATCCGGCAAGCCTTCTCGGCCTCCTCGAGCGCATAGCTGATCTGCTTGCGCATCTCGACCGGGTCTGGTTTGTGCTCCAGGGTGGGCCGCTTACTGTAAAGCGTGGTGTCATGGTGCACATTGCTGATCTTCTCCTCGGCGCGTTGGCGTTGGTCACCGATAAGGGTAAGGGCGCGGGTCAAGTGAGAAGGAAAGTGCTCAGTGTAGGTGAGAAAGTCGGAGAGGGTGGCGTGAACGTCTGGATCAGGTGGAGGTTGACGGCTGAGTGAACGGAAGTCGGAAGGCGCTGCGAGGCTCGCCATGTCGACGTCGGCGAGCTACAAGAGGAGGTCGCGCATCGGGGTGGGAGGCCTTCAGTCTCTGGATGCAAGTTGTTCGCGATGCCGATGGAATTTGGGATGAAGCGCAAAACCACCCTTGCAGTGTGAATGCCCAGAGACGGTGCTCGGTCGATCCCCTACGACCTTCACTTATGTGTAGACGCGCAGCAAACAAGGGTGACGTGACGCTGAAGCCGCGATCGTCGCGAACGCCTCGAATGGGTAAAGCGTAAGGTAGTACTCTTGCTTCTTGCCTCAGGCATCAGAAGCTGCCTCGCGCTGGGTCACGTGACAATGCGCAGAGGCGCTCCACATCTTCCAACCCACCTTCGCTTCTCAGACCATACCAACTACACATTCGCATTCCGCGGAAAGAGGTCGCGTTGTACCCATACTGCACGAGGAAAATAGCCGGTACAATGTGTGTCCGAATGTCACATCTGTTCATGCCGATGAGGATCGTCTCTCCACATGCGTAAATCAAGCCTCCGACGCCCGCCCGTCCATGCCATCTCCTCTCTCGCTGTATCTATACCCCGGATTCAAACCATCTCTCCTCGCCGGCGAACAGATGCAGGCTTGGACTATGCTTGGCCATCCTTCGACACAGCCATGTCATCTCGTTTCATGGAGGGGTTCCTGCATGATCATCACAGCCCGCAGTATCTACTCCGTCTTGGCGTGCAGGCACTCCTCCAAGGTGCTTCAACCTGTAGGATCCCAAGTCTCTAGCAGCAGATACTTAACATGGCTGTGTGCCATGCATCGTAATTGGTACGTCCGTCAAAAGAGGTGAGGATGTCTTTTCTCTTTAGGGCTGGCTTGGCCTTTTCGAGCCTGTTGGCTCCTGTTCTTACCCTTCCAACAAACACTAGCACCGGAGCCGAGAGTGTCAATGTGAGCTGGCTAGGCCGCACACCGAGCTACAACTCCGGAACAACCTTTGGGCTTCCCTGGGGCGAAGGCAGATTCTACCCCAACAGCACGCAATTCAGCCTGTCGGATGGCGCTCCTCTCCAGTCCTGGGTTACTTCCTACTGGAGGGATGGGTCTGTTAAATGGACGGGACATGCCATAGCGGAAAGCGACAACGTGCATGATCAGTATGTTGTGACAGCATCTGCAGGCTCCGTGAATTCGTCCCAGTCACCTGGTCTACAAATTTCCGACTCAGGCGAGGCCTATGCAATTGACACTGGAGAAATGACTGTTACCTTCCCTAAGACTGGAGATGCCCTCGTCAGTGAGATTAAGTCTTCTGCTGGCAAGGTGCTAGGTCAGAACGGTCGTTTGGTGCTACACTCGCAGTCTGGAATCGTTGAAGACCCCCAGGACAGGGCAAACTCCTCAATCGACTACTTCAACTTCCAAAGCAACATTGACAACGTTACGGTCAGCGACAAGGGTCCAGTAAGAGCTTTAGTTACAGTTCGAGGCTCCCACCAAGTCTTAGACAGCGGAAGCCATGACGATTGGTTGCCTTTTGTTGTTCGCTTCTACCTCTACGCTAACTCAAAGGCCATCCGAATCGTCCACTCGCTTGTGTACGATGGCAATGCGAACGAAGACTTCATCAGTGGCGTTGGTCTACGATTCGATGTTCCTCTAAAAGGCGAGGAACTCTACAATCGGCACATTCGTCTAGCAGGCTTGGAGGGAGGTCTTCTCAACGAAGCCGTGAAAGGTTTGACTGGTCTCCGCAGAGACCCAGGGGAGGAGGTCCGTAATGCGCAATTCGAGGGAGAAAAGACCCCAGCTGTCGACACCTGGGACACTCGGGTCTCCTCTCGACTTCAATGGATCCCGTCTTGGAACGACTACAGCCTCGACCAGCTATCTCCTGATGGGTTCACTCTGAAAAAGAGAACAGAGCCCGGGCAGAGTTGGGTCACCATCCCCGGATCCACTCGATCTGGTGGCTTGGCCTACCTTGGAGGAGCTACTGTAGGAGGACTTGCAGTCGGCCTTCGGGACTTCTGGAAGCGCTACCCAACCGGTCTCGATGTTCGAAACGCGGCCTCTGATATGGGTGAGCTCACTGTATGGATATACAACCCAGCTGCCGAGCCATTGGATCTCAGACCGTATCATGATGAAATGGGACTGGACACTTATGAAGAGCAGCTAGATGCACTGGAGATCACTTATGAGGACTGGGAACCCGGCTTTGCCACCCCCTTCGGCATTGCTCGGACCAGTGAGCTCTTTGTCTACGCATTCGACCAGACACCTACTCAGGAACGTCTTTCCGAGCTCACCGAGCATACCAATTATCCTCCTGTACTGCATGCTGAACCGGAATACATTCATGAGACGCAGGCTCTAGGCAATTACTGGGATCTACCGAGCAGTGCAGGTGGACTTGCCGCCAAGATTGAGAGTAACATGGCATTCTTGAACGAGTTCTACCAGGGTCAAATCGAGGATCGTCGATGGTACGGCTTTCTTGACTACGGCGACTTCATGCATACGTACGATGAAGACAGGCACCAGTGGTAAGTGGTAACAGTCCCATTGCGATCAAAAATTCTAGTCTGACACTTCACAGGCGGTACGACATCGGTGGCTATGCCTGGGACAATTCTGAGCTGTCGCCCGATATATTCTTCTGGAATTACTTCTTGCGCACGGGACGTGAGGACGTCTACCGTTTCGCCGAGGCGCTGACGAGGCACACCGGTGAAGTCGACGTATATCACATCGGGGATTGGAAAGGCCTAGGGACTCGTCACGGCGTGCAGCATTTTGGCGACAGCGCCAAGCAAGCGCGTATTTCCACCGCCCAGTACCGCAAAGTCTTCTACTTCATCTCGGGAGGCGACGAGCGAGTGGGCGAGTTGCTCGATGAGACGCTAGATACGGACCAGACATACTCCTACCTCGACCCTAACCGCAAAATCCGCGAAGACGACTGGACGCCGTCCCCGGGCTCTCCATCCACCATAGGCCTCGGCACGGACTGGTCTGCGCTCGCCGCAAGCTGGCTCGTCGAATGGGAACGTCGCGGCTCGCGATGGCAAGAGGCCAGAGAGAAGTTAACCAACACCCTCACGGGCATCGCCGAGCTCAAAAACGGCTTCGTGACAGGCTCAGCGCTCTACCACGACGACGACGGGACCCTGGACCCACCGCCCACAGACCCAAACAACACGGGCGTAGTCACCGTCTCGCACCTCTCGGCCGTCTTCGGGCTCGCCGAAGTCGTCGCCGAAATCATCCAGTACTACGGCGACGCCTTGCCCGAAGGCTTCGAGCAAGCGTGGCTAGATTACTGCTACTACTACCGCGCACCCACCGCGGAGCAGGAAGCGCGGTACGGAGAGAGCTGGGGGAGCTCGGCAACACTGCGACAATATCACTCGCGGCTACTAGCCTATGCCGCGCACCGCACGGGGAACCAGACACTCGCCCAGCGCGCCTGGAGTGAGTTCAACGCGGATGGGTTGACGACCGAGGAGGATTGGCATGTCGTGCGGATCAATGGCAGTGAGGTCCTTGCGCCTGTTGATGAGGGATATGTCGGTGAGGCTTTGATCTCGACTAATGAGGCGGCTATGTATGGTGTTGCGGGGATTGAGAATCTGGCTTTCATTGCTGATTCGCTGCCGGAGGAATTGGAGCGTTGATGAGACTTTCGTTCTGATGATAGAAGGATGGTCTGCGGTGGGTTGAGTGACTACATCGTCGCCAATGGTAACATTTGATAAATGCCTCAAGAACTTTTGTTGGTCATGCTGGTGGGTTCAGTGCAAGTGAGCAGAGCGTTCGGATGATTTTTTTCCATCCGTATGACCCAGTGCCCCCTCCGTGAGAAAGCATACGTAAGTCATGAAAGTAGTAGAAACCGTCCGCGTTTTCAGCTATTCACCGGAAATATAAGGACAGTCGGACCGCTGCTTGCAGCCATCTGCGTCCCAACAGCTCAAAGGGCCACGCTTGCAGACTGCCTGCTTGAAGTCTTGTAATACTCAGGCATCTAAAGACTATACCTGAAAGTCATTTTCTCGTCTCCTCGCCTGCTTTCCATCGGTGCCGATTCACCGAACAGAGAGTGTATTTTCGTCACCGTTTGCCCGCCCCAGCCAATCTCACTGGGTCTTATGTAAACATCACCTGACCGTTCCTCCCTCTGTCTTTCCTCTTCATCCCAAGTCTCAGTGACTTGATCTCGCCATTTGTTTTCCCTAAAGAGGAGAACCCAGAAAGCAATATAGCCCACGAAAGCCGCCAACACACAAATCAGCGTAACGATAAATGGCCGCACGTACCCGCTCTCATCCTGGTCAGGCGTGAACAGCAATGAACTGAACACGCCGGCTAAGTTTCCCCAACCGTTTATACCAAGCAGAATAGCGCGCTTTCCCGGCTCGGGAGTGTTGTTTGTCAGCCATGCGACTGAAAGTGGGCTGGCAATGAACGAGCCGGAGAGGAGGACGCAAAGGCTGAGATACCGTAAGGTATAGCGCTCCTGGCCAGATAATATAGTCGCTGTGAGGCCAATCAGAAGCAAGCTCAGACCGTAAAGAACTGGTACGATTCGCTGTCTGCTCCTATCGCTCCAGTACATGAACAGCCATAGCACTACCGCGCCGCATAAGAATGGTGGGACTGTCAGAAGATTTGACTGTGCTGGGCTGAAGTTGAGGCTAGGCGATAGCTGTTTGATGACCAGTGGCAGGAAGACACCGAACGCTGTTGCTGGTATGGCTGAGAGGATGTTGCAGATTAGTAGATGCCATATTTTGTAGTTGAGAAAAGCTGAGAGGATGTCCTGTCGTGTCAAGCCAGAATCTGCTGTCAGTGACTTGGCTGAGACAGTTGATGCCTTTCGACGGCGTGTAGTAGGCCTGCCATCCAACAGCCTGTCGTGCGCTTCCCCGTCCGTAGAGTCAAGATCCTGATCTGGAAAGTTGCTATGATCGACATGGGGGTGGCCTTCGTCTACCGGGCCGCTGTCAATGCCGGCCTTACTCGGTCTGCGCGTGATGGAAGGCTCTGTCTCGTCAAGGTCTAGGTGAATTCTCTTTTCAGCCCACTGCCTTTCTCTAGCATTCAAGAACCAAGCCGTTTCAGCACTATGAGGAAGCCACAAAAAGCCGATCAAGGCTACAAGCATGGTGGTACAGCCTTCAATCAGGAAGAGTACTTCCCATGCCTTCCATTGACTGCCACCGTCCTGAAATTGTACAGCGACGTCCCTCGGCGGCGGCTGAGGTCCCTTAATCGGCTCGGGAAGCGGTTGAAAATCGCCCAGCTAAGCACACCACCCAATGCGCCCGCCACTGCACTTTGACCGTAGAAGAAGCCAAGTCGTACGGCAAATTCATAGCGCGTGTAAAACAGACTCAAGTAACTCACTGTCGTGGGATAGAAGCCTGCTTCTAAGCTAGCGATAGCGATCCTCAGACACGTCAATTGCCACCTTTTGTTGACCCAAATATGTAACACTGTACACATTCCCCACAGGCTCATACAAGCGGGTACCCATCTCGCCATACCATATTTCCGGCCAAGAGCAGCCCCGATTGGCTGTAGTGCTACGAAGAAGGCGAAGAAGAAGGCCATGCTGAAATTCAGATCGCCTGCAGACAATCCTGCATCACGAGTGAATCCGGCCGTCTCTGCATTCCCGACATTGCTCTTGTCTAAGCTGTTCAGCAAGAAGAGCAAGGCTAAGAACGGAAGGAGGATGAAGTCCAGTTTACGGACGGTGCGGCGATTCAGGCACGAGTTCCGGTCTCGACCATACGCAATGTCCAGATCATCCATGACTGCCTCATCCTCGGTGTGTTGTTGCGCATTCATCGCCTCTTCCTCTTCCATCGTTGCGGCCGAAGTTGGGAGTGATTCGAGTTCATGTTCTTCCTGATGGCGCAGCATCGACCGCGGTGGCTGAGAAGCCCATTGGCGATCGTAAAATGATGGTCATTACGAATTTCGAGGCTTGGAATGAGACGTAGTTGAACCACAAAGGCTGGGCTCCATGTAGTGAATATTGCGGGGATCTCCGCATGATGTGCAGCCTGAAGCGCATCCCTTCCAAGGTTCCATACTGTATCTCGCTTGTCTTACTAAGCGTCAAAGCGAGCCAGGCTCCCAGGACAAGCTAAATTGGAGGCTTGCGTCTTCTCGTATTCCTACCTCCTGTTGCTCATCACTTCATTGAGTACACATCTCATGCTTGGAGACACGTCAAATTCATCGAAACTTTTTGTCTCTTCCTCAGTGCGTGCGAGGAGAATCCAGAGCGACTATGGGAGAAGGTATAATCACTACGGGTGGCAAGGAGCGCATTGAGCCGACGTGCGCTCTTTACAAAGATGCCTTCCAGGACGATCCGGTCATCACCTACTGTCTGTGCGGACTGCCGGCAGAAGCCCGCCGTGGGTATCTTCTGGATTACTTCAAAGGTCTCTTGACAGCAGCAGGCATGAACGATGCACTTTTCCTGGAAACAGACAACTATTCCTCGGCTGCAGTTATCATGCCGCCTGAGAAGCGTGTAGATAATCCTTGGACTCTCATTCCGGCTGGACTTGTTGGCATGGTCCTCCGACTAGGCCTCAAAGGCGGCTACCGAATGCTAGGGGAGTATCAGCCGCTTGCGGACAGCATGAAGGCTAAGGGGCTGAAAGGTGCGAAACGTTATTACTATGTCTTCTTTCTGGCCACAAACAAGATGGCTCGTGGCAAGGGCTTATCATCAGCCCTGCTCCGAAGAGTGCAAACCATAGCGCGGTCAGAGGGATTGCCAGTCTGGCTGGAAGCGACAACAGAGTATTCGTGGAAGTTGTACTCGCATCTAGGATTCGAAACTGTCGATCAGGTGATGCTTGGTAAGAATGTCGCATCTTCAGAGGGTTTGCAACAGCAAGGCGGAGAGGGTGTGCCCGTTTGGGGCATGGTTTGGTTCCCAGAGCGACATTCTTGAGAACCAGCGGCAATTTCTCTTCCAACAGCATACGTGAAGACTATCGGATGAGATAAGCTACGGTGTTTCGCTCTGTATGAGTGGAGATTGTTTGCTTCCATTGCTCAGATGCTGGCCATCTGATTCCTTTGGTTCTTCGAACACTTTTCTCCAAGCTCTCCCACCCGACGACACATTGAACGCAATCAGTGTAAATTCTGTGTCTACACCCTTGCTCTAATGTCTCTGTTCTGAGCCAGCCTGGAAGCAGCTATCAGGCAAGCACCCACAAACATCGTCGCTCCTGCAAAGCAAGACACGGGCAAGAAGCCGTGCTTGACCAATTGGCCGGCTATAGGCGTAGCAAAGAGAGACCTAATAGTCCATGTCAGCATACTTACTCATTCGGAAATATCTAGCCAATGCATATGTAGGGAACTCACGCGAGGGACATGGCACCCATGACAGCGCCCACGGCCGCGCCGGCCGAGTTCTCGTCTACCAGCGAAGTTGCGCACGCCAATTGCAAGCTCAAGATCGCACCTGAAGCGAAGCCGAATGCGACGGTCCAGATGACGACGCCCGCTATCGATCGCGCCGGGGTCCAGCAGAATGCTATGATCGCTGCCGAGAAGGCGGAGATCGCTAGCAAGTTGAATCGACCGTATCTATCTGCCACGATGCCTGGTAAAATGCGACCTGCAGAAGAAGCCCCGTTGACAATGCTGACGAGGTAAAATGCCAGACTGGGAGACATGCCAAGACTGGTGGCATACGTGCTGATATAGAAGAGTGGCGGGAAGAAACCGAAAACCGCAACGAACTCGCCGACGCAGAGAAGGATAAAGGGAGGTTTCCGGAGGGCTGAAGTATCCTTCTGGGGCTTGGTTGGAGTGTCATTCGGTGCGCTTTCGTTGTCCGATTGCTTCGGCTGCTTCGGTGGTCGAACAGTCACGACGCAAATCGCACAGATTGGCAGCATCACGAAACCAGCTATGCGCATTGCCCACGGAAATTCCACGGTGTCTTGATGAAGCAGCTGATCGAAAATGATCGGCCATACTATCCCGCCTAATGAGGACCCTGCAACCGTGACGCCTGTCGCGAGCCCGCGATTACGTTTGAAGTATCGAGGTACGACTCCAGATGCCGGGATGGCAATGAAAGACATACCAATACCGAGAAGCAGTCCTTGAGCGAGGAAGAATTGATAGTAGGCCTTACATAGCGAGATCATGAATACGGCGACCAGCATGCATATGGAACCGAAGGCCATGGGAAGCTGAATGCTTCGTCAGCATTCGTCGTTTAGAGTACGGCACCCTAGCAGAGATGCTTACCGTAGGACCATACTTGTCTGCCAGAACACCAGCGGCCGGCGCGAAGGCGAATAGCGCGAACATGGAGAAGGAGCCTAACCATGAGATCTGGAAGTTGCTGTGTCCGCGCAGCACATTACCGTAGTAGTAGTCTTGAAAGACACCGAAGGCATTGGCGAAGCCAACAGTTGTGAAGTAGCTGAGTGCGGCCCCGGCGCCGGCAAGACCAGATCGCCAGCTTCAAGAGTGTCAGCAAAAACGAAGATGAACAGCATGTTGTGTACTCACGTGAGTTCAGGCTGCTCTAGTTCAGGCTGTCCTTGTTCAGGAGCTTGGCTTTTGGGCTCAGTGGCAACATCGATGCCGGCTTGGAAAGTTTCTTTGGACATATTGTGAAGCCCTTGATAGTCTGCTAGAGCTAAGGTGCTTTGTTCGAGGTTTGATGAAGCATCTTTCTGGCGTAGAAGAGGAATATGTACTTTCTTGAGCAACCCGGAAGCTCCGTGGAATCCGGACCGGACCTCCGCGGATACTCCATGGACCCAAAAACCCGAGCAAAACCGGCGCCCTCGCTCTCGGAATGGACGCCGGTATTAAAGCGAAACTGTTGGGTAAAGATGATTTGCGTATAGGCTTTAATTCTCCAGCTATGGATCTAGCCTCATGTCAAGATCATTGAAAATTTCGTTCCAGCTTTGAGGATCAATCTGCGAGCCCATATCAAAGTACGATTGCCATAGGTTGTCAAAGCTTAGAGGATCACTGAAAGGGTCATTGAGATTATGCGGACCGTGTTGTTGTGTTGGAGGTTGCAGGGAGTACGTTGCGGCATCCGTCCAGTTCTCTGTGGAAGGTATTGGCTGCGATGCTGTCGAATCTCGCAGGAAACGTACCCCGTGCTTCCTTAGGACGGTCATCAAAGATTCAAGGAACGCATTCGCGGCTCCGAACCTTTCGCGTGCATTCTCAAGGATCTTGCAGGCCTCTTGTACTTCCAGCTTTCGATTTTCTTCGTTGCCCGCGGCCTTGTTGACGCAAAGGTCCATTACAAGCACGACGATTGCGCAGAAGAAGTGATGTAAGACTCCTATCAATATCACCGGGGCTCCTAGTTGTGACTGCTCGTGGGGGAGAATATGTCGAAGAGCAAGGACATTGCGGGCAGATGCTAGACACTGGGTTCGCGACTGCTCATAACGCGGGTTTCTCTCCGCGCGCAAGAGGTAGGGCAAGTGGATTTTCGATCGTCGTGTTTCAATCGTCAGATACGTAAAGTAGCTTTGCTTCATAAGCTGAGGAGCTGTCACACCCTCTGGTTTCAGGCCTTGGTCGTTCAGGTGTTCCAGTTTCAATGCTTTTGGCAATCCGTCAAGCAGGCCAGAGAAGCGAGCGTCCAGCAGCACCACACGATCGTAGTCGATTTGTTCCGGATGTTGCCCTGTATAGATGTCCCATAAAAGGTCAGCAGCATCTCGACATACTTCCGCAAGCTTGATTCGTAGCAGATAATACGAATTTGCTGTCGTTTCTTCTAAAGGCCGGCTAAAGTCTGCAGCCTTCGTAGCAAGGTCCTCGTCGGTGATATTACGCGGCCGATTGACCTGCATATGCTTCCTTTGAACGGTGTAGGTTCCTTCGTGTTGACTGCCTGCGAGACTCATGCTCCAATCAGTGCTCGCCAAGTGCCACCAAATTCTCCTACGCATCTCAGCATCAATGATTTGCTCTCGAGATTCTTCCGATCGCTTTGCCTGAGCAGAGTCGGTCAAGTGCAATCCAATGTCTCTAGCCTTCATGATCGCAGTGCCATGTATATGTCGCAATTTGGGCGAAAATCCTTCGAGGTGATACAGCAGAAACACTAACACAATCGAAGTTTGAATTGTCTCCAAATCTGGTGTCGAAGTACGCCAAGCGTAATCCATAACGTCCAAGGCGCACCTGGTCCAGTACATCGCCACGGTCATAGCTTCATTGGGCGAAGCAAAGAAACTGTGATGAGCCTCGCCTAAGCCCCAGTAACCGGCAATACTAGCTGTAATCGCAAGGATGAGCGCTGCACTGCTCCACTGCGGCATCTCACCGGCGTCCATGGCACTGTAAAGCCCTTCAATCGCTCTTTGAATATGTGGGACGTAAATGATATGCTGCAAAGCGTCGAGATGATCTTCGTAGCTTTTGAACAGCTTCCACGTCTCGTCACGAGAGGGAAGAAGGATCTGATTGTTAATCTGGTCCGAATATACAACTCGAGAGATGTCTGACAGAGTGTTGACGCAGAAGATGGTCGGAGTACCACGAAGTGGTGGTAATGAAGTAGATCCCAAGCTACCCGCAGTCTCGAGCCACCGTGAGTCGGCACTATGAGCTTTGACGTTGTCTGTCTCTGCGCGATTTGATGAGGCGAGGTCAGTATTTCGAAGGCCTTTGACAGGAGCCGATCGGCTTTCAAAAGTCAAATCAGCTATTAGATTGCCATCTGACTGCCCAAAAACAGCTTGTTCCAGCCTCTGTAGCCTTTCTTTGATCAACGTATTCTCCGTTCGAAGCCCAGCCTCGCTTGTAGCGTAGGGAGCAACTGCGACATGAGCCTTGGTTTGAGCCCCCTGGTAAATGCAGGTGATCGACCTAGCCTGGCAATTAGAACAGGTCGATGTCCTGTCACACTTGAGTTTCTTCCTGCGGCAAAAGTCGCAAGACACAGGCTCCTGCCTTGTCCGATGAGTTCGATCGGGCGGCATTGTATGACCCGGATGCAATTGCAACTGAACAATTCAAGAGGGACACCACTAGCGAGACAATTCCGGGCGACGCTTCTCTGTAGGAGGAACTATTGCGCGATCATGTTCAGTACAGTACTGGCATTTGGAGGTCGGAGACATCGGGCTGACAAAGACTGATATCTGTGTCCTGTCCCACATCTTTCTTTGCCGAAGCCCGAGCCTCATCAGCGAACCTCACTCTCCGGCCATTGGCTACAGCGACTGCGGGCGACGAGCTCTCCTACGCCCTCTCTGAATCTTCTGTCACCATACAGCAGCCATGGCGTCCGGATATGGTTTGAACGGAGGTATGCGACCTAATCGAATCTAATCCGCGCCAGCGACTATGCCACCGCGACCGCACCCCACCGGCCTGAAGTTATGCTAACCAGACTCGCTCTCGATAGGTCCCTCGCGATGCTTTCCTTTCTGGCAAGAAGTGCTTGCCTGCTACGTTGTCAACACGAACGCCGAGGATGACTCAGGAAAGTTCAAGTGCAAGCCTGTGCTAGAAGACTACTATGAGTGCCTGCACCACCGGAAGGAGGTACGAATGCCCCCAGCCTGTGCGAGGATTGTCCAGGCATCGAAGTATGATTTGCCCGCGTACTAACGACCACGCGCTTTTTCCAGGCCGCAAAAATCACTGCTCTCCAAGCCGCCTACCGCCGCAAAGAAGCCGAGACACCACGCGATCAGGCACCGAGCGCTGGACAGATACGATCGCTCGGACTGCTAGACCGCAAGGAGGAGGACGTCAACATCAAGCCTGCAAGCTTGCTGCCGACAGTACAGGACAATGTGCATAAGGAGGGAAAATAGAGGTTCTACATTTGGACTGGCCGGCTGGCGGGCGTTCTGAGGAGGCTGTATATATTACCACGAGATGGCAATGGCACATTTTTGAAATGACTATAGGGCTCGCGAGTTTTCATTTTCACGCAGGAAGCAAACGGATCGCGATTCTGCAGGGCCCATGCTATGGGCGAATCGGGATCAACACATATCCTTGAGCCCTCCATCCTCTCCCACCTCGAATGCAGCCCATCTTCCTGTTCTCCCTTCGTATCGATCACTAAGAACTTCGATCACGTTGGCTGTTAAACCTTTATGCCCACCCGAAGCGCCTTTGCTCATCATCATCAGTTTAGCATCTTGGGCTGATTTCGCTTCTTCATGCACCAGCAAATGTGTGTCAACAAGGTGGCAGAAGCCCTTGCCCAGTGCCGGGCGCGCAGTGCAGCTCGAGAACATGCTCGGTGCTTCTTCCTCGTCTTGTCGAAGTCGGTCACAGTGTTCAGGAGCAGCGTGGCAAGATCGTGCGATGTGGTAAAGTGGCGCAGCGAGCGCATGAAGGATGCTAGCATTGCCTGGCCGTGGGTATGATTGTTCTTGAGTAGCGGAGTGAAAGGTTTAGAGATAGTGTCTATCATGAGTAGATTCGATCTGCGAGATAGACGTTCTTGTTGCCCTGTTTCTGACTCAGGCAATTCCGATTGGCCCAAAGACGCGGGCTCATTGTCGAGAAGCTCATCATCATCGCTCTCGCTATCTGATATTGTACCTTTTCCGGGAGGCTTAAGTGGCCCTTTGTGCTGCGATACAGATTCGAAGCGCTCGTAGTCAAGTAGTTGTCGCATCTCCGCGATACACTCAGTCAGTCCTACGCAATCGAAAGCCTTCATGATCCTAACTTTTTCGAGGATTTTCAAAGCATCCTTTTCCATCTTTCCCCTTGCATGCAGCTGTCGAAGTAGCTCGCGATGCAAGGTCTTGATGTCAAAGCTCAATGCGACATCGATCAAAGTTGCAGTCGCATCGTCTTCCGTAAGCAGGTGCGCGACCAGGATCGATGCCATGAGTTCTCTGGCTCCGCTGGAAGGTGTGGCACTGACGCAGTGTATATTTCCATACTCGAGACCGCCGTCCAGTATTCTGTCTAGGTTTATGGAGCTTGTGCCTAATTTCCGGCGCTTTGGCAATCGCTGGCCATCGATGACCTGATGTTGCGGTGGCGACCAAAGGGCAGATGCAAGAATGCAATCTGCGCTAGCACCCATCTCGAGCTTTTGTGTGCCGGAGAATCATTAGAGGAATGAGATGGCATGTATCGCTTGCTCGAGAAAGACGCCTGAAGGCTGCCTACCTACCTGGGTAAGGTAAGAGCTTCGCTGCCGAATTCGGAAGGGACGCTAGCAGCCCCACTTATATTGCAACGTCTCACTCATTATTTTCGCGGTAATATCAGCTTTCTCCGCGATACGCAATAAAGGATGCATAAGACATAATCCTAGCATGTGGCAGCCCCCTGTAAAAAGTCTTACGGGTACAAGTTGCAACCGCTCGTCGAACGAGAACGAGGCTGCTCCTCAACTTCCTGAAACGAGAATCAACTTTGCGCCGCTTTCTTTCAGAGCAGCAATAGCTATGTGTTCATTCGTCACTCATGTTCACAGATTTGGTCATATTTTGGCCATAATTCATTATTCCTTGCTGCAATGCGGATTGCATGACACAGATTCAGCTAGCTTACTGCCTATCCAGCTCCGGATAATACCTGAACAGGCCCATGGAATATTTCAGCCTTCGCTCACTACTCAAGTAGTCTTTCAGTCCCCTTCTCCTGCTTAACATTCTCATAGAACGTATCCAAGAGTTCTGTAAATTCCTTCTTCCTTGCCCCCATTTCCTTTGGAAACGCGAACATGATGCCATCCAGCACCTGCCAGACGGTGGTATCGGCATACGTAAGCGAGTCACCAACGAGATATTTGCCTTGGCCGCCACCAGCTTCCTTGTTGTGCTGCAATGTTCTCGAGAAGTAAGATAAGAACTTCGGAATACGACTCTCTCGAACATCGGTGGCTTTCTTCAACGCAGCGTCCTTTTGATCTTCGTAGTACAACATTACCTAGGATGAGAAATGCCCGGTCAGCAGAGACCGTTGAACTTCAAGTCATTGGGCGCAGACTCACAGCTATCGGGTGGTGAGAATCATGGACCTCGTTACTGAGGTCCAAGGCGGTAAGCGCCATCTGTTGAACATGGAACTTGCTCGCCTCATTTTCAGGCACCATGCCGAGCTTGTCTCCCAGGTAAATGAGGATGTTTGGGTCTGGCTGATCACGAGAGCACTCTTCCCATCCACGCCAGCACCTGGCACACGTAGCGCTGGTGGACTGAAAACAGGAGGGTTGCCGTCAGAAGACTCAGTACCCTTGTTCATGCAGACCTGCTGGACAGTGCTGTATCCGTCCTTCTGCTCATTAGCGACATCAGTGTATGGTACACCTGCTGCTTCCAAGGCTAAGCGGATGTATTCGCCACGGCCGGGAATGCCGGGATGGTACAGCAGCTCATACTGAGGGTGCGTGCGCTGCTTTTTGCGGAAGGCTGTGCCATGGCGGAGAAGTAGTATCGGTTTGAATGGATGAACTGCTTTGAGGGTGTCGATGGTGTTGCCGTTGGGTGATGAGTCTGAATATTGTTAACAATGAAGTTCAAAGACACCGAATACCAATCAATCCTAATGCCACAAAAGGTCGCTGTGTAAATGCGTACCTGAAAGATGGAGACAAACCGAAATGTCGCTGATGAACGATGGAAAGACTGGCGAGAACAATTCATCGTCAACACAACATCGCTGCAAAGTATGGAGCTCAGGAGTTAACAAACGCCTTAACCCCGGTGAGCATCGGTTAAGGTGCCTTATGATTTCATAATGAACCTCCAGCGCAGAATTTCCGTCCTCCAGGGCTCCCGATCTCAAGCTCTCGCTGCCGTCGTCATGGTCCACAGATTGCCATCCAAAGGAGTGATTGCAAGCAACATGCTACAAACTCGTCCTGGGTTTTGACGGCTTACTCGCGATCGCTGCTTATCTCAGATTCACTGTTGTACCGCCGCTTCGAAGTAGGCATCATGTCAGCTTCCCTTGTCTCTTGCTCCCACGGTGAACTTCAGGAAGTGACTTAAACTGTACGCATTCTACGCCAACAATGAAGCTACCGCATTGCCTTTCCTCAGCCTTCTGCCTGGCTTTGGTGGAAGGAAGGTGTTATCTGTTCAGGAAACCTACATAACGAGTCTTTGGCTCTTCGCATGGTAGAGAGCAACATCGCCCGTAGCCAGGGAGCTGGACTCACAACTGCTTCTACGGGCTTCATCCAGCTTGGTATTTTTCAACAGGCTCTCCGTGCCGCTATCAATGCCACACCCAACAGCACACAGAAGTCAGAGTGGAGCGCTTATCTTCGTAATGGTATCACCAGCTCAGCATCGAGTTTCCTTAATGTTTCATTGAATGTCGAGCTTCCGCTCGATCGCTTCAGCTTAGGCACAAGTTACCTTCTACAATCCGAAGACGAGGATGACGACACTTTGAACAGAGCCATAGAGGCACTAGAACAATCTGCTGTGCTACAGCCGCGCAACGACAACGGAGGCTTGTGGTATTACAACAATGTCAACAATTTGAGCGCTTACCACAATCTGAGCTATTTAGATGGGATGTTCTCCTATGCTCCATTCACTTGCTGGCTTCGGATTACGCGAGCCCAAACAATACAGATTTGAGACTTGCGCTTGGTGCCGAGAATGCCTGGCAGCAAATCGAACTTCTCGCTGACATATGTCAAAAGCCTTCTGGCTTACTTGTCCACGGCTACGATCCCTCATTTGCCCACAAGTGGGCCAGAAGCTCGAAAAATGGGGCCAGTCCAAACGTATGGGGCAGAAGTCTCGCATGGTATACGTTGGGTTTATTGAACAGTCTAGAAGTCTTGTCACCCGACTCACACTACTACCCGAAAATGAAGAGCCTCTTGAATAGGGTTTTACTTCCGCAAATTGAAGCCGCAGAACGAAGCTTCAATATCACGGGCAAATACGGCGTTTGGCAGGTGGTCGATGAGCCAGTGGCAGGAGGTAATTTCATCGAGGCAAGTGCAAGTTGCATGACCGCCTATTCATTTTGAGAGCTGTGAGAGTGGCTTCATTAGATGGACCGTGTGGTGAGTCCATCGCCAAAAGATCGACTACCACAGCGGTAGGCATCTACGAAAATGTACTGGAAAGCTTTTTGGAAGTTGGGTCCAACGGCACACTGTCGCTTAACGGGACAAGTACCGTTGCTAGTCTCTCAGGAGACGTCAATTACGAGGTAAACACTCATCTCTTCAACAATACAGAGGCGCCGCTGGCTGACTTGCTGGCCACAGTATTATGTCAACCGACCGACCGCCTTAAACGATCTTCTAGGAACGAGCGCCTTCGTATTCGGCTGGCTTGGAGGTCGAGAAAATGTTTCCAGAATTGGCTGTCAACGGTACGACCTCACTGCGCCATTTGGCCCCTAGCTGTTATGGGCCTTCTCGCGCGCATGGGTGCGACCCTGGCACTTCCATCGTCATCTGTGTCTTCGGTGTCCCCTCTCCGCTCCCAAATAGTCTCGGGCTTTGATCTTCCGCTTAGCTGCACTAAATGCACCTATCAGGCTGAAGCAAACCCCACAAGCCAGGATCGCCGCTTTCGGGGCAACATTGTTCCATTCTCTTCCTTCCTATTTCGTCCACTCCGCGTCCCTCTTCTGCCCACTTTAACTGCATCCATTGACTCCATCAGGACGGGATCAGCTTTCGGTGTCCGCCTGCAAAGTAGCTCGGCTTCATGTAACGTGGTGTACATTGCGGAGGCTTTGCATATGCCAAGCATGCAAGCGCAGAGGAACCAATGGTATAAATAAGGGTATACAGTATTTCTTCCCTCAATGTTTTACTCTACGGTATAACTGCTTTTTACAATGAAAGGAGCACTTGGGACTTCTTGCTGGTATTGCCAGCAGTGTTGGCCTCGCCAACACCTGGCGGAAGACCATGGGGACACCATGGTGATCATGGCCATGGAAAGTCTGACGCCATCGCTGCTGACGATTTTGTGTACGTTGATGGATATCAGCTGAAGGATAGCAAAGGCGTACATTACTTGACAGGTGAGCTTCTAGCAAGTTATCAGCGTAAGATGCCCGTCTGACACCAACACAAGGTATCAACTACTGGTCCTGTCTGAACTTGGCCGCCGACGATTCTGCTGGTGGCAACCACTCCCGCTTCATCACAGAACTGGATCAAATGGCTGCAAAGGGCCTCAACCACCTCCGCCTTATGGCATCATCCGAAGGCGCGCCAACCCACCAGCCGTTCCGTATGGATCCACCGCTCATGCAGAGCCCTGGAGAGTACAACGAAGATATCTTCGTTGGACTTGACCGGTGCTTGGACGAGATGAGCAAGCGTGGCATGAGAGCCACCATGACTTTGGCCAACGAATGGCAATGGTCCGGTGGCTTCGCGCAGTATGTATCTTGGGCTAACGACAACGAACCGATTCCTTATCCCTCATCATGGAACCTCAGTGCGCCGCCGCAGCGTCCAGAGCCTGGAACTGGCTGGGGAAATTACACCGAAGTTGGCGTGGATGCAGTTCCATTCAATAACTTCACCGAGTTTGCCAATCGGTTCTACACTAACGAGCAGTGTCAAGAATGGTACCATGACCACATCGACACCGTCCTAAACCGCGTGAACACAGTCAACGGCAGAGTATACAAAGAAGACGCTACTGTCATGACCTGGGAGGTGGCAAATGAGCCGCAGCCAGCAAGACCTTCGGGATACTATGGTCCATACGGGCTGGTCTTGGCAGCCGAGCCTGAGGATGAAGTTCTGAACTGGATCGAAACTACTGCAAACTACCTCAAGGCTAGCGCCCCGAAGCAGCTTGTTACCACTGGTTTCGAAGGAAAGCAAGGAGAGTGGTACTTCAAGGCCGTGCACAACTTCACCAACATTGATTACACTACTTCTCACTGCTGGGTGCAGAACTGGGGCATCTACGACATGCTCAATTCTTCCGAAGCGAACCTTCAAGCAGCCAACGATTTCGCTAGAGAATTCATCTCCAACACGAGTGATTGGGCTAGGGCTCTCGGCAAGCCAGTCTTCTTGGAAGAATTCGGTATGGCCAGAGACAACTGGGAGAATGTCGACAAGGAGTACACGTACCTCAGCTCTGCAAGTACGACTAACAAGGATGATTACTTCAATGTAAGTTTCGAACCAAAGGTGCCACTTTTTCGGTACATTGCTGACAGATGTCAAGACCATTATCGGAGCAGCAGTCGACGACTTTAAGGCTGAGATCGGTGCTTACGTTGGGACTTGTCCATGGGCTTATGGCGGTATCTACCGTCCCGAGACCCAACACGAAAATGAGTTTGGAGAGGTCTGGGCCGGCGACCCCCCTCACGAGTCTCCGGGCTGGTATGACCTCTACGACACCGATGAAGCAATGAACATTGTGCACAGACAGCAGCAGGAGGTTGAACATTTCTTGCAGAAGCAGAACGGCCACGGCAAGGGTTGGGGCCATGGCCAGGGATGGGGTCACGGCTGGTGGGGTGACTAAGAGAACACGCTCACCTCTACTACTGAGTGCGATCTTCTGCGACATGTTCGAATTGGATAGATAGTGTGACCATATTGCACAATCGTCATGTCGCCTAAAACCTTAGTTGGCCGATGAAGTTTATCAATTCTTCGAGCTCGTCTCAGCTTTCATGCCTTCCTCTATGCGCCGTCGTTTTGCATCCATCTCATCCATGTAGTAGGACATGTCGCCCATACCTTGATTCTCACCGATAGCTTCTCCATTGCCTAGGAAGCGGAAGCGATTAGCGCTGTTGTAGGTGAAGTTGAAGTGTTCAGCGCCCAGATTCTCCATGAGCGTCTTGAAGTGCAAGAAGCTGCCACCATACGTTCCCGTCACGGCGCCTTCCTCTTTTCCATTCTTGTACCAGCTGCGGCACTTGTCGGCCCAGGCCATTCGTTTGAGAAACTCCTGTGTATAGACGTTGAAGTCCGAGACAGAATCAGGCTTCACGTCCATTGATCTGTCTTGACGTTAGCTTGCTTTCCATGAAGGAGAGGAACGAGCGACATACTTGATATCCTCTGAGGCAATTTTATCACCCATCTCAAGATGTAGTCTGACACGAAGCCGCCATTTGTGAGGACGCTTCCATGAGAGATGACGCAGTTAGGTCCGTTGAAGATGAAGTAGTTCGGAAAGCCATCAACTTGAACGGAAAAGAATGCGTCCGGATCAACAGCCCAGCGCTCATTCAAGGTGGCACCATGATGACCAACAAGCTCAAAGGGAGTAATGAAGCTGGTGTCGAAACCAGTGGCACACACAATCAAGTCGAATTCTTCCTCGCCAGTTGTCGTCTTTATTCCTCGTTCGGTGATGCGTTCGATAGGATCCCAGCACATGTCTGCGTGATTCTGTTTGATTCTGTTAGCCACCCAGAGCGCCAAAGCTAACCCGAGAACCTTACCAATCGAAATGCCTCCAAATATCCATCGCCAGGACTCAGACGGCGACATCCTGGCCTGAATGTTGGAATCAACTTTTCGGCGAGTTCCGGAGCGAACTCGAGTCGGTCTTTCATCTGGGTCTTACAGATAGCCATCAAACCATCTGCAGCTGGATGACCAGTGTGCATACCGAAGAAGAAAGCGTTGACGCTGCCACTGGTTAGCATCTGAACGACTGGAGGTAATCGCAAATATCGCAACTGACCTTCCTTCAAGCGCCTTGCGGTATTCCAAAAAGGCTTCAGGATTCTCCCTGAACTTTGCTTATCTTGTTCTGAGTAGGCAAAGTTGTGACCGTCCTTTGCATGCTGGGCAAGGAAGTTGATTGACACCCACGTCGGGTTCCGCACATAGTTCACCAGACGGGTTGTCTTTGGTGCCATCGCCGCAACGGCTTGAATGCCAGAGCTACCATTTCCGATCACTGCGACTCTCTTGCCTTCCCAATCGTAGCTCTCATCCCAGTTCGCGGTGTGCATAAGCTTGCCTTTGAAGTCGAACAAACCATCGATTGATGTTGGCCACTTCCATTTGTTTAGGAAGCCACATGCATTCACAAGGATGTCGCAGCTTTCAGGCTTCCTCGCACCTGCTTGCTCCAGCTCCAGATTCCACTTGCCGTTGCTTTGGTCCCAATGTGCGCTCAAAACTTTCGAGTTGAATTGAACTTTCTCGCCCAGGTTCCACTTTCTGGTTGTGCGCTTAATATAGGTCTCGATCTCGGGCGCTGGAGCGTAAAAGTGAGACCAGTCTGGGTTGGGCTCAAAAGGGAATGTGTACGCATGAGCTGGTATGTCGCAAGCAGCGCCGGGATATCGGTTCTTGAAGACTTATCATCAGCTGATCAAGTAAAATGCTGATCACTCTAGAGACTAACCTCATACCACGTCCCGCCAACTTCGGCATTCTTCTCGTATACTACTAGATCAAAATGTTGTCAAGCTTATGCTCATGCTTGATCTTGTAAGCCAGAGTCAGACCGGAGAAGCCGGCACCAATGCAGATGATCTTTAATGGCCGTTTGGAGTAAAGTGGTTCCTCTTTCACTGGAACCCAATTCGAAGGCCTTCGCTCTTCAGAAAGAACCGTTCATGGCGATCACGTATTCAATGGATGCGAGCAGAGTGGGAGCAACGAACGTAAAACAGGAAAGCTACCTGTACGGATTGTCCTGTGTTGATTCCAGAGACCCAACGAGCGTCCAGCTCCGCTTGTGTTCCTGATCCCGAGCCCATGTGGAGCCCGCATTAGACACTGAAGCTATGGATGAGACATTTGGGTAGCACTCCCGGTATCCTTGCATCTGCAGAAGCACATGTGGGACTTGCAGACGAACGTGCTGCCGGGTCCAGCTTCGCTTTGTTTCCTACGTATCGGCCAAAGGCATTGTGTCTGTCTGCAAGGCTTTAAACCCAGACTGAACCATCTCAAAGACCTACTTGCTTGCTGAGCCATTCTTGATTCTGACGTGGCTGAGTGTCCTCGATCTCGAAGTCAGTAAACTTAACCAGGACCTACGTGTAATCCAGGCACGTCCGAGTCTTCCTCGTCGGTGAATTACGCGAGAAAGGCATCGCTAGGGCTCACTGAATCGTAGCGATATCAGCAAAGAGGAGGATTGCGGATGTTACTACGGTTGAAATGATCTTCAAGTGTAGTAGGAGCTATTGGCGGGGATAAGGACCCGGTGTGGAGATACCGTAGTGCGGAACCTGGATGCCCATGACTCGGCTGTCATCCTTCGTCCAACTCCGATGGTCTGCGCTTCTTCACAAGCTACAGAACCATTGCGCTGGAGCCCCTTGTGTCAATGCAGTACTACATCAATATATGGGAAACAATTCGACGGGAGTTTAGTATCCACAACGTGACAGGCAAAGCCGAAGTGTCGTCGCGCTTTCTGCCATAATCATCGCAATTGATCAACTATAACGTATTGTTCTGCAACCTAGTCGTTTTTTCAAGGCCGATGCCGTGCAGCAATAAAGGAAAGCTTGTACAAGGCTCGATAGCCGATCTATGTTGTGGTTCTCATAGCGATGAGAGCTGTTGAAATCAGGCCGGCACAGGTGACTGCCAAAGAGGCCCCTAGGCATAAGGAATTGGAGGGATGATCGTTCATTTGCGTACGATGAAGAACAAGGATCGCCTCGCATGGGCATCAACAGCCGACTGGTGCAGGGGATTTGACTCTGATACCTGGATACTGCCCTGTCGCCGTGTCTTAGACTTGGTCTTCTCAATGGCCTCCGCAAATCCTTCGCGCGCTTGGATTCATCGACGGTCTTCTCGAGCTTTAATGGTCAATTTCTGTGCTTCTTGACTTGGTCCTCGTGTCTTCATAGTCTGGAATATATTATTTTCCATTGATTCGCCTCATTTCTCTTCCATCCTAGAACTCGGCATCGGCAACATCTCTTCCTAGGACGACATCGCATTGTACACACACGAAGAGATGTCCGTCAGTGGAGACTTTGGACCAGCACCGCCTGGTATGGATCTCAGCCAGAGCCAGGCATCAAGCATGTATGGATCCATCATCACTACGGCATTGGCAGGAACATTTGCAGTGATAGCAAGGTTCTATGCACGACTGCTCCTACGCAATCCCATCGGGTCCGTCTTCCATTGCAAGAATGCAAGGAATAATAGCTGAAATGTACATAGAGCCGACGACTGGCTGATAGTTGCTGCACTGGTGAGCCTTATTACTGGAGTGCTGTACAGTCTTTGAAAGGCTGACCAAGTGATTTGATAACAGGTATTCACTTGGGGCACTGCAATAGCAACATTTGTAGGTACGTGGGTTTTGAAGAGTCGTCTTTTGGTCAACAGGGTGCTAAACGATTATGTTAGCGATACCGGATGGCATGGGCAAGCACATGTTCGTTTTGACGAAGCCTCAATTCAATCGTCTGTGGCAGGTAAGACTGCATAGTCGATTCCTTGTAGACATGACTCTACCTTTGCTGATGTGAGTTTGCAGAATCTGTTTCGCGTATGTGAACATCTACGTTATTGCTGTGTCTTTCACAAAGCTTTCCATCGTCATGTTCTATAAGCGGGTATTCCAGATCCCAAAGATAGCCTGGTGCTTGGTGGCTATTGTCTTAATGTATCCTGTAAGATGAGCCATAATGTTGATTCGAAGCTTGGGCTGACGATTCCCAGATAACAGTGATAATTACCATTTGCAATTCCTGCAAGCCCTTGGAGTTCTTCTGGACAGTGAGTCGCAGCGTCTCTGCTGCAGACACTGCTTGAACCTGCTGAGCTGACAATCCTTGGTAGCAATACACGGACCCGCAAGCGACGGGTTCATGCATCGACATATCCACATTCTTCTTCGCCAACGGAATTTGGGTAAGTTCATTCGGCGTAGCTCGTCACCAGCTTCTTCTGACGCATCATAGGCAGCATGCATTGACGTTGGCCTGCTAATTGGTACTTTACTCCCTGCTCCCATATGCAAGGCCTTGCTGACACACGTCAGTGCCTATCCCGCTTGTCTGGAAGCTGCAAATGCATCTCCGAAAAAGACTGGCGGTCGTCGGTGTTTTCCTGCTTGCGGGATTTGTGGCGGTCGCCTCTATCGTGCGCATCATCATGCTTCAGAAAAACACACAGTCTCATGACCCAGTCTGGACTATAGCGTGAGTTCCACCTGTACAGGAGTGGTGATCTATGAGATGCTAATCTTCTTTGCAGGCCGGTGTATATTTGGTCGTCTGTCGAGCCATTCGTGGGCATCATATGCGCCTGTTTACCTACCCTTAGCCCACTCTTCAAAAGATTCTGGACGGCCCGAAGGACTCAATCAAGCAGTAGGATGACACCCAACTCGGAAAACCTCTGTGATACAATCTCTGGAAGTAATAACAAACATCTCAGAAAGTTTCCAAGGGGTCTGAGTGCGGATGATGAGGTCATGCTCACATCTGTGTGTCAGAAGCAGGCAGAGACTACTGCAAGGCATTTGGGGAGTGAAGATGACATTGGCGCAGCAGAGCAGATCCATGTGAGGAAGGACTTTGATGTCGATTGGAGTAGCAAACAGGCGTCCATCAGATCGGAGCCATAGTCGACTGCCGGATGCATCATCAGAGTGTCACCTCTCGTATTCTAGAACTGCTAGCGCTCGTCACGACTTGAGCATAATTTGTAGTTCCACGAGCTTTGTTTCCAACTTATTGCGTAAAAGATCAGCAATCATGTTGACTCGCATAGTAAATATCTACAGTCGTGCAAGTATTGCCATGACGTCGGTAAACAAGGACAAGTACAATGTTGGCGGTTGTTAGGTCGAATGAAGTGTGTGCGTGTGCGTGTGTGTGTTCATGAGCGTTGGAAAAACCGTCTACAAGTACCTCGACCATGTACCCATAGCGCGGGTGTGACGGTGATTCCCGTGCGGCTCGGAAAGCCAGACGTGTCGGTGTCCGTCGCCGCAAGATCTCTCCGGATCAAAGCCAATCGACTTTCAGGCAAAAGCCACACTGATCCTAAGCCTTATTACCTTATCAGAAATTGGACTCTCTTAATCAAGCTTGGCATTCGACTTCATTGCAGGGTCCGGCTCAGACTTCTCCTCGGAGCAGACTAGGTGGCGATCGTTCATAGTCAAGTGAAATATTGTTCCCAAAGCCACCACAGGCACCTGTACATCTTCACCACTTCAGTCTCAACACGGGGGCGGCTAGACCTGGCTTCTTGTGCGCACCTACCGAATTCGGACGCATTTGGCTGGAAGCGAATGCGACCTCCCACATCATGACTTCATCCCCTCCCAATGCCTCCCCGGCTTCAAAGCCACAGGATTTTTCGCTCTCAAGTCTTCAGCAATTCATAGCGGATTCGGCAGGAAAACAATCTCCAAGGAGCACTTCTGGGACGCCCGAGAAAGATCAGAGCCCCAGAACTTGGCGTTGCAGGTGGCTCATAACCTCCGTTTCCAGCACGAGTGGACGGACATCCGGATGCATTTTCGCCCTTCAGACAGGACGACCGCCTCATCTTTGCCGCGTCCGATGCTCTCTGGAATGCCACCGAGGAGGCTATATGTGCATCCTGACGAGCAGATCGAAGTATTAAGAAAGCAGAGAGAGCAGGGCAAAGCAGGCTGGCCCGATCTGGCATCTGAGCGGGAATGGGTTCTGCCCACGCAATTAAAGGAAACCTGGACCTTGAGGCGATTTGCTGAGGTGTTTGACGCGCTCGCCGTCGTGCCTGCTGAAGGCGAAGGAGGCGCCGTGTTCTCTAACGGCACGTCAAAGGCCGATGTCCCTGCTCACGGTTCAGATGGGGATGGCGCGGAGGGAGAGATGAGCAAGTGGCGGAAGACGCAGCCGAAACGATTACTTCTAGCTACAGTGGATGACGACAGCACTGTCGTCTATTACATTATTCACGATGGCATTGTTAAACCGCGCCAGAACTGAGCGGTTTGTCTGAGCTTGGCGTTAGATTACTGGAAGGGCGGTTATTGTTGTAGCTTATGGCGGACATTGGGACTGGGTCACTTCGCGGTTGGATGTGTGCGGTATCTCGGGAGGAAAGTCACGGAAAGCATGAGGCATCGGACGGTTATTGGATGGTCATTAGGATAAGACCACGTTCGGCACATGTCAGAATCCTTTGGCGTCTATGGGACATTACAGGGGCATACTACCTAGTACGCCTGTAGAGAAATGCGAGCTTATGTCTCGAGTATCTCTGGTAAAGGATTCTACTATCTCGGTTGTCACGATTTACGCTCCAACGAATCTAAAAATGAAGTGTCACCGGCGGACGGACCTTTTTCGCTCTCGGCACTGCCGTGACCTTCTGCCTTGCCGCCACCAAGTCTCATTTCGGCCAAAATCTCATTGACAGTTTTTTGAGGCTTTTTATGATGTTTTCCTCCTCAATCCGCTCAATGTTAGGAGTGCCGCGTTCCTGATTTGCCTGTTGGTCCTCAGCAAATTTTATGACTGCCCATCGCTGGCTGAGGCTCTCCTGCCAACCTTTCTCGTCACGCTTTCTTTCCACAACATTTCCAAAACGGTCTATCTTCTGCCACTTCTGCTGTAGCATGCGAATCAGTTCAGGCGATTGCGGTTCCAGAAAAGCGAGTCGCTCGATCTTGAACCATCCTTCAAAGTTGAAGGCATGAGCACGTTGCTCTTTACTGCGGTGAACTTGCTTGAAGATTGCAATAGGACCCGTGTTTCTTTCCTGATCTCGCCCTGATTTACGCCAAGGAGGCTCCTGGTTTCGTGTGGCTGCCATCCAGAACAGCTGTTTGCGTCGCCTCATCATTCTCAGCTAGATCGACCGCGTCTCCTGCTCCTGCTTGGGGCTGCGGGCTGGTACCGGGGCCTCCTGCATCATCGGAGCTAGCCTGCGCCTTGTCCGCTTGTTCTGCAGGCAATAAATCAAGGTTGCTCTTTGTGTATATGATGTGATCTGATTCCCACCTAGGGTTCGCTTGGTTGAAGAGGAAGACGTATGCTAGCCTCCCTGGAGAAGCTGAGGAGTCATGAAGGGTTCGACTTAGGGTATCACTGGTGTGCCTTTCGCCATTCTCATCCAGCGGCCAAAAATAATTGCGAACTTCCTCCAGAGAAACAAGGTCGTGAGAACCTCCTACGTTCAGGCTGTCACTAGGGTTTTGCGCCTCACTCTGGGAGGCGGTTTGTTTGTTACGAAGTGCTGGTGGGACGTAGGACATTGCGTAGCATGCTATAATTTAAAGCAGCTGTATCTCGCTTTTTTGAAGGATCAAATGATGGAGATGACAGAGAGAGTTTGATACATAAGGTAAAATAATAACAGAATGACAGTGGTGCCCCACTTTTCCAGGCGCCAATGCACGCGCTCGCGTCACGCTAGCACGTGTGCTACATCCTAACATGGCACTGTATCCATTTACCTTATGGTACAGTACTCATAGTGCTTCCTTCCTACGTTGTGTACCTGCTTGTCTCCCCGCCTATCCACATGTCGTGTAGGTTCAACGCAACCATTTTCTTGTTGATAGAACAAAAATAACTTGGGTCATACACATGGAAATGCCAACTCGATTGGGCCCATCCAACACGGTGGTTTCTGGGCCAGGTAGGGCACAATGCAGCTCAATGGGATAGAATTGAGCTCACAGTCTCATAAATGCACCTCTGTCATCTTGACATTTGTTAGGTACAGAGCTGAGGAGGGTGCTGTTGACATCAAAGCTTCTCAAAATGCAGTGTCATCCCTCTGAAGCCGCCACTTCCTCACAGCTGTGGTCTGTCACTTCCATTCTCGTGTCCCAATGCCAAGCTCATTCAGATCTACTACAATGACCTGGGCGCATTCAGCACGCGAGGTGCATAGCCTGTCGACTATGAAATGGCCGGCCGTCTGCGCGGATACGAGATCTCCAGGCCGAAACCAGTCGAAGAGTCTAAACCGCAACGCGCCCCTCAGATTAACCCATACCGTGCGCTTTCCTCTTCAATCGACGGACCTGCTATACCGCCAACAACAGGCAGTACCAGACCTCTGTCGGACATTCGAGAGATCACTGAGCCCAGCCTCATAGACGTTGCAGCAAGATACTCTCGTGGAACAACCGACGACGTCGCAGCGCGTCCAGGGACGGCTCTTCGCACCGGGATCTACTCCTCCGCCATGAACGATCGCCCAGGCGGCATTGGTCACCCAAGCGACATGAACAAGGCACCGTGCTTGGACAAGGCTATCATCATCCCCACATTGTCGCTGAGAATACCGTCGAACGAAGCTCTTCTTCCTACTCCTCGCCTGCAGGTGGATCGACGCCTTTCAGCGTACCACAACAAGCATACCGCGGCGTTCCTCATCTTTCGGACACACTCGCCATCCGTCCAAGGGCCACGCCCGAAAGCATTCTATCCGGGCTGCGCCGACTCCTGGCTTGACGCTCACGGATACCTTGACCATACCGAACCACGGGCGCAGCCAGTCCCCAGTGAAGCAAGCTGGCCTCCGTCAAGATCCAGTCTCATCAGATGCTGCCCGCAGAGTTCCCTCGCGGACTCTTCTGCGTAATCCGCATCCCTATGACATTCTCGAGTACCCGTCGTACAAACATCCACGGCTCAGGCTGGAGTTGCAAGCGACTGCACCCGTGTTTGTCGGTGGAGGAAGTGTTGAAGGCACTGTGAAAGTGACAGTTGACAACAATGAGCGTCTGAAGCAGAGAAGAACCCTCGGTATAGGGGCGATATCCGTCGATTTGGTTGGATACGAAGAAGCCACGGGCGGCGGTCGGAGGGCAATCTTTCTGTCTCTTGTTACAGAGCTGCTGGACGCCAAACATCCGCCGCCGGCTAACATGGCACAGCCGGTCAATCCGCTAGTTCCCGGGGACAGATTCTGGACTCTCATGCCTTCGACTTCAACTCTACCATTCATGGTCAGCTTGCCCTTGGACACAGGCCCGCCGCCGTTCCGTTCGAAGCATGCTTGCATTCAATTCATGCTCAGTGTCACGGCGCTCGTCTGCGATGCTGGCAAGCTTTACCGCGTGCGGACATCGCAGTCAGTCGATGTTCTGCCAACGTATGACCCGGAAAAGGCTCTTACGTCCTTGCCAAGTCCGTTGACTGCATCAGACGAGCTATTTCTCCCTAGAGCTGGCGGCATGGAATGCATCAAAGTCACTGCTGGCTTGCATCGTCAGGTCTGGGTCAGCAGTAGTACAATCTTTGTGGACGTGCATATCTCGAATCGTTCGCACAAACCCGTCAAGCGACTGGATTTGAGTCTCGAGAGGGATATTCTGTGCTATAAGCATGCGGCTGCTTCGACAAGGGAGAAATCTGCTGGGCAGGCTCGTATCTTCGAGAGTAATCACCAATCTCTGATCGCTATGAGTAGCATCAGAGTTGGACAGAGCGGCTGGAACGGCGTTGCGCCGAACACTTCGGACACGCGAACTTGCGACCTTGAATTGCCACGAGGCCACGCCACTGTACGGTGTGGGAAGTACTTCGAAGTGCGGTTTTTCCTCAACATTACAGCCTCCCTGTCGAACACCAAACTGGTTTCTGTCCAACTGCCGATCATCCTCGTCCACATGAACTCCTTAGACGTGGTACCCAATTCCGTCGCACAAGTGGCAGCAGCCATCGAAGAACGACGCGCCCACCATCATTCACGGCGGAAATCCGAGTCCAAGACCCGAGCCCACCAGCCGATCCGCCAGCACTCCGTGTCCTCTCCCGCGCGCGCCAAAGACCTCAGACGCAAACCTTCCTACAAGCCCGGCCAAGCCTTCGCGGCACCACGACAGCAATCCCTCGATCGCGAACGCGCCAAATACGCCGATCTCAGAGAACTAGAACACAGTCTCGACTCCTCGCCCCGCAAGCACCAGACAAGACTGCAAGCCCTAACCCTGCGGAAGATGGGGAGTAACATGAGTTTCGGCAGCCTCGGCGGCGTAGGAGGCGCGAAGAGCAGCAGCGGCGGCGGGAACGAGAGCGCTTCTTTCCGCGCCATGGCTTTCCGGACCCCGGAACCTAGCGATGGCGGGGGTTTGCGTGCCAACCCGGATAGTGGCGCCGAGAGTGTGGATAGTATTCGGGAGCGGATGCGGCGGATGGCGAGCTTGGGCTCCTCCTCGCAGAGTACATCCGCTGTCGCGACGGGGTGGCAGGCGAATGAGGCCGGCGGTGGCGGTGGCAGCGCATGGCAGGAGAACGTCCGGCCTCCTGCTCGTCCGGAGCCGCCGCCTGTGCTGGGCCTGTTGAGCGCTACCCGGCCTAGTTTGGAGTCCCTGGGCGGCGGAGGTTCTACTGCTGGTGGACGTCCGGCGACCAGTCATGATTTTCGGGATCGCTTGGATCGTAGTCGGTTCGAGTTCAAGCCTGTCCGGCGGAAACCCAGTGTTGGGGCTAGTATTCGGGGAAAGGGGTGAATTTATGGGAGCAGGTGAGACTACGAGGGAGAGGGAAGGAGAGGGACAGAGAGGGGTGGATATGAGGTTGGATGTGTGGATTGGATGGATGGGAATTGCGATGGTGCTGGGTTGAAGAAAGTGGACTTTGTTATGTGTTTTGCCTTACAATTTGTGTAGTGAAGATTAATGTAATTGCCGGTGTCTTTTTGAGCTGCTGGTAGGACTCTCCACGGGCCCTCCTTCGGTGTACTTTGTGTCGTGCGATGCATGTCAGCTGCCGACGCGCCGGATGATGGTCAATTACATTCGCTGCTCGCTTTCCGCTTTCGCAGAGCATACAGACGCATCGTTAACCGGGAGCATTTCGTTCGTTTCTATGGTGAGACAGCGGTACTGGAGTATTTTAGACATCTGAATCTGAAGCCCACGGACACGGGCCATGTGATGTAGCATCTTAAACGGCGCAGGGCAAGGGGCCGGGGAACGAGCAGCGAGCCCGGCAGCAAGCCCTATGTCTACGCCAACGGGATTCCAAGCCATTTTCTTCGCACTGAACAATGACGATGTCGCTTGGGGGGCAGTCGCGTGCGTCACAATGTAAAGAACCATCGAGGGCACGCCAGGCTTTGCCTTGTTGCCGAACCACCCGCACCGTGCAGGAATAGATTGGAGTAAGCACGGACCGTGTGTCGTCGATGCGATTGAGTTGGGGTAGCGCGGTATAGCGGGCAGGCCGGGCTGGCATCGTGCAAGCGGCTACGCTATTAATATTGCTTGCAGGCTTGGGACCTGCAGCGGTAGCACGAAAGCCAGATTGGGGGAGTTTTGTCTGGGAGGGGAGGTGAAGCGAGTGAGGGAGCGATGGTGGCCGCGGGGGAGGACTGTCTATGATTATTGACATGTTGATGATATTGGTGTAATTATGGGTGTCAAAGAACGAGAGCCTGTCGTTGTCATGGGGTGGATGGTTGTTGCCCATGCGACATGGATGGATGGGCCAAAAAGAGCGGATTCATCAGTTCCCTTGCGTTGTTGGTTCACCACCTCAACACCGGTTTTATTAATGAAAGGCGGCTCTACGTGCCGGCGGGCTAGCTAAATCAGGAGCAGCCCAGCCAGGATGTGGCCATGGAATCAACTGGGATTCTGGCCCAAGCGCGGGTTGTGAAGCTGGAGACCGTTTAGCAGCCCGAGCAGACTTTTTGATCGCCTCTTCCCCATCTCGAGGCTGGAAATCGCCAGAACATCGACTGATATCATTATCGTCGCCGGTCTGAAATCCGCTGGCGACCCACCCACGTCGATGTTGTCCTGTTGTCCGGCGGTACCTGACAGCATCCGCATCTCCACTCGGACGAGATACCTTGTCCTACCTCCGTCCAGATTAACTCCCAGCTCGCAGTGCAGCCGAAAGAAGCTTGGCGCGCCGCCAGCCAAAACTCTCCGCCTCCAACAGCGGCAGCCAGAACGTCGCGGGCCCACCCCTTGAGTCCCGGGAGCCTTTCTCCTACGGAGCTACTGTACCCTCGCTCCCTCGCTCGCTCGCGGCCATTCCCGTCAGCTGGATTCATCACACTCGCCCGTTGGACCTGGTGACAGACAGCTCCTCACTACTGCAGCCGGTCAGGCACCTCCTGTCGCTGTCTCACCCGCCTTCTCTCTCTCTCTCTTCGGCTGATCTACGACGACGTCTGATCTGATCTGATCTGGTCAGGTCCGGTCTGGTCTGGTCTGACTTGGTCGACATCGTCCCATCTTCCACCCTTTGCTGGCCTAGCGTCCGGCGTCCATTCGTTACACCCATCCTACTCCCGCTCCCACCTCCCTGAGCTTCTGCGAAGTCCGTCGCTCGTCCGCCGGCGGTCCCACTATTCGAGCATCGAGCACCGAGCATCACTATCCTTGGTATATCGCGCCCGGAAAGCTGCAGTTGGAGCGTCGATCTGAGGCTAGGCCGCAGGTGGCAGAAGGAAACATCCAGAGATTGAACATCGCCCGCAGCGAGTCTGCGCTGGAGTCGAGGGTGACGAACACCACATACGATCAGTTACTGGCTGGATGGAGGACCTGATGGCGCCGCCGAATAAGAGGAGAAAGGTGTCCAAGCATTCACACGTCGGAGTAATGGTGGAAACGCAGGCGAGAGAGGTCGCATCGGCACCGTCCTATTCCCACGGAGTCGAGCACATTCCCCACCGAACACAGAGCGCGACGCATACGGCTGCACGTCTTGGTCGGCGTGTACCGCAGCGCATAGACGAGGTGCATTTCAAGATACACGCGCAGGCGTTACGCGAATCAGAAGGCCAGCAGCTCAGACGACGGCAACAAGGAACCGCTGCATCCTCGGAGTCTACTTCGTCAACAAGCGCTTCGCCTTCAGCAGATACGACTGAAAACACGAGCGCATCGTCCAGTATTCCAGATTCGAGCTCAAGTGGTACTGCGTCGAGTGCTCCTACCTCAGATGCTGGCGTCTCAGCTGCGAATTCTGCCTCAAGCACAGGCACTACCTCAAGTCCCAACTCATTAACTGGCAGTGGCTCTAGAAGTTTGAGTTTAATTGTTTCGACAGACACTGGATCGAGCGATGCAGCGTCGAGCACCTCCTCCACGAGTGCGACCGGATCCATAGCTTCTGCCAGCGATACAGACACGGGCTCCGCTAGCAGCAATACGAGTAGCCCAACAAGCGAGACGACTTCAGCAATTTCGTCTTCTGGCACGATATCCCCTTCAAGTCAAAACACAGCCTCAGGTGTCACTGTCCAAACGCGCACAGGGAGCTCGATAATTCCGAGCACCATTTCTGGGATTTCCGGTTCTAATTCAACTCGGACATCTACAGAATCACTGGCTTCGACGAGCGCGGGTAGCTCGATCGCAAGCAGCCTGTCTGGAAACTTGACCACGTCTGGTAAGTCTATAGTCAAGCCGTAATTCATTGAACATGACTGACCTGTGTTAGCTATCATCCTGGACGGAAGCAGCACCACGATAACCTCAAAAACCACTATAGATCTCGCTTCGCAGACGTCCCAGTCGTCTTCGTCCTCGTCTTCATCTTCATCTATTACAGACTCGTCTTCATCTATCACGAGCTCGTCGCTGTCCACGCAGACAATCTCTTCTCTAGGCGATTTGGTCTACCTTGCGACCTTGCAAAATGGTGCTGTACAGACAATCACGCGGGCCCAATCGGACTACGCCACTACCTTCTCTGGCGGCCAGGTTTCGACCATTGCGGCCTACAGCGGCAGCCTTGATGTCTCAACCGGCGACAATGGCGCAACTTCGACCTATTACACGACCGTGATGCCTACGACAGATGCTAATGGTGGTCAAAGTACCATCACGTCAACAGCATTGTTGACGCCCGGTGCAAATGCGGCAGACGCAACGTTCACATCTACTGCGGCGGCCAGCACGACCAGCGCCGCAGGAGGTGGTGGTGGTGGTGGAAGTAATGATAGTGCTCCTGCTGGAACGATAGCAGGAGGGGTTGTAGGAGGTGCAGCGGGTCTGGCCGTGGTATTAGTGCTTGCCTTGCTATTCCTGCGATGGTCGCGTCGAAAAGCCCAAGCTGGACACCAAGCGCTTCCTCCCAACTCCGGGATGCTGGCCGAGGACGACGATCCACCTCCAGGTGGCCCTTCGCAGCCTGGCATGGCCGAGCGTGCTGGCCTGCGACCCATCATCGGCGCCGTCCCCGCCATGTTCAGACACCAAAGCCGGGAATCAGAAAGCACCGCAACCACCGAGCCCGCCGAGCGCGGCTTCACGCGCGTGTCCGGGCGCAAACTACCTTCGTCATTCAGCCCCGGCATGAACAGTCCGCCCCCTACCATGCCGTTGACCGGCCCCGAGCGAAACCTCAGCAGCACCTCCTTCTACCGCGACAGCGCCGGCTTCTACGGCGGCGAGGGCATCCCCGAATCCGCCGCCGCCACCGCCGCCGCCGCGCCCACCGGCGAATCGCCCCCCGAAGGCCTCACCCTCTCGCCAGGCCCGCAACGACGTCCGACCGTCCACGCCGGTGGCCCTTACAAGATGTCCTCGCCCGCCACCGCCTCTCCGCAGACCCCTCAGCACCCTCCCGCCGCTATCGCCCGCTCCCCGCCGATGACGGGCAGCACCGCCACTTTCGACCGCAGCGAAACTCCCACTTCCCTCGATCCTACCCGGTCGAGTCGATTTACTGAGGAAGTTTAGCCCCTCCTCAAGGGCTTTAGATATTTTAGTCTATTTTTAATGATAATTACTTTTTTTAAACCCGTCACTTCTTCTTGACATTCCACGAGTCTTTCTTTCTTTCTTTCTTTTTTTTTTCCTTTCTTCTTTTTTTCCCGGTCCCCTGCTGGCACGGCGTTTGAGAGAGCAGTGAGAGGGACAAAGTTCTGGGTGGGTTCGATTTTTGGAAAAAGCTTTTTGGTCTTGATCTTTCCCTTGTGTTTTGTGCTGTTTTGTTTTGTTTGTGTGTCATCAGGTTATTAAACGGGTGGCAAAGAGGAAAATTGATCTATTTGTTTTGGAGCTTAATATTTTTATAGATTTTGAAGAGACGGAATTGGAACAGCTTTTTGTCGAGATATCTCTGTGTTTCTTTGCCTGGGAGCAGATATTCGAGTACGACACCAGGCGAGAACGAAAAGAGAACGCTTGCTCTTCGATGGGAACGGGCTCGTTGGGAAGCTTGACGTTAGGTCTTGCTAGTGCAGACCGGGGGAGGGCGGGAAAAGCTGAAAGAAGGGGGGAGGCTGAACCGATGTGTTGGTCTTGTGGGCGGTGGATCAGGCTATAGCGTGGTCATGACTTTGTGTATAGTGGCGGCCATGTAGAGGACGCAGTAGCCCTCTCCCGTTATTTCTTGTGTCTGCGTGGAAAAGGTTCGGGAGGTTCAATAGTGTTTTGAGACGAAGCCGGGTTGGAAGGTATCTTCTCTCAAGCTGCTTGCGGGCGATGGCATTGATCTATGCGCGCGAGTCTGGAAGCTCATTAGGTAGTAGCACACACAGCTTTGTTTCTGTTCAGTTCGCCGTCTAAACAGATTATGAAAAGAGGAGTCAAATCTGGCTGGTGCGATACTGAGGCATGATGACGGCAGACCAGGACAGGGGCTTTGTGCAGCTGCAAGCGGTAGGATGGGGAGTGTCGATGAGCAACAGGCCGCGCGTGTTTGAGAAGCAGATGAAGTGTGATCATAGATGGTAATTTTTGGTATCTCGCGCTTTTGAAGAGTGATGCTTTGGCAGCTTTGCAGTCGCGCTGCTGTACCCGTTCCTTCCGCATCTGAAGGGCCAATACACCAGCAGAACTTGATCGCGACGCTCTTTTTTCAAATCGGAATTGGTATCATTAGAACGTCTCCTCCTCGCCGGCAGCCTCCGCCTCCGCTTCCTGGGGTATCTCAAATCCTTCCTGTAAGATCAAAGTCAGTCTGTGTCCTGGCCATCTTGGCCTGCCATGTGTTTTGACGCACCTCTGTGGAATACAGAATAGTCTGTATCTGCTTCAACAAGCTGCCTTCGTCCTCCTCCAGGCTCGGATCAGCTTCCATGGCTTGCTGGATCAGGAGCTCGATATCCCGCAGCTTGCTAAAGTAGAAGTCCCGCTCCCTTTCCAAGCCTTGCACCGTCTCCATGAGTTCTGCATTCTTCTGCTGAAGGATCGCACTAGGGCCTACAGAGCCTGCCTGTCTAGAGCTGGTTCTTGGGGCTGCTGCGCTGGCCGCAGGTCTCCTCGTCGCTGTAACCCCCGGCCCTCGTACGCTGCCACCTGGCGGGAGACTCGGGGCGGAGCCCGCGCCTACGCCTTTCCTCCGCGATAGTGCGTCATAGTCACCGCCCGGGTAGTACTGGTCCCAGTATCTCTTGGACCACTGCAGGAACTCCAGGTTGTCCTGCATCTTGCACTTGACAAGCGACTCGACGGGGATCGGCCGCTCGATGGCGTGTTTGCGGAAGACGTTGGAGAGGATCTTGAAGTTTTCGAGGTAGGCGTATTCGGTGTTGGCGTTGAACTTTACCCGGCCCATGGGCACGTCGAGGAAGATGCTATCGTAGACCTGGCATAGGGCGGCACTGTGGATTACATTGTCAGTATTCCCGCCCGAGCCCGCCACGCCTGCCAGTGTTCCTCACCCGGTACCGCACTGCTCGACCTTGGTCATGTTGAGCTGCAGTAGGCCATTCAGCCATGCCAGCAGCTCCTGCCTTGACTCTCCCATGGTTGTCATGCGTATTCAGGGGGGAAGTGGTCTCTTTCGATGTTTTGATGTTGTGCTTGCGGTCCGCGAAGCAGGAGTTGGTATGAGAATTGCTCAGCGCACAGGTTGCTACGTGCACACTGAGGTTATACTGTGCGGGCGGTCGCAAGTTGGAAGTGAAGCTGCTTTGGGCGTCTGGATTCAGAAACCTGCCCCACCAATGATAGCCTGCGAACGCGCTTGTTATTTCCCACGTGACACGCCAAGACCGAAGGCGATCTGCTCAACCTGCTTCTAGTCCGCCGTACATGTTGGCTTTCACCACTCCCAAACACTCCCAAACACTCCCAAACCAAAACCAAACGCAGTCGCTTCACCGCCATGCCTTATCGGTGGACTTGCCAGTGTCCCTTGGTGACCGGCTGAAAGCTACATGGTGACTTATTATCCTCCTCGTCATCTCCCCCAGCTGCCCGCTCTATTGCCTTGGGCGTCAACTCCCATGCCTCTACCCGCAGGCCGGGTCGCACACGATCCAGGCGGCATGTCATGGTTGTCATGCTGCGCGAAGCGCGGCCCCTCATGGATCAGCATTGCGTCCCTGATAAGCTTTCGCATCAAGACGCGCACACGGCGCACTGATCTGCCGTCTTCAGCATTCCCAGCTGTGTGTATAGGAACGCCGGAATTGGGTTGAGGCGTACATCCCGCCTGTCACGGCCACTCCCTATGCTACATGCATGGCATAGTGACATTTCTTAAGCCGAGCGACCTAGCTCGCGTTCGAAGGCTCGTGGGGTTACACAACTTATTCGCATGAACAGTGCCAGTCCGTTTGTGGAATGCTCGACTTCACCGACTGCTGGGCCTTATACTTCGAGCGTGGACCATCGCAAACCTGGACCTGGGCCAATGTCCGTATGACTTCCCCTTGCCCCTTCACCGGAGGCCCAGGCGGTCTTGCTGATAAACCAGTGATTAAAAAAGGTCTCGCATTTACCGCTTCAAGCGGCTGGATCCCACGAATCTTGAGAAGGAAATGTGTTGCCTTGCCTCAACATCAATGCTGCAGCTTTGCAGATCGCTTGCCGTCGGCATGAATACCTCATCCGACATGTGTTCTCTCTGCTCCTTGAAGCGGTTGCAAAAGTTTATGGACATTGCCTCGTGGTCACCATCCCCTTGCATCCATAATCATTGACTACCTGTAGGGCGATATGGGAGCCTGGGCCATTCCGACCGCTGAATGGTATTTGTCGGATCCAAGAAGCATCACTAGCTCTACTTGTATGCATGCACTATCATGGCTGCACAGCTGCACGCAATCAGGCGCCGGACGATCCCCCTGAAGATTTGCAATGCTTCCCGTATATCTCGACTTTTTCGAGCTTTGTGCATGCTGTAGCGTCAATCCTACCGCAGCTCAGCCAGCGTGGCAATGGATCCAACACCATCACAACGCATTCTAAGCCCGTCATATGAGAGAGGTCCCACCCACGTACATGAGTTGTAACCTGTCACATTTTCCCTGGCTTGCTGTTGTAACCGTCATACATTCTGCTCGAACGAATGAACTCGCCATACGAATGCTTCGACATAGGTGACGTGTGGATGGACTTGGAGCTGCAGGAACTCGACGATGGGACCGATTGGTTACAGCCTTACTCTAACACTTCACTTCCCTCATCGGCTCCGGCTATCGTTGACTATTGTCCCGATGTTGCATCATTCGGTGTTGGCCATCTGCCCCTTTTGCTAATGCCTGCACTTCCTGGCCGCCACAAGACGTCGCTCGTCTGCCGAGTTGTTCAACCCAGACTCTAGCGCCGGTAGTTGGCAATGCGTCCCAACCCTACCGCCACGCAGGTTTGCCATTGCCCACCACTGCAATTGCTCCAAACCCACCTAAGCAGTCAAGCTGGCCCCTTGCACAACCGCCTTCTTTGTTAACCAGACCGGCCATTCAAGAACAGGAGCTGCTGAGTAAGCTGTTCAACAAACTGCCCCCTCGCATGTCCAATGTGGCCCCAAATAGCCCAGACTACGACAGCACACTGCACGAGCAACCCCCAGATCTCCCAACGATCTCTACACCGCGCAATGGGTCCGCGGAGAGCGCACGACTCGAGCTGGATGGTGCGGGTATTGCTGCACTTGGTACAGGCTTAAGGATTCCGCCTATTGGGTAGGCTCCCATCGCCATCAAACTCCCCGCCACCGGGTCAGCTGACATAGCGCAGTACCATATGAACTACACGCACGGCATCAGTAGTTCAGGCACTCAATATCAAGCCCCACTATCGTTGCGTCAGTCCAGATCCTCTAGCGAGCTGGAAGGGCTTTGCCCAGGCTGCAACCAATGGATCCTGATTGGACGGGGCGTGCGGTGCCGTACTGGATACTACAGGCACGCCTACAAGTGCCATGGCAAACACAGCAAGACTTCATCCGAAGGCAACGGCACTCGCTTCAAGAGCGGCTCGCCAAAGAAGGCCAATGCGAAGCCGCTGATCCCTCGTAACGTTCTATGAAGGGGGACGGCGGATCCGAAGACGGAACCAATTTGCACATGTCAGGGGTGTCCCGTCTTTGATGTTGATACATTTCACCAGGGAAGAAAGAACTTTTCGGCTCCTCTTCTGAGCTGTTGTGCAAGCGTTTGTTGCATCTTGGTCTTTGCGAGGGGGTCAACGGATGGGATATCCTTTCACTGAAGGGGCGAGAGTTATCTCGCCACGAAGATGATGTTGATGTAAGTCATTCGGTTTTATTATGTAGCATGAACATGAATCCGTGTTCACAATTGCCTAAAATCATCTGGTATCTCTCTTCCTTCGAACCATGCCTTGGCCGCTTCTGCAAAGAGCTCAGGCTTCTGTCTATTCCAGGGATGGCGGATCTGGGGGTTCACTACCGCGGTAGTTTCGGGGTTGAGCGTGCGAGCGATATCCCGCATGTGCACCGTATCCGCTTCGCTGTCGTTGGTCGGCAGCAGGTCAGACTTGCCGGCACACACGATCATCGTCCTCGCTTTCCACGGGTCAGGCCAACTGTAGTCGTCTGCGAGGGAGATGGGGTATAAGACCTCGCGACAGAGTGAGACGGATAGCTCGGTCGATGCGGTGGAGTGCACGTCCGTCCCGTCCATCGCTTGATCGATTAGTGTTTTTGGGACTAGCTTTTGCAGGTTGCAGTTGAGATACATCAGGTAAGGCACTAGGGGTCCGCGTAGGATAGGCAGGACCTTGATCCCTGAGATGAACATGTCGCGTACGACTGCTGGGTAGCGGACAGCTAGATCGATGGCTATGTAAGCTCCGAGGCTGAGGCCGATGATGTGAGCTTTGCCGTCTTTGGCGTGCTGGGTGATGGTGTTTGCGATCAGCTTTGCGGCCAGGTGTTTGGAGAAAGGCCGGATGGCGCTGGCCTTGCCGTGCCCTGGCAGGTCCGGGATCAAGAGGTGGTAGTTGGTGAGATGGGGGGTCACCATGTTCCATTCTTCATCGTTGGAGAAGGCGCCATGGATGAGCAACACGGTGACATTTTCACCCTGGTTATGTTCGGTGAAAGGTAGAGTGCGCTCTTCACCTTCGAAGTCAGACATCACGTTGAACACTTCAGCTGTCCTGCCGGCTTGTCCATCTTGTCAAGAGCAGTAAGGGACGTTGTCAGATACCACAGGCTTGCCATGCTATGCGGAATTGGTGAGATGAGAAACAATACTAGAGGGAGGTACGGGTTATCTTTGTCACAAGCTCAGAGTGTGCCAGCCTGTCGGGTTGGTGGAAGTCCTGCCTCCGGATCTGGAGCCGAGGCTTGACGGATACACCCGTTGGGGCTGCCATTACATCAGTTGGCGCGTGGTCCGCACTCCGCGTTCGCGAACAAGATATTATTGAACAGCTGGCGGTGTTTGCGAATGGATCGTCAACATGGGGTTTGCTTACGGCTCCAAATTGGCCAGTCCGCAATGAAACGCTACTACATCTAAGTGTCAAACTCTCAGACCTTGACATCCAACTTCCGATCAACTACGCCCACAAGGGAAGCGCGCAAAATGGCCATGTCGTCGAATACCACTGGAGCTACTGTCGGGCAAGGGAACGGCAGTGAACAGAAGATACACTCTCCCCGTGCACGCAAGCCCATCAACACCGCTGTCGAGCGGACCTACAACGAAGAAGCGAAGCATGGTGCTCCCACAACTCCAAATCGAACATCAAGCGGACTCAGCACGCCTGCTCCTCCAGAAGATGCACCACCCTCCGTCAAGGCGACATCCGCTGCAAGGCGCGAACTGCGAAGAAAACAGCGCATGTTTCCGACTGTTGAGTATATGAGTCGACTATCCTATTTCGACCCGAACTCCGACTACAGCAACTTCAGAGGGTTTTTCGTGCTGTTTTGGATTGGACTGGCCATCATGGCAGGGACAGCTATGCTTCGGAGCTTGAAGGATACGGGCTACCTTGTCTCATTCAGGCAGTGGCCGCTGTTTACGGAGAATATCTGGGAGCTGGCCGCCAGTGATGTTCTCATGGTTGGCAGCACTGGCCTCGCGTTGCCTATGCACAAGGTTTTCAAGAACAGCAAGGGCATTTTGCGCTGGAGCAGGGGTGGCATGATTTTGCAGAGTCTCTTCCAGGCAGGCTGGCTTGCTTTCTGGGTCAGCTGGCCGTTTATGAGAGATTGGACGTGGACCGCGCAAGTTTTCTTGACCTTGCATATTTTGGTTCTGTTTATGAAGATGCACAGCTACGCCTTCTATAACGGCCACCTTTCCAAGACCTTGAATAGATTGAAGAGCTTGACGAACCCATTCGCCCCACTACTCCAATGGACAGCGCTATCCGCTACCGGACAAGTCTACCGGATTATGCGACCCACCCGAGCAATGACCTGGAAACGAGTGTTCACATTCAGCATACCGAGGAAGAGCACGACCTGCTGCCCCCTGTGCTGCAGCTAAGAGAAGATCTGGCCATCGAGTTGACCTCACCCATGGGCAATGTCACGTACCCTTCCAACCTGACGTGGAGCAACTTCGCTGATTACTTGCTGTGTCCAACACTATGCTACGAGCTCGAGTACCCAAGGATGGAGAAACGATCGTATCTGGAGTTGTTCTACAAGACTTTAGCGACCTTTGGCTGTATCTTCCTGATGACCGTCACATCTGAAGAGTTTATCATCCCAGTGCTCGACAGCAGTCACGTTGAGCTACAGAAGTCGGCCACCATGGTAGACAAAGCTCTCGTCTTTGCCGAGACCGTCAGCAGCCTACTCTTTCCGTTCATGATCACCTTTCTCCTTGTCTTCCTCGTCATATTCGAATACGTCCTGGGCGCCTTTGCTGAAATCACTCGGTTCGGCGACCGGAAATTCTACTCGGACTGGTGGAACAGTCTCGACTGGCTCGAGTTCTCTCGCGAATGGAACATACCTGTGCATAACTTCTTCCGGCGGCACATATACAGCGCGTCACGGACGGCGCAGATCAGCAGGCCTGTCGCGACCGCCATCACCTTCTTCATTAGCGCGATTGCTCATGAGTTGGTCATGGGTTGTATTACGAGGAAGTTCCGCGGATACGGCTTTGTGCTTATGATGCTTCAGATACCCTTTGTTGCGATACAGCGGATGAAGTGGGTGCGGCAGCGGACTTTGTTGAACAATGTCATCTTTTGGATCTGTATGATTATGGGCTTGAGCCTGCTTTGCGCGTTGTATGTATTGGTTTAGATAGCGATTAGATACCCATATAGTGTTACGATCAATGCCGATTCGCACATGATGCTCTAAGAAGAAGGCTGGTAGTCCGCGCCCATCTCACTCTTCCGTCACCCATCTATCGTAAAGTATTCTCTTACCGTGACGTTCGATTGACATACATTCCGTCTATTCTGCCTCAGGCATTTCTTGTAGCGTGGAGGGTTGTATGCCGCCAAGATCTGCCAGCTAGCTCGATCATCGAGATGATGATGTGGTGGAGCAATGTTTCCAGGATTTGGTCCTGCTTCACATCCCACCTGAGGTCATAGCAAAAGTAAATACGCCATGTTTGCTGCTAGGAGATACACAGCTCCCCGCGAGCTTCACCTTCATGCATGTGAAAGTTTCATCTATCTCATTACATCGTTTACTTTCAAGTCAACAACTACCTTTCTATCTAATTGCTGATATATTTTCAGAATCATTTGAAAAATTAAAAATCAGGATATCGATAAGAACAAGTCACGATGTCGTACTTGGCCGATAAGTTGGCGAAGGATGGAGGCGGCGAGTCAGTCGGTGAGTACATGTGAATATTTTGGCCTATCTGGTGTACAGCTTTCCTCTCAAGATAGCTGTGTGAAGTATGTGATCTATGATTACCTGGACCATACTCACATCGTGTCTGGCGAGATGCTTTTATCTGCCATGCTCAGGCAGCCACAAGAAAAAGAGCATTATCCAAGTTGGTGGTGCTGTAGCAACTGCTAATGAAAATGTTCAGAGTTCCTGAACAACATCATCGCCCAGCTATGGCCCAACATCAACGCTTACGCCAGCGACATGATCAAGAAGACCGCAGACCCAATGTTCAAGCAGACCCTCCCGGGCCCTCTTTCTTCGATGCACTTCACCAAAGTCGACCTTGGGAACGAGCCCATCCGGTTTTCTCATGCACTCTCCAGCAAGACCGAGAAGGACGGCATCAAGCTGGACCTGAGTCTCGATTGGGATGGGAATTGTGATATGAACTTGGATGGCGACATGATGCCTGAACTTGTGAGCTTCTCAAAGAATTCTATATTCCGGCCTTCAGCTGACATTCATCAGGGCGTCGAACGCATGAAAATGCAAGGCAGGTTGTCTGTGATCTTATCCCCATTGCTTGACACCATGCCTCTGGTAAGCAGTGAACTCTAACAGAACCTGCAGAATTGAGTACTGATAAGCCCTTCAGGTTGGGGCCGCACAAGCCGCCCTCATCAACCCGCCTTCCCTCAGCCTTGATTTCACAGGGGCAGCCGACTTTCTGGACATGGACATGATTGACAGCGCGGTCCGCGGAATTATGGTCGACACCATCAACAGCATGCTCACCTACCAAACCGCTACCTTGTCAAGCTCGACCCCAACAACGACTACTTCAAGACCTGGATCCAACCGCTGGGCGTTGCCCGCATCACTGTGGAGAAGGCGGCAGGCTTCGCCGAGGAGGCCAAATCAGCAACCAAGAAGTTCCTGGCGAAAATCACACGCGCAGCACCGGACTGCTATGTGAAGACGACCGTTGGTGCAGAGGCACCATGGCAGACCGCCACCAAGAACAACACGACCACGCCCAACTGGCATGAGTCACACGACTTCATCGTATCCGACATCGACCAGGTGCTCACCCTGGACGTGAACGACGAGGACTGGAACGGCGACGACGACGTCGGTCAAGCCCAAACCACAGTCCGCGAGATCCTCGCTGCCGGCGGCCAGATGGAACTCGACATGCTGTACAAGGGCAAGGAAACCGGCGGCAAGATCTCCTTCAAATGCGAGTACTTCGAATTCGAGCCGGAGACGGGCAGCTTTACATCCTCGGACCACAAGGGCGAGGGCCACTACTGCGGTCTCGCCACCGTGCTGATCTCCCGGGGCTACGACCTGAAGGGCAAGCGGGAGGAGCTCAAGCCCAGCGTCGTGATCACATGGGGCGACAAGCATCGGTTCCAGACGGCGCAGAAGAGCGACGCGCCGGGCACCGATATCAACAACCCGCCATTCGACCAGGGATTCCGGATCCCGCTGACCAACGACCTCGTGAGCAAGGGCAGAGTTTCCGGCTGACGCTGATGAATGGCCAGCAAGAAGCCGGGAGCGTCGACGTGCCGTTCGAGGATGTGAAGAATGCGCCGAACATGATTCTGGAGAATAAGTTCGATGTGGGCGATGCCCAGACCATCCGGGCTAGTTTCTGCCTGAGAGGGTTGAAGGCGGCAAATTATAAGGAGATGCAGCTGCCGGATCGTTCGAAGCAGCAGGATCAGCAGGGACAGCAACAGCAACAGCAACAGCAGCAGGAGTAGAAATGGGATTTATGCAGCTTTAAGAGACCCGCCGAGGAACGGAGAAGGTCATTAAGATACACACAGTAACTTTCCGTCGTCACCTTGGAAGTTTTTTCTCCTTAAAGGTTCTGCACCTATCGTCGTGGAAAGTTCCGCCTGGCAGGTCACTGTCCTCATCAGCACACCACCCCGCCCTGCCAATATCTCACTGTCGTCGTGAAGGTGTCTGAGGTTTGCCTCCCTCGCAATGTATTTTCATGCGGAAGTTCCATCTAACACAATAATGGGTTCGCAACGGACTACCAACATCATCTGAAAGTGGAGCAAGGTGCTTGCACTGTATAAAAAAGACAAGAAACTTCGACGTCGTCAAAACAGCGACGCTCATGCTCATCGCTCGTGAATAAAATTTTTAACTATGTACAAAATTCGTGAATGACTGCGCTTCGTCATGATCTTCGAACAATTGGTTTCCGCTCAGCGCGATCCGCAGGTTTCCTCATTTTGGTCCGGAAACTCAAGCTATTTCTCATGGACAACAACGACCTCGGTCCTGCCTAACCGATTTTCCTTCTCAGCAATACTCTGTGCGAGCCGTCCACCCGTGTACGTCTCGGACGCAACCACGTTCGCTGAGAAAGCTTGCCAACGCTCTACGAAGCCTTCGGCGGCCTGCTTGTCAAGCTGCAAAGCTACCTGTCTGGCTTTTGCTGGGAAAGTGAGGTACTCGACCTCGGTTGGCGTATCCCTCAGTACCGGGTGCAGATTTGCAAGGACGTCGGAGAGTTTGACAAGGCGGAGCGGTATCAGTTCTTCACACAGCAGGCGTGCCTTCCTTGCTTTCTGGGCGTTCAATCGACCAGCTATACGTTGCAGCTCACGATGAAAGATAGAAGGGCCATCCTCACTGTCAGCCATTTCAACATCCTCGTCGAAAACTTCACCCTCGGAGCGGGTCAAAAAGAGACAGCGCGGCTGATATTAGCACGATCGCGAGCCGAAAAGCCGTCGTTAAATTTGGACCAATCGCCACTTAAAGTCAGGTCGAATTCCAGCTCGTTCGTCTGTGGGAGCAGCACTTCCAGACCACGTTTGCCAAGGAGAGGTGCAGCCTGTATGTTGAGAACCCAGGGTCCGTCGCTGTCTTCTCGCACGACCAGGAGAGGCATGAAGTGCTCCTGCAAGTACGCCACGTCGTCGTCGGTCCGGTAGGAGAAGTTTGACTGCTGATCAAGCGCATAGTTCAGAGTCTTTGGCAGAGCAGCGAGCAGATCGGTAATGTGATTGCGCCTAGCATTCTCCATCTTGGCCTGCTTTTCTCGAAATGCTTCCTCAGCCTTCCTTGCTTCTTCGGCCCGTTTGGCTTCCTCTGCTTCACGTCGCTCGCGCTCTTCCTGCAGCCGTTGCTGCTCCTCCTCAGCTTCTCGCAGCCGCGCCTCTTCCGCTTCCCGCCTTTCCTCTGCCGCTTTCGCTTCCTCTTCTGCCTTCTTGGCTTCGTTTTCCGCGGCTTCCTCGTCCCGACGCTTTGCTTCCAGCCGTTGAGCTTCGTGGATGGCAAACTGAGCCTCAGCCTCTTTCTGCTTTCCGCTTCGACTTCCTCGGTCGGCTTCTCCTCTTCTTTTTCATCAAGAGCAGGCATTACGGAATCGGAAGGTCGTCGTAAACTTGTTGAAGATCGCCGCCTAGTGCGCGGTGATGAAGTCTCTTCACCAGGCTGCATGGACTGGCTCTTACTCCTCTGCCGGGCAGTGTTATGCTTTGCCCTCGGGCTATCAGGTGGTCCCATTTCTCCATTCACTATCGTGCGTTCTGGCTCCTCACCATCTTCAGAATCCGAAAAGGGTTTACCACTGGCAGCCCGCATATCCTTCCTAGACATAAGCCGTCTGCCATTTTTCCGCTTCGGTGCCATAACAGTAGTAGCTTCTCATTGTCACTTTCCTCGTCAGATGCGTCTTGCGGGACCCTCCTAGGCTTGCTTCCTTCGCGTTTTGTCAGAGGACTTGAACTCCTCCTCCGAATGCCTTGCGCCTTTGCCCAGTCATCATGCAACCGCTGCAGCAACTCCTTCTCCGCCTTCCAGTTCGGGCCTTGTTTCTCCTCCGCCAGTTCGGGCCACGACCGACCCTTCCGATCCCTCCAATCCGGCTTGAATTGATCGAGCTCCGTAAGCAGTTTGACCATGTCAAAATGTGAAGTGCCAAGGACAGCCATCATAGGCTTTTCGGATTTACTGTATGCCTTCTTCTCCGTCATCTCTGCCAGAAGCATATTGACAAGATACTGGTCACCGGTCTTGGCCGCTAGCGCAATGACGACGTTGTCTACTGGGACACGCGCATCTAGGAACTCCCGAACGCCATTGCGATCGTTAATCTCAACTAGCCGGAGAAGATTTTCGTAAGTGCGAGCCATAAAATGGAGTTCTTTCGATGGGCCAGCGCGGTGACGTTGCTCCTCCTCTTCCTCGCGTCGTTGTTTCGCGTCACTACTGTTCCACTTTTCGATCGCTTGCCGAAGAGCTGCCCGGATGCCGTCTGCATCGTCAGTATCATCCGTGACGACGTCCAAAGCTTGCTGGCCCTTTCAAATTCTGCCTTAAAGGATCCACGCCAGCATCGAGGAGTATTTTCACCACTTCGAGATGTCCATTTTCGGCGGCATCGATCAGAGGCGTATCCTTGTCCACATTTGCACAGTCGATTTGACAGCCCTGATCAATCAGATACGCGACAACCTGATCATTTCCATTGAGGGCAGCGATCTGTAACGGTTTGTTTCCTGCGAACTCCGCAAGCTCGATTTGGTCTGGATCTTGTTCGCGCCACTTCCTCACGGCGTCCAAGTCGTCTTGTTCGCAAGCTTCTGCGAGCTTTGTAAAACCATACTTGTTGACGTGACGCTTCCCGCCTCCAGCTGGCCGACCGGGTGTGGATGTTGATCGACCGATCCCTCTTTGTGGCCTCCGTGCCTCCACCTGGCCATGGGAAGCAGTTTCTGACGAGGCATCTGATTCCTCCCAACCGTTCTTACCAGTTTTGGGATCGCGGACTGGGAATTGCGTGACTGCTCTGCGTTTCCTCGCGTTGTTTTCTGCAGACCCATCCATAAAGGCCGACTGGGTTGAGTGCGTTCGCCTATGTCGAAGGTGGGGGGATTGAGACCTTTCGTCTCTAATTGCGTTATCCTCGGAATACAAGCCGCGAAGTTGCCTCTTGGGGACGTCCATGCTCGGTACGTCCATGCTTCGTCGCTTACTTGGAAACTCAACGGACGAGGCACGCTTCTTACGTTTCCTCGGATTGGGCGAATCACCACCGTCATGATGTCGCTCGGCTTTCTCGGACATTGCACGCTCTCGAGAAGATTCCCTCGACGATTCTGCAGACTGAGATGAGCGTGCAGAGCTCAAGGATTCGCTGCCATCGTCGTTGCCGCGCGTGAAGTCCATTGCATCACCATCCGCACCCTGCTCCTTGACATTGGCACCTGAGCTCGCTTTGGCATCTCCAGTCTCGGTGCTTTGGACAGGTGTCGCAATGCTCTCATCCTCATCCTCTTCCTCTTCGTCGCCAAACACAGGCAAGCCTCCGATTTTACTCCTCGGCGGCTTCTCGGAATGTGCAGACTCGTTGGCTTTCGCGGCCTCACGCTTCTTCACCGGACTGTCAATCAGCGTCTCCGCCTCGGACTGGGCATCCTCATCACCGCCATTGAGCCGAGCTTGGACGTTGGAGACAGCCAGTGCCGGTTCTGCTCGACTCGCGTCATCCTGTGCGGCCGCAGGTCCTTTGGCTTCCCCCTCGGCATGCGATTGAGGTGCGGTGGGACTCTGGTGTCCATTCACGGCCGGAGACGCGTCTTCTTGTTTCAACTCATCTGCCGCGGTATCTGGTTGTCGGTCTGGCGTGACACTCCCATTCATTACGAAATGCGGAAAGAGGCTGGGCGCATGCTGCTCGGGTGAGCTCTGGTCGCGAAAGGCAGCTTCGTTCGGTCGAGGGGTTCGGGCGAGCACCGAAGGTCAAGTTGTCGCGCCGGCCGTGTAATGTAAGACTGAGGTGCAAGAGTCTATCCGGGTGTGTGATACAGTGGCGAGATGAGTAAGATGGCGAGAGTGAGTATGATACACGTTGCGGATGTGCTTCAGGCGTAGACGGGCGGGCGAGCGTGTGGAAGAGAGCGGCGGAGAGGCGGACGGCGGCTTCGACTTGAAACGAATAGGGTTTGGCGCTAACATTCGCCGGGCCGAGGAGGCCTGAGGCAGCTCCGCATCGACACGTCTTGGCTCGCACAGCGCGGCTTTTTGGCTGTCATCCACTAGCTCGGCTGGGGCACAGCGTGAACTTTTCGACCCAGGCGCAACGGCATCGACGACTTCTTTCCTCTCCCCACCGACATCGACCGCCGGCAACATGTCTCAGCAAGCCCTCAACAAGATCGCGCCCAACAGCCCGTCGCGGGCCAAGCCCAACGAGGTCGAGACCAACGTCGCGACTGCCCTGTATGAGCTCGAGACCAACGTCCCGGACATGCGCGGCGCACTGAGGCCGCTGCAGTTCATGTCCGCCCGCGAGGTATGAGAAGATCCCCGAAGGGCCCGGCTACACATGGCCTCCACCACATCACACGACAGGTGCTGCTGTGTGGCAGCACCTGCCTGAAAAAAGAATGGACACGGAATGGAAGGAACAACCCTCGATGCGGGTCGAAGAGGCGGTGGGCACTGGGCAGCATTTTCGCTGACACCAGGATTCTTACAGATTGAGGTCGGCCACGGCAAGAAGGCCATTGCCATCTTCGTCCCAGTCCCGCTCCTTGGCGGCTGGCACCGCTCCCAGCAGCGGTAAGCTTCATGATCACTTGCACCTCCTTCGATGAATCCCGTCCAATACTAACGACATCCACAGCATCACCCGTGAGCTCGAGAAGAAGTTCTCCGACCGCCACGTCCTCATCATCGCTTCCCGCCGCATCCTGCCGCGCCCGAAGCGCTCCAACCGCAGCCACACCACCCTCAAGCAGAAGCGCCCGCGCTCGCGTACTTGACTGCCGTGCACGACGCCATCCTGACCGACCTCGTCTACCCCGTCGAGATCGTCGGCAAGCGCGTCCGCACCCGGGAGGACGGCAGCAAGATCCTCAAGGTCGTGCTCGACGAGAAGGAGCGTGGCGGTGTCGATTACAGGCTCGACACTTACTCCGAGGTCTACAAGCGTCTGACCGGCAAGGGTGTCAACTTTGAGTTCCCCCAGCACGGTGACGCCTAAATCAAAAGCAAATAGGAATGTGTAGTCCTTTTCCACGCATCCTGCGCTTGCTTTGCCTACCACGAAAACCTTCTGTAGCATGGCGTTCCGGTTGAAATAGGCCCAGACACGCAATGTCGCGAGGCGAGCGTGCCAAAAGCAATGCCAAGCTTCTATACCCTCTACATGTGCCAATGATAATGCTTTTTCTCTTTTGCGTACCGTCTTATCGTTTTCTATGTACTACGTTCGCTGCAATTGGCGGCCATTGACTCTAGACATGTTTGACCTTGCATACCTAGCTCTCTTAGGATAATTGCGTGCTACGGCCGACACTTCCCAATCTCGCGAAGAAGAGAAGACGAGATCCATTGGGTATCAAATCGAATCTTCCCGCGAAAGCGCATTTCCACACGATGTCGCAGCAAGAGAAGATATGTCCTCTTACAAGTTGCCATAATTACTGGAAAAAGACGAGATGGGAAACAGGAGAAGCGTACATTTTCGTCAGCCAGTACAAGGCCAAATGCAACATAATTTCTTTTTTGTGTCATTACATATGCAGTAATCATCTCGTCGTACGTCAAACCCACGAAACTATCTTCCATGGGGACTAAAGAACAAGGCAACAAAAAGTGTGCTATGCCATATCCAAGCAGCTTATTAAGAAGACGAGAAGCGTAAGGAGTCCCTACTCGTCTAACGATACCCGCTTCCGTCTCCGCAGAGCCAAGCTTTGGTCGCGGTAGTCCTGCGTCGTTGCGTTCCAAGTGCCTGGCGTTGAATTCCAGGAACTTTGGTACATGATGCTCGAGGATCCCGCAAAGCTCGGGAGAGCGGCAGAATGGGCGTCGTTGTCGCACACTAAGCGGTCTTGGTCATGTAGGATGGCGGGCCCCAGTTGCCGTGGTCGCCGTCGGGCTTGCCCCAGTTGCCATGGTCGCCGTCGTGCTTGTCCCAGCCGCCGTTGTGGTGGCCCCAGTAGCCGGTCTTCATGGTCGTCGGCTGGCCAGCGTGGTACGAGTAGCCAGCGCCCATGGAGGTGTAGCTAGCAGGCGAGGATGAGGCGCCATTGCCGCCGCCGTACGTGGTGGTCGGGGAGGGGCCAGATCCGCTGCTGCTGCTACCACTGTTGCCGCCGTTGCCACCACCGGTGACGAGACCGCTGGTGTCTAGGTCAGCGCTCAAGGGCAGCTTACGGCTGGAAGAGCCAACGTGGACGGTCTTGGGGTAGCTGGAAACAACCCTGTCATGATGGTCAGTAATTGCAATAAAGATTGGAGCGATTGTGAGACAGCTTACCAGTCCTGAAGCGATGGGTCCCAGTTCGAAATATCCCTCCTGTTGATATCCGCAACGAAGGTCTTGGTCTGACCTGGCTCGATCGTGAGACGCTCGAAGTTCCTGAGCACGACCTTGGGATCGTTGGGGCCACCCAGGCTGACGTATAATTGCGGGACCTCGTCACCCACAACGTCGCCAGTGTTTGTGATTTCAGCGGTGACAGTGAAGAGAACGTCGTACAGAGCCTCGTTACCACCTGGCGAAACGCGACTGCCAGCAGGCAGGTAGGGCTGTGGGCCGCTGTCGTATGCGCCTGGAGGGTAGGTGTGGTTGACGCCATACATTGGGTCGGCACTCGACTGGCGGAGGTTGGTGCTGTTGAGGTAGGGGTAGATGTATGCGTAGATTCTGTTGATGTAATCCGGGAAGAGGTAGTCTGAGGTGTTGTTGCTGATGGAACCCAACACTGGGCAGACGGCGTGTCTCCTTCCGTGGGCGTATACTCGCCTGCATTCATGTTCTGGACGTTCAGGTTGGAGTAAGAGAACGTCGTGTAAGAAAGACCGAAGCCAAACTCGTAGATAGGTGTCTCATCTAGCCTGTCGAATGCACGGTAGTCAATGAACACGCCCTCTTCGAAGTCCTGTTGCGGTGCGAGAACGCCGTTGTTTGGCTCGTAAAGCAGGTCGACACCATAGGAGCCACGGTTCCTGCCCCAGGTGAAGACGCTCTTACCACCTGGGTTTTCGTCGCCGTAGAGAACATCGACGATTGAGTTGCCGGACTCTTGGCCAGGAATACCGGCCCAAATAATGGCAGTCACGTTCGGGTTCTCGTAGAAAGAGTCGACAAGGACTGGGCCAATAGTGTGCATGACAACAATGGTGTTAGGGCAGTAAGAGCTGACATTGCTGATGAGGTCGTTGCCGTTATGCCATAGAGTGAGGTTGTTCCGGTCACCCTCGTTGCCATCGACGGTGATGTAGCCCTCGCCTCCATCGGCATTGGCAAAGACAATACACGCGCCGTCGACTTGAGCCGCAGAGTTGGCAAGCGAATTGATTTGAGAGTAGGCGTAGTCGTCCGTAATACCTTCGATCGACTTGCCGTTGCTGCGAACCTTCGCCTTGATAGCCTCAAGAGGTGTAACCAGGTAGGGGAACTCAGCGGTACCAGAGCCCCAGCCCATGGCCAGCGTGCCCATGTCGCAGCCGCGGTCAGCGCAGCCGTTGGGTCCCCAAGGGTTCTCGCCAGCATCGGAGCCGAAGACAGCGGTGAGTTGTTCCTTACCTGTCAGAGGAAGCGCTCCGGTGTTCTTCAGCAAAACGGTACCCTTGGCCGCCTGGTTCCTGATGTCGGCAGCGTGGTTCTGGCGTACATCGTAGTGCCAATTGATCTGGGTGTAGTCCTCCTCAGCATAGTAATGCTCGAAACCGTAGGTGTCATCCGTCCAGGAAGAGAAGTTGGGTGCGTTCTCGGCCTGGTTAGAAGCGCGGTCAACGTAGTACCAGCCGGCGACAATACGGGTGGTCATGTCATCCAGACGCCACTGTGGAACAGTTCCGTTCAAGACAGCAATGGTCAAATTAGTACCCCAGTATGAGCTGGCAGAGTTGAAGACAACATCTCCGGGCATAGTCATGTCAAGACCGGCTGCAGAACAAATTTGTTAGTTCTACTGCTTTATGTCTCCACAGGTTTTCGCCATTCAGTGTACATACCAAGTGCAGAGGCAACACCGGAGTGCTGTGCCTGCCAGTCAGAGAGAATGAATCCTTGAAAGCCAAGCTCGTTCTTGAGGAGGTAGTTCTGGACGTAGGAGTTTTGGCACGCGTACGAGTTGTTGATCTACTTTCAAATCAGCAAAGTTCCGCAGGATCACTGGCTGTGTTGATCACTTACCTGGTTGTACGAGCACATGATACTGGCTGTTCCAGCACGGACAGCATCAGCAAAGGGCCACAGGTACAACTCGTGCATTGTAATGTCATCAATGTTGGAGCTGAGGGATGCCTCCAGGTACCCGGGTGGAGGTCCCTGCCGGAAGTGCTCCTGTTCATTAGCGATGTAGTGCTTTGTGCAGGCCATGACACCAGCTGCCTGGATACCCTTGACGGTCTCGGCAACTGCAATGCCGGACAATGATGGGTCGGGAGAGAAGCCCTGTGGCGAGTGTTAGCCAACCAGTCAGTCGCGAGCCATATGTGATAGTCCATGACTTACTTCCCAGTTGCGCCCACCCTCTGGAGCACGGCCAATAGGGCCTACTGCCGGGCCAAGCTGGATGTCAACTCCCTTGTCTCTGTGCTCAGAACCCATGTCATAGCCGCGCTGGTAGAAAAGTTCGCGGTCCCAGGTCGAAGCGATCGTGACGCCGGCAGGGAAGGCAGAGACGTAGTCTGCATCTCGCACACCCAGTGGCGAGTCTTGCAAGCAGAGAGCCTTGAAACCGAGACGCGGAATAGCTCCAACGTTGCCAACGCACTTCTCGCTCTGCCAACCAACACCAGTGGTCAGGTTGACCTTTTCCAGCAGCGTCAATTGGGAGACAAAGTCTCGAGCCTGGGCATAGGCACGATCCCAGTCGCCGAGTCCCTCACCCCATGGGGAAGGGTATTTCGGTGGGGAGGTCGCATTCGTGAGAGCACCCTCGGTGGTGTACTCTTCGGTGGCGTTCTGGTATGTGCTGTCAGGGTATGGAGCTGCGGTAGGACCCAGCTGAGCGAGAGCATTGAGCGGGAGCGCTGCGAGCAGCGCACTCCGCAGGAAAGTCATATTGAGGTGAAGCTGAGCAACTCAGCGGTTGCAGCGAATAACGAAACGAGGGCCGCTCAAAGACTGAGGTACTGCTGTGTAGCCTCTGCCGATGCCTGAGAGGAAGGACGAATTGCTGCAAGGGGAGGGCTACGGTATCTACTTGTACTCTGGTACCGACTGCATGTTGCCATGCGAGCACCGCGGACCAACAGCAAAAATCCACCATAGCTCGCCGGGTGCTGATGCAGGAAGTGGCCTCTCCCCGCACCGTCAAAGTCTACTGCACCGCGTACCTGACGCGATGAGGCTTGGGATGACCGATGCGGCAGTGACTACACCGTTCATCGTGCTGTCAGAACAGGGAAGCCGCAGAGAGCCGTCGATGAAGCTGCGTCCTCCACATCGAGAGAGGTAAGGATTGTCGCCCCGTTCCTGCGCTTATTCACCTAGCGCCTTGGGATCCCCGCCCCCGTGGAGCTCCATCCAAGATGAGCTCCGCTTCCCATGTGTTCGAGGGCTCGGAGGGGAGGTCGGTGCATGATTCTGCCGGAAGTATACCAGCCGCGTCCAGCCTCCGTCTTCATTCTGGTTAGCACGGCACTATACGGGCCGGCGGCGCTGAATCACATGGTGGATTCCATGCCGGGGTCTTTGGTCGACCAACCGGTACGCACAGCGCATGTCCGCCATAGGAGTTATGGCCGCGGGCCACATGTAGCTTCAACCCGGCGACATCATTACGACATTGGATGTAAGACATTGCACCTGCCGCTTGTGCCTCGTGGCCCAGCAGTCCCGCAGCCGTTCTGCAGCTCACATGCAATAACGTACGAGGGGGAGATGCGGGGGCGCCATCTCCGCGTCATCTCTCCAAGATGGCGCATGCATTGCAGGTCAAGCGTCCGTTTCAACAGGTCAACGTCGGTGGAGCTCACGAGCCGCCCATGCAAGCAATGTGCTGTCCATTGGAAGGAGCAAAAGGATTATTCGTAGTAACTCAGGTTGGTTGCCAACCATGGGAAGTCCAGATAGGCTTTACGACCAGCCTCGCCCTCTCAGTGCTTGAGAGTGCTTTTCAGGGTAAATTCAATCCTGAATGCCGTGCCAAGCAGGGTAAATCCAACAGTCCTGCCGAGGTGGATACTGCTCAAAAATTATATCATCTCAATAACAAACAAATAAATGACCCAGAAAACGATAATAAGATCGTGCCTGCCAACATACATAGGCTCGGAGCTCGGGCAGTCAAGCTAATGCAGCACAAGACCGATTGGCTACATGGTCCTTCACAGCTCCGCAAAGCAGACAAAGCATACTGACTCGACGACGCTTGGTATGTTCTTAACGAAGAAATATTTCGCGCAGTGGAAGCATCACCACAGGCGGCTGCTAGGGCCGTCGAAGCGACTTCGGCCGTAATTATAGACTCTTGTGCCTGCAGCTACCTCCTAGCAGGTACCACTGTGGCTCGGTTATCCCAAGAGACAGCTAGAGCCCGTGGCTGGTGCTTTCGAGCCGCGAGCCGCCATGATACTATCGCTCGCTATTGCAGCCGGCCCATAGTCCGGCATTGTGATGATGGATCACGATCACAGCTCGTCTAGAGAATGACGCGCTATCCAGAATGTCTTATGGCCTTGGTTTGTTTACATCCACTTTGAGGTCCCCACCATCAGCAGCAGCACCGGCTTTCGCCTTTTCATCTTCGCCACAATACCTCTTCCGCCATTCATGCTCCAACATGCCGAGCTCGATCAGATCCCAATATCGGCCATCAAACCAAAGATGTTCCCTCTTCCGACTCTCGAGCACGAAGCCAAGGCGCTCATACAGCCTGAAGATGTCCCTTTGTCAGTGCGATGGCAAGTGTAATCTTAGCATGACCGTCGTCGACGTAGCTTTCCATCGACTGGCCGGCCCAGATGGACTGCCAGAGCCATCTGCATTTGCTTACTCGAAACCCTTGAGATTGCAGACAAAGAAATGCTCGCTCACCTGATAGCGCCAGGGTTCCACTCGAAGGCTCCGAGCTGAATGCGGTGCAAGTTCCCAAATCTGAAGCCCCATTCCAGCACCCATCTGATCGCTTCACCGCCATACCCGTGATTCTGATGTGCCCCAATAATGTTTATGCCGATTTCCGCATGGCGATGCTGCTGCATCCTTGGCTCCAACGCCGTGAGACCCATGGTGCCGATTGGTACCAGCTTGTTCGCATCTGCGGCGTCTCCAGCATCCGAAGCGGTTCCCCTTGTCACTCGATGGCGGCGCTACGGGTAGACAGATGAGAACGCCTAGCATACACTTGTTCTGGAACCAGTCAATGGTGTCCTTCACCTGCTTTTTGGGCTGTGGGATTGCGAGCCATGGTGTCACATTCAGTCGTGATGCCGGGTCTTCATAAGCGGATGTCATGAACGGTTCGTCTTCAGCCTCTATAGAGCGGTAGACGAGACGTTCAGACCTCCATGGATTCAGCATGTTGGACATCTGGCGACCGACACGCTATTGCGGTCTGTGGCTGAGACTTGAAAATGTGCGTGGCGATATCGCATGCCAACACATCAAGCGTTCGAAGGTTGCGTCTCTTACGGAAGAGAGTTCGCACACACTAGATGCGAGGCGTCTAGCGAGTTCGTGAGCTTTGTAGTAACAGGCACAGGCCTAAGCGCTTTATCGAGGAGTCACCGCTGGATCACCTAGGCCATGAGTCAGCACACACCGAATGTCGCGACCCAAAGAGGAAGCTTGATCGGCAAAGAGGAGTTGTTCTGTGTGGAGCGAACGCCGAACGCCGCAGCCCGTCCCTTATCGCAGTGGTCAGTATTTACTTAGGCCTTCAAGTTACTGCCTACTATGTATGTACCTATAACTTGCAATGGACTCGAAACTTCACCTCTTTTTCGTAAACTTGCAGGTCGTGCCCCAACCTTGGAAGTTGCAGTGTGCTTCTGAATAAGCTTCTGAGTAAGGCACTTGAGACGGAATTGTAATAGATGCGTATCATGACGCCTGGGACTAGACTACTAGAAAGAATCATGCACGTGATGAGTTGATAGACTAATGTGCATGTCACCGTATTAAAAGCCCCGTATGAGTCCACTGCTGGTCGCCAGATCTCATCCTGTCACGCATGAAAAAGTTGTGAAGATCCCCAAGATATCTCATGAGATGATCAGTAGAGCTGTTTTCCTCTCATCAACCCAAACGATCCGCACCACCTGCAAGTCGTGCCGCTGCAGGTACTACCTCTAGTCTATCGACCGCAGCCCATGTCGCCGCCAAGGCTGCAATCCCGGTCAATAGCGTTCTGCCCAGGTTCATCGTGGCCCATCTGTCCACAAGCTGGTGGACAGTCTCTTCCTGCGCAACGCCCGCTTCGGCTGCTGCGTCAGTGAGACTCGCACTACTCAGATCTTTGGCCTTCTTCTCCAGCTTCTGATTGATTGGCTCCCCAAGAATGAAGGTATAGGGAATGCAAGTGAGCAGGAGAGTGGCAGAGGTCGTGTAGAGTACAAAGTGCTTGCTGCTCATCGGCTCTTGTTTGGTTTTGTTAGCAAAAATCTGTCAGCATGGAGATGCCGGCGCACCTCTAGCGGCAAGATAGGTGAAGATGCCGCTTCCGAGCGCGACTACGGCGGGCGATAGTGCCTTGTCGCTGTCGAACATGGTTTTCCATTGCCTCGCAAGTAGAGGCGCAGGCGCCTGTAGTAAAGCCGGTGTAGTCGAGAAGGATTGAGAGTATGTCTTGCCGCAGAAGAAGGCCGTCGCCGTGAGTCCGAGGACTTGGCAGCGCGGATGCCGCTGCTGAGCTCTTCGGTGTAAAACATGCCTTTGTTGGTTAGAGCTGCCATTGGATCAGGAGCAACTCGCCTTTAATGAATTGTTTTGGAGAAACAGTCGCCATCAGCACAGCACAACACAAGTTGAACTTCTGCCCTTGTTTCACATGCGTGATCACATGCCAGTTGCATCATGTCACAGGAAGGAGCTTGGGCCATGATGATTTGGGACATGCCACGTGATATGGCTTAGTATCGACTTCAGGTTCCACCTACCCACTAGCTAAGGCAGCCAAAAGAAAGTAAAAGCAGAGACACAAGGGAATTCAATGCCACCTGGGTATTCGTCGAATACATGCGGTCATGCTACTTGAGCTACCGCGCTTTCGACAAAGCTTTATCGCCCATCCAATGCCCATCGGGAACGCCGCCCATGTTCATGCTATTGAACGCCTCAAAGCCCAGTGCCGGCGGTTGAGTCAGATTAGCAAAACATGCCATTCGCCACCTTGCAGCCGGGTCTAGCATGTCTTCACCAGATCTCTAGGCGCAATACTTCTTCTTCATCTGGTCGAGATAGACACAGACCGAACAACCCATGAACGCACACGCCGTATTCGTGGTGCACGGCTGACCCACGCAGTAATACGGGCTGGCAAAAGCCGGGTAAAAAGTCTGACGCTTCGAGTGCGGGTTCACCGACTGACCGGCGGAGCTGTCAGTGTCGGCCTCGTGGTCATCAGCATTGGGAAGGGATGGACCGTGCAAGTGGCCCGATGGGTTCCCTGAAATGAAAGAAGTCAGCCAAATGTTGGTTTGTTGAGAGGATCAAAGGATTTGAGACATACAGATCTGGTCCTCATCGTCGACATCGAGCCCGCTGACCTTGGCGAAGACATTGGCGAAGTAATCGCTCTTGTCCTGGAGACGGGGTGGCAGGGTGCCCGTCATGGTCAGAAGCTGCCCATGGCTGAGCTTGCGATAGTCGATGACGGTGCCATTAGCGGCGTAGGAGCGAGCAACACCATCGTCGGCAACCTGTTATGAAGCGTGAGCTCGAAGAAGTCGAAATAGGATAGTCAGCGGTACTTACGTGGATGTCGCCATCATCATCGACGATCATGGAGCTGATGAGGTCGTAGGTACCCTTCGCGGCCTAGCAGGACTTGTGTCAGCACCAACACATGGACGAGGGAGGGCAGGTATTTAATTATATCATACCTTGGAGAAGGTGAAAGGCTTCTCGACATCCACCTCGCCCTTGCTCTCCGAAGGAGAAGTGGCAGGAGCCGCAATGGCAGTAGCGACCATGAGGCCGAGGACGATCTTGCTGAAGAAATGCATCGTGGCAGTTCCTTGTCCCAGCTGATGAAGGTTACGAGTGTGTTGAATGTTGGAAGGGTCAATGGGGTGGACAGGTAGTGTCAATGCAGGAGTGATCGAAGAAGGTATGTGTGTGAGAGGTGTCGAAGGCAAGAGACCTGTCGACAAGAGAAATCTTTTTATACTACGTCCTGTGGGTAGGACTAGGAGCAGTCATTGAACAAGCTCATCGCTGCCGCAGGCCACCTGCAGGTGCCACAATATTCACTGGCGAAGATAAGCCAGGAGAACCGTACAGCAACTGTCACCAGTGGCCCAAGATTCAACTTGTGCGTCGATTGGCCGACGAACGGCACAGCTTCTCAGATACCGATTCACACATTGCATAAGGCGAAAGAAGTCGCATGTGAAAATGTTCGTGCGGCGGCAATGAGCAGGTCTTTTTGGGTCGGATCTTCGTCAGATGCTGAAAATGGAAGGCGCGCTAGCTCTTGCGGTTGTGTGGGATGGACACACCTATACCGAATGGGTGGATTCGTAGTGGAGCCCTCGCTTTGACATAAGCAGCGGCAGCGTCACATGCATTGGCACTTTTTGTGATGAATGAAATGCGCAGCAGCGAGGTCTTCGTACGGCATCAAGTCTTGTGAATGCGTACATGTCGCAGGTGCATGGACTGAAACACGAATCACTCCTTGGGATCCTCCACAACTTCTCTGTCATGAGCCGTCTGCTGCATCAGTTTCTTGAGCTCGGCCAGCTTGACCGGTTTAGCCATGAAGTGATCAATCCCGCTGCTGAAAGCGTCCTGCTGCGCTTGGGTGGAGGCAAGGCCTGTCAAAGCAATTATAGTGGCGGACGTGTATTTTTCACCGCGCGCTTCATACTGAGCCTGCAAGGTCCGCTCGTGACCGCGAATACGGCGGGTACTCTCTAAGCCATCCTGTGCTCATGTCAGCCGTGATGTGCCAGTGGAAGCTGGATTTCCTGTTATGTCTTACCATTACCGGCATGCTCAAGTCCATGAGCACGAAGTCAAAGCCGTCAATCGAATTCTGACTGGCCACAGAGCCTCTTCTCGATACGGTCGGGGACGTCGACACGGAGTCTGAATGTCCGCTTGTGGCTATCTGGAACTTCTGCAGGGCGTCAAGTCCGTTGTGGGCTGTTTGATATGCATGTCCATTCTTTCGCATGAACATGACCAACAGTTGCACGTTCACAGAATTATCGTCCACAACAAGCACGCGCTTCGCTCCTGCACCTTGTGGCGCGGTTTGCCCAAGGGGAGGCTGGATATGCTCTTACGCCGAGCGTCGGTGGCAGGAACAGGTTGAGTCTCCGCGCGTCTGGTCGCAGGCCGTATTGACAAAGACGGGACGTCTGTTCTTCGTCTTCTTGCAATGAAAGCCTTGGTTGGTCTGGTAAAACGCCGGTTGGCGGTCCCCTTCTCGAGCCTGTGCTTGTGCCCGCGACTCCATTTGAGGGGTCATTTGATCGTTAGGCAACACTTCTTGATCAACCGTTTCGTTTCTGCTTCGCTGCAAGCAGTTCGCCAAGGTCTTGATAAGCCTGCGAGGGCCACACGGCAGACCAATCTGATCCATCGCACGCACTACAGCGTCGTGCTCAACATTCTGGATAAGCTAGGAAGACCGGATCGACTGGCCACCAGTAGTGGCGTTGTGATGCTGAGCCCATACTTCGTGGCAAATTTGCCGCCGTCCATCGAACGCAATTCATCCACCGCAGACTCGCTGACAATGCAAATGTCAACGTTTGCTAGCGGGTCTCTAGGCAGCATGAAAGCTTCGATCTCGCACCAATCGCGACATATGGTATAAAGAGAATGTCCCAGCAATGTTGATGATCCTTCAGGGTCGGACCTGCTTGAGCTGATTGCTGCAACAACATCGCCAAATCCCAAGAATCCCACAGTGGCTTCCTTTAGAACAGCTTTGGCCTTCTCCTGGTGGCGACCTGGCCCTCTGACACGATCGAGCTCTGCGTGTGACTGAGTACAACTTTGACATAACATTGTGTGCCCTTGCCCTTCTCGCTTTGGATGTCGACAGTGCCTCCCATCTCGGACACAATCTGCTTGATGATCGATAGGCCCAAGCCAGTTCCCGTACTCAAACTGTCCTCTTGCGCAAAAGGAACAAATAGTTGGGTCTCGAGAAAATCTTGGCTAATTCCAATGCCAGTGTCCGAAACCATCAAAGTGACTTCGGATGTATTCTGAGATGCCTCGATCCGTTTGCCCTGAGCTGAACGTGGATGTAGCCTTGCTCTGTATATTTCAAAGCGTTCCCAACGAGATTCATGATGATGCGTCTCCAAGCGCCAACTGGTGTGTGGAACAGCCACATACGATGCTCGGAGTTATCGATGTCTAATATCACGGAGACCTTCTTGCGACTGGGCTTCGACTCGTCTTCAAGTCTGAAAGATCTTCCGGGGGAACCTGATCGGTTGAAGCTGTTCGGTCGCCTGCGTTCCAATGTTTCGATCAACGCCTCCGCCTCTTTGGAAGTCGTCGCCGGCGCAAACCGTCTCAACGACCTCCTCTGTGACGCCGCACAGATCTACGTCACCATGAGACATCTGTCGGCGAAGTCTTCGCGCCTTCGAGACCGTAGTTACGACGCTCTCCGTGCTGGTTTCCGACTGCGTCGCTCTTCGCATTGCCGATCGTGGTGTATTCTCCTTGAATCTCGTAAGATTGTTGATTTTTGCATAGTCCTGGTAAACTCGTCAGCTGATTGCTCGTTCATGTGGTGATCGTAAAACGTTTGCTTCTTCTGGGACAGAAGAATGATATCTGAAATTGAAGTAATATCGATGTGCCAAAATCAGCAGAAAACGGACTGCACCATCGTCCTGTCGTCTAAAGGCCGGATGTAACTTCCTGACCTAAAGCAATCGCTGTACTTACCAATAGATGATTAATCACGTCGAGCAACGTTTTTCCACAGGTATCAGCGGTCTGTAACAGTGTCGTTTGAAAAGAATCCAATTCAGTTTCTGAAAGATGTTCAATACTCCCAAGTATCCCATGGAGTGGAGAGCGTAATTCGTGACTTATGGAGCTGATGAAGTCAGATCGGATTCGCTCCCCAATCTTAGCTTCGATCCTTGCTATCTCGGCCATCACAGAATCGCAGAAGGCCGCAATATAGGTCAAGGCTTGTTCAGAGGAGAAGATGCGCTGCGGGTTCTGAGACCACACAAAGGCCCCTGCATAATTCCTTTGCCGGTTCACATCGTACATCGGCATGACAATGAGCGATTGGACGCCTGGGAAGAGCTCTCTGAGGAGACGTTTCTCGTTAGGCTGAAGCCCTTTCTTTTTGGATCGAAGTGCGCTGTCGTTATTGCCAAGCTTCTCCGAAGCATAGGGATGATTGTCAAAGCTAAAGACCCGGCCAAAGGGGAATTTTTTTAGGATGGAACGTAACAGCTTTTCGGTCATGAGGGAAATTGAGCTCCCCGGCTCGCCTCCATTGAGGGAAGAACTTTCCAGGTAGCATGCCCAGTATCTTACAGAGCTTGTCCGGCTGCTTTTGTCGGTTTTCTTGGGCGCCTTCTGATTCAGTTCCTGTCCCAGAAGTCTGTTTTAGGAGAAACGCTCTCCTCATCGTCTTTGTTTGGGCTGCCAGCAGTGTCCTGATCGAAATCTTCGATCATACCACCGAACGTTCGAGAAGACGCATCGTAGATTACTACACCGTCAGTTTCCACGCTTTCGCGTATGATATTAGCAGCACGCGCAAATGTGTGGCGTCTGTCAAGCTTATTGAAGCTGCTGCGTTGCGACTTGGGCGATCTGGAGATGTTCGAGGTCTCCAATGGCTCTAACTTCTGCTTTCGTGACAACGTAAGATTCTGACCTGCTTTGGGAACAGCTGGTTCCGAAGCTTGAGACGTTGTTGCGGTAGCACTGCCGCTTGCAGATCGATCGGATGGCTGCCTCTGCCGGCCAAGAGTGGCAACGCCGGCATCAGGACTTTGCAAAGCTGGGACAACCTCTCTGCCAGGCGAGACTTGACTCTTGGGCGTCTCACTCCCAACAGTGGATCCGTGTCCGCTGGATTTCGGGGTATTTCCGCGTTGCACAGCATACTGCTTATTGTACCAAGTCTGATGCGTGCTGCCGGGGGGTTCGGATATCATAGAGCTTCCAGAGCTGCGTCTGAAGTCTGCGATGAATTCTTGCCCTCCACAAAACTGCCTAACCCTCGAACAAGCCGCTCGTTGCGTTTGATCTCTTCACTTGCCCTTACCATTTCCAGATGCACTAAGACCGTGGTCGCCATGTCCTTCATGAAAGCGATCTCGTTGGCACTGACTCCAGGCCTTGGATGATCATCAAGCACGCAGTAAGAGCCTAAGGCAACTCCACTCGCCGTGCGAATTGGAACACCAGCGTAGAATTTCGTCGGTGGAGAGCCTCCAGCGAGACAAAAGGATAGCGGCTGTAGATTGGATGCTGGGTCAAATCAGGAAACGTGACGATACCAACCTCTGTCCTACGACCGTCTGCCGAATCGATGAAATGCTCGGGTACGCCTAAGCAAACAAGTTAGAAACACTTCATGGTCCGTCTGATATGATTCTTCGTGTGGCTCACGAATGGTGTTCTCGCACAACGGCTCCGCTTCCCTTGGAATCCCACAAACACCCCAGCTCACAGCATCTTCAGGGTCATCCACCTCGTCGCTCTGTAAGGACAAGGTCTTTGTTGCTTCCGCGAGCACGAATTGATGGTGACCTCGGCTGAACAGACTGATCATGCACCGCCGAGCTCGCATACGCAGAGCCCCCAATTGCGCGAAGGCCAGTAATGCCTTGTCGTCTGCAGACCGCGGCCGGCCGTCGCGAGGGGTCTCCACATAATCGGCGGTAACTGCAGCGCGATATGGAGCGTAGTACTTATAGAATTCCTGATCACGAATCCACTCTACCGACCGCATCTCTGCTGGTGTCATGTCCTCGAGCGTCGCCTCGCTCGAGGTGACGAACCGTTGGTCGCCATCGTGGAGATGTTCTGTGACTTGCGCCTCCTCGGCCAAGTCCATGCTGAACATTTTACACCTGACGAACCAGAATTCTGAGATTGAAGGGCTCAGGCTATACACACAGCGTCTGCATTACGTGCCTGCGATAATCACATTCCTGGTAATGGCGAAGGATGCAATGGTTTTGAGTTTCGCCAATGCGCAAAGACTCTATCGGACCGCGAGGGGTGGCGGCCACTCGGAGCACTCTCCGAAGCCCGAATCTTAATGACATTCTCAACGGCCATGCGAGACTTCACTACGTGACCTTATCCCAGAATTCAATGTTGCTGCTCGCACTTGGCACAAGGGTTTGCGAGATCAGCAGTCCGTCGTCCATACACAAAGGATCGCAAGAATGGGAATTCAAAGCCGCCCTCTCACCCGCTGAAGTATTTTGCATGATGACGCGAAGAAAACCGATAGCTCTCGTGCAAGGGCCAGTATCATACACTTTTCCGAGGTTCTCAGCTGGCTCATCGCTTATTCACGATTTCAGACTTCCCGCCAGCATCCTTATCCTCTTCCTTTGTCAACGGCAAAAGTCCACTTGCCTGCTGTTTTGCCCTTGGCATCCTCCATCTCCACCTTGTAACGCCCTTTATCCCACAGGTCCTTGATCGTGAGCTCCCTCGTCCTGCCCAAGCTCTCAATATCTCCTATTCGCACCAGCGTCGCTTCAAGATGCTCGTCGAACCCTTCACGGCTGCAGATGTCGCGGAACGCATTCATCATTGGCACACTGTCCGCGCGCACCATTGCATTGCTGTCGATTGTGAAGACGTTGATGCTATCGTAGTCCTGAATGAAGTCCGCGCGAGTCATGACCTGCCGGGCCTCATGGAGCGGCATCTGAGGAAGTAAATGGCCCTTAACCGGATCGTAAATCTTCTCCATTTCTTTCTCGCGGTCTACGAGCGCCTTCGCCAGAACCATAGCAGCCGAGGCGTACTTCTGTTGATCCATCACGTCGTCATCCATCTCTGCACCGAGGATCCAGCACTTGTTCAGAAACCACGTACGTTCCATCGTACAGATCTCGTTGCAGGCCTTGAGCATGTCGCTACTCTTGGCGACGCGAGAAAGATACGAGAGCCGGCCGCCGACCATATCATAGACCTGTTCAAGTACTTTGGGCGAAGGATTTTCGTTGCGGAATTTGACACGATAGTTGCGAAGAGCAGTGATGGCTTTGGATTTGGAGAGGTCAAGAATGGGGATGATGTTCATGCGGGTGGCGTACTGCTTCAGGCGCTCATAGACCCAGTAGTCGTCGCTGTTGAAAATCACAGTGGCCAGATTGCTCGCCGCCCAAGCCTCAGCTCGTTGCTGTAGGAGCTCAAGGAGGTCGCGGCCAGCCTCGTCATCGCGGAGCAGATGGGTGGAATTGACAATGATGATGAGAGGCTTAGCTACCCGATCGCGGCGTTTAAGGGCAACCTTCTCAGCTTGTTGAAAGCACGCTCGACATCTAGTAATGCGCTGGCATCACGCGGTCCCCGGATAGAGAAGAGCGAGCCGATGTTGTCTTCGTGAAACTCGAAGTCGAGCGCCTTACCAAGCCGTATGCGGAAGATTTCCGGATCTGCATGCGCCTCAAGCATCGCACAGCCCTCGCCGTCAATCTTTGCCATCGCGTCGATTAGCATGCTGGATTTGCCGGTGCCCTTCTCGCCGACAAGAAGATGGTACTGGCCCTTCAATTTACCGGATACAATGGCGTCAAGCAACTCCTGCTCCTCTCGTAAAACCCAATGCTGCCTGTGGCCTTCATCGTCGACGAGTTCGCTTCCTCCCGCCGCTTTTCGCTGCTTGTCGACAGCCGCCAAATCGAGGACCGGGTCGCCAGGCGAGAAAGCGTGCTCGATTTTCTGCAGGACCATGTGTTTGTAGTAGACTGTGTAGCCGTAACCCACAGCGCCTAGAATAGCCACCGAAGCAAAGGTCGTCAGTGCCGCTTCAAACATTTTGAAGAGCGTAGGTCCCCAACTAAAGGGCGGCTCCTGCTCATCCTTCTTTGATTTGGCTTTAGCCTCGGCGGGTGACTTGTTGGCATCCGGCTCGTCTGGCGCGAGGGGCATATTGTCTGTCGGTCCAAAGGGCACATTGTAGTTGAAGCGGCGCTGTATGTGCTGGCGCGGCACCATATGGCGCTGAACCAGCTGGAGAGGCGCAACCGGACATTTTTGAATTCGAGTAAGGTTCCTAGAAGGAAATAGCCGAAGGGCAGAGAACGAATGTAAACGGGACATGGTCCCAAATGTCGTAGGGAAGAATTAGTTCAGGTGCGATATCATACCTCCAGGGGTGCGAACGGATGCCGTAGAATTCCGAGGACCTGTAGTATGCTATCAATCCGAAGGCAAATCCTGCTGCCACCCAGCAAGTTGTTGCGTGGTGAGCGTGGCAGCAGCGCAGGCGTTCGATGGTCGCCCCCGTGCCAAAGGCGATGCAACGAAATAAGCTCACGGAACGGACCTGCCCCTTGGCGTGCGTGTCAGATCAACCTACCTTGTCTCATGAGTTGGGCGAGCGATATTGCCATTAAAACGCTTGCCGCTACAGGCCCATGCTAGGTAGCAGCGACACCTACGCCTGCCTACAAGCCTCAGGAAGAGCAGCGTGCAAGCGGAGTGTTGTCGTAGTCGGACGGAAGGAAGCGAGCAACCAGGATCAGGCGGGCAAGATCTTCCCCATCTTCTGCGGTCGGCTCGGAGGTGGATGGTGATGCACGCGACCTGTTGGCTTTCGGCTGATCTCGGGAGGCCTCCTGTGTATTCGAGCTCGGACCTGTAAAAAGTTACTCTGGGCGATCTTGTCCTTCTTACTGTTCACTCTCCGTGTAGATGCCATTATAGACTTGTACAGTACGATTCTCCTATCTTCCCGGCGAGCGTGTATTATAGATTCGGCCATTGTTGCTTCTTGTTTCCTCTCCTTCTGGCCCGGCTTTCCAAGACGGACGGATTCATTAATTACTTGATTGGTTCGAAGAGACAGGACAATGGCTGGAAGTGGTAACGATACGTCGAACAGTAAGTCAAATCAATACGCTCGATGGGTTCAGGAGGACTTGTGATTACGGGTCATCTGGGAACATGCTCTGACAACCTATAGCTTCCAAGGGAGCGGCAGAAACGAAGACAGACAATGCCGCGAATGGACATGCAGCATCCGAAGCCAATGGCTCCCTGATGAACGGAGCTGCCAACGACAGCGAGAAGAAGGATGGCGAAGGTGAAGGTGAAGATGCGGCACCAGCTGAGAGCGTCTTCAAGCTTACCGTCAAGCTGCCACACGAGCCTTACCAGACAGAAATCATGGTATCGACGCAAGAGCAAGTGCAGGACATCCGGCAATCAATCGTCGACACCCCCAACACGTTCCAGTATTCTTGCTTTCACCTCGAGCACAAGGGCGAGCGCATCAATGACTTCATTGAGCTGTCCGAGGTCAAGGACATCGTGCAGGAGCCGCTGCTGGTGCTGAAGGAAGACCCGTATACTGAGGCGCAAGCACGGATGCATGTTGTACGCGTGCGAGAGTTGATTGGTGCTTCTGGAGATCGCATTGATTACGTATCTGGCATCGATGCCGGCACGAGTCTCTGCGATAGCGTTGAAGTGCTGTCGAGCACTGGTGGTGGACAGGAAGAGAGTAGTCCGATTGCCCACTATGACTTGGATGCACCCGGTTCGATCACGACTCTCCAGGCCAAGCCACGAGAAGCTGCTCCGAAGACAGTCAAAGCCATCTCTCTTTCGGCTTGGAATCCGCCCCCCTACAACCTCCGTATGCGCGGCCACCTCCTCTACCTTCAGGTCACAACCCTAGAGGGCGAACAGCACTACATCACCGCACACGTCTCCGGCTTCTACGTCAACAAGTCGACCAACAACAAATTCGACCCATCACCACGCACCTCCCCGAAAGCGTTCCACGCCCACTCTCTTATTTCCCTGCTCGGCCAGCTATCGAAGGAGTTCGACCCAGCGTTTAGGAAGCTTCAAGAGTACAACGGCCAGCGAGACCCTCTGGCTTCATACCAGCTCTCAAACAGCATCCCCGCGGCACCATGGCTTGTCCCTCAAAGCTCAGCCCAGCAGCACCAGCCTGACCTGACGCGGACACAGGAGCCGTACTTGCTGGCAGGCGCTGACAATGCTGAGACTCTAAGGGATTGGAACGAAGAGTTCCAGTCTACGCGCGAGCTGCCTAAGGAAAGTGTTCAAGATCGAGTTTTCCGGGAGAGGCTGACAAGCAAGCTGTTCGCTGAGTACAACGAGACCGCTGTCCGTGGTGCCGTCATGGTTGCTCGAGGCGAAGTCCCTCCCCTGAACCCGACCGAGGCAAGAGATGCACAGATCTTCGTATACGGCAACGTCTTCTACTCTTTTGGCGCAGATGGCGTGGGTACTTTTGCCAGCGATGGCGGCGATGAAGCAGCTCGCGTAGCTACTGGCAAGGATGTGCAAGGGGTGAGGAACGTCAACCAGCTCGATATCAAGGGCTTGTTCACACCGGGCACGGTCGTAGTCGACTACATGGGTAAGCGCATCGTTGGCCAAGCATTGTCCCCGGAATCTTCAAGCAACGCGACGAGGGCGAGCACCAGATCGACTACGGTGGTGTCGAGGGCAAGGATGTCATTGCCACCCATGAGGGCTTCGCAGCACCCTTTGCTGAGCTGAGCAAGGCTATGAGAGTCAAGAAGCATGCAGTATGGGACAAGGAGAACAAGAAGCACGAGCTTGAGGCTAGTGTAGAGACCAAGGGTCTGCTCGGTACGGATGGCAGGAAGTACGTGCTTGACCTGTACCGCATCACGCCGCTGGATATCCACTGGTTGGAAAAGCACCGTGCGACGGACGACAAGGACGAAGGCCGATACCCGCACAGGATGACGGTCCTCAGACCAGAACTGGTCGAGAGTTACCGGATATCGAAGATGAGGGAGTACATCACCAAAGAGCTGGAGAAAAAGAAGGCCAACAAGGAACAGTCGAAGAGCGGCGACAGCAAGGAGGTCACGCAGGCAAACGGCGAGGGCGAGAAGGGTGACGGTGAGACTGAGACCAAGCAGCCCGAGTCCGTCGACCTCTCTGGCTTCTCCTTTTCCCTCAACCCTGATGTCTTCTCCGGCCAGCAGCCGCAGACAGCAGAGGAGAAGGCGGAATGGGAGAGCGACGAGAAGCAGGTGCGCACGGTTTGCACTTACCTCACTGACGATGTCATCCCGCGTCTTGTACACGATTTCCAAGAGGGCGATGTTGGCTTCCCGATGGACGGGCAGAGCCTGGTCCGCGACATGCACAAGCGTGGTATCAACGCCAGATACCTTGGTGAGATGGCACAAAAATGCTCAGGTCAAGAGGATAAGCGCCTGCAAGCTCTCAAGCAGCTGTCGCAGCAGGAAATGGTCGGCAGAGCCTTCAAGCATGTCTGCAACAGCTATCTGAAGCAGATCCCACCGTGCTTTGCGCAGAGCGTTGTCAGCCACTTGCTGAACTGCTTGCTAGGCACCGAGATGAATGCCAAGCCTGTCGCCGAGGTCGACGAGGAGTTGAAGGAGCTCTACCAGGGTGAAGACTTCAGCTTTGAGCAAGTGACCCCGGAAACTCTGCGATCCGAGCTGAAGAGGCAGATTGCGCTGCGCTACAGATATGATCTTACAGACAACTTTGTGCAAAAGGGCAAGGAAATGCAGATGCTGCGTGAGATCTGCCTCAAGATTGGCTTCCAGCTCGAGGCCAAGGAGTACCAATTCAGCAAGGACAGCCTTAAGGCCCCGCAGTCGCTTCAAGAGAAGGCATCCTCCGAGTCTTTGGCACCCCCTCAAACGAACGGTGTGCACCCCGAGGGCAGCTCAAGCAAGAGCAAGAGCAAGAAGAAGAAGGCCGACCGCTCGCCTAACAGGGAGGCTTCCACCCCTTCGCCGACTCTCCCGCCGCAGACCTTCCACGCAGACAATGTGCTCAACATCGTGCCTATTGTCAAGGAAGCCTCGCCGCGAAGCATTCTGGCGGAAGAGGCCCTTGACGCTGGCCGCATGAGCATTCAGCAGGACCAGAAGGATCTTGGTCAGGAGCTGCTCCTCGAGAGCTTGAGCTTGCACGAGCAGATCTACGGGATCCTGCATCCAGAGGTCGCACGTGTCTACTACGCTCTAAGCACTCTTTACTACGGCCTTGATGAGAAGAACGCGGCTGTTGAGTTGGCGAAGAAGGCGGTCATCGTGTCGGAGCGGACGCTCGGCATTGACAACAGCGAGACCATCCTCGCCTACCTCAACCTCAGTCTGATGGAGCACGCCACTGGCAACACCCGCGCCGCGCTCGCTTACACTCGTCATGCCATGGATCTGTGGAAACTCGTGTACGGCTCCCGTCACCCAGACTCCATCACCACCATCAACAACGCCGCAGTCATGCTGCAGACGCTCAAGCAGTTCAAGGAGAGCAGGATGTGGTTCGAGTCTTCCCTCCAGATTTGCGAGGACGTCGCAGGCAAGAACTCCATCAACACTGCGACGCTGCTGTTCCAGTACGCGCAGTCGCTCGCCCTCGACCACGACTCCCGCCAGGCTGTGCAGAAGATGAAGGAGAGTTACAACATCTTCCGTGAGAAGCTTGGACCGCAGAACCAGAACACCAAGGAAGCGGAGACCTGGCTCGAGACTCTCACGCATAGCGCTGTCAACCAGGCCAAGCAGGCTCAGCAGGCCACGGCTGCCCTTCTGCAGAACAGGAGGCTGTTCATGAGAGGAGGCGGCAGGGGTCAGCGCATGGCTGTTGGCGGCGCGCGCCCACCACCCCCAGCCGCTGCGGGTGCCGGTGCCGGCGGTAGCGTTGAGGGCGTGCGAGCCGCGAGAGACAACGGCTGCCTGGCGGCATGGACCAGAGGAGCCTGGACGAGATTGTCAAGTACATCAACGGCGAGGGTGGCAAGCAGACGACGCCGAAGAAGGGCACCAGGAACCCGAAGAGGAGGCAGCAGAAGCCTACGGCATAAGCCTTGCGGTAGGAAGCTGCTTTTGAACATTCTCGGTGATGTATTGGTGCCGGGTTACATTTGCGGAGACGGACGGATACAGGCGAACCTGGATGGCTGGCCTCCCTGACTGTGGGTGCATAGCGTGGAGCAAGGGGAGGGATGAAAAAGGATGTCGGTTGTTTCCCTTTTATGGGATTGGTAATTTATTTGTACAGCTCACCACTCATCATCATGAAGGCGAGGCGTTTGGGGCGGAGTATGGCAGATTTCTTGTAAGATAGTGTAGTCTCCACTGCCATTCGACTACTTCTACATTGCACTCGGCTTTCATATGTCACATCTTTACTGGATATTTCGTGTTGGTTTCAGGGCTCTTGGATGTCCTGCAATCTACTATGGCTTTGCCATGACAGTACACCTTGTACAGGTAGTACCTAGGTATTATAGACAGCACAGCACGCGAGCAAGCCCCAGTTCCAAACTCCTACAGATGCTTGTGTTGGCTTCTCGAAACTTCGATCTGTCTAACCTCAGGCATCAATCAGCAAGCGTCTGCAGCCAGCCGGAAGGCAGAGCCATGGATCCTTGCCGGATTTGAGTTTTTGGGAGCGAACGATTGACCTGTGTGCCGTAGTGCCTTTCGCTTTCCGATGAACTTCTTCAACCGCAGCAGCAAGAAGAACTCCACTCCGTCTGCTGCCCCCCGTCCGTCCCGCGAAGAAGACCCCGAAGAGCCCCCCTTCAGTCCGCGATTGCCGAAGGATTTCAAGCCACCAGGTGAGCGGGTCAATTCGCCGCCGTCATCCCCCGAAAAGGATAAGAATCGGCGGGGTAAGAATTATTTCGTAAAGGAACAGGACAAGGAAAAGCGATCGAAAAGTCCGCGCAGCAGCAAGACTTATAGTCGCTCCAAAAAGGGCACCACCGAGGAGGAACATCCGCTGAATTATCATCCTGACGATCCGCGCCGGTGGAGCGCAATCAGCAAGATGAGCGGAGGCAGTGGCAGCCCCCGGCAGGAGAAAGTAGCGATGGATGGTGAGCCCATGGATACCGGCACACCAGCGCCGGAGTCAAGCGCGTCCGCGCCTGGTGCTTTTCCCCAGACAAATGGCAATGGCGCACACGCCGAGAAGAACGGGGATGCAGACGAAAGGCCAGTCCCGCCGCCGCACAGAACACCCACGAGTCCACAACCTCAGCAGAATGGCCAGGATGCGGAGGCTTTCAAGGCGAGCGGGAACAAGTACTACAAGGCGGGGCAGTATGACCGCGCAATTGAAGAGTACACCAAGGGTGCGTTTCTACATTGCATGTGAGGCACTAGTGTGCCAGGCTGACATGAGGTGATACAGCTGTCGAAGCCGACCCGAAATCATCAACCTTCCTCTCCAACCGAGCAGCAGCATACATGTCCGCAGGTCGCTACCTCGAAGCCCTCGAAGACTGTAAGACAGCCGATGAGCTCGAGCCCAACACTGCCAAGATCCTGCATAGGCTGGCGAAGGTCTACACTGCGCTTGGCAGGCCAGAAGAAGCGTGGGGTGTACGACCGGATAGAACCTCCTGCGACAGCCAAGGACAAGTCACCGGCGTTGCAAATGAAAACCACTTGGAGCAGGCGCAGGACAGTCTAGTCACAGGCACGGCGGGGTCATTGGTTCTGCACGCGCTAGATCAAGCAGCGAAAGGCCTTGGTTTGACTGTGTTAGAACCGAGGAAGTGGAAGTTGATGCGCGGTGAGGCATATTTGAAGATGAGCAATGTGAACAGCTTGGGAAGCGCACAGAATGTTGCCATGGACTTGCTCCGACAGAATTCCGCAGACCCTGAAGCCTTGGTTCTAAGAGGAAGGTCACTCTACGGGCAAGGCGAGAACGAAAAGGCGATTCAGCATTTCCGCCAAGCTCTCTCCTGTGATCCAGACTTCAAGGACGCGATCAAGTATCTCCGCATGGTACAGAAGTTGGACCGTACGAAGGAGAAGGCAACTCGCATTTCAAATCTGGCCGCTATCAGCCAGCGGTCGACACATACACCTCTGCACTCGACATTGACCCTGGCAACAAGGGCACAAACTCCAAGATCCTCAACAACCGCGCTATGTGTTACCTGAAGCTCAAGAAATGGGACGAGGCCATCGCAGACTGCGACCAGGCCGTCAAACTCGACCCTTCATACACCAAACCCAAAAAGACCCGGGCGAAAGCACTAGGCGAATCAGGGAACTGGGAAGAAGCTGTGCGCGCCTACAAATCCGTGCAAGAAGCTAACCCAGAGGAGCCAAACATCGCCAAGGACATCAAGAACGCTGAGCTGGAGCTCAAGAAGTCCCAGCGGAAGGACTACTACGCGCTCCTCGGCATCGACAAGGATGCGGGCGAGCAGGAAATCAAGAAGGCGTACCGCAAGAAGGCGGTCATCTTCCATCCGGATAAAAACCCAGGCAACGCGGAGGCGGAGGAGAAGTTCAAGGATATCCAGGAAGCGCACGAGACCCTTATCGATCCGCAGAGGCGAGAGCGGTATGACAGCGGCATCGACCTTATGGACCCGTCCGAGCAGTTCGGTGGCGGAGGTGGTTTCGGCGGTGGGGGTATGGGCGGAGGCATGCAGATCGACCCGGAGATCCTCATGCAGATGTTCGGAGGCGGTATGGGCGGCGGTATGGGCGGTGGTATGGGCGGCGGTGGCGGCGGATTCAGATTCTCGGGCGGCGGACCGGGTGGTGCGAGAGGGTTCCCTGGCGGTTTCGGCGGATCGCCTTTTGGCTAAGATCATCCTCGTCGTCGTTGTCGTGGGAAATAAATCATCGGAACCGTCGTGTGGCAGTCTTTGAGAAGAGCAAGCTCCCCGGGATCGGAGCGTTCTTGTTTCATCCCTTCTTTTCTTGTAGATGGGTTTCTGCTCCTGAAAGCAGGACGCTCGAGTTTGCATCTCCCTGGCGTTTGCATACCTTGTTGTTTTAGCAGAACGCCTTGCCCTCGTAGATTGGCAGGCGAACGAATCTTGCCGCCTTTCTTGCAGGATCGGCTGGTAAATACATGTATAGATCTAGCACTTCGATGGAACGATTTTGCTCTCGATTCTATTCGCGTTGGGCTTATGCAACTGTCTTACGTGCCGAGGATGTGGCTTTACGACTGCACTAGGGTTATTCAGGGTTGCGCCTTATTATTATTTGATACTCAGTCAAAGAGGAAGTTACACCGCGTAGGAGACTCGAGCAGGATGATGCTGGTGGCAGTACCCCATTTTTCGAGCTTCGGGTAGGGTTCACAGCACGAATATGCTTAGCACGAGCTTATGTGCAATGAGTACTGCCTCGTTATACACATGTTCTAGGCTACCACGCAGCCTCCGGGTTGTGCATGAGATCTATCGTGCCAGGCAAGAGCAAGAAACCAACGCCCAGCCACAAGTCAAAATTCTACTGGCAACTGTTCCACTTCTCCTCAGATGCCTGCTAAATGGCAGAATCCACTGACGCCTTGTCGGAAACCTTGCTCCCACTCCCAAACAAAACCACCGCCTTGTCCGCTCTCTCGCATGCGCTTCAGCACCCAAATGTCGAGCATGCCGATCTTGTCACCACCGCCTAGATGGCCTCCACTCTGCTGACCGCGCATGCCAAAGAAGCTCATCGCATCGTGGAAGCCAATGTCCCAGCCGTCTGCGAATCGCTGATGCTCATAGTGCCCACCCTGACTATCCCAGTAGCCGGCATGGTTACTGAAAGCAGCGTGCTTCGCTTGCTCCATGCCCTGCTGAGCGTGTTGGATCCGCTCGTTGACATCGTGGACGGTCAAGGCCTGCGGCGGTACAATGGCATGGCAGTCAGTCATCTGCTTGAACCCCCATTCGCCCCCGTCCATCCAGTCCATCCTGTAAGTCCAGAAGAACGTGCCGCCTGCTTTTTGCTGGAACCGGCCAGATTCGGCATTGCCGAATTGTCGGACTAGGTCGTCGTTCTTCCCTCCACCGTTCTCCCATGTCGGGTCGGAAAGGACGCAAGAGTACTCGCCTACGATGACCTGCGCAGCACCCTTGTCGATGACCGAGCCAGCTTTGCCGTCGAGTGGTCCCATCTTATGCCATACCTCCTGGCTGATCTGCTGAGGCGTCTTTTGCTTGTCGGCGTCGGAGAAGCACCAGTAGTAATGCGTATCGACCACTACCGGACATCCAGGAGCGTTTCTCGGACTGTTCTTCTTTTGGCTCCACTCGAGGCACCTGTTGAGATCCCATGCGTCGCTCACGTACACAGGCATAGTCGGATCGACCTTGGAGATCTCAGCAATTGCAGAATCGTACCAGTCGTACATGCCCTTAGCATCCCACTCGGCCTCGTTGATGATCTGCAGGCCAGCGACACCTTCCATGTTGCGACTCTGATGCGCGATGAAGCAAAGGCAGCGAGTGCCAAGTTCGCGATAAGAGCGTGTCGACCAGAACTCCGCCTTGCCACTGTTAGTTCCAGAGTGGTCTTGCGCGTTCGCGCCACCTGGCAGGCCGTGTAGATCAATCACCACACCAATGCCGTGAGAGTGGCATCTATGGATCAGCTTCTTGACCGCTTCCCAAGCATTCTCGTACACAGCGCTATACTTCTCAAAAGCCGTGTCTTTGCAGTAGGCCGGTCCAAGCGTGAAATAGCCAATCGGCAGGCGGATAGTGGTGCACCTGTTGTCGCGCAGCCATTGAAGGTCCGAATCCCTAATCCACTCGTTCCAGTGCTTCTCGAACCTCTCCCTGGTGGCGTCCATGCCTTCCTTCTTCACCCAAGCTTTCACGGCTGCTCGCTCTGAAGAGCCCTCCGAGCCCTCCGGGAACATGTGCCCGCAGAGCCAGCGCTCGAGGATGAACAGGGAGCCGAAGTTTGCGCCATGGTGATAGCGGTAGCGCGTCACGTCTGCTGGAGACGGTGGTTGTACCTCCAGCCGGGGCTGCCCAGGTTGTAAGGGTTGCTGGCCACCGCCGCCGCCGCCGTGTTGTTGCTGCTGTTGAGAAATGAATTGGAGGCCTGGTCTTTGCCTGGAAAGTCATTATCGTCAACAAAAGACTTCGCCTTATCAAAGAATCTCCTCATGATCTCCTCTGTCCAAGCCAAAAGGCGGTAGACGGGCACGGCTTTCTGTTTACTGTTTCTATAGATTCGCTTTAGTGCCAACCTGATCTCAGGATCTTGCCAGATGGCGCGGGCTAGGAGGTAGACGAAAATGGCAATGAAGAAGAATGAGATGTCTAGGCTAAGGTTGGGTGTTATCATTCAACCTGAAGCTGTAGGTCTCGTATGTGATTTGTACACTGGTTTTGTGGAGACATGCCCACGGTGAGCTCTAGTCCGTCCATGGTGATGACGTGGGTTGCATTAGCTTGGACTGTGGATGGAGCAGCCGCGAACGCCGTGATATAGCAGTCTCGGCATGCCAAAATGCCCACCTGAAAACGTCAACTGCGACTGATGTGTGGAAATGATGATCCGCTTGCGATTCTCACGTCTTGATCAATGGGACACAAGGAGACAGTACATTGGCTGATAAAAGCCAACTTCCAAAATTGGGCCTGCCAAGGCCAGCAAGAATCGATATCGAAGCCGTGGGAGACGACACCTAGAGATTTAATCCATAATCACTTGTGCAAACGTATGTCCCAGTGTTCAAACATTGTTGCATGTAGAACAGCCGATTCAAGTACACGATGGACAGCATGGAAGGTGGTGCTTTTCTTAGAAACAGTGAAACCTGTGCCTCTCCACCTCGCCGGCAACGAGAAAAGTTGTCGGAAAGACTTTCTCCAGGTATCAAGATGCGCTTCATTGCACTCCTGGTGCATCCAAAACGATAGGCCACAATCTACCTCAAAGGGGATCTGGGACACCTGCGTAGGACCTCGTCGCTTCGTACGGCGCAGCAGCTGCTACCGTGTGTATTTCCAGCCCATAGAAGCCAGCAGTCTTGTCCCATATCCCACTTCTCCTTCCCTCATATACATTTGTCTGTGAGGTGAAACCGTGTCGTGGCTACTATGTATTTTACAGGCTCCTATGGTATCCGGCATTTCAATGGCTCATGGCCGGGCGCCTAGCTGGTAAGAGGGCATAAAGTCTGCGCGTAAGTGACGCGCTAAACTGCCGCTAATAAATAGCGTCGACCTGCAACGCGGGTTCTCACGCCTGCCTGATATCAAACGCCCTTCCTTTACTGAGCATTCATCTTGTAGGTGGCAAGCGCTTGGGCCAAGAACGGACATAGCAGTCTTTCTTGCGCCTGTGATATTAAATGCGGCTCACATGAAAGTGAGCAAACTGTTGACCTCCTAGGACACGCATCGAAATGGAGCCTGGGCTGGCTTCTGTTGTGCCAGGCAAAACAATTGAAGATCTCGCCAGAACAGCTGTGGAAGGGCTGGACGACTACCTTGCAGAACCAGATCGAATCATCATTGCGATCAAGAGGCACAATGTAGAAGATTACCGGGACCAACCGCACACTCCGAGGGTTGTCATCAGTACGCCTGGGTGAAGGGCAAAGGTGTAAGTTTCCCCTAGGCTTTACAGGTCGCAGCAATGGTGTGATCCAGTCCAATCAAGACGGCTTCGACTATGCGAGCTTGTCATCTAACAGTCTCGACAGAAAGTCTCAATAGAGCGTGCTCGAAAAGCATACATCGCCAATTCTGGAATCCCGGATTTGCGAGTCTCACTGAAATACGACAATGCGGCCCTGCCTGATAACACTAGGGTGGCTGAGCTCGTTCAATCCGGAGATCGTTATCTGGTGCTTTCGGCGGAGGTAGAAGACGCAAACGACCTACCAGAAGCCATGCAGGCCAATTGTGCTTCACCTACGAATCCGCAAACGGCCATTTCAGAGAGTGACCCCCAGAGTCAGAGTCAGACACCCTCACGCCAGCCTCTACAGCCGCTCAATAAGCAGTTATCTGCTAGTGCTCCTCACCGTTCTATGGAAGAGGACTTTAAACGCGAATCTGTCGATGGTGACCACAGTCCTGGAGACGTCACGCCACATGCGTATGAGGCACAATCCCTCAATGATCAGCACTCTGAAAACAACAAGGGTGCGGCACCACATGCTTATTTCGGTTTGCCGTCCGTCAAAGCTGAGCCCTTCACACCCACGCAAGATGCCGAGAATGTGAATCCCGAGTCTTTGCCATCAACATATGATGAAAAGCATGTGCCGCACGACTCCGCAAGCGCACCTTCCGCTTGTCAAAATAAAGAGCTAGCATGGAGTAAGCGAGGCCAGCAGCTGAAGAGCTTGACTCAGGATATTGTCCCTGAGCGGCTAGAAGTAGGTGTACAGGCCGGTCTGAAAGTGCTGAAAGAGCTCTCTGAGCCGCTGCAACAGCTGAGCGAAAACGGTGACGCAACAGCTTGGATGGCTCAGATTGAGGATGTCCGCAAGTTGGCGGTTAAGAACCGCACCGTCGTCGGTGTCGTCGGCAATACAGGCGCAGGAAAAAGCTCCGTCATAAACGCGATGCTGGACGAAGAACGCTTGGTTCCAACAAATTGTATGCGGGCTTGCACAGCCGTCGTGACAGAGCTATCATACAATCATTCCAACAGCGAGGCATCAAGATACCGTGCCGAGATCCAGTTCATCGAGCCAGAAGAATGGCGCACAGAGTTGAAAATCCTGTTCGACGAAGTGTTTGACGAGAATGGTACAATCACGCGCGAGATATCTAATCCGGACTCTCAAGCCGGCATTGCTTATGCTAAGATTCGGGCGGTCTATCATAGGCACACCAAAGAGATGCTGGCGAACAGTACCATCGACTCGTTAATGCGCGCAAAATCGGTGACAGATGTACTTGGAACAACGCGCCGCATCAACGAGAAAGAACCCCATGACTTCTATCGACGCCTGCAAAACTATGTCGACAGCAAGGAGAAGGGTGCAGAGAAGCTTGACAAGAACGGCAACAAGCTCACCAACCCAAAGCGCGAATTTGAGTTCTGGCCGCTCATCAAAGTAGTCAAAATATATACCAAGGCGGACGCTTTGTCGACGGGCGCAGTCATTGTCGATCTACCTGGTGTGCACGATAGCAATGCGGCTAGAGCTGCCGTCGCTGAGAGTTATATGAAGCAATGTACGGGCCTGTGGATCCTAGCTCCGATCAATCGCGCCGTCGACGACAAAGCTGCGAAAACACTCCTGGGCGATACTTTTAAGCGTCAGCTCAAATATGACGGTACGTACAACGTAGTCACCTTTATCTGTTCAAAGACCGATGACATCTCTCGTACCGAGGCAACCGACAGTCTCGGAATCGGCGATGAGATGGAAGAGCTTGATGAGAAGCTGGAGCAGGTGTCCCGACAGAAACGATCACTACAGAAGCATCTCCAGGAGTTAGAAGCCCAGAAAAAAGATCATGCTGACGTGGTAAGTTCGGTCCTCCCCACCACACTTCCGTTGCTAACACTTCCTCAATAGGCCGATCAAGTAGATGAGCAGCTCGAGGCATTTGAGGATTTGTTAGAGAGGGCAAAAGAGGGCGAGACAGTGTATCCTCCAAAAAGGAGGCGAAGAAGCGCAAGCGTGACGGCAAACGTTCTTCGACAAGCCGCAAAAAGCGCCGAAGCCATTCTATTTCGAGCGATAGCGATGCGGATGATCGATCGAATGACCCCGATTTTGACGAGGACAGCACGGCTGATTCCAACGACGAGGCTGACGACACTGACGAGAGCGATCGCGAGCCCCTTGCCGTGGATCAGATCGAAGCCAAGATGGATGAAATGCGCAAAATCAACAAAGAATGCCGCCAGAACAGACAACACATCGAGCAAAAAGTCCGTGACATGAGAAAGCAAATGGCACCGCTCAAAGCTGAAGAAGCAGCTATTGATGCTAGGCAGTCCGCGCTGTGTATAGCCGGACGCAACGCGTATTCCCGAGACGCCATCCGTAATGACTTCGCCGCTGGTATCAGAGAACTGGACCAGGAAAATGCTGAAGAAGAGGACCCCGAGCATTTCAATCCTGAAGAAGACTTACGTGACTACGATGAAGTTGCAAGTAACCTTCCAGTCTTCTGTGTCAGTAGCAGAGCCTACCAAAAGCTCTCAGGCAGACTGAAGAAAGATAAGGACGTGCCAGGATTCGAAGACATCCAACAGACGGAAATGCCACAGTTGCAAGCTCACTGCAAGAAGCTGACAGAGAATGGACGTCAAGCCAGCTGTCGCCGGTTCTTGAACAGTCTGACGCAGCTTTTGACGTCTATGGCGTTGTGGGCATCTGACGATGGGTCGGGCACCAAGATGACGGGCCAGCAGAGAGACATCGAGCGCAGCCATCTGAGTCGAGAACTTCGAAAGCTTGAGAAGGAACTAGAAAAAGCTGTGGACAACACTATCGAGGATGCCGAAGCTACGCTTCGCGAGCAGGTCTTTGACAAGTTTGCTCCTGCTGTCGATAGCGCGGAAGCGAATGCGCTCAGTACTGCAGACGGCTGGGGCGCGCATCGTAACGATGGTGGGCTTCATTTCATGACTTACAGGGCCACTGTGCGCCGTTACGGTGTCTATCAAGGTGCTGCCGGCCTACGCGATTTCAACCAGGAATTGATTCAGCCTGTCTATAAGCAGCTGGCATCTGCGTGGGAGAAGGCATTTCAGCGTCGCCTGCCGCACATCTTGCAAAGCTTCACCAAAGCCGGCAGCGCAATGCTTAAGAAGTTTCACACAGCCGTAGCCGACCGATGTCGCCAACAAGGCCAGAGCATTGCCCGCATTGGCATGTTAAAGACTCAATTGGGCGCCTACGACGCAATTATCAAAGACATGGCCAACAACATGATCCGCCAGATCAACGATGGTCAACGCGATATCAACCGCGAGTTCACTCCTGTTATTAGCCAAGCCATGTCGCCTGCCTACGATGTCACTGCCGCCGAGAGTGGCCCAGGATGTTACATGCGCATGAAGAATGCCATGCATCATCATGTTGACAACAACAGGCGCGTTATGTTTGACAACGCCACAAAGCAGGTACAGAAAAGCATCATGGCGCTTTGCGAGAAAGTGCGCGAACAGATGTTGAACGATGCCGACCAGGTATACGTGCACATGCAGAGAGACTACATGTCCGTTATCGGCGGTGTCAGGGTCGATACAAACATGAGCAGGCAGGAGCGAACCGTTCGCAGGGACATTGATGAGAGAATCACTGGCGCGGACGACATATTCCAAAGGGTTCTGGACATGAATCCCGAGGATCTCAAGGCTGCATCGTCTGCAGAAAGCGACCCAGTCAATGGCGAAGCCATGGAGATTGACGACGATAAATCTGCAAAGGACCAGCAACCAGACGACAATGGCGAGGGTGCTGATGACCTCGAAGGGAACAGTAGGGAGTCCAGTACCGCGGAAGCAAAGGATCCTAGCCAGATCGAAGGCGTCAAGATGGAGGAGGACGCTGAGGGTGGTGCATCACAGAGTGCTGAGGTTGCGGAATGAACTTCAGTGCCGTGAGCCAGGTCCATACTTCCATGCGAACTGCTTTCATTCAGAGGTCATTTTCAGCGTCCCAATGAGTGAGGTAAGCCTTTTAGCAAAGTTGAAGATAACAGTGGTGAATGGCTTCAGTGGCGTTGATACTGGGCATTCTTGATACCATGTATGTATACAAGGCTTTGCATTCTAAGCATCGACTTTGCACATTAATTCTCGATACAAGGCGCTTCCAGTATTGCTGAAACAAGGACTTCCGCGATGCTGAGTTGTCCTCCTATAGCTTTAACGTAGGTTCTTCACGAGGCTCATATGCCTCTATCAATGGACAAGCCGTAAAAGCCACTTGCGTTCCATGGATTTGACTCGTGAGGCTTCCGCTTGTTCGCTTATTTCTCTGGCGAATTTCGCCATGAAAAAAAAAAAAAGAAAACTGCCTTTCGAGCTTACAGCCTGGTAAGAGTGGCGGTCAAGCTCCCAACAGGAACAGGCTGGTGCCCCTTGAGATCCATCAGAAGAAGTGCATGAGACAATTGCACAATCGCCCTTGTTGCTGTTCAGAAGGCATATCGCACAATTCATGTGGCAGGATGCAGAACAGATACCTCGGTCACACTAATTATAACGCAATTACCTACGGCATTGACACTGACTTTTGCGGCGGAATAACGGTAGAAAGCTTGGCCAGACGTCTATTGCAGTTTAACTTTGATTTGCGTCTGGGTGTGCGTCTGCATGGATCGACTGCTTGAGCATATCGATCACTTGAGCGCATACGCATAATGAGAAGCCGTGCTGTCGATCAAGAGGACCTGTCTCCGCATATGTACCTCCTATTACACCCGAGGTCAGACGAAGCCGCAAGGAGGAGCTGATGCACCAAATTTCCTCGAGCTAACCACCAGAGAAGGAGAAAACAAAATATACATTAACTTATACGCTTGTTCATGAGCCTCATCAACTCTTTTTGAAAGAGCTTCGCGCATGTATGCTATCATTCTCGGCAAGCACAAGCACTTAAACGATTGCGCGTCGCCAGCGAGTGTAAGTCAAGTGCACACTTCTCCCTTCAGACGGACTGTGGACCGCTCGCATAAGCACGCAATCTCAGGATCCGAGGCATCGGCTTTGACGATTACGCTAATAGTGGTATCAGAAAGGTATGCGTGCGGTGGTACTGTTTGCTCATGCGCCAGAGCACGGTTCTCTAGCTTAATGCTCCTCGACGATCGACCCTGCATCTCCGCCGGACGGGCTCTCCCGCTGTCAACCCTTCCTTGGTCGCGGCTGTTATCGGTTGGATTAGACATCAAAAAACACATTGCTCAACAGTGATGGTTGAGAATGTTAATAACAAGCGTCGCCTGAATATTCATGTCCTGCTAATTTTGACAGCGCCTGACAAGGACTATTCATCAGCGAGTGGAATTTACAACATCAAGATTGGTGAGAGTTTCGCTATGGCACACTACACTGGATCCAACTTTCCATCACTGGAATGCAGCAGCAGATATCCAAATCTAGCCAGGCGTTCTCAGGGACTATCCCCTTACGTCACTTCCACACTCCTGGTCCGGACCGCAGGAATGCGTTCGCACCAGAACCCTCTCCATAACACCTCCATACGGTGCGAGCGAAGTCCGAAGCTTTCGACTCGTCAAAACTAGGTTGGCATGATCACGCCCGTCTTGTATCCACCGCCTCCGAAGTGTTTGGGCGAGGTGACGCACTTGTCAGGTAATAGAATCAGAAACGTCGCCTGGGAACAATGCGCTCAGCGAGCCACGCAATCGCCCTCAACCCCCAACCCGCAGAAAATCATGCAATTTCGTGATCAGGGAGCTTGGCTCTGCCTAGAAGGGGGATTGAATAGGTAGGGACATTCCTCGTACTGATTTCCCTCATATCATCACTTTGCTCCTGGCGCCGTCCTATTTCATCTTGCTCTCGTCGCACCCTACCAAAGCAAAGGCGCGTCCAGAGGCAACCATGGAACCCACTGCGAACCCCTCTGCGCCTTCCTTTGCGAGCTCGGTCTCTTCCTTCGCTCTCAAGCATCCTGAAGAAGGGGACACATTTCCAGGACGGCTGGAATTGCCAGTCAATATCCCGTCCGAGGTATCAATCACACTTTCGGAAAAAGGGTTTGTCGTCGATCGTATGGCAGTGTCTCGTTCAAGCAGGACAGCGTTTCACATCCTCGACGATGGCCCCTCTATCGCAAAGTCTTCGACTCGGCTCTGATTTGCTTTTTGGAGTATTTCATGACCATGATGTGAGTCAAGTTTCCTATGGTAATCAGTTGAAGTGCTAAGATATAGTTAGGAGCAATACCGGTGCCACGGTCTCCCATCATGCATCGGCGCACTTCCATATCAGTCCCACCGTGGCCATCCTGTGTACGGTCACTGTATACCTACTGGGCCAAGCCGTAGGAGGATTGGTCTTCCCACCGATCGCCGAATCATTTGGACACCGAACAATCTACGTATCGTCGACATTCGGCTTCGCAGTTTTATGCTTGATCATAGGTGCCGGCCACGAGCATCTAATCCCAGTCATTGCTGGCCGATTGCTCAGCGGCTTTCTGTCTGCTATCCCAGCCACCGTTGCTTGCGGCTCGATTGAGAACATGTGGGATGAGCGTGCTCGCATTTTCACAGTGCACGCTTGGATCTCTTCGGCCGTCCTCGGTCTGGCTTCTGGTCCCCCGATTGCCACATACATCAGCACCAGCCTTGGATGGTAAGTCTCCAAAGCAGTTGCATCGAGGCAAAGCTGACATTTCCAGGCCATACATCTTTTACCTTGCGGCCGGTGTTACCGGAGTTTGTGCTCAATCTTATGTCTTGGTATGCAAGAGTCCCGGCCGTCCCAAGTGCTTCGAGAGAACGTGCGCAAAATCGCACGCAAGACCAGCTTTGATCGGCTGTCGGCTTCAAGCGATCATCACCTACCACTGCAAAGGAGTTTGTGCGGATCACGATGACACAGCCTATCCGTCTATTCTTCACCGAGCCGGTCGTGTTCTGGGTTTCCATCATGGGAGCAACCGTATACGCTGTCCTATACCTTTTCTCTGAGGCATTGACAGTGGTGTATGGCGATGGTTTCCAGCTGTCTGAGCGCACGACCTCGCTGATTTTCCTCGCCTTCGGCATCGGCATCGTGCCAACTTTTCTGCCTCGGATATACGACATGGTGCTCGCCAACAAGCAGCGCAGACGGGGAGCGCAGATGGAGCCAGAAGACAAATTGTTCGGGTTCTACGTCGCTGCTCCAGTCCTGGCTATCGCTCTCTGGTGGTTCGGTGCAACCATTCCTCCCTGGTGGAAGGCGTTTCGCCTTGGGCTTCAATCGCTTCGCTCTTGCTGATTGGCTACGCCACCGTGGAATTCGACAACGTTCTATCGGGATATCTAACCGACACATACATGAGCTATGCAGCCTCAGCAAATGCGCCTATGTCCTTTCTCCGAGCGACCCTTTCTGGGCTATTCCCACTATTTGGCCATCAAATGTTTGACCACCTCGGCTCGAATGTCGCAGTCTTCATACTTGGTGGGATCGCGACTCTTTTCTGCGGAGTGGCAGTCTGGTTGAAGTTGAAGGCAAGGACACTGCGAATGCGCAGCCCATTCGCGGAAAAGACTGCTCTATCAGCACTCCAACCAAAGGATTTCTCACCGTAGTGACCTTGCTGCATTTTTTTTTTTTTAGCACATCAAGCGAGATGCAGGGAGCTTTTGAAAAAAAAAATTTTTGTTGTCAAAACAAGAAATACATCTGGACCATGTTTCCCATGATCACACGTGTGCTGTAATGTTCTTCGGCTTTGGCAATAAGATGTCGATGGCCTTATGCGAGACTCTTTTGAATTTGATACCACCCCAGACTGCGATGATTTCGTCGTCATGCAGCACATACACGTCGCCCTGCAGGATGCCCTTCTCCCTGGGTTGCATCAGCACGTAGTTCTCGAGCCGACCTTGGTGAGCCTCAGCGATCAAGTCCGGTCGAAGACATCGCCATGTCTCCCATCCTTCCGAGATGTAAACGTTGCCTTCCATGTCATGTGCATTACAAAGAAAGCCCGAAAGATGGCACGTATTATCTGCCTTAGGTGTCAGCCACATGATTTCCGAGCCACGATCGTTCAAGCGAACCTAGATGGAATGGTCCGGCGTAGTCTCCTGGTAGTGTCTTGAATGCGAGAGACGAATGACCTTCCAGTCCGTCAAAGATTATTTCTTCCATCGCGCGATATTTGGGAGAATAGTTGACAAAGCTTGTAAAGCATTTGTACGCGAGTCCGGTTTGCATGATGTCGGCAGCCCCTCGATGAGCTTTCTCATGTAGCATTTTGATGGAGTTCCTGACCATGTGGCTGACCTTTGACCACTCCTGCAACCACTGGTCCTTGCTTTCATAAAGCACGGTGCAGTGAGCATGCTCTTGTATCTTGGTGCCGTCGGGATGGACACTGCGCCAGGAACAGTGCGCCATACCACCCTTATCATCAATCTTTGCTTCCGCTTCCATTTCCAGATGCTGGCCAGGCGGCCGCTGAGGCAGTTCCACAATCAACGACCTGGGAACCTCCATGTTAGAGACGTTGATACCTGGCAGTTCTATTTTAGGTCGCATACAATTCCAGATATACTGCGCCACCACCACAGCCATATCGGCATTGAGGGCTGATGGGCAGATCGGAACACCATTGCACAGGTGTCCACTGATGATAGGGTACAGCTGGCTGTGAGCCAGACATGATCTCACGACTACTCTGGCCGTGAAGTCCGTGAAGCCTTCCTCTATAACCTGTGGCAAGATGCAGAGAGATATTTCTCCGTCGTCGTAGATCCAAGAAGCAGCATATTTGGCAAGCTGGGTCCCTTTAAACCAGATCCCGCAAAGTGCTCATGCTTGACGGCTGCCATTGATGCCATGAAAGGGTGAAGATCTGGAATAAGATTGAGGGCGTGGGTTTGTACTGTCAGTTAGTAACTTCTGAAGCGTCAATGGAAATGCTGGGGCATCGAAGGGTGTTGCATAAGATGTGCCGGCTTTGCAGCTCTTATAATTCCAAAATCACCTTCATCTATGTTGCATGCTCGGACACAGAGGCCGGAGAGCCGGAGCCGACACTACCTCAGATTGTGGTAGGCACATCGTGCCCGACTCAACGTCGCATCCGCACGTCTTATAGTCCGTTGACCGAGCAGCCGCCCAAGGGTTCATCGTTCAGGATGCAGACATCAAAGTCCGTGTGGCTGAGTACATAGTAAGGTATATCTCCCAGCTCGGCGTAGAATCTTACATTCGGATTGCCGCAACTTCAGCTGATGCAACGTCGGCGCAAGACAGTCACCCGATCTCAGGCACAGCTCATTGTAGCCGTGACTGAGACGATTGCCTTCTCACGATCAAGCTATGCTCGTTTAAGGTATTGTGTCGGCTTTCAGGTTCTACTGCTGTCCTTCCACAGACGTGCATGCACTGTGTGCTGTACAGAATGTCACCTACCGAGCGAAGCCGAGGAAAGGTAGAGTAATGACGTAAGACATGGCATTGGTGGGGCGACCTCACGAGCGATTTCAAAGCAATGGCAAATTATATAGAAGGGAACAAACGAATGACAAGACTCTCATTCAATCAAAACCAAATTTTCATCACTTCACAGGACTTGCGTAAATTGAAAGAATAAAGAATTCACATCTCAAAACCGTAACCATGGCATCCGAATCCGACATCCACCTGTACACCACCCAGACGCCAAATGGCATCAAGATCTCCATCCTGCTTGAGGAACTTGGGTACGTCCTTTCGTAAATTAAACCCCACCTCCACCAAGAGGAGAGAGCAAAGTAAACAAGAAAAAGAAAAAAAAAAGGCAAGAGAAAAATCATAAAAAAAAACCCCCCCAAAAAACAAGAGAACCCCAAACTAACCCACCCCTCCCCCCCCCAGCCTTCCCTACAAGCACACCAAAATCGACATATCCAAGAACACCCAAAAAGAACCCTGGTTCCTAGCCATCAACCCCAACGGCCGCATCCCGGCGCTAACCGACACCTTCACCGACGGCCAACCGATCCGCCTCTTCGAATCCGGCAGCATAATGCAGTACCTCGTCTCCCGCTACGACACCTCGCACCGACTAAGCTTCCCCCCAAATTCCCGCGAAGCAGTCGAAATGACGAATTGGCTGTTCTTCATGAACGCGGGCGTGGGGCCCATGCAGGGCCAGGCGAACCATTTCACGCGGTATGCGCCGGAACACATCCCCTACGGCGTGAATCGGTATCAGAATGAGACAAGGAGGTTGTATGGCGTGCTGGATAAGCATCTGGCGGATTCGAAAGCGGAGTTTCTGGTGGGGGATAAGTGCTCGGTGGCGGATATTGCGCATTGGGGGTGGGTGAGCGCGGCGGGGTGGGCGGGGGTGGAGTTGGAGGAGTTCCCGCATTTGAAGGCGTGGGAGGAGAGGTGAGTTTTTTTGATTATGAGGAAGGGGGGGTGGCGAGACGGAAGGCCTCTCTGTCTCTCTCTCTTCTTCCTTTCCCTGCTTTGGTCTAGGCCTTGTTGGATGATGAAGTCGCGATTGCTGACTTGGTGACATTGCAGGATGTGGGCCCGTCCAGCGCTGAAGAAAGGCGCGAATATCCCGGACCCGTACAAGTTGAAGGAGCTCCTGCAGGACAAGGAGAAGATGGAGAAGTACGCGGCGGAGAGCAGGAAGTGGGTGCAGCAGGGGATGGCGGAGGATGCTAAGAAGAACGCGGAGCGGTCTTCCAAGTAAAGAAATCATTTGACTTATCAACCATGAGCGCTAAGAACGAAATGTATAATGCAGAGCTGGAAGCGGTTCTTTTGACGTGACGTAGATGAGGGAAGAGGGAAAGCCGTAAATTGCTAAATGGACGGCGTCGAGAGCCGATAACTAAGAGATGATGATGCCCTATTGAATGCTAAAAAGAAATGAAAAATCAAAATTCCACTCGGTGGCGTACTGATGTACCCACCATCGATGCACGCGAGGATACAACCCGGGAATAAAGCAACCCACCCCAGGAAGCATCCGCGTTCCAGACGCCTTTCGAGCTCCCTTTCGTCTCGCAGCCTGCGAACGTGAAAAAACGCCATTCGTACCCCTCCGTGTTTGAATAGTCGTCAGATTGCTTCCCCTCCACCAAAATCTCCACTCACGCTCTTCAAGAGGACATGGGAGAGAAATTAGTGTGAAGACGGGCATGAAGATGGACTGAAGTCCTGCATTCAAAAAGCATTGCCTCAGAGACAATATCTTTACCATGAGAAAGCCTCCTCGAAAAAGTCCATCTCAGTCGCGTGGCATCTCTGCCTCGTCGCCCTGCGAACGTCGTCGGCCAGACCGCCTGTGCCGCAGACACTGACGGCCATGGCTCCGATCTGGGCCGCCTGCTCCTTGTCGATCAAGGCGCCGACGTCCGGCTTGCCTGGGAACATCTGCACACTAGACGACGGAGAGTGGATCTCCTTGGTGCTCCGGGGCCGCGTGACGAACAGCAGGATCTTGAGGATGTCGCGGCGCTTGTCCATGCCGAGGATCTGCGTCATCCAGGGCCTGATCCATTCAAGGTGCTCGGGCGACTGGATGATCCAGACCAGGACGACCTTGCGGGTGGCGCAGGTGCCGTCCGCATAGGCGTTGACGAGGTCGCGGACATGGGGGACTTGGTGTGTGATGCCCACACCGGCGGCGAAGAGCATGACCGTGCCGTACGATTGGAGGCATTGCTCGCCGTAAGGACCCTCAACGAAGGCAGTGGTGATGAACTTGCCACCAGGCGACCGCTCAGCTTTCTTGAACATCTTGTCTGTGAAGCCTGTTCGGCGGCGAACAATTAGGGACATGCTTTGTGCCTTTTTCGGTGCGAACAAGTCTTGCGTGGAGCTGGGCAACGCCTTCTCGTTCGGGAAGGCAGGCTGGTCGTCACTCCAGGCCAGGGAGAAGGGATGCGAGGTCCAGAGCCCAACCGATGGCATGTACATGTACACGTGCTGGCCGGGCTGGAATCGCCATGGCTTGGCGATGCGGAGGGTGATTCTGACAGCGTCACCAGGGAGGGCCTCGACTTCAGCTTTGGTCAAGCCGTTGCCGGTGTTGCGGCGGATGATGGTGTAGAAACGTGCGCCGCGCTCAAAGGCCCAGAGAATGATGGCGGCAAGAACAAATGCTTGCTGAGGCAGGCCCTTAAGGTGAATCCAGACCCCAGCTGTTGCAACAATGACAAGCGCGATGTGGGTGTGGAGGAATGTCTCGTAAAATGCATGGCGGAAGATGGAGGGAGAGTGGCAGAGCAGTGCAATGAACGCGCATGTGCCGATCATACCACTGAGAAGAAACTCGCTATGACCCAAGGCAGAGTTGATCATGGCCCAGCCCTTAGCGCTGCCCATGGTCATGACTTTCCCTCCCATCCAGAATGCCGTGTGAGCGAAGGCCTGTAGAACGACGATGCGGCCAATCCAGCGGTGGATCAAGTTGTATGTGTCGAAGCTGATACCACACAGCCAGATGAGTGGGTTGTTGCGACCAGCGAGCAAGAAAAGAGGGATCATGTTCACCACAGCCAGCACACCAGTGCGATTGCGGCCGTCCTTGGTGAATTGGTGAGCGCTGGACCAGTCGATGGAGATGCAGACGAAGGCCATCTGCATGGCGAGGTAGCCGATGAGGAAGAGGAATTGCAGACGACCAGGCAGAGTACCGACGTTCATCGCCGCCGAAAGCTTGAATTCACGGTTGTGACGAGTGCGAATGAGTGGTGCGGTGATGATGTGTTTCTTAGCCATCGCGAAGTTCTCGTTAGGGGTGCAGAAGTACTTCTGCTTGCCGTCGCTGGCGGAGCCATGGTTGATGTTCACCAGGCGGCGGACGTGGTTCAGCAGCGTGCGTGTCCAACGGTAGGCGATGAGAGCCGCGACAACAGCTGCCCACGTCCAAGCTGTCCATTTGCAGATCTTCCAATTCTGGATTTCGGCGGCGTGAGGCGCCTGCGATGTGCTGCCGCTGGCCATGGCAAGGGGTAGCGCTGCGGACAGCAGAGCAAGAGATGCTGTGGTCATGGTTGTGTTTGTGATGTGTGGTCGGGATCGATGCAGAGAGCGGAGGAAGCAGTCTCCCTCAGCGGCAGATGCGATTTATCGTGCAGGAGCGTGGCAATGTCAAACGATTGTCGAGTCGTGACCGGCACGGCTATTGGGGGGGGAAAAAGGTCGGTATCGCAGATGGCTACGTTGCCGTCGTTGTTGTTCGAAAGAGTGTATGTGTGGCCGCACTGCAGCTGGCTATCGACCTGCGAGCACAAAGACTGATCGCTATCAAAGCGATTGTTGTAAGGCTCTGTGCAGGGTAGGCGCCAGTCTTTTACCTCGTAGAAGAGTGGTCGCCGTGGACCGTATAACGAGTGAATGCGGTCGTGTGTCAGAAGGCAGCGGAAGCGAGGGGACGTCTTCAACATGAGACGGAGAGTCAACGCAGAGTCGACGGAGGGCTAGGCCGTGTCGGGTCGTGTTTGTTGCAAAAACGCTGTAGGGCAGCGAGCAGGGGAAGGCCTTCACGGACCCGCGCGCTGACGCCTATGATACGTCTGCTTGGCTGGTTGGAGATTGCGGTGGAGCTGGCGGACGGGAGGGCCAAGAAACGTCTCTGATCGCCGTTGCGACGGATGGAAGTGACGTACGGGACCTCAGATGAATCGATGGATGTCTCCTATCGCCCAGCCTGAACCACTCGCTCTCAATTCGCAGCGCTTTGCTGAATCCCCATCCATCAGCCTCCAAGTCTGCGTGCCAGTGGTTGCCGAAATCATCATCACAGCGGTGATCAGGGCCGAAGTAAGGAGACGGCTAGCGTGTATCAGATCGGTACTTGGTGGCACCTTGCAGCGGGGACGGCTCTTGCCGCTGCAGGAACAAGTCTGATGCCCACTTCCGCGGCCGGGCCTGATTGGCTGGTGAATGATGTTGGACAGCGATTCCCAGACATGAGAGAGAAGCGCGTGTCGCCCAGCACTCATCGCCGAACTTGACACTTCCCAACCTACGCGCCAAGTCACTCTCTCTACCGGGATTCGTCGTGTACGGCCGACGTCTGGACATTCGTTCTGTCCGCATGCTCCTAGACATTCGAGAAGCCAAAAACATCGAGATGCAGTGTACGCCATCAAAGCGCCCTATACAGGGTGGCAATAACATGCTTATACACATTAACAACGGCTCAATTCCATCATACAATTTCCATCATACAACGTCCTCTCGTTGCTATCGACGAGCGCGCCCTCGTGATCCGGCCGCCTTATACTGATCACGAAATGAAGTGGAAACGTCTGATCAGGTACGACCAAGAGATACCTGCGCATGATGACGCATCGAACGAATCCAAAGATCAGGCAGGCCAAACCTGACCAGCACTGTCCGAGGTGCCCACCTCATTCCAAGCCCAGCTATTCTCGTCAACGGCCATGACCATACCACCGCCATGAACCTTGGACACCATCTTAAGCGACCTAGCATCTTATCAATTTCTTGCAAGACAGCTCGCCAGATGAAGCGATGGCCCAGTAGCACGTATACAAGTCCTCGCTGTACTTCTAACAGCGAAGCCTACAGGCTTGTCCGCCAAGCAGTCCGGCTTCCACAGGTGACGAGGCCCTTTCTGGAGAGTTACGCTTATTGTGCCTCCGACCGAAGATCTTGCCGTAGTCGTCGATCATGGGCTGCCCGACCTCCCCTCTCACATCTTCTTGCTATTCTCGATTCGGCTCTCTTCACGGCTAGGTACTGCTACTCTCGGCACTCACACTGCACGTCCTGTCACTTCCTCAACCTCATGCAGGAAGACATCGTTCCAAACTGACCACTAGGCTCGCTCCAACTTCCACCTAACCAAACACGCAATGCGCACAGATTCAAACACCGTTCATCAAAAAACCGAACCAAGTCACAAAAGTTTCATACAGATTCCTCTCTTAGATAATCCTATGACAAAGCGACTAACCACCCCCTCCCGCTTACCTAAGAAACCAGCCCAAACCTCCTCCCCGCCTCCTCCCAATTCACCACCTCCCAAAACGCCTTGATATAATCCGGCCGCTTGTTGCGGTACTTGAGATAATACGCATGCTCCCAGACATCCAACCCAATAATCGGGAAACCCGAAGCAGCGCCCACGACCGCCTCGCCCATGAGCGGACTATCCTGGTCCTTAGTCGTGACGATCTTCAGCGAACCGTCGGAGGGCGTTTTGACTAGCCACGCCCACCCAGACCCAAACACCGTCGTCGCGCGCCTTTCGAACTCGTGCTGGAAAGCCTCAAAACTGCCAAACTCCCGCTCGAGAGCGACTTTCAGCTCCGCTGGGATCGTCGTCCCGACTTTCAAGTTCCGCCAGAAGAAGCTATGGTTGCTGTGTCCGCCGCCGTGGTTGCGGACCGCCGTCTGCTTGTCCCGGGGCACCTGGTCGAGTTTCGTGATTAAGTCGTCCACGGCGAGGGCGCGCAGCTGATCGTGGTCTTCTAAGGCGGCGTTCAGCGAGTTGACGTAGGTCTGGTGGTGCCGGGAGTGGTGGATCTCCATCGTTTCGGCGTCGAAGTGGGGTTCCAGGGCGTCGTAGCTGTAGGGGAGGGACGGGAGTTGGTACGCCATGGTTTCTGCTGCGGAAGACGCTGTGGTGGCGTTGTCTGAGGAAAGAAAGCTGATGTAGGTTAGTTTTTTTGGGCGTTGACGTGCAGTAAGATGACAGGGTGGAATGTACGTCTGCTGGATCGATTCGAGCCTTGTCTGTGCGGAGGAGAACATCCAACTGAGACCCAGCGGGATTGTGAAGTTGGCTAGTTGCATTCTTGAGGAAGGGGCAGAGGTGTCAGTGATTTGGGGGAAGGGGGGAAGTGCCACCAATGTGGGACATCAAGGTAGCGTGAGCGGCTTTTGAGACCGATTGAGCACTTTTCCTGCGGCGCGTGTGAAGTCAGATGTCATATTCTACATACAGCTGCAGTAGCTTCCGGCAGCAGGTCTACGTCCTTTTAAGGTTATTGCAAGGGAGATTGGAACTTTGATGACACGACTTCCGAGCGGTAGAAAGGGGGATGTGAAGTGGATGGAAGAGCTATCAGTATGAGAGATTTTGGTAGGTGAAAGATGATGAGTAGAGATGGATTTGGCAGATATGCATGGGCGTCTGGTCTTGTGTGTCTGCTACGGCTAAGATGTATCGCAAGTCTTCATTCAACGCAGCAAGGCTTGACGCACTTACTGATTCGTTCAAGACTATATTTGAGCAACTGCCAGTAGAGTATGAACGCGATAAAGAGATCTTGTAATCACACTACGCTGGTCATGGGTGAGATGTAAGAGCTCGACGACGATGCCAGACGAGAGACAGAAGCCTGGACGGAGTCTGGCTGACCCGGCCCGATGCGCTTGACCTAAAAGGTAACCAGCTACGTCAAGTTGCCCCGGACAACACCCTATAAATATTTGGACCTTGGTCGCTTGCGGAGGGGGAAAAGTTTCACGGCCGGGCAATGCGCCAATAATGTTGCTGGCCCACCTCCCGGATGCAGTCGTCGCGCATGAGACTGGCCCCGGCATCGACAATGTGATTGATTCAGGTGCCTCCGAATCAAGACGTAGCGCGGTAGAGCAGCGAATGAACGTGTCGTGTGCGCGATGTAGCTTCCTATTCGCTTCAAACTCTCTCACACCGCAGGGCCCCAGCCTCCGCGATGATGCGCCGCCGCAAGCTCGGCTCTTGGGGGACGATGTTGACGGACCTTTTTTCATTACCCGTGCAACCCTGTACAGGCCTTTCCCTGTCTTGTGTGTCCACCCCATCTCTCAAGCATCCATCCCTCTGTGAATCCTTGAGAAACAGCCGGCCGCCGATTGATTCTTTTTGGCCCAGCGCGTCGTCGCTGGGATGCGTTGCTGTTTCGCGTGCTTCGTGTGATACTTGCCGGGCGGCAACAGCAGCGAAACGGGCCGTTGAACGGGGAGGGCGCACGTTGTGTTCCTACCTACCTACCGAACCAACACAGCGGATTCCGACAGCGACCAAAGAGACAGATCGACTGTGGAAGGTCAACCTCACGCTGGAACAACTTCTTGACGATATTGATACGCATAGATGAATTAGGCGTTCCGGAGTTTACTGTGTCGCTTTGGTTGCAGCACAACGATTCCCACGAGTCAGCTTCTCACACACCCCCAGCCATCCATCCTTGCAAGCGAGCTCCAGCTTCCAGCTGCCGCAAGACACCACCGCACTCGCCCTTTTGGCAGCGCCTATGCCTCGGCTACGAAGACTGCGATTGGGAGCGAACATTTTAAATCTACAAGACTGCGTGAGGTAGTGATCCAAAAAGAGCAAGAAGGGCAAGAAAATAACAGTAATAATACACATCCTAAGCCGCAAGGCCAACGGTGGGCAACGGTAGAAGATGGACGACCCGCCTCCCCCGCCACCTCCGCCGCACGGTCAGAACCCGCGACCACCTGGTGGAGGGCTACCGCAAGGCAACTATGACATCTTCATCATCCCGCCGCATTCTGCTGGCGGTGGTTTTCTCTACTTGCCAAGTATGCAGCCCCATCGGAACAGCTTCCTGCTGGGTGTAGCATGCACCCTGCTAGCAGTCGGCGTTTGGACGCTGGTGATGCCGGTGCTGAAGCAGTGGACGACGCAGCTCGTGGCCAGCGGAGGAGTGGGCGTGTTGCTGTTGGTGATTGGCGTGGGTGTTGCTGGTTGGGCCTGGGGAAAGACCCAGGTGGAGAGTGAACATCCGGGACCAGGTCACGGTGGTGCCGGTCAAGAGAGCAAACAAGGGTATAGATACGAGCATCAGGGAAAGAGTTGGGCTCCTCCTCCACCTGGTGGTCCAGAACCGCAGCCAGGACCGCAGGCTTCGGGACCACCACCAAACTCATATGCGCCGCCGCCTCCTCCACCTCCGCAATCAGAACCTGATCCACCGCCACCACCTAAACCCGAACCACCGCCGCCGCCCAAATCGGAGCCGGAGCCGAAACCTGCGCCAAAGCCCGCTGCAGCCTCAGGTTGGGAGAAGGCGCGAGAAGAGACACGAAAACGAGAGGAAGAGCGCAAACGAGCTGAAGAGCTTAGGAAGAAGCGTGAGGAAGCGCAAAAGCTTCGCGAAGAGGCGGAGAAGGCAGCAAAAGCCAAAGCCGAGAAGGAGAAATGGGAGCAAGCCCGCGCACGCGAGAAAGAGCAACGAGAACGTGAGGCAAGAGAACGCATAGCACGAGAGCGCTTAGCCCGCGAAAAGGAAGCTAGAGAGAAAGACACAAAAGAACGCGAGGCCAAAGAGCGCTTCGAGCGTCAAAAAGAAGAGGTGAAAGCAAGAGCCGCAGCGGCGGCCGCAGCAGCACCCAAAACACCCCCACCCCCCAAGTCCGCCACCGCAGCCCCCAAATCCACAGCCTCCAACCGTCAGGAGCGATCCGCAGCGCCTACATCCTACCTCGGCTCCGAATCCGGATACAGACCCTACGACGAGCCCGCCTCACGACCCAAATACAAATCCTCCGGCTCCTCCATCTCCGGCTACAGCGAAAGCAGCTACGCGCCCTCGGCCAGCACCGCGCGCACACCCCCACCCAGCCACCGGGGACCCTACAGCACCACGGACCCAGACAAAATCCAAATCAAAGCCGTCTACCTCTTCTCCGACTCCTTCCCGCACAAGCCCCTCGCCCAGCTCATCTCCAACGAAGCCCCCGTCACCGACGGCCTGATCCTGCGCATCAAGACCGAGGGCCTCTTCATCGACGACGACGTCCGTGGCGTCCCCCAGCGCGAATGGGACGTCAAGGCCTGGACCTTGAAGCATATCGAGGAAGGTGATGCGGCCGGGTTTAAAGTTGTCAGGTTCACGACTCGCGATGCTGAGAATAAGAAGTTCACGTTTGTGTTGGATGCGGCCAAGGAAGGGGGGAAGGTTTCGATGGGGTTGCAGCGGTTACGCAAAGGGCCACAGGTGAGGGCGTTGGGCATGAATGGGTTGAAGGCTGCGGAGATGCAGGCGTTGTTGGGGGGGTTGGGGTGGTTGTAGGGGTTTGTCTGTTCCTACAGCTCGAGATTTCCCGGGATCAGATGGGGGTGGCCGGGCAAATATTGGTGCTGCGGCGGCTTTTTTGGGGACATCCTAATCGCACAAAGCTGACGGTTTTCTCTCCTCCCTGCCTCCCTCCCTCCCTCCTTCCTTCCTCGGGGACAGGAGCCTCCTACCTGGACTATCCCCAGAGACCTGGATGGACGGACGAAACAGGACTGTTTGATTTTTTCAAGGCATAAGCGAATCACGGCGTTTTCTTCTTGGACGGGATATGGCTTCCCCCCTCCCCACCCCACACACACACACACACACACACAAATGGGAAAGTCAGAGCATGGGAATCTCGTTCGTTTTTCGATCTATCGATTCTCCCGATCAAGCGTTCTTTTTCTAGCAGGCGCGTGCGCGCGTAAGCAAGCAAGCGAGCAATGCGGCAATCGGCTTGTTTGTTGCTTTTTATGTATATACCCCCTCCTCCTCCATCATCCTCCGGGTCTGAAAATAGACGGATGCTGGTTTTTACACGATCGCTTTTGCTTGATTACATTTCTCTCCCTCTCTTTTTCTTTTTCTCCCTTTTTAATTTTAATTTTTTTCTTTTTCACCTTCGGGGTCAAGGGTGTCATCAGGGAAACTTCCTGAATCCCTAAAATGGGTTCTAGTCTTTTTTTGCTTCTTGGGTGCTTGTTGAATGGTGAGGTCGTAGACCGTCTTGACAGATTGCCCGGGAAGCAGGGCTGATATCTTGGGATATGGCATCTGTCTGATGATTGGGATCGGGGCTGGTATTATGACCAGGGCTGTGCTTCTAGCAGAGAGCGTGACCTTTTCGTTTTGTATGAGGTCCTTGTGGATTCTGCTTTTTTTTTTTTGGGGTTGTCCAAAAGCCATCTTAGTCCGCGTTACGGTCAGTGTCATGTCCTTAATAAGTGTTCCCGATTTCAGCTTCTCAGCCCCGAGGGCGGCTAAGTGCTACAGATGCTTTGAATGCTGTAAGGCTCTACGATGGACGGATCTCACCATCTTCATTTTGTCCTTTTGTGTGGGGAGAAAGCTGCTATAGCCCGTCGTCGGTCAGACTACCAGCGTGCATGCGCTTGTGCCACATTCTCCCTCCAGATCTTTATGGAGCATCCAATATTCGGCTCATCGCAGCATGTTTGCCCCTATGACGATAAAGTAGACCAGCTTTCACTCCTTAAGTGGCGTATTTACCAGTCACGACAACAAATATTATTAAAAAAAAAAACAAAGAAAGAAATAAAGCCACCCCTCGCAGGACGTTCACCCTATACTTCATGGGCGACACCATACTAGGCCGACTGTTACGTGGCCTTTAAATGGGACCAGAATGGCTTTGGAGTACACGTGTGGTGAAGAGTCAGAGAGATGTACGACTTGAGCGAGCTCCTGGAAGCCGGAAGGACTTAAGAAACGATTCAATTGAAAATGGCGTAATACGCAGGACCTTCGGGCTGGAGCACCAGCGACAGCAGACATGCGAGGAGTACGACTGATTTCCAATCGGATTTGGCACGAGGAAAAGCCCAATGGGAGAATGCACGGAAGTGCTGTGGGACATGGGGCTTCGCTCTCAGCAAGGCATCTAGTGGGCGAGGTGGGGAAAGAACATTTGTTGATCGAGTCAACCCACACATGTCCAGGGCCTGCTTAGTCTTCAGTAACGTAATCTGCCAAGTCCAAGAGCTATAGCTGGGAGGTATGTACACATTCTGTAGCTTTTGAGAGGTCTTCTCGGGCCTCTTTTTCGCCTTTCCAAGCTGACGCCACAGCTGCAATAGCTTTAGTAAGCCTTGCTCTTGGAAGCAAAATGCGAATAGCTGCAAGCAATCGCGGTATACGGAACGGACATGTCAGCCGACAAGCTAGTCCCAAGAGATATGGACCATCAGATAAGGCCGGCGCCGAGTATCGTAATGCATTACCAACCCCGAAATGCCGGTCTTGGTGATACACAAGTTACTTTCCAAGCTGGAGCTCTTCAGGGGGGGGAGCCCTGCCAATGCAGACGGTCTTATAAAAGCAGCATCCACGGCATCTGGTCTTCGCACATCTATTACCAACCGGTTCCAGCACCTCTTGGTCTCAATCCATAGCTCGCAGCAGCCCAAAAAAGCCAGAACCTGAGTGATACGTCCCCAAGTCTCCCCATCATGGCCGGTGGAAAGAAACTCCTCACGATCTTCGGCGCGACCGGCAACCAAGGCGGCAGCATCATCGACCTCGTCCTCGCCTCCCCCGAACTCTCGACCAAATACGCCCTCCGCGGCATCACGCGCGACCCCTCCAGCGCCAAATCCCAAGCCCTCGCCTCGCAAGGCGTGGACATGGTGCAAGCGGACCTGAACGACGTCGCCTCGCTCCAGCGAGCCATGCAAGGCGCCTATGGCGCCTTCGGCGTGACGGACTTCTGGGCCGTCATGAGCAAGGAGGTTGAGTTCCAGCAGGGGCGGAACCTCTTCGAAGCCGCGAAAGCGGCGGGCGTGAGGCACTATGTCTGGTCGAGCTTGCCCTGGGCGGAGAAGCTGACGGAGGGGGTGTTGAGGCATGTGGATCATTTTGATTCCAAGGCGATGGTGGAGGAGTATGTCGGAGGCGAATAAGGGCGGGATGGTGGTGAGTTATTATATGCCAGCCATGGTGAGTCCCGGATGCTTCGACCTTCTGAAACAGGTGACGGTCGGAGTGCGTTAACGATTGTTGACAGTTCCTGACGATGATCAAGACTCTGGTGAAAGCAGTTGATGGCACGCCTATGCTCTTCGGTGCCTTTCCCTTCTGACTCCATTGCGTGGCCGCTCGTCGATGTCCGCGGCGACGGCGGTAAGTACGTGATGGGACTTTTCGAGGCGGGTGAGAAAGCCAACGGCGCCAAGGTCAATGCCGTCAGTACTTGGACCACGCCCAAGGAAATCGTGGCGACCTTGAGCAAGGCGGCTGGTCAGGATGTCTTTTACAATCCCGTCTCTGCTGAGGTGTTTGGCGGCTTTTTCCCTGAGGCTATCAGGGCAGAGCTGGTCGAGACGCTGAGGCTGGTCGGGGAATATAGTTACTATGGTAAAGGTGCTGAGAAAGAACAAGCTGAACACGATAGGTGGTTGGTTGCAGGCGCTACAAAGATTTCCCTGGAGCAATGGGTGGCCAAAAATGGGCCGTGGACGTTCTAGCAGGGCCGATGGAATGCAATGCGATTCTGGCCATTCAAGGAGAGCGATTCTGGAGTTTCGGGATGTATGGTGATTGCCTGACGTTATCCGTATCTTACAGCGCCATCACCTTCCTTAAACCAGTCTTCAGTTTGAATGCTTTGCTCTGCGGTAGCATAATTCATTATGATACTTCGTGTAGTGGTGTATGCGTGGTAGGCATCTACTACTCATCAGTACACTGCATCACATAGATCGGTGAATAACGACTGTACGCACCAATGCCGTTTTCGCTGCCTACGCCTGAGCTGTTAATGCCTCCCCAAGGACTGCTGGGGTCGTTTCGGTGGTGTGTATTCACTGTGAGAACCGCGAGTCAGCATTACGGCCGACCGCAAGCGTTGCAACCGCAGTCAGATGGGACATCAAAACCACGGAAAGTCCAATAGCTTACCCCAGCAGATACCCGCTTCTATCTTGTCAGATATGCGATGCGCCTCAGACAGATTTTCGGTCCACACTGCCGCTCCAAGTCCAAATTCCGTATCATTGGCCAGCTGTAACGCCTCCTCTTCCCCTTCATAAGGGACGACTACGATGACCGGACCGAATGCTTCCTCTTTCCAAAGACGAGCATTCACTACCTTTGAATTTGTACTATCAGTGATAACAGTGGGGGCGTAGAAATAGCCTGAGGACAAGGAAAACCCATCCAAAGGCGAAGACCCAGTCATCCGCCGCCCTCCAGTGACGATCTCAAGACCTCGAGTCGATGCGTCAGAGACCAAGGTCGTCACGACTTGTAGCTGCTTCTCTGAGATCAGCGGACCCATCTGAGACGCAGGGTTAGTAGGTGCACCCATGCGACGCTCAATCGACCGGGCTTTCTCCCTCAAGCAATCGAGGATCCGCGGCAGCACACTCTTCTCGACAATAATGCGCGTAGCAGCGACGCACGTCTGGCCGCTCGCGATGAAGGATCCAAAGCACACGCCGTTAGCGGCTCGATCGACATTGGCATGTTCTGTTACTATGACCGGCGCTTTGCCGCCGAGTTCCGCAGTGAAAGATGCTAGAGTTACCTCCCGCGAGCGCTCCAATCGCTCTACCTGCAGGCGTGCCTCCTGTGACGTCGACCTTGCGGACAAGAGGATGGGATACTAATGCTTTCCCGGTCGTGGCGCCGTGGCCGGGTAGTACGGACAGGACCCCGTCAGGCAGGCCAGCATCTTTCAGTATCTTACCTAGCATGATGGTAGTGATCGGCGTCAGTTCCGAGGGCTTGATGATCACGCTGTTGCCCGCCGCAAGCGCCGGCGCAAGTTTCTTTACGGCAATCAGGAGCGGGTGGTTAAAGGGTGTAATCTGGACGACCACCCCCAGCGGTTTCCTCTCCACCCAGTTGTGCAGCTGACCAGTCGTAGGGAGGACGGCACGCTCTTCGGTGCGGATGATGGCCGCGTAGTACTTGAACCACTTCACTAAAGACGGAACCTGGGCTTTCATCTCACGGATTGCACGACCGGTCTGCTGCACCTCGATGGCGATCAACTCGTCCAGATTCTGCGTCAGTAGCGTGGCGGCTTTCTCGAGAACATCAGCTCGGTGGTGACGGTCTGCCCGGGACCAGCCTCCGGATTGGAAGGTCTTGTGGGCGACTTGGACAGCGTCTTCGACATCCTCTGCAGATGCAGCGTGGCAACTGCGGGCGGATCAGTCACCATCGCAGCATTTCGCATTGGATGCCTCCAAAGAGGGCACGCACAAGGCAAACGTTTCACCAGTCGCAGGATTGAGGATTGGGATGCTTGGCTGTCATGTCAATGTCTGCTCGCGGTCGAGGAGTGTGACAGGACCTACATCTCAGCTCTGCCTGCTCGCTCGTGACCAGCAAACCACATTTGATGCGTCGTCGAAGGTGCCATGATACGAACTCAGTCAACTGGTTAGGGTTGCAACGTTGAACTCAGAAATCAACCAAAACAAGATGGGACTCAATCATACCGGCCAACAAGCGAGATACGACTTCGGCCAAAAGCTTGCCCGAGTAGCAGGCTTAGCAGGCTTGACTTGCAGAGTTGCCATGACTGCCGGTTCACAGCACGATTACATGGTCTACAATCCATCGATGGAGTATCCGCCATTGGTTGCGAACGAGTAGTGGTATAGCGACATGAGGTGAATGCCACATCACGGTTTTGATGGTTCCAGCATAGCAGAGAGGGGACAAGGTTGGACATCAAAAAGATGATTAATGCGGTAAAAGGGACGGGCAGCCGCCAAACATCCGCCGAGAGTAGCCGTTTCCGATATCCGAGCTAAGCAGGGGGGACGCCAAGAAAGGATCAAGCAGCTTCAAGCTCCGCCTGAATTTCCTGACATGACGGCTTGTGGAGCTTTGCAACTCCCTATGCTCACCTCGCCGCCACTGAGATGATTATCCATGGCTCTCTTTCCAAACCGTCATCATAATCGGCACCAATCTCATCGTCTGGGGAAAGCATTGCGTATTTAGCAAGACCATACGGCTGACTCGACGATACGCTTGAAATCGCCCTAGCGGGAGATCTATAATCGCCAAGCCCTATTCCCCCCAGCGCTTGTTCCGGCTCCGAGATGAAGGTGGGTTCCTTCTCGCTTCCTCCGGCCAACAACATTTCCAACCCCCAGCCCGTCCATGGGCGCTACGGACTTTTTGGTGCGCCCTTCACGCAGGCAGGAAAAAAACCAACCCACCCGAGCAGGTGGCAGGCGTGCTCTCACCAGACACAGTCTAGGAGACGCTACCTCGTGGGACGATGGAGTAGCCGGCTCAACGACCGCCCAATGACCATCGCCTGCTCGCCAGCCTGCCGTCCAAATAAACTCCCTACCGTCTGGCTACCGTCTGGCGAGTAATGTGAACGGGCCTCATGTTGCGGGTTGCTCCAGCGCTCTAACGCCTCGTTTGCAAGGGATGCAGTCCCATCGTTGATGTCTGTCTGCACGCGGGTTAAACATAGCTCAAAGTGGCTCCTGCGTACCCACTATCGTTATCCTCCTCCTCTCTCTCTCGCTCTCTTCCTCCCTCTTCTCGTGCTACGACTCGTCGCGTGAATCCACTCCTGTCCCTATCCTATCCCAAAGACAGTGCCCGGCTGGACCTCGCCCAATACACTCGCTTATCGCATTCGTAAAGTCGCTGGAGAGAGAAAGAGAACCGCCAACTACACGGCCTTTCGCGCAAAGCTCCTCCCCACCCGCACGATCTACAGCTGCTAGAAGCAACGCAAATCCCTTCCCAATTCAGAGACACCGAAGGCCTTCCACACCAGCGTCACCATGGCCATCTCGCACTCCGCCATCATCGTCTGTATCATTGTCGGCGCCCTCGCCGGCGTGGGCATGGGCTGGGGTATCACCCATCGATTCTGGATGGCCCGACGAGGCGAGGACGGCACGGCGTCAACCGAGGCCGGTGCCGCCGCCGGCCACTTCGAACAGGCACAGTATATGCGAGAAGTGCGGTTACGGCACCAGGACAACCTGGCGGCCGACTACGGCGCGCCTGTACGGCCGTACATGATGGTAAGTCCCCTCCTTCCTACGCTGGCCGGTTCTCCCCCTCCGGAAGCAAGTACACCAAAGCTAACATCTGTTTCTTTCCAGTCCCATGATGAGAAGGGTTTCAACGGCGGTAGGGAGTCGGCAGTCGAGTCCTGGTACTCTTGAGGAAAACGCACCCCAGACCGGACGACGAATATGAAAGAATAGAACTGGTTTTGCCTTCTCTGGAGAAGATGTCTCATCTGGACTAGATGCAGGTCCTTTAATTTTTTTCACATTAACACCAATTCGGCGCGGAGTTCATGGCGAACACTATTTCGGAAATTCAAATCCTGGGGTACATAATGAAAAGGGACGGGAATGGGAATGGCATGGGATGGGAATGAGGATGTGGGTAACTTGGTGTGGCCACGAATGGGGCTGGGGAAAGTGTTTCGCCCCCCGCGCGGCATCGAGGGATTGGAAGGAAATGATTCGTCTGTTCCGGAAATGGGAAAACTTTGGATGTCGAAATGCAGTCGGTCAGTTCGACAAGTGGCGACACTCCCTCCTTCCCTCTTACCTATCACGCCGGACTAAAGACCATCGACGCCTGAATCTGCCCTCCGAAGAAACGATCGAGTTTCACTGACTTTTCCGACCGACCTGAGATGGCATCGCCGACGAAACCCACTGTGAGCCGCGAGCGGCCCAGGGAATCGATCAAAACCGGTCTCAAGATCTGCTCCAGAACGATGATTTGGGAAACGGGCTACTGCGGACCGTCGAAAAAGACGTTGTCGAAATCGACCGGAGCAATCGCACTCTTCTTGTGATGAAAGTCACAAATCGGAAAAAAATCCCCACTGTAAATAAAAAATCTCGCTTAGGCGGTTGTATATCGCCCCCTCCTGATAATCTTCGACTTTTTTAAAAAGAGACACAGCTCTCTCTTTTTGTTTTTCTCAGAATCAGTCATACCATTTGTTCTTTCCAAGCAAGGAATCGCTGAATAAATCTAGGGAATACGTTTCTTATCCATCGCCGCTGAGCGACCTTTTGACAGGGGGGTCGACGGCCATAAGGCGCTGAACTGATTTTTCTTCGAACCGCCTTGGAACATTGGGGACGAGGATGTCTCCAAAAGGGCCCGCCCTTTGTTCAGATTCACATCTAGCTTTTTTTCCCCCAGCCCAAAGGGATCATGACTACGACTATCCCAAAGCTTTTTACTTCATGGGAGACAAAACGATTCGATCTCCTTCTTCACGACTCTCTCTTGTGCCCAATCATCCTCCACGAGCTCCGCAAAAGAATCATCGGACTAGCACCCGAGCTGTTCCTTGTTGCTATTCCTCCACGCTATATCTCCAATCAATCCGGGAGGGGGCGGGGGATCCATATCATCCATCTTGCCGCGCCGCGATCCAACCCACTTGATCCCCTCTTTTCCCTCGGTGTCTCTCCAGCCGTGCAACATATCCTCCTCCGGCCTTGAAACGAAACATCGGGAACCCCGGTATCGGTAACTCGGTACGCCGCCTCACCTGGAAACCCACCCGTTCAGGCACGCTCACCAACCACCTCCCCTTCATAGCTTCCCGGCTGTATCGGTAAGAGTTGCAAGGGGTATCGCTTGCCGTTCGGCAAGAAGCTGAGGGGATACCCGTCCGAACGTCACGGGGGCGTCATCGATTTCTCCATTTCCACCTCCCGAAGATCAGGCTCAGGAAAGGCAGGTGCCCTCTGCAAGCTTTCGGAGGCGGGATGAATGTAACCTAGGGAGGGATCTCTGGAAGTGGTCTGGCGGCACGGTCTGCCGAGCATGCTGTCATTTAGCCTCTTCCCTCTGTCCAGAGCAATGGGATGCCTACCTCGAATTGTGTGCGTGCTGGGCTGTCGTGCTCTGGGAAATCGTTGTGACGCAGGTTAGGTCACTATGGGTAGGAGTGAATGACGCCACATCCGTCTTTCCCACTCCCTCTCTCCTCTCTTGCCAGCAGCTTTGTCCGACCGGATCCTAGGTACAGGCGAAAAGGGCAACCCTCAGTGGGAGAAGTCATCACTTCCAAAGATCGCGCACCGCCATCCTGGCATCCAACTCCTCGCGGTCAGGATGCTCGTGACCAGAGGAGTAGGAGGAGGAGGGGTCAAGCCGCTCCTCAAACAACACTCTACACTTGTCCCACACACTCGGCACGTCGCGATTCATATGCGACGCGAGAAGATGATCGATCTGGGCCCAGCTCCTGAGTCCGTGCCGCGTCATCAACCGCCTTAGCAGCTGCGCCTGGCCCTCGCTGAAAGAAATGCTGCATAAGACGTAGACGGCCCAGAAGGCGACGTGCGCGAAGCGGGTGTCGGCTAGGGCTTCGGTGTCGAGGCGCGCGACGTACGACGCCGTGCAGAGGTCGAGCCCGCGTTGCACGGCGTAGACGTTGAGGGAGAGCTCGCCGAGCTGGTCGAGGACGAGGGAGTTGAGGAGGGTGTTGAGGACGCGGAGACAGGCGCGCACGTGCAGGAGTGCGCTTAGCTCTGCTTGGTCCGCGTGCTCCCGCTCCATCAGGTGCAGCAGGTCCGGCGTGCACGTCTCGCTGGCGAGAGTGTGGCGTGGGCTCCAGGAGGTGATGGCGAAGCCCAGCTTGCGCCGGTACGCGCTCGCCTCGGCGCTGGGCTCGAGGTTCTGGTATACGTCGTCGGCCAGCGAGACGAGGGAGCGGTGTTCAGGCCGATCCATCCGGAAGACGCTGAACCCGGATGGAATGCAGCGGGTCCCGGGCACAGGCTTCGTCGTTGTCTGGACGTCGGCGGCCGGGGCACGGAAGTGGAGCTGTCGCGGGCTGATGTATGAACGATCCTCGAGCTCCTGCCGCATGATCTCCTGCACGACTTCCACCAGCGGCGACAGATCGGCATCCAACGCTTTGCTAGGCAGCGAGGCCTTGTCCCAGATTGCCATCCCATCCTTCCACCCTACCCCGTCGCCATACCGCCGCTCCCAACTCGAAAAAGTGGCCAGAGCTAGGGGAGTCGTGGCGTCACACTGCGGCGCAGCGACAGCAGCCTGCAGCATCCGCAACGTCGCGCCGCGCGTGGCGCGTTGGATACTGCTCAGCTCCCACGCCGCGTCCTCCGCTAGCGCCGTCGGGGGACACTGCGTGTAGGTGCCGGCTACCAGCAGCACGATATGCGACAGTAGCCCCGTGCTGGCGAAGCTATCCCATAGGAACGTCTTGGTCGCCCGTTGCGCCAGCGACGAGCCGTCGATGCCGCCGGAGAACCAGCGCCGGTGCTCGTGGAGGTTCTTCACCAGGTCGACGAGACACGCGGGGGACGAGGCGGCGTCCTCGCTTCCGAGGCTGCGGAGGCATTCGGCGCAGTCGGCGCCCATCCTTTCGAGGAGGCTCCATGCTTCTTCCGCCGGGAGAGGCAGTTTCGAGGGAGGTTTTGGAAGAAGCTCCCGGGAGGGCTGGGAGGAATTCGTGCTCCATGTTGTCGTCGACTGGGGGGATTCCTGTCTGTTAGCTGAAGAGGTTGTTGAAGTCACGGCGGGCTGCCTGTCTGCGGGCGTGCGTCTGCCGTCGGTATTTTGGAAGGAGACGGTGCTGTTTTGCCACTGCTGCCTCCTCGCTGCCCAGCTAGCGATCGCGGCATGGCTGCGCACCGTTTGTTTCTGGCCTCGATTGTGGTCCTCGGTAGAATTGTAAAAGATCCACGTCCGGTCCATAGACGATGCTGGAGGTTTAGAAGCAGCTGCGCCTATCCGATCCGTCGGTTGTGTCCTCCTATCATCAGTTAAATCACGCCGTTGATTTTCAGTCGATAAAGACGTCGTGCGCTTGCGTTTCTGCTCCCGCCTCGGTTTCGAGTCCATTGTGCCTGAGCATCGGAGCATGCCGACAGAGTCTCAGACGTCAAGCGTGCAGTGCCTGCATATAGCATCATCCTGTGGGCGCGTGTTTGATAAAGCATGGCTGTGAAGATGGGTCCATGTTCACTACCACAACTGTGCACATGATCGCGTAAGGAACGATAGTTTGGCGGTGCGCAAAGATCGTCCGTCGCTGTTTAGAACCCATCTCCCCCCGTCCGGGTCGACCTCCTCATGATGGAGAGTTGCGACGACGAGCTGCACTGGATCCGAAGCAGAAATGGACGGCCCGTGCATGGCGGTCCACTCCCCTGTCCGCGTCCCGGGCTGCAGTTAGGGCTGGACGACATGAGGTCGTCATATGAGGTGGCATCCAGCCAACCAGCGACTTTGTGCGGTCAGCGTTTCTGCACAGCCTTTCTGCAAGACACTCCGGCTCCATGGCGACCGCAGATCCATGCCTGGCATTGGCGGCATCGGATCGCTCCTCACTCGAACGATAATGAAGTTCCCGCCTATAGCACGCGAGTAGAGAGCTTGGGGACATCTTACAGCAGTACCAAGGCCTCGGCTCTTCTGCTTGCGGACCACAAGGCCAGTAGTCACTAGTAATAGTAGCAGCTGCCAATACGCTCCAGCTGATCTGATTTGGGACTACTGGAAAATTTGATCATACCCCCCCCAAACAAGGGGCAGCATAGGCAAAGGGTTTATTAATCTTCCTAAACACGAGGGCGATCAAAAGAGGAAAGGCCACCAATACCTTCTTCGACATTGCCTAGCCGCTAGACTAAGAAAAAACGCTGTTGTCATGGGCCACCTAGGGCTCAGTTTCCAAGATATTGCCGCCAACCCCCGCCTACCGTCCATCTCTGCCCACGAGCGAGCGGGACCAGCTACCCTACACACGCACACTTTTCGATCCCACGAAGCCCTAAGAAGGGCGAAGCGAGGCAGAGAGTCCCGAAGAAGAATTTGCTTGCAACGGGGGTGGATGGACTTTCCCAAAGCGGCAATGCCCCTCGTAAATGTTCAGACCGTCTTGCCGCAGACGATGGCGGCCTTCTGCTTAGCCCATCGCTCTCGTTTCGGGGTCCGAACTATATGGACGAAGACACCATACCCCCGATCAGAGGGCTAAAAAGAGGGTCCTGAATCAGACGCAGTTTTCGTAACAGCTTAATGGAAAACAGTTTGGTGGGTGAAACGGAGAGGAGAAGAAAGAAGATGGTTTTTTGTGTGCTTGTTTCATACCGCGCATCACTAAACAAACCCAGAAAGCTAGACCTGCTGGCTTTTTAGTCTTCCCACTCCTCATTGAGCTCGTCAATCAGTCGGTTCCCAGCATCGCTGTCCCCCTGTCCCTGCCGCGACTACCGTTTCGACCCCCATTGACGCGCGAGTAACCCCTTCGGGATGAAGGCAAGAAGCGTGCGCAAGACGAGGTCAGGATGATGAAGAGATCCTGTAGATAGGATGAAGAAGGTTTGATTTGTCAGTCACTTGTTTTCCCAAATGAACGAGCATTTAATGCACTTTCCCCTCCATCGAAAGAGCGAAAATTGCTAGCCCTGACTTTTTGCGCGCCTTGGTTCGGGGGAAACGAAGTCCTTACCTTGAAGAAACCGAAGATGCCGCTCCACAGGGCGTAATTTGGCAGCTGTCGCCATCCCCTCTGCTGCAAAACCACGCGGCTATAGACACAACCACCGACGACGTAGACGATGATCGCGATCAGGACAATCACGCCGAAGACACCCGACGGGCTGAGCGTCTGCTTGGCCGTCTCGATCCCTCCACAACCCGCTGCTGATCGCGCTTCGAAGAAGTACGTGCAGGCGTCCGGGCTCGAGGCGACAAAACTCAGCGTCAGCTGCGGCGAGAGCGGGTCCTTGTCGCAGAGGAGGCTGATGATGGTGCTCTTTCGCCGGACGATGCGAGAACCGGGTTTCTTCCTTCGACTGCTTTTATCGTCATCGTCGTCGTCGTCGTCGTCGTCATCCTCATCGTCGTCCGAAGGCTTCTTCGGATCGATCTTCTCCCTCGCGAAGAGGTCCTCGGCGCTAGCCCCACCACTAGCGGTGGCCTTGATATCCTCCAGATCGCACGGCGAGCCGTCCGTATAATTCAAGACCAATTTCCGCCCATGGAACACGGGATAGGAATTCTGTTGTCTGTTTCAAATCAAGAAATCCCTCAGATCAGCTCAAACATGTCCCTCTTCTCATCCACCCACCCACACACACACACACACTCTCCCTCCCTCTCTCATCCATGCCTCTCCCTCTTTCTCCATACGCCCGAAACAGGAAATTGCCAACGAAAGAAAACTTACCCGATACTATACGTCTTCCCGCCCTGGCGATAAAACGCACTAACATTCCCCCAATCCTTCTTCTCCACCCCGACAACCCCCTCCAGCTCCTCCACTACCGGTCCGCAAAAGTTCATGGTGAAATTGTACGGCAGGCCCCATCCCGTCGTGTTCCAGCTGTAGTCGCGCGGGTGCTTGGCCTTGCTCAGCGCCGGGTCCTCGATGTGTAAGGGGTTGATGTCGAAGAAGGCGCCCGTGTTGGGGGAGCGCACGGTGCAGGGCTGTTGGGGCGCGGCGCTGGTTTCGCGGGCGGGGGCGGCGTCGGCGACGGGGGAGGGGGAGGCGAGGACGGGGTTCGAAGGGAGCGTCGAGAGGTAGAGGGTTAGGGAGTAGTAGAGGAGTCGCATTGTGCGGGGGTGCTGCGGGCGGACGACGCGCCAGGCTGGTGTCGTGTGCTGTTTCGGAGGAGGAAGTGGAATCTGCTGGCCTAACTGGATATGGTTGGATTTCTGCTGGTGATACCGTTCTATGGGAGACGCGAAGGCTCCACTCGGCCACTACGGAACAAGGAGGAAGGTATGGCGTAACGTGTTCAGGCCGGCTGCCGCACTTCTGGTTCCTGGATGCGGTCGGGCCAATCGGAGCGGGCTGCCTGCTGGATTCACTCCCGAGGCCGAGGGGTCGGTGTCCTGCGCATGTGAATACCCGACCGACCCCCGATTGGCATTGATCTTGCGTTGCTTGTCACTTGCGACACCGTTGATTTTATCTACCGCGAGTGAAGATTCAACGCATGTCGTCCCTTTTCAGACTTGCTCGTACGTCTTAAAACAGCACAACTACCGTAGACAACAAGAAGGGGGCGGCTCGCGCTCGGATCCACATCACTTGCATTTGACAGAGGACCGCATCAACACCCAACCAGACGACACGGATGTGAACACTCCCGGAACCATGGAGGTCTACGCACGAAACACCGATGAGCCGAATTCCACCAAAAACGAAGAAGATAGGTATGAGAGCAGGCCAATGAGTAAACTGGAATTGAATAAGATGGAAAGCCCGCATCCATCATCCCTTTTCCCTCGCACTTCCCGTCTCCTAGCCCAAACCATTTCTCCCATCATTTCCTTCTCATTGCCTCAACCCCATTCCCAGCCCCTTCGCCGACCATCAATCGCCAGAGCCGCGCGCGAGAATCCCCGTGCTAAGCCTGCCCTTACCTCCCTCGTCCGGCGAGAGAAGGAGTGGAGAACCAAGCGAGCTATATCCAGACGGACTCACAAGAAAGGGCGGGGTAGAGGGAAAGGCGGACTTGTGTGAAGACTTCACAGCTTTCCGCTCTTTTTTTCGTTCCCTTTCCTTTCCGTTGCTTTCTTTCTTTCTTTCTCTTTCCCAATAAAGCCCTCCACGCCCGTTACTTCTGTAAAATGTTTCCTTTCCTCGCCCGGGATCCAAGTCGTTGTAAACCAGATGCAGATTCGGAATTCGATCTTGTCCCTTAAAACAAAGTCCCATTTTTTCCTTTCGGTGGCGAGCAATCCAGCTTTCCTTCCTTGAATATTTCCAGGTTGTAGAGAGAGAGGAGGCGAGGGGTTTTCGGTGGTCCCTGCGAGGGATGGCGAAAAAGGGTAAGGGGACCTTGTTAGTGGGGTAATGCAGAGAGCCTGAGGCGGGGACGATAAACATGGGAAAACGAAAAGGAGTATTCCCTTCCCCTTCACGAGATTCCCCGCCTTCCAACATCTTTTTCCTCCGCGAGTCGGTGGTCCCAACAAGGGGGGAAAGAAACAAAGACCTTCCCCTTACCCCCCAACCCAGTGCAGCCGAACGAGGAAGGGGAAAAAAAGGGAACCAGCCCAATGAATCCTCCTCTACGTCACCGTCTCCCCGGCCGCCGCCGCAGCGACCACCTTCGCATTCCCCGGCGGCTCACTCGTGATCCCCGCCGCGGCTGCCGCCCCGCCCTCCTGAAGATTGACCCCCTCGGCAGTCGTGAGAGCCGGCTGCTGGTCCTCCTGCCAGTCCCAGACGGTGCGCAGGAACTGCTGCATATCGACGCGTTTGGTCTTCATGTCGAGCATCCAGGGGTGTTCGAGCATGCGCCAGGGGGTGGCGCGTTTGTTGCCTTCTTTTTCGAGACTAGATTTTGAAGAAAATTTGGGTTAGCCTGCTCCGTCTGACTGTCTCGAATTTTTGCGTTTCTCTCTAAAAGGCAGGGCCAGTGATTGGGGTGGGGGGAGGAGAAGTGCAGGGGAGGAGGGGACGTAAAAAGGAAAGAAAACTCACCAGCACTCAATAAAATACTTGAACCCCTCGCTCCACTTCAACCGCCTCTCCGGCTCATCCTTCAGCTTCGGGATGGGCTGCCGAACAATATACGTCAACAGATCGATTAGGCCCGCGCGCGGCATCATCTCCGTGCCATCAGCGGGGAACGGGAAACGATGCTGCGCCACTTCCAGCAACGTGACGCCCAAACTCCACACGTCCGAGGTGATGGTATAGCTCTGGCCCGTGATACGTTCGGGCGCCATGTAATACGACGTGCCGATGAACGTGTTCGCATCGCCCTTGGTGCCGAACTCGCCCGAGACGCCGAAATCGCAGAGTTTGACGAGCCCGGAGCGGGTGAGCAGGATGTTGGAGGGTTTGATGTCGCGGTGGATGATGCGGTGGGAGTGGAGGTAGGTCAGGCCGTTGAGGACGCCCTCGGCGACCTTGCCGAGCACCTTCTCGCCCGTGCGGCCCCCGAGCTTCTTCACCTCGCGGTACACCGAGTCCAGCGAGCCGCCTTCGCAGAATTCCATCGAGATGCCGATCGTGCCCGCCGTGTCGTCCATGAAGGCCCCGTAGTACTGGCAGATGTGCGCGGACGCGCAGGATTTGTTGAAGGAGAGTTCGCGCACGATCTGTTTCTTCACGTCCGGGTTAGGGTCGGTGGTGATGATTTTCAGGGCGAAGATGGTCCGGCCGCCTTTGAGGATGCAGCGGGTCACGGCGCCGCCGGCGCCTTCGCCGAGGGAGCCGAGTTCGATGATCCGGCCTTCCTTTTTGGCGGCTTTCCAGCCGAGATCGTCGAGGTCCGGGGCGTCGAGAGGGCTGTTGTTGCCCTTTCTAAAGTGCAGGTCTTTGAGGTGCTGTGCGAGATCTTCGGCCGTTGCGCCTTGGGTGCTGCCTTCACGTTCCATCGCCATTCCTCCTATACCGCTTTGCGCTGAGCTGGAACTGTAGGCGGCGCTGTCCGGGTCCCGGCCTGCTATCACGTTGGCATAGTCGATGCCGTAGTCGCTTGCTGTTGTGCTGACAGACCCCGGTCCACCGCCGAGGGAGTTGCGTCGACTGTGGGCTGAGTCGTCTGAGCTCCCGCCTCCTTGACCCACGGGAGCAAGGCTTCCCGGTGGCTGGTGGGCACCTGGGACTTGCATTCTCAATGCCGGTCTTCTCCCCGCCTGTCCACCGCCTGGCTCTGGAGTTCTTGAACTGCCCATGGGCGTTGCCAGACTCAATTTCGGTGGGTGAGGCTTGCCGCCAGCGCCAAGCTGTAGTGGTGGAACTGCTGCCCCTTCAGCACCCGGCCCTGCTCTTCCGCCTGGTATGTTGAGCGGTGGTGCGGCGGCGCCATTGACCGGCCTTTGGTTGGGACTGGCCGGGATCGCAAGCCCTAAGCGCGGGACCTTGTTTCCGCTTTGCGACCGCTGGCCTGGTATGGGAGGGCGAAGTAAAGGCACCGGTGAAGCCATGTTGGATCGGTCGGGAGTCAAAGGAATGAGGGCGGGATTGTGGGGGGCTGCTGTAGCAGCTGGGGATCCTGTTGGGAAGCCACGATGGCGGTGGGAAGAGAAGGCTGTCAAGGGCCCGCCTGGCGGAGGCGAGGTCTTGACAGCCTGCTACGGACGGGGGTGTGGGCGAGAGAGGAATGGGAGTATAGGCGCGGCGGGAGTAGCCGTTGGATAGCGTCGAGGTGGCAGTGGTGGTGATGGCGTCCCCAACGGCAACGGGGGGCGGTGTCGATGGCAGGGCGCGGTCGGCACAGGTTGGGGGTAAAGATGGCGACGAGAGCGGTTATCCAAGCAAGACGGTTGAGGAGGAGGATCCAAGGGGTTGAGTGCAATGCAATGCAAACTGCTGCGGTGCGTGAACCAAGCAAGTTGAACCAAGTCTGTGCCGCGTGTAATCGTAACAGGATGTGGGGTCCTCCGGCTGGCTGAGCTGAGCCGTTGCACCCAAGCGACGCGATGGCCGAGTCACGAGTCACCTTACAGTACGGAGCACAGGCGGCCGGCGTCTACTGGATCCCTCTTCAGTGAGGTAGCGTATGTCTACTGTTCTCTGCAGTCGACTCCAGTGCGAGCTAAGTACCTTATATGCGGATGGAAAGAAATTCCCAAGCCCACCGCTTTGCCCTGTTCCGTGTTGATCTCGGATGTTATTAGTAGATGACGTGTCTGTCGCTGGGGAAAGTGTCAGCGGAGGAAGCATGCGCCCGGAAGTTTATGTCCTCGCGACTGTTGAGCATGTACTAGTACCCCTACCTCCTACAGTACAGACTACGGTACGGTAGCTCCGGTGGATTGGATGGTTTGAGACGATCAGAGCCAAACGTTTCGTGACGGTCGGGTCAGCTCAGCAGCCCTACATATCTCCACCACCACCAAAAGTCTACCTCGACCCCCAGATACCATCCTGCTGACCAGCGACTGCACTGTACCTGATGACATGATTTGGCATTTTTCTGTTCTCCCACCCAGACACCGCTGCTGCTAAGCTGAGTGGGAGACCTTTGCCATTCGAATCATCCGCTCAGTAGTCATCCAATACCGGATACAAAATAACCGCGAGACGAGAAGCCAGTCGTCCGCCGCTGTTTTGCTGAGAGTGTGCCAGCCTTCCTCCCCCAGCCAAGCTCACCCAATCAGCACCGCCCACCACGCCCAGCTGAAACACGAACAACCCAAGCGTCGGCGGCAGACCAATCTTCCTCTCTTCTGGTTCGACCACGCGTTCTTTCCTTTCCGCCCAATTACAACACTACAGGTCCCACGTAGTACGCTCGTCGATCGCATCAGCCGCCGGCTGAGCAATGGAGACCTTTTCCGATGAGATAGGCGGTATGTCGACTCCGACGTCACATTTAACTTGACACTCTATCCCCTTTTCCTCTCCTACTGCTACCCTTCTGGATCGTGTAATCATATCCTTTAGGAGCCCAACACCACCGGATGCGTTGCAAGCTGAGACGAACGCGTCACGATACGAAACCATGTCTGAGGATTTCTGAGACACTGTGTGTTCTCGCGTTGTCCAGCCGGTATCAATTTGACCTTGCACGCGATGCGCGAGAATGCCGGCTAAAGACCTCGTAGCAGGCGCCACAGGGGCCGACGCTCTTCTCGGCGGGCTCAGGATGCCCATCTGATTTGAACGTCGAGAGAGACGGTACTTGACTTCCGCAGCTACTTCACCACTTGGAAGATCTCTTCTCTTCTCGGACTCTCCTCGACTAGACCAGACGTAGGCATGCTCTTCTTCTATGCTCTTTCCGGCTTTCTGTGTTTGAGTTCAACCTTCCACCAACCACATTGGGAAATCTCATATCACAGCTTCGTATCCGAAGACGCAATATTGGGAAGCAGAGGTTGACAATTCTAGATGCAATCTTCATCAAAGGGCGGCAATGTCACAATCCCCGGCATTCTAGTCTTGTCGTATCTGGAAACCCAATCCAGAGAGATCTCCGATCCGTCCACCGCCCTCGTCTCCCGCAAGACAGTCACTCAGACGCGTTGCGCACGCGTCCTGTTGTCGCCCTTTTTTTTTTTTTTTTCTTTTCCTTCCCCCTCTCATTTGTCTACCTACTCGTCCTCTGCGATTTGAGTAAAATAGCAGACTGGGTAAGCACACTTCTTAAAGCACCGCTTACCCTTTTTTATTAAAAAAAAAAAAAAATGTCGTGGCTGCTAAAAGTGCAAAATGATCGTTGACCGCTGTTCCATTTGATGGTTACAAGGGCTTTGCTAGGCTGTATGAAGTGAACTTGGCTTGATCCATTCAATTGGATTTCGGACAAGAGGACTGCTATAGGGAGCGTTGCTACTGCCTTGCTGTTCTACTTTTCGATGGGGTGTGATTCGACTGGAGAGCAAGGATAGAGGATGTTCATTGTGTCTATTGCAATGGGTTAACCGGCATGGCTATAGATTCGGATTTTTTAAACCCGATATGACAAATCTCATTACTATGTTTATGTATCCATGTATGCTGCGCAGAAAATGTACATAGTAAGGATTCCATTTCGTCTGGTCGCGCGGCCATCTATCTGCTCGATCGGCAACTTCCGAACTAGCGCCAGGATGTGGAAGCTTGGGCCTCCCGTTCGGGGCGAGCATTCGTCGTCACTACTACCAGCATACTGTACATACTATGTACATCTTTGCATAGACTAAACACTCACAGCCTCAACTCCACTTCAAACTATACAAAATCGCTTCGCGCGTTGTCACACCGATCGCATACGCAAGAGCCTCTCTCTACGAGCTTGCAGACTTTCCCGGCCTTAGAAAACACCAAAGTGTCCGCATACAACGTAGGCCGCAGCCTCCGGGCCAACCGTCCATCTTCACCCTCAACCTCGACGGACCCAAAGTCCGATAACGCTATGGCCGACACGCAACAAGCCTCGGCCCCCAAGCCGAGCAGCAGCGTCAAGCTCGTCCTCCTGGGCGAAGCCGCCGTGGGAAAGGTATCTTGAACCCCCCCAACCCAAACCCCCGGTCCCCTCCACACCCTCACCCAGACCCCTCCCACCATCACCACCACCAAACCTGTCCGCGCCCGCTGGACCAACACTAAACCCTCACTGACGCTTTCCCTTCACAGTCCTCCCTCGTCCTGCGCTTCGTAAACAACGACTTCCAACCCAACAAAGAACCGACGATCGGCGCAGCCTTCCTGACCCAAAAATGCCAGCTCCCCTCGCGCACCATCAAGTTCGAGATCTGGGACACGGCGGGCCAGGAGCGCTTCGCGAGCCTGGCGCCCATGTACTACCGCAACGCGCAGAGCGCGCTGGTCGTCTACGACGTCACGAAGAAGAGCTCGCTGACGAAGGCGCGGCATTGGGTGGCCGAGCTGCAGCGGCAGGCGAGTCCGGGATCGTCATTGCGTTGGTGGGGAATAAGAAGGATTTGTGTGAGGAGGAGGACGAGGATGACGGGAGTGGGGATGCGGAGGGTGGGGAGCTGGGGGATGGCGAGGGTCTGCAGCAGCAGGAGGAGGGCGAGGGGGAGGGCGAGGAGGGTCAAGATCAGCAATCGAAACCTTCTTCTTCTACGGGGGCTGGGAATGCGGCCGCCGCCGCCGCCGACGACACCAAAACCCGCAAGATCTCCGTCCAGGAAGCCCAGGCCTACGCGGACGAAGAAGGGCTTCTGTTCTTCGAGACCTCGGCCAAGTCCGGCCTGAATGTGAACGAGGTCTTCACCGCCATCGCGAACGCCATCCCCGAGACGAGCTTGAAAGGCGCGCGAGGAGGTGGGAATGCTGCTGCAGGTGGTGGGGGTGCTGCCGGCGGCGGTGGTACACAGGCCGCGATCAGTGCGGGCGCGGATAGTAGTCGGGTGAATTTGAATGCGAGACAGGGCGGTGAGGGGGCGGGTGGGAAGGAGGGGTGTGCTTGTTAATCTCTTCCCCCAGGGAGCGGAAGGTTGATGGAGGGGGAGTGAGGGAGGGAGTGGTGTGGCGGGATAGATGGGTGGATGGATGGGAGGAGTGGAGTGAATGTTTTGTTGGGGCCTGGAGAGAGGCGGACTTTTTTTTCCTTTTTTTCCCTTTAGTTTCGGTGGATGGGCATTTACAAAGCTAAGGGTATGGCGTTTGTTTTTTTCTCTCTCTTGAAATATATACAAGGCGGAATCACAGGATATATGGATGTTAATTTTTTTTCTTGGCTTTTTTTTTCTTCTTCTTTCTTGCCCCTGCAGTGAGGAAGAAGACGTCGTTTGTCTATATGGTCTAGGTAAGAACAAGGGTTATATGGTTAGTTGTTATTCCACTTGACCCTTGGTTCTGGCTTGCAACGTTTCATCATGAACATGATGTCGACCCTGTGTCTTTCGATCATTTTGAAAGTTTGACGTGAGGTCTAGCCAGGCCGTTTTGATCTCTACCGGGGGGCTTGTGTTGTAGGGACGATGGGGAAGGGGTTCGGTTTCAGAAATGCAGAATCGTATCAAGAAGACGTATACTCATGTTTGGGTGGTACCACTTCCTTGTAGACGGAGGGAGGTCCTGGACTTCCGCTTTAAGTGGTGGGCTACTGTATCAAGGTACTATTCAATGTAACGATGATCTTTGGTCGCGAATACTAGTAGCACTCGAAGGCACGTCAGATGATGTTTGTTCTAGCTAAGAGACTAGGGTGCAGGAGGTATGTAGTTCCTGGTCGAACAAAGAACGATTCGTGGATGCCTTAGAGCCTTCACCATGGGCTTGATGAGCCGCTTAGAGCTCCTCTACTGCAGCGAGCTGCTGTACGTACATTTTTGTGCCTAGGTACGTACTGTACATACATGTCTGTCCCAAGACTGGTGACCCGAGGAGATGCAGAATCCATGCGGGGATGGACCGCTCGGCTATGCGCGGCCATGCGACCTAAGCGAGGAAGCTAGCCTGATGGAGGCAGGTATAACCGCAAATGCCTGTCCACCACGCGGGCTTGCGAGGTTCGTGGCTTTCGACTTCTCCACATCCCCCGTTGCACCTTTCCGCTTCGAGGGGAATGCGACTCTTCGCCTCGTAAATGGCGGCTCCTCATTTGACTGGACGATGCCATGCGTGATCGCCGCAAAACTCAAAGGCTGTCCTAGACGACTTGGACATGCACAACATCGCGAGGTGAAGGTGCAGATCTCGTAGTGAGTGAGTGAGGCGGTCGTTGCCGAACCAGCGCGAAACGGAGATCCGACCGCGCGCACCATCCCACCCACCCACCCACCCGCACACTCACAGCTCGAGACCGCCAGGCAGCGCGGGGGCGAAAAAGCGAAAGAGAAAAAAATTTCCTCCCAGACCGAACCAACTCGTGCGCACGAGGTACCTTATTTACTTCACGGCTCCGCACGCACCCGCCTCTAGCCCTCTAGGCTCTGCCCAGCTGACGCACTCGGCCTGACGTGTTTCCATTACTTACGTTTTACTTCACTCTTCCGCCTACCTTACGCTTATCTTTCTCTCTCCCTGAGAGACTATTATCAATCTCCTCGCCCTGTGAGTGCGCGCGCGAAGGGTCCGACCGTGCGGTTTACCTCATCGCTTGACTGTCTTTAGCTCAGCCTTACTGGGCCGCTCTAACTGCCTTCGGCCAGCGCGTTCGGCCGTGTGTGGTGCTCGAGCTGCTGCTGCTGCTGCTGGTGGGTGGTGGTACCTTGCAGATGGGAGATCGCAGCGTGGTCGACGCCCAAGACGACATGGCCGCCGCGAGCAAGATTGACGGCGCCGATGCGCCTGTCCATGAGGGCACGCCGACCAGCTCTGTCGAGTCGACCCCGGAGCATGAGATGCAGGATGCTTCGAGCGAGCAGCCTTCGCAGCCTCAGAAACGCAAGGGTGGACGGAAGCCGGTGAGTAGCGTGAAGCTTTAATATCGAATCTCCTTCGTTTGATTCGACCTCCAATGCTGACGACGCTAGATTTACGCAACGTCTGAGGAACGCAAGCAGCGTAACAGACAGGCTCAGGCTGCGTTTCGGGAACGTCGTACCGAATATATCAAGCAGCTCGAGGCGGCCATTGAGCAGAACAAGGAAGCTCTGGGCAATCTTCAACAGAGCCATCGTTCTGCCGCCGATGAATGCCTCATGTTGCGGTACAAGAACTCACTGCTGGAGCGCATCCTGCTAGAGAAAGGTGAGACCTCATCTGATTGTTTCATAGTGACTGTTATGTACTGACCAAAATAGGTATCGATGTTCAGGCTGAGTTGCAACTCAAGACGGGCAGTGCGCTGCTCCCGCCACCTGGTTACCTTCCTCCAGGAATGAATCCGCCACCGTCGCAAACCGCTCAGCCGCCGCTGCAACGGACTGCCGTCGAGCGTCAGCATGCTCGTCGTTCTGGGGGACCGACGTTTCTTCCTAAGTTGGCTCCAGGCCAGCCAAGTCAGGATGCCGGGTACCAGAACACGTCGCCGCAAGGTCACCCTACACCATCTTCGCACGCGTCTTCTCCTACTAATGTCTCTACGCGATCACCAATGGCAATGCATCAAGGTGGGATGACCCCACCCACGTCCTCTATGCTCGCTCAGGGACAAGGACAGCAGTATCAGCCGTACGGTCGCTCGTCGCAGCAGCCTAACGCTGGCTACTATCAAATTCCCCATCAAGCGTCGCCCGAGTTCCCGCGACAAAATCAGCAAGTACCACCGTCTCGCTATCAAGGTAGCATGTCCAGCCAGTCCAACGGCAGCCACCAGAGCGGAAACGCACCTGCTCAGATGGCGACTGGACATGGGGGTCTAGGTGCCCTGGGACAAGCATCTACTTACTACCCCAGCCCCTTCCAAAACCATATCGACAAGCTCGGCAAGTTCCTCCCCTTTCTTTACGGATAGAACTGTGTTCGTCCTAGATTGACTCCGTACAGAACAAGAATACGACACGCAAGAATCCCACACGATGCTCGACCACGCCGACCAAGACGCCGTCACCGACGCCCACTCGAACCCTTCGCCGCACCAACTGCACGCCGCCTATCCCCCGCAGGACCAGTTCGATCAGCAGCAAGCCGGTGCCGACTATTACCAGCGGCCTGGATATGGCTCTGGGCAGCACCAGCGAATGGGCTCGCAGTCGCAGTATGGACAGCACCAGATCGGGTCCCAGCAGCGTCAGCAGCAGCAGCAGCAACAGCAAGGCAGCGGAGCAGCCGCTGCTGCTGGCGGTGGCGGACAGGGTGCGTTCGCTGGAGCCCAAGCCATCGATCCTAATGACCCGATGCTGGACGCCGACCCGTAAGTGGCCTTGTCAGCCAGCACGGCGTTCTCGTTTTCATGTTTTTTCTGACGAGTCTGTGCATCTCAGTTTCGGTCTCAGCGCCAGCATGCACTATCCTACTGCCTACACCCCTATGGACCAGAGAAGGTAGGTACGGAGGGAGGGACTCCTAAATCCCTTCTTTTTGGAAGGGGAGAGGGTGTATGATTATCAAGCGAGGCGTTTTTATCCTCTACTTATGGAGAGTGGAGAATTTGACTACGGTATTGGGGTGGCGAAATCGGAGGGCAAAAGGTGGAACAAGAGCGCTCTCTCTCTCTCCCCCTCCTTTTTCCAAAAAAAGTTGCAAGCTCTCCCTGGTGTGGCAACGGGGTTTGTGAGCATCTTATGTGCATCTCATCGCGTTTCCATCCGGGGCAGGGGGAGAAGGATTGATGTGGTCGTCGCGCTTTTATTTTTGGCGCAGACCAAAGGATACGATGAAAAAAAAAAGTTGTTGGATTTTTTTTTTTTTTTTTTTTTCAAAAATCATTTTCAGAGCATGGCGCTGGGGGAGTCGTTTCGTAACTGACAGGATCAAAACCATTGGAGTGGTGGAAAGCGGATTTGTAGGAGTCGTTCCGTTTCTAGTACATATTTTATGATTCGAAAAGTTTTTTCTTTTCTTTTCTTTTCTGAAGAGTCTGATGTTTGGGTTGGATATGTCGATTCACATTAAACACTGTTTCGTCAATCATGTCCCAGCCATGCATTGTACGCTTCAAAGGGAGGCCGGGACGAAGCTGGCCAGCCCTGCTTCAAGGTTGACCTTTGACCTCGAGCTTCCAGGTTGCCAAGGCTCCAGCCTGAGGCAACCCACTCAGGCCACCGCAGGAATTGCGCCTTCACCGAGCCCGCCGAAAGTTCTACTGCCCTTCCCACCCTCCGTCCGCCCTTAAAGACTTGCAGCAAGGGAGGATGTTGAGCTGCTAGACTAGGTAAATAAAGATGACGACGGAAATCAGGAGCAAGGTGTGTCTTTGAATCTGTCTACCCCCCCCCCCCCATACCATTGCGTCAAAAGCCATGTCACGCGCTTTACGGGCGTCCTAGCTAACCACCATTGGCAGAACCTCTACGACCTCCTGGGTATGCCATCCACCCTTCCCCCCCTCCCTCCCTCGCACCGCCTGCCACCTGGACTCCGGTCCAATTGACCCCAGTTCCGCGATCAGATACCCCTCTTCCAATGAAAGGAGGATGTGGATCCACACAACCCAATGGCCTGTTTGACTGACTTCTCCGTTTGAAAAAAGGCAATGACCCGGAGCTCGACCCGGACAGGGAGCCTGAGCCCCCGACCAAGGCCATCGACAAGCCGGTCGCGCGCGCTGGCAAGCGCAATGCGGGCGCCGAGGGCCCGGCAAGAGATGCTCCGAGGCCGGCAGCCGGCGGTCGCGGTGGTAGGCACCAGGTGATGGATCGCGCTGATCAGGGTATGTTTGTGCCCCTTGTTTTCCATGGCGGGGAGGAAGGAAGAGGTGTAGGGTGGTGCTTGTGAAGATGCAGTCGAGATTCAATGGGAAGCGCGGTGGAGAAACGCTCCGGATGGGATAAGATTCTTTGCTGACTCTGGCTGGTTCTGAACAGCTGGCTCCTTGAACAACCGCGCCGAGAAGCGTGACGATGGCCTTAGGCAGGACCGTCACCCGAACCGTGAGAGGGGTATGTCTGGCCTCGCACGCGAATCTTGAGAGGGTGCTGTATATTGACTTGTTTTAGACCCCCGTTCGCACCGCATGAACACCGGTCCTCGCGGTAAGGGCCGGGGTGACCGCGGCGGCCGTGGCGCTCGCGGCGACTACACTGGCGGCACGCGCACTGCTCGCGACGACCGTCACAGCCGCACAGGCATCGGCGAGCACGCCAAGCAGGCTGCGCACGGCTGGGGTGAGCAGACCGGCCAGGGCGAGTGGAACGACGAGGCGGCTGGTGCGGCTATGGCCAAGGCTGAGGCTAGGAACGAGTCTGGCCTGACTGCCGACACTGCCGGTGGCGACCCAGCTTTCGGCGACGGCCCCAACGAAGCCACTGGCGCCGACGAGGTCGCCGAGCCTGAGGAGAAGACGAAGTCCTACGACGAGTACCTTGCCGAGCAGGCCGAGAAGCGTCTGGCCATTGGCGCCGGCAGCCACCAGCTCCGCAAGGCCAACGAGGGTTCCAAGACCCAGCCTGAGGGCAAGGCTTTCCAGCGCAACCCGGAGGAGGAGGAGTTCATGTCCGGCGCCGGCGGCAAGGCCAAGAAGCAGAAGGAGAACAACCAGAAGGACCTCCTCGTCCTCGAGGGCCAGTACTACGCTCCAGTCGAGCAGGACCGCGCCGGCGGCCGTGGCGGCCGTGGCCGCGGCGGTGCATTCCGTGGCGACCGTGGTGGACGCGGCGGCAGCGGTCGCGGTGGTCCTCGCGGCGGTGCCCGTGGCGGCGACAACGCCCGTGGCGGTCCCCGCGGTAGCGGCGCTCCGCGCGGCGGCCTCAAGGTCGACGACTCTAGCTTCCCGGCTCTGGGTGGCAAATAAGCGTCTCGTCCCACCACCATCACCAACCCAAAAGCAAAAAGGGGGTTGGAACCATCGTAGTCTAAGCTTCGACTGCGGCTACGACAAATTGTGTCCCTGTGGGAAGAAAACAAAGGCTTGAATTGAGGAGCTGGGTTCTTTCCCCTTGTTATTTACTACACTCGAAACAGCCTTGATAGGGTTGAACGAGAAGAGAGAAAGAAAAAAATTGGTGATTTTTTTCCTTTCCGGTCAATTGATGTCGAGCTTTCTCGGGCTGATGCATGCTCACTTTTGATTTTCGTTTTCTTTTCTTCATATCTCTTCCCTCATCTTTCTCCTCTTTCTCCCGCCCCTTTTTTATTTCTCTCTTACTTTCTTTTGGGGCCTGCTTGTGTGATTGTGTGGAATTTTGTAACTTGGTGTTGCGGAAATGTGTTGCGGAAATGAGGGGATTGTGAGGTAAGTGATTGATTTTTTTTTTTTTTTTTTTGAAAATTGGAATACCGAGAAGAAACATGATACCAGAAAAAGCGGCCAAGGAAACGGGGAAAAAGGAAAAGAAGGAAGGCTTGGGAGTTTGCGATTTGGTGGATTTACGCCTTACCTATTGTCTTTCTTTCTTCTTTCTGTTCTTTCTTTCTTTCTTCCCCCGGCCTACACCGCCGCCTTCCCCCCCCCCCCCCCCCCCCCCCCATTCCTATCCTGTTTCTCTTTTCCCCCGCCCTCCCTTCCCTTTCTCGCGCTTTTGGTCCTCTATGTGTATAAAATTCACCGTTTTCTCTCCTTCCCTTTCCTTTTTTGTTTTTTCCAAACCCATATCTTCGGCTTCTCTCTCTCTCTCTCTTTCTGCCTTCCTTCTCCGCGCCCCCCAACCTCTCTTCATCAAAAAGCAGTAACATTACCCGAACTTTGTGGTTTTGTAAAATCACACGTGCAAGGGTGCTGATTTGTTTCCCTCCCCATAGAAGGGTAATTGTGGTGTGTGTGTGTGTGTGTGTGCGGAAGGGAAAGGGAAAGGGAAAAGGGAGAAGGTGGAGGAGAGGGCGGGGCGGGGCTACGAGGTACGGAGTGGAGGGAGAGAGGGTGGTTGTATTTTTTAGTTGGTTTTCAAAACAGAGCGAGAATGATGGGGTATGAGAGGCGATTTACTACTTGGGCGGGGTGGAAGGTGCGAGGGAGGGATGGGTGGGATGGGATAGTTCATTTGTTTTTCTCTATAGTGGTTTTATTTTATGTTATTTTTTGGTCTAAAGAGGTGAGGAGTGGGGAAAGATAGGACGGAATTCCTGCTTGCTGAATTTTGAAAGGGGAAAATAGGTTGATAGTCCCGAACCACTCTCGCCCGCCGCCTCCTTCCTTCCTTCCTTCCTTCCCCGTCACTGTCTACTCTCAATGTCCACCCACCCACCCCCATCGCCTTCCCCTCACGTCCTCACTTTCCCAAACACCTTCATCCCCAGCCTCGAAACTTTCCGTACATCCCGGAACGTCAGACTGATCCGCGTCGTCTGCCTCTCATTCCGGTCCCCATCTGCGACGATCTTCTGTTTCGTGCCAGGGGAGAGTCGGTCCCAGTTCGCGACGGTGGAGGAGGTGAGGTCATTATCGACGTGGACGGAGGGGATCCCGTGGAGAGTGGTGCTGTACGCGGGTTCGGTGGTGAGGAGCAAGGACCGGGGTTCTTGGAGGATGCGCCAGTGGGTTTTTGGCGGAGGTTGTTGGGGGCATTTTCCTCTAAGGACGTGGATGAGCGGTCGACAGGTGATGATGACGATGATGAGTGATCTTCCGCCGCCGGGGAAGTCTTGGGCGTGATTTCCAGCACTAGCGAGCCGTTGAGACTGACGGTCGCCACGACGGGATGGTATGCTGCGCCGTCTTCGTGCGGCATGATCCCCTGGCCCGGGAGGTATTCGTTGATGAGGCAGTGGTTGACGCCGCCATGAGGGGAGTCGGCGAAGATCTTCAGGTCCTTGAAGCGGTCTGTGATGGGGTGGGCAAGCCAATTAGGAAGGGGTGAGGCCAGGAGGGTGTTGGTGTTTGAGAGCCGGGAGGGGATCGCTTGGAGACGGCGGTGGGAAAGAGAGATCCATTTATTCGGTGAGATCTGGTGTGGGCGTTAATCTTTGTATATTTGACTCGGAGATATCGACTCTTACGTTGTTTAAGATATATTGTTCTTCTTCCGGCGTGATGAAGTTGGGGATGTAGTAGAGTGACGCTGGAGCATCTGCGATCCGATATTGCTCCAATCCATTTTTCTCCTGGTCATCCTGCATTTTCTTGCCTTTAACCCTTTCGATACGCTGGTTGCTTTAGCAAGCCATACTACACACTTTTGTGGATTGTAGCAAGCGAAAGCCTCATGTGAAGCCCGAAAGTGGCGAAAGTGGTCCGTGCGTCAGCGTGCCTTCGACTTCAAGCCTGCGAGTCCGGAATTTCCATCTCATCTTCACTACAAGTCCCGAACCCGGCTCTACACCAGATTCCTCTGACCCGGAACACTCTTGCCTGGGTCGAACAATTGCCAAAAATGTTACTCTGTAAGCCCAGCCCGACGACTTTCTTTCGCATAGACCAACAAATTTGAAAGGCTTTTTTTCCTTGGATCGAAATTTCCCTCTTGCTTTCACATCCATATATACACATATATATATACTTAGTATACTAACTTTCAAATCAATCAGTCTGCCCCTCCTGCAGCAACATGCTCATCATCTCCACGATCCCGCACGACCACGACGGCACGCATGGCGGGAAGAACCGGTTCGAATGCCGCACCTGTCCCTATCAGATGATCCTCGACCGCAAGTACTACGAAAGGAAGAACATGGATCTCAAGGGTGCCGAGGATGTCCTAGGCGGCGCGGATAGTTGGAAGAATGTCGATCAGGCTGAGAGTACGTCCCTTCTTCTTTTCCTTCCACTGCTATTTTTGATCCCGCCACGTCTTTTCTCTGGCTTTCCCAAGACAACCCGTCATCATTTTTCTCCTTTAAACTTTCACCCTCTCCCCTGGGGGCCTCGGAGAAGCCGGATAGTGTTCCCTGAAAATCTCACGGGTATCACTATGCACAAAAAGACCGAAAGAAAAAAAAAAAAAAAGAACCATAAAAAATACCAAAGAGGGAACAAGAAAACCAGACTGACTCTTTTCTTTTTTTTCTAGCCCGCTGTAAAAACGAAACCTGCGACAGCACGAAAGCCTACTTCCGTCAAGTGCAGATCCGGAGTGCCGACGAGCCCATGACGACCTTCTACAAGTGCGTCAAGTGCGGGACGGACTGGCGGGAGAATTGAAGACGGAGAAAAAGATGGTGGAGAGGGATGGACAGGAGAGAGTGCCTTCCTCTCTATCTCTTTCATTTATCAATGCCGTTCAGTCTTCTTTGACTTTGAGGAAGGAAGGAAGGAAAAGAAAAAAGGAAGGGGAGGAAGGAAGGAAGGAAGGAAGGAAGGAGAGAGAGAGAGAGGTTCGGGTGGACTTCTCTTTAGGATTTTTCATTTCTTCTTCTTTTTTTTTTTTCTTTTCATTCTTCTATCTGTTTGCTTTTTTTCTTTTTTGGGTTTGAGCGGGAGTAATGTAAACGGGCTAGTGGGTTTCGGGAGCGGCGTTATGAAAAGGGAAGAAAAGATGCTTTTTTTTTTTTTTTTTTGGGTTTTTCTTTTTACCCTTTCTTCCCCCACGGGTGGAAACCGAGTAAGTAGAGGAAAAAGAACACTATCATCAAATTCTTTAGAAGGCATCTTCAAGATTTTCTGGGTTGGGGTCAGCAGTGAAAGGGTTGTGGGAGGGAGGTATGACTTTTATTTGGAAGGGTAGAGAGAAAAGAGAGAGAGAGAGAGAGAGAAAACATTCCCTCTGGAAAAAGAAATACGCCCTAAACAATCGGCCTCATTGCCCCCGATTTTCCTCCCAACAGCAACACCCTATACCAATTTTTGAGGGCGGGGTTGGCATAACTAAGGACACCTATTCGATTCGTAATGGCGAAGAAGGGAGAGGAGAAAAAGCACACATGTGAAGTCCCCCCGTCCTTGGCTCCTCCTACTCTGAAGAAAAAGAAAAAAAAAAAAAAAAAAAGGAAGTCCCTACAAACCTCTGACCAGTCACCAACCCAAGTTGCCTGCATAAGAAAGCCACATCACGTAGGTTGGAGGAAAACCAAAGAAAAAGAAAAAGAAAAAAAGAAAATCTCATGAATCCCACAAAAGAAAAAAAAAAGGATTTCCGATTTTTGGTATACCCCTAATCTAAAGAAAAAAGGGAAAAAAAAAAAAAAAGGAAAAAAAAAAACCATCCCCCTCCCTCGAACCCCCCCCCCCCATCATGGCTCTCTCATGGGGTTTCCCAAAACTTGGGCAAAAACAAATCAGGCCTTTCTTTTTTATTTTCCCCTGCCCTTTTCCTTCTAGCTATTTGACTTTGGTTTCACAATCTGTTATAGAAAGGCGCCATGGGGGGGGGGGGGAGGAGGGAAGGCAGGCGAGGAAGGGCCCTATAGCCCCTCCAGTCCCGCACCTTGCCTCCACCTCCTCCTCTTCCAACTCCTCATCCTCATTCTCCATCTGCCATTTCCCGGTGCCCTTCCCGTAGCGCGCATCCCCCATCCCATCGACCGGGCTTTGAAGGTAGAGTCGGAGTCTCAGCTCGCTGTCTTCCTCACTCCTGCCCTCAGGTTCCCTTTCCCTGTTGCCTCCTTGCTACGCATGGCCCCTTACTCCTTCCTCTCCGGCCTCGCCCGTCGACCACCCACGGATCGACTTCATCCGACTCAAAACCCTCCACCCCCACCACTTCCCCCACCACTCCCACTCCCAGCAGCAGCAGCAGCAGTAGCCGGGCCCTTCCCCTCCTCATCCGACCTGCGTCCCCTAACCTGCTGCGCCGAATCGGCGGTAATACTGCGCGTAAGCGTGGGATGCCTGGGCGAACTGCCGGCACGGACTCGACCAGGTCGCTCCTGCTGTTGAGACTGCTCGGCGATCCGGATCTGGGCGCCTTTCTTCTCGTACGCGGAGTCGTAGTATTCCTTATCGAAAGGGTTGATTTCGTTGTCGCGGGTGAAATGGGCGCGGGAAGGGCCGCCGGCGGAGACGGCTTTTTGGGCGCCGAGTGCGCCGGCGGGTGGCGGGCTGTCGAGAAGGGAGTTGTTGGGGTTGGGGTTGTTGTAGCGGGCGTCTGGGCTGCGGCCGGCTTCGAGCGAGAGGCCGCCGGCTCCGGCTCCGGCGCCGCTGTGTCCGCCGGACACTTTGCGCGTGTTGCTCATGCCGCGGAAACGTTGGGCAAGACTCTTCTTGCGGGTGAGGCCGCCTCCGCCGCCGCTGCCATTGTTGCCGGCCATGCCGGCTTTGGCGTACATGGCTTCCTGGTCCTCGGACTCGCGGCGCTGTTGGTCGCGGCGGCTGGCGGGGGCGCCTTCGAGGAAGGTCGAGGTGCCGAGGCCATCGGTGGCGTCGCCGTGGACTTGCTCGAAGCGTTCGTAGGGGTTCACGATGTTGGTGTCTTGCTTGCGCGTGCTGGCGTAGTCGGTGAAGCCTTCGACGCCCGTGCCGTGGATCTTGTCCAAGTCCAGCTTGGAGCGGAGGGGGCCAGAGCCGCCTAGGACCATGTTCATCGAGTCGGCGCCGAAGGCTTGCATGGGCGCCGGACGCCGCGATTTGCCGCTCGTCTTGTTGCGGTGGGGGTTACAGGCGTCGAATGGGCCGTCGTGGTGGATCACTAAGATGGACGGGTCAGTCATGTCTTTGCAACGGAATCGTGCCGGTAACTTACGGCCTGGCCCGTAGATGCCAGTGACGTCCAGCTTGTCAATAATGTCCAATCCCTGTGCTTTGCGCACTTTCCGGGTCTTCTCCGCCTCTCTTCTGTGCCTGTCCTCCCTCTCCCTGCGCCTCTCCCTACGTCGACGCTCTTCGGATTCGGTTCGTTGGGGACGCTCACTACGCTCGCGGTCTCGGCGGTGTAGGCGTTCTTTCTCGTCCATGACAGAAGATTCCGACATGCCTCGCGGACGAGGTCGATGCTCTCTCTTCGGCGGACTGTCAACGCCGCGCGAAGGGCGTGGAGGGGCTGGTCGACGTTCTCCGGAAGCGGATGGGCGGTGGATTGGGGGTGGAAGCGTGCCCGAACGCACTTGTGGAGCTGCTCTCGGTGGCGGTTGAGCGCCCACTGTTTCCATAATCAGTCTCGCTCGTTCGATACAGAATGGCCATTGGGGATATTGTTGAGGTTTACTTACCATTGGGCTTGTCAAGCAGGGACAAATCTTTCTGTAATCACAGAATAGGTCAGTAAACTGCTGGTTCAATTGCCCAAGGCGATTCATCGTCTGGTTGCGTCGTCGTGATTACGCGCGCGTTTTTCTGAGCGACCCCAGTGTCTCTCGGAATGGGTGTCTTCCAGTCCAACATTGGCGCGGTAGGCCTAGAGAAGGCTCTGAAGGGCCCGTACACACACTGTACCGTCCAAATAACTGAACCGCACATCTCACGCTGTCTCATCGCCGCTGCCGCTGCCGCTGCTCTGCACGCGTCGCTCACACTGACAAATCCACATCTGAAGGGGAGACTTACAAAGATATCTTCCGTCACGCCAGCCGTAGGCGGCGCACTGCCTTTACGCGGCGAGCTGGTCAGTTCACTCGCGTCGAGGAAAGGGTTCTTGGACATGTTGCTCGGTCGTGGCGGGGGTTGTTGTTGTGGTGGTGGCGGTGCGATTGGGAAAGCGCCGCTCTGGGGGGAGGGCGAAGTGCCGCGGTTGCGGAAAGGGTTGTTGGAGGAGAAGGCGATGGTCTGGCGGTTGGGGATGGCTGCCGGTCTGTGTGTCGCGTGGGTGTTAGCATGTAAGTGTCGGGCGAAAAATGTATGTATGTGTGTGTGCGTGCGTGCGCGTTGCGGGTGTTGGGCGCGCGTGGTAGATTGGGCGGGAAGATGAAACAGGAGGCGGGCGGGTGTGCCTGGCCTGGCCGCCTCCCCTGCCGTGCAATGCGTGGGGGTTGTGTCAAGTGTCAACAGGGTGGGTGGGAGTTGCGTTGCGTACCTGGCGCCGTGCCTCCTGCCGCGAGAGCCATGATAATGAATTGATGATGCACTCAGCTCTTGCTCGGAGCGGATTCAGGCTTCGCGTGCCTGATGTTGCCACGTCCAATCTGATCTGATGTTGCGGAGGTGTGGTGGTGGTGGTGGTCGGTGGTTGTGACAGCTGACGACGATGACGGCGCGATGAGATCCCCGTCGGACTTGAGACTCAGGGACGTGGACGACCAGGGTTTGGGCGATTCTGGAAGCAAAACCAGGCAGAGCGGTGCAGAGAGTCCGACACACCAAGCGACAAGCGACAGAGGTGAGCAAGACCCTGTGGAATGTGTGATCCAATGACAAGTTGGTGTTGTCGTGGTGCCCGCGCGCCGGCTGTGAACTGAACCCCCTTCGTTCCTGAACTAAGAATTGATTCTGCCTGCGGTGTGGTGGGTGTGTGCAGTGCGATGCTTGATTGGCGGCGCGGACGGAGGCGCGATTCGTTTCAGTCGTGGGCGTGAATGTATATGTGAAAAGGCAGAAGAATAACAGAAAGTGAAGTTGATGCCGACAATGATCATCAGGAGAAGATGGCTGCTGGTCAGGCGCACGCTACGAGACTACTTCCGGTACTAACCATGTACTATGTACAGTACTAACCAAACCACCACTGCTGTAGGTTCCCGGCGAGGATTTTAGGTTGATGGTACGCTTCGCAAAGGATTGATCCCCTGCCTCTCCCTCTCCCTCTCTCCCCCTCCTCGCCTCTCTTCCGGCAACACGCACACACACACAACACTACCTACCCGCACATCCGAGGCTAAATTCACCCTTCGCACCAGTGATTCCCCCCCCAGTCTCATGACCCTTCCTAGATGATATTACGCGACCGGCGAGAGGCGTGTCTGTTTTCCTTTCCCGTACCCACGGTACCTTTCCCGTTAAACCCAAGAAGCTTGGTAACGCAGAACACGACAACAGCGGGAAAGTAGTCTGGGAGGGGCACAGGAAGCTTTACGGGTAAGGCTGTGTGTAACCAACACGACCGAAACACACGAGAACCCTTGATAACAATGCTGCTATTCCCTCAATCTTCACACCCCCTCCTCGTTTTGTTCGATTTGCAGGGTCCATAGCACGTCCCCCAATCGTTAATCTCATTCCAAACGCACGTGCACACACACACCCCTCTGCTCTCGCACGAACGCTTTCACCCCACATCAATTCTTCATCCTCCATTCACATCGGCGAGAGAGACGCCGTCGGTAAACTCGGCAGGGCAAGGTCGACAGAAGAAGATAGGTAAAAGGGGAGAGAAGGTGTGATCCAATAATAAAATAGTAGATACGACCGCCGTTTATACTTCCGTCAAAGAACTAGGGAGGCTAGAAACCTTCCCCCAGCTTATTAATCGTAATTTTAAAAACAGAGCCCCGTCGGTGGTACCTGCACAAGCAGCATCACGCCGGGGGAGGGGATACTGTATCCTTCGAAAAAAGGAAAGGCTGGGACCCTGGAAGCCGGCGGCTGTGGCTGTGGCTGAGCCTGCGGCGAGCCAGCCCAAGCCAGCCCCGTGGCGGACGAGCGCGTGCGCGCGTTGCGCATTTTGCGGGGAAAGAGAGAAGAGGCAGAGGCGGACAACAGAGCGCAGAAACCCCATCAGACAAGCGACATTGCTTTTCCAAGATCCACGTTACCTAGGACGTGGGCTCGCTTTGAAAAAGGAAAAAGCGCAGCAGACCGAAGCCGACTAGACGTCGTCCAAAAAGAATGATGGCGGACGTTCAGACCTCGACGCATTCGGGAAGCGACGTGAGGGGGAGAGATATCGAGTGGTATGGCGGCGCTAGCAGATTCGAGCTGGAATTGGAGGTAAGTTTGCGTGAATCCCATTTATTTTCCTTTTTTTCTTTCTTTCTTGTTTTCATTTACGTCGAAAGGATGGCAGTGGGGTTCACGATGCTATACATGAGCCTGTTGTATGCCTATCATTAAAGGAAAAAAAAAAAACAAGAGAAGTCCGAGAGAAGCCCCCGAAAAAGGAAAAAAGAAAAGAAGAAAGGCGCATTACCATATCACAATATTCTCCATGAATCATCCTCATGGCCAAAAAAATAAAAAAAAAAAACAGAATAGAGGGACCAAAAAAATGAGAAACACGACCAAAATTAAAATTCAATGAGTGAAAGAGCCCAACCTAAAATAAAAATCCGCAGTTCGTCCAAGCCCTCAGCAACCCCCTCTACGTCCACTACCTGGCGACGCAGAAGCTCTTCGAAGACGACGCCTTCGTGCGCTACCTCGATTATCTCCAATATTTCCGCGAACCTAGGTACATGCGGTTTTTACAGTACGTTTTCTTTCCCCTCCCCGATCCCCCTCCAAAATTTCCCCATCCACTCTCCACAATTTATCCTCTCTGCCACCATCGCGTCCCTCTCATTATCCGTTTTTTTGAAGGCTACTGACCCACACACTCTGCCCGGTTATCTAGGTACCCAGGCCCTACCCTCCGCATGCTAGACTTGCTGCAGCAGGACCAGTTTAGGAAGGATGCGATTTCGCCTGCTCTGATCGACGATCTGGTCCGCACGGGGTTCGAGGCTAGTACGGCGGGTTTGGTGGGTGGTGGACGGTGAGGAAGGAGGTGGAATTTTTTTTTTCTTCCCCTTTCAACTTTTCTTCTCTCCTCATGTGCTTTCCGTAGAAGAGCTAAGCGGTTTTTGGTCTGCTGATTTGAAGAGGAAGGAGAATAATGGACAAAGAGAAAGGAAGAATTCCCCGTCACTAGCCCTTTAAGTCAGCCAACCAGCTGCCCGAGGCCCTACGCCAAATTGCATGGAAAGATCGCTCCGGCGTGAGCGTATCGATGCTCAAAATTGAGGTGTCAAATGTCCCTCGAAACCCCAGGTTTGGGGGAAGGAGGGGGAGGGAAGGGGAGGGAAGGGGAGAGTCGAATCCGTGAGCAAACAATGGGAGATCTCCGCTGAGTGATGTAAAAAAGAGAGACAAGAAAGAAAGAAAGAAAAAAAAAAAAAAAAAAAAGGGCATCAAAACATCAAACATCAAAAATTATGAAAAGCCAAATGTCTTTGCATCTGTCTGCTGATCCTCTCAGGCATTCACATCCGATTTTTGGTCCCTTTTTTTGATCGAGGTGGTTGAGGCAAAGCGTGGCAAAAGGCGGACCCACGTGTGGATAGGATACCACCCTTCATTCTCATGTGCATAGGCTTCTGATTGACATATGCCCTCTGGTCCAACGAGGGCAATGTCTTGTGAGGAGGGATATATAGATCTGAGGTCTGCCAAGCTGGATCTTTCCTTCCTCGAACCACTCTTTCTAGGCAAAGCGGTGGCCGAGAACTCCCTATTGCAAGCGCTTCGACGTCGGTTGATATTGTTTCTGTAGGTGAATCTCGACATTGGAGGACTCGGGCTGTGGACAGTTGGAGCAAGGGCAAGAACAGTGGCACTTGGACGAGGCTTGAGTTTGACGAGGAGGGACTGGTGATCGGATCACAATCAACATTCGACACTCGCGGCGGGTTCCACGCTCGGTGATACTGGGTGGCGATCGACACCCTCCATACCACACGGACACGGGCCCCGGGATAAAAAGAAAACACAATCAAAACCACCATCATCGCCGAAACTTCACAGAATCTCAACACGATGATCTCGACCCGGCAATGTATCAACCTACTCACCACCGCCTTCCTCCTCATCCTCCCTTCAGGAAGCCTCGCCACCGCACTCACGTCCAGCTCTGCCTCCTGTCCCGCGACACTCACACTAACCGAGTACTCCCCCGGAAACCCTACCAATCTCCCCCACCCGCAGCAGCCTCCTACCAAAACCACCATAATCGAAGATCCCCACATCCTCTCCGCTTCCTGTCCCGGCATAGTCCTCACCACAACCACGCTCCTCCAGCCTTCCACACCCTCATTCCCGAACACTGCTCCTGGGACCGCGGCACCTGCTTCTCCTGACCGCACCACTCGCACTGGTCTGGTCTCCAGTGAGCAGGTGTTACCTGCTGCTGGGAGTGCGGAGAGCGGGACGTTGGCTCTGGTTACGGTGACGTTGACCAAGACGGCTGCGAGGTCGACGGGGTTGGGGTTGGGTTCGGGTTTTACTTCTGCTTCTTTGAGTGGTTCGAGTGCTTCGACTGCTTCGCCTTCCTCGAGTCTCACCGCTGCTTCGAATTACTTCTCTGCCTCTTCCTCAGTGTCCATTGGGGGACAGGAGACAGGTAGTGTGGAGTTGACTTCGATTACTTTGACTACGACTGCGAGACGGAATACCGTTTCTATGTCTGGCATGGGTGGCGCGGATGGAGGGTCGAGTACGGTCGACGTGAGTGGAAGCAGTCTTGGTTCGCTGACCTCGATGCTGGAGGGTCCGACCAGTATCGTAACGTCGGGATCTGAGGGTATGGTCGGGTCCAGTCGGTCAGTTGGAGTTTCTAGTTCCAATAGCCGGCCTACTCCTACTTCTGTGCAGACTAGCACTTTGAGCCAACCAGACTTGGTGTTGTCTTTACATTCTTCGATTAGGACACCTTCGAAGACTCTTTCCTCCGGTCAGTCGAAGGCTTCAACGGCGTCGGAACCTATATCTCAAAGCACGCCTGTGCTGGGCCGTCCATCAACTGAGCAGCATACTTCCAGCAGTCACGATGATCTTTCGGCTTCAACTCGACCACTTTCCGAATTAACATATCATTCGGCCTCAAGCAACTCTGCCATTGGTAATACCGTTTCCTCAAGCACTGATTCGAGCGGAAGCAGTCGCAGTAGACCAATTGAATCGAGTCTGGTATCAAGTCTGTCGACAGCAGGTATCGCATTATCAGCTCGCCCATCGAATCCGCCTCAACCGTTATCAGCTCCTGTGATCGGGTCGACATTCGAGCCCCCTGCCTCGTCATTCGAGGGCGCCGAGACTTTACACAGTCCTGTATTTCCAGAAACAATGGGTTCTCCCCTTCCATCCTCTCAGAGCCTTCCTGTCGGCTTGCAGCCCTTTCCTGCGCCTCCGAGCAGTACTCTCGGCCCTTTTGCGTCCCCGGCACCAAAAACTGGCGCTACTGGCTTTCCTGCCTTGACAAGCCCACTATCCATCCTTCCTGCTCCTCGCCCGTCAACATCGTTACCAGGACCGAGCCGCCTCCGGCCGCAAGCGCTCTGGCCCCATGGACATTCAAACCTGGCCAACAGACCGTCATAGGCGGTACAACCTTATCATTCGACGACAACTCCAGCGTCTATATCAACAGCTGGCCCACCCCGTTATCCGCCGTATTCCCAGACGGGATCATACCCACCGACACAGCCGATCTCGACTGGCCACCGCTCAGCACCAGATGGACCCCAACAGCCTTAACCAAAAAATGGAACGACGAGATGAAAACCCTGACCTGCAAACCTCCCTGCCTCCAGCTCCCGCCCCCACTTACCCTTGCTTTCCCGCAAACCGTGCAGTTCTGGAACATCACGACGGGCCTCTGCAAAGTCCTCTCAGGCATCACCTATTCCACCCAAACCACCCTCCGTCCACCCCCCGTCACGAAACACCAGCTGGATTTCCAGCTCGTGAAGATCCCCAAGGAGATGATGCCCAGCGTCTTCGTGATCCCGGCTTATGCCCCCGCCGTCACCACCGAACCCCCCTTCACCATCCACGTCCCCGCCGGCGTGACGGCGTGTCCCGTCCCGACGGGTCGCTGGGTCGCGAGGGATAATACGTGCGGCGCAGGCGTGGTCCAGAAGTCTTGTCCCGATATGCAATGTTGCGGTGCGGATGGGACATGTGGGACTGATCGCGCGCACTGCGCTGAAGGCTGCGATGCGAGGTTTGGTTCCTGCTGGTCGAACGGGGTTCCCTTCCTCAATCCCACGGATGTCTTTGGTGCTGGCGATGGCCGAGGCCTATTGTCGGGGACGCCGGGCCAAGACGTTCTGACCATCAATCCGCCCGAAGGCGGTAGAGGCGTGATCTTTGAGCCTTTTGCTTACTGCTGGGATTGTAAGGAGGATCATTCCGTCTGGCCGCCTCTCCCTGATGGAGATGGATCGGCGCCGTTTCCGCATGGTCACCATGCAGGTGGAGGAGATTGTCTTTTCGGCCTTTGTCATGTTGATTGGCCCAGTATTTCTTTTTGTATCTGTGGGACCCCGGGTTGGCCGAAGATACCGGGTTTTCCTAAGCCGCCGAAGATTCATATTCCTGGTCCGCCCGGTGGGAATCATCATGATGGGGATAACGATGAGGGAGGAGATGATGATGGAGGGGATGATGATAATGGGGATGATGACAACGATGACGATCATAATGGGGGCGGGGGCGGTGATGATGATGGAGGGGACGACGACGATGGAAATGACCGATGACGAAACCTGGGAAGCCTGGAAAACCTGGGAAGCCTGATGATCCAACCGGTCCTGACCAGCCGGAGGAATCGCCAACTCCCACAAGCAGGTCCACATCTTCAACAGCATCCTGTGATGAAGACGAGGTTGAGACCGCCACGGACATCACCTATAGCTGTTTTAGTCAAGGCGCGACAATCACGAGCGGCACCTTAACGATCACCCCTTTCTCGACTTGCACAGCGTCAAGAAGTAAGGTCAAGTCAGGATGCAGGATCACGGCCACTACGACTAAGGTTTGGGAAACGGAAAGTGCTTGCCCTGTGGTGAATTTAGACCCCTCTGTTTATATTGACCAAGGGGATGACGGAGAAGAGGCCCCTTCATGCCCGGTCAACATCGAAGCCAGCCCAGAAGACGATCAAGGACAGGACGGCGACATCGTTTCGGCCTGTTCATTCAAAGCCAACATTACTGCCGCACCCTGCAGCACTCGAACCGTCACCAACACCATCATGTTCTGTAGCCACATGAACGATACCGACGGAGTACCGACATCAAAGTCCTGCTATAGAAACACAACCCAGCTTTCAACAGGGCCGTGTGCTTCAGCTACTGTGACCACGTCCTTTGCAGCGGCCTGTCCGTATAAAAATCAGATGACCATTGAACCGATCCTGCTCACGCCCACATACGCCCCAATGACAGGCAGACCTACTCACACCATCGGCACCTCCAAGCAGGGAGACACTCTCTCCTGTGGCGACCTTGGACCAGGCCAGAAGAAGGTGCAGAGACTCGGCAGCGCCTTACACCCTCGCGCCGACAGCACGCAGGATCCAGTCTTCTGCGTATGGACCCCTCGCATCAAGTCCAACGCACGAATCGACGCGAGCGTCAGCACTGAATTGTCAAGAATGGACGATATGCTTGATAATATCGGACTAATAGTGGCTGGGGCAAGCATGCACAGCGACTATCAATCCTTACAAGGTGTCTGGAGCTCCGTGTTCGATCGGGAGACCAAGGCCGCTGCGGAATTGTCATCGGTACATTCGATCTTGTCCAAGGAGTCCAATCACGGTGAGCTAAGCAGTGCTGTCGCGAGCTTGAATAGCAAGATCATCGACCTAGAGGAGGAGGAATCTTCACTGTCAGCAAAACTGGCTACAGGAAAGCCCAAGCCCACTACCACCTTTACGCCGACCACTTCGGAATGTTTGAAGTATTGCACACTCCCTAAAGATCCCAACTTCGGCATCTGTCGGCTTCACATTGCAGGCCAGGCGGGCGACTACACGACATCCTGCCGATGCGACCGCCCCGCCTCTTCCGTCCCTCTCTACACCATCTGCGGCAACATCGCCTGTCCCAACCAACCCGACTTCTGCGTCACCAAGTCAGGACCGTGTACGCCACCCCGATCCGTCGGAGTCGGGTGGTGCATCCAAAAGAGGACTTTGACAAAAATCGAACACTTACCCGTCTCACTCAAAACTTTCTGCGATTGTGTACACGCCGGCAACACGCTTCGTCCCACCGATACCGCGTGCGGGGCGCCGGTCTGTCCGAACCAGATCGCCTCCTTCTATGGTCGCGGCCATACCTTCTGGGGCTGGGGAGTGACTGAAATCCCGGCCTACGAGCCCTTCTTCACGCACATGTCGCTAGCCTCGACGGGAAACTATGGGACGTGCCACTCGCCGCTTTCGCAGTCGGGATACGGGGATTGTAGTTTGGTGGAGCAGGTTATGCGGTGCACACTGTCTACGGCATGTATCTGTCCCGATATGGATCTGCATTTGCAGGCTCCGAGCTTGACGACGCTTTGTGGGACGGCGATGTGTATTAACCAGGTCGCGTCTCATCCTGCTATTACGCCTTCCAGTTGCTCGACTGTGCATGATCCTGCTGCGGGAAGGAGGATGTTCGCGAGAGGGGCTGGGAGCTGGGAGGTCGAGCATGATGGTATGGCGAAGCCGGGGGCGACGCCGGAATCGCCACCAGTGTCGACTGGCGTATGAGGCTGAACACTTTACGGCAGGTCGAGATAGAATCGGCTGATTTTCGACAAATTTTAGATCAAAAGTAAATCAGATCTCCGTTTTCCTTTTCTGTCAAGGGGTGTTCTCTTGTTTCTTAATTCTTTTTTCAATAACAATATTGAACATGCGCGCATCCATTTCAACCCTCCCACACGTACGCCTTACCCTGGACCCAAAAATTGCGTAAATCCCAACATGAATACCCCCGCCTCCTACTCCTTCAACTATTCCCTCATTGTCCCCGCCCAAACTCAACCTCACCAAGCAAGCAAACACTCAACCCACCCCTGTCCGCCACAACCCCAAGCATCCCAACCCTCGGCCCTTCTCACCCCCGACGATCCTCCCTCCTCCCTATGACCAGCGAGTCAAACCTGCCTCTCCCGCTCCGCCATCACCTCCGCGAGACTCATCCCGGGATCCGCCGCGCCGCCGAGATTACCACGGGGAGCCTCCCTCCTTAGCCCGTCGCGGACATGACTCCATTTCCCTCCCGCCGCTTGCGAGCTCGGATGCTGCTGTTCTGCGTCATCCGCGTGGTGTGAGGCCGAGTGGTCGAGTTGACTGTGCAACGATCCTTTCTCCCCGGAATTGTATCTTTCCGACCGCGGGACTCGCTGCGGGTGGCGAGCGAGGTGTCGAAGGCGTGGGTCTGGAAGTGCTGGAAGCGGGATTGCACGGCGTTGGAGCCTGGGGTGCCGAAGGGGAGGCTGGGAGAGAGGAGATGGGGTTAGTTTTGGGGATTACTGGGGAGGGGTTGGGTGGTGGGATGAGACAGGGAGGGACGGGGAAGGGGTGGCAAGGGTGAGGCAGGGCGAGGAAGACATACTCAGCATGGTCTGCCGTGATGAAGAGTCCCCACGTGATTGGGAGCGCGGCGATGGCGCCGAGGCCTAGGAAGAATCTTGCGGACATTTTTCTTTCTTTCTTTTTTTTTTTTTTTGCTTGTCTCTATGCTTCCGTGTGATTGCAGGATATCCTTCTGTTCTTTTCTGTTGCTGGGCTGGATGGCTGTCCTTGCCAGTCGTGCAATCCTTGTCTGGCCTTATGGAGAGGTCAGGCTGGGTTGGCGTTGATTCGATTTTGCCTACGATCTGGAGGACTGTTCCTTCAGCACTCTTGTGTAAGGTATCGTTGGTCTGCGTTGATGTTTGGTTCGTCTAGTAGTCTGATGGGGAAATAACTCGTATGATCGATATAAGCGTGGCCTGATGTTGTGGTCTTGAGGCGATGCTATCCCTTCGACAATGTGAGCAGGATGTCCAATGGCGATGATGATAATGGTAAGTAGTAAATGCAGTGTAACCCCATCACAGAGCAACTACAGAAGGCCTTCTTATACCAAACCCACCCATCTACCCAACACACAACACACAGCGAATGCACCCGTGATATTCCTGCTGAAGAGGAATAGGAACGGAAAGGGCCTCAAACCGCATCGCACATCGCCGAGCGGCCCCATCAATGGCAAGGCAATATAGCGTCTTCGAGCCCAAGAAGGAAAACCGCCAATGCCTGACTGAACTGACAAAGAAAATAGAGAGGATCACCAGATGACTCAATAAAAGACGAACCCGACATCTTCCACAACACCTAACAACCAGAAAGAGAGCAAGAGAGCCCAGCAACGGCCATCCTTCATAGACCGATCCTACCCTTTCCCTACATCTTCCTGCAGTAGTGAAACAGTCACGAAACCCAATGTCCTGCAAAGAGAGAGAAAATCCGAAAATAAGCTGGGTCGGCCATATCCGCCACCCCAGAGAAGTCGCGAGAGGAAAAAATAGCATGACCTTCCCTTTCCCCCAAGGGAATCCCGGGCCTACATCGTGAGGGACGGTTTTCGGGGTCGTCCGAAATAACTATGGGAGTCCGTAGAGGGGATCACGTGTGGATGGGCCCGGGTTGGATGGGGGCCGGAGAGGGGGCTTCGAGGAGTCCGAAAGCTTCCGGGCGGCGGGCTCCGATGGCATGGGAAGGAGGGAGGAACCACGCGAATTGTTTCTCTGGTTTTAGTCTTTTTGGGGGAGCATATTTCGGGACACACTGTCGGCTTGTTTATGGTTGTTTTGGGTTTCGCAGTCGGCGGTGTGTTGATGGAAAGTAGAAACCGTCTTTTTTTTTAATTTATATTTTTTTTCTGTAAGCGATGTGCTCGATCGAAGAGCGGCGGCGAGGTTGGATCTGAATAGTCGCGTGTAGGAGAGTGAGATTTGGCGGTCGCATCATTCGGACCTTGGTGGCATTTGGATTGGATCCTATCGTCTAGAAGAGAGAGGGTGGTGTGATACTTTTCGGCAGTCCCTTCGTTGTTTCTCGACCTGAGGAACAGGCCTGGTAAGGGAAGCACGCGGATAGGTCGGTGAAGTTCTCCATGGCGAGCCTCATTGATCATCTCCTGGTACGCTCATGCCTCGTTGTTGGAAAATATCAAATGCATTGCAGGTTCAAAACATATCTGGGTATCATTTCTTTCTCCTCTCCTCTCACCAATCCATGAACGCCAATGCTCCTCCCGCTCTGAAACCTTCAAAACCCTCCCATCCCATCGTCGCACACATCTCCGCCCAGGCTGTTATTGCTCCGTCTCCGGCCGCGGTCCCGCAGGTAACACCATCTTCTCCATACACTCAGCGCGCACGCGTTCCTCGCACTTGCCCATGCCGATGGCCATGTAGCTCAGTAGCGGCGGGTGGCCCTGGTAGGAGGCGTACGAGTCCCGGGCGATGTTGGATAGCCATTCGTGTTTGGTGGTGTCGGCGTGGCCGGTGCCGATGTATTTGTTCTGCAGGGCTTCGAGTTGCTGTTGGGTGCGGAGTTTGTCGGCCTAGTTAGGGTAGGAGTTAGTTGGATTTGGGAGGGTGGAGGAGAGGGTGGACGTACCATGGTGGGAATGGAGGGCGGGAGGATACGGGTGTGGTGGTGGTTGTGATGCGGGTAGGAGTGGTGGTTGAGAGTATCTAGCATACCAACCGGATAGTGAAGCAGAGAGCGTCATCGGGATATTGATTGAAATTGTTGCGACTATTAATCAAACTTGATGAAGGAAGATATCAGGCGGTGCAGATCAGCTTGGGACGTCATCAGTCGAGCTTAATCAAGTTAGGCTACCTCGAGCTCTCCGGTCCAGTAGGAGGTACATACAGTAGTAGCTCTGCATCTGCCCAACCTACCGTTCACACCGGAACAACGGGCAGGTCAGTATACCACTACCCAATCTCTCCTCTGACTCTCTCCTCCTGGGCGGATCCCGTTGCAGCTCCAGGCCATGCCCCGCCCACGCAACACCTCGTCCTGGAACCCGCTGGCCTTCGTCCCGGCCCAAGTTACCCTCATCACCTCGGCCGTCTACATCGCCCTCTTCGCCCTCCTCCTCTACACTCACCATACCGTCCCTGCTGCTCCAAATGACGTCGCTCCGGAAGCAGGCGTCAACCTCACCCGAGCCTGGCTGGACCTGGACTACTTGAGCGACGGCTTCCATCCTGTCGACAGTCAACGCAATGATCGGGTGCGAGAGTGGCTGGTGAAGCGGGTGCAGGAGGTGCTGCATACGAATGGAGTAGGCTACGATGTCATTGGAGACGAAGACGGCGACGGGAGCGGTAACGGAAGCAGCCAGTCATCTCATGCTGCCCTGGTCCACAAGAAGAAGAAGAAGGAAGGCGCGCAGGATCAACGAGCAACGCTCTGGACCACCGACAATGCCACCGCCCTCTGGTACGCCCCCGGCCGCGGAACCCAATACACCGAGTCCACCAACCTCGTCGTCTACATCCGGGGCTCCTCCGACCCTCCCGGCCGCTGGTGGGAAGGTCCGCATGCTTACGAAGGTCCTGGCGGCGTCCTTGTCAACGCCCACTACGATTCTGTCCCTAGCGGATACGGCGCCACCGACGACGGCGTCGGCGTCATAACCGTCTTGCAGCTCCTCAGCCACTTCACCTCCCCAGACACCCAGCAACCATCCCGGGGCATCGTCCTCCTTTCAACAACGCCGAGGAAAACGGCCTACATGGCGCCCACGCCTTCCTACGCCACCCCCTGGCCCAGTTCACCCACACCTTTCTCAATCTGGAAGGGGCCGGCGCTGGTGGCAAAGCCATGCTGTTCCGCTCGACCGACGCAGCCGTCACGCGGCACTACGCCCGCTCCCCATACCCCTTTGGCAACGTCGTCAGCGCTGACGGCTTCAAACGCGGCCTCATCCGCAGCGCAACCGACTACCAGGTCTTCGTCGACAGTCAGGGGATGCGCGGACTGGATGTCGCCTTCTACCAGCCCCGCGCAGTACCACACTGTTGAGGACGACGCACGTGACACGAGTCCCGATAGCGTATGGCACATGCTGTCCGCATCGCTCGCCACGGTGCGGTCGCTCAGCTCGAGCGTGAGCGCCGAGGATGACGAGTTCGAAGGCGGCACGGCGCGGAATGGGCGAGTGGTCATGCAACATCGGGGATCGGAGGGAGTCTGGTGGGATTTCTTTGGGAGAGTCTTCGCCGTGCTATCCCTGCCGACATTGTTTGCGTTCTCCGTCACCTTGCTGACCGCAGGCCCTGTGCTGCTGATCGTGCTGGAAGCCATGATCAGGCAGAGTGGCAAGTGGTATCCCTTTGCCCGTAAGGGATATCCTTCTTCAGCCCTAGCAGAGGATTACGACGAAGACGACAACCGTAGTCAGGATGATTCGTCCCAGGAACCCGTCCGTTTTAACGGTATTAGAGGTATCTTCCGCTTCCCAGTAGCAGTAGCTGTTGCGACCTCTGCCGTCATCGCTCTGGCCCTGCTTCTCACCAAGATCAACCCTTACATCGCCTATAGCTCCCCCTATGCTGTCTGGAGCTTGATGCTTTGCGCTTTCTTCTTCCTGTCCTGGTTCATTCTCGCTGGTGCGGATCGTGTGCGTCCTACTGCTCTCCAGCGCTTTTACTGTCTCCTCTGGCTTTACATCTTGACCTGGATCATGCTAGTCGGTGCGACGGTAGGAGAAAACAACTACAAGCTCGCCAGTGGGTACTTCATCGTGATCTACAATGCTACAGTATGGGTGGCGTTGGTAGTGGGGTATTTGGAAATGTTGGGTCTGCCGACCAAGAGGCGGTTTGTGGAGTACGTTTCTTCTCTCGGGTTGAGAGGACATGTCGAGGACGAGGCAAATGAGGACGATGGCGATGCAGCAATGGATGAGAGCACTTCCCTCCTCCGCGGTAGGAGGGGAGAGCAGCGCAAGAAGAACCAGGGCACTTTCGCCAACACGGCTGGTGGCCCTGCCACAAAACATGGCCGTCGTCAACAGCGACGATCCACCGTCGATTCAGACCCTCACGACTCAGAAGACGACCAACCCATTCCCGCCGCACGTCCCAAGACGACCCTCTACTCACCCACGCCTACGGCGCCGAACAAGCTTGGTCCTCCTCCCTCCCGCAATGGTCCTGGACCCTGCAATTCCTCCTCGTCGCGCCTCTAAACCTCATCTTGGTCGGCCAAATCGCCCTCCTCGCCACCGCCTCCCTCCATCAGACCCCCGCCGATGGCAACCCCGCTCTACCCATTTACCTCGCCTTCGCCGGTCTCACCACCCTCCTTCTCCTCCCTCTCACCCCTTTCCTGCACCGCTGGTCCTACCACCTCCCCACTTTCTCCCTCCTCCTCGGCATCGGCTGCGTCGTCTACTGTCTCCTCGCCTTCCCCTTCAGCCCGGAGAGCCCGATGAAGATTTTCTTCGTGCAGCGCGTCGATCTGGATCTGGGCAAAGTCGAGTCGAGCCTGATAGGTTTGCCGGGTTTTGTCGAGGATGTTCTGGCTGAAGTGCCGAGCAGTTTGGGCCAGCGTGTGGATTGTCGGGATGGCATAGATGCGGAGAGGTCCTGGACGGGGCGGGACGGCCTGAGGAGTTGTGTTTGGGAGGGCCTGTGGCCTGATGTTGTCTCACAGCATGCGTTGGCTGCTTCAGCGCAGGAAGTGCACGGCGAAGAAGGAGGAGATGAACATTCTCCTTCGTCTGACCTTGCCCCGTACGCCAATGGCACGAAAAAATCCCCCGCTCAGCATCCCAACCCGTCCTTCAAATCCTGGCTCGACTTCAACATCTCCCTTACAAGCCCGCACACCGCTTCCCTGACCTTCCAGGGAAGAAACACAAAACAATACCGTCTCTCCTTTCCCCCGCACCAACCCCCACCTTCCTCCCTCAAAATCCACAACGGCAACCTCTCCTCCTCAGTCGAAGACCCTCGTTTCGGCCCCGCTCTCCCTTCTTCTCCATCCTCCTCCTCCTCATCATCATTACCCCACTACCCTCCGCATCATCCCCCGCACCTGGGACGCGCGAATCCGCGTCGATGTCTCCTGGCCCGCCGAGAAGGAGGTGCAGAATGTCGAGGGTTTTAGGGGTGAGGTGATGGCCTTGTGGAGCGATGCTAATCAGCCGGGAGTCATCCCGGGGTTTGATGAGGTCGGACGGTTTGCGCCTAGGTGGAGCTTGGTGACGAAGGGGGATGATGGGTTGGTTTTGGGGGTTAGGGGGTGGAGGGTTCCTTCTTCTGATGAGGAGGAGGAGGAGGAGGAGGAGTGAAGGTAAGGAGGGAAAGGGATGGGGATGGAGGTTTGGAATTCCTAACCTCCTTTTGTCACTTGTCTTGCCCTCCCTTCTTCTTGCCTACTTCTTCAAGATGGTGAAGCTTTGCGGATTCGGACCTGGCCTTGTCTACTTGCGGAAAGACCTCTGTGTCCTGTCTCTTCCATCCGCTGTCGCCAGCCTGACGTCGAACGTGAGAGCGTCGACGCTGAGGACGGCACGGGTTCAGGCGAATATGGCGAGAGTCAGAGGTCTTGCCGAGTTCCCTCTCTTCCCCTAGACTCAGCCGACTAGCGTGGACCGCTTCACGTCAAAAAGCAGGAGGGCAGGTCTGGCCACCTCCATTTCCTTCCCTTTCACAGGTGAGACGGACAGGATTAGGGGAAAAGCGGGAATTGGTGTAAGCAATGATGTGGAGTATGTCATCAACATCATAATAGGGAAACAAGGAAGGAAGGGAATAAGGCACAAGTCTTAGTTGACCTTTCCCTAATTAGACACGGAGGGTATCGAAACACGAGAGAACGAATAATAGGGGACACGTATGGCTGTTGCGAGGGTGAAATGATACAGCGGGCTCCTCCCACTTTGGAAAGAGTCGGAGAGGATTGCTGGACTCATGCGAATCTCACCAAAGCGACAGCTCTCCTCCTTTTCTCTTTTGCATGACTGTTATGGGGGACCCAATCCATTTTGATTCTTGCAGAGAAAGGCAAGTCACATTTGCGGGCCTCACCCCCATTCGCTTCTGGTATCCGGTGGCTTGTCTGGTCGTAGTAGCAGAGATATTTGAGAGAGGGGGAAGGTTACAGATACCGAAGGAATTGACGGAATTGTATACATGATATCGCATCCAATGGCCACCCCAGTACGAATGTGATGATGGAGCTGTTGCATTCATGGGTATGTATTGTTGGTAGAGGCTTTATACTTGCCTCGTCGACACGTTCCCTTCCGCTCTCCGTGACAAGACAGTGTCTTTCTTCTGCGATTTGAAAGATCTTGAGTTCCAAGCACGATGCCAAAACCAGTCAGTGTATCGCGTTGATTATGATGATTATTAGTTCCCTGGTAGGTCTTAGCTATGCAGCTTACGCTGCGTTATCGCGCTGCTGCATATTGTACGTCGTACCTCCTCCGCAAGTGGCTTATTCATAGCTGACAACTTTCCGGTGGCTTCTCCCATCTCTCTTCTCGTTTCATTCACCTGTTGTGATATTGCATATCACTGCATTTGAGCTTCGGGAGGGGGCAGGTGTGAAGAGAAGATTGCTTACTATGCGTCAGGGAGGGATTCTATTGCATTGAAGCTATGCTTGCATCTTGCTTCAGCTGGCTAGTTGCCTGTAGCGGGTCTAGAAGACTGTATCAATCGTCGACTTCAGCGAGGTTCGTCTCCTTCCTCTTCTCCTTCCAACGTGCATGGCAAGACTATCATGCGTGCTTTAACTGCATGACGGCTGGGAATAAACCCCGTCACCTTTAATGGAATGAACCCACCGTCTACTTCATAGCTCTAAGCCATGCGTCTTTTCCTGAGTACACCTTAGACAGAATACCAAGCGACCCTGCAATGAGATGATGGGGAGCCACTGCTGCAGAGGTCTCGTATCAGGAGAGCAGTTCTTTCCCCCAGTGAAAGGAGAATACGGTCCTGTGGGTCATTATGCACTTAAGTAAAGATGAACAAGCAGACACTCTTCCGTTGGCCGGGATTAGGTAAACATGAACAAGCAAAGTAACTTCTACTCCGGCGAGTGTACGGTATGTCCCTCCGACGATGGGGTATAAAAGGCAGGGTAGCTTCGTCCTGTTGTGCAGCATAAAGGAACACCCGCTTCACACAGAATGTTCAAACTCGGCGTTGTACATTACATCTAAAAGAATCACTTGATAAGCCCTCGTTTTCGTTATGAAGCTCCTCCGCGCCTTCTTCGCCACGACGGCACTCGCGACGGCGGTCCTTGCAGACGGTAAGCTTTAACGTGTCCTAACAATCCATCCATCTGCCCATCAGAACCACCTTTCCCCGACAAGACCCTCACCTCCCTCTAATACCCCTCCCAGCCGTCCCCTTCGAACGCCTGAACAAGACCGACGCCCTCCTCCTCGTCCTCGACCTCCAAGACGGGCTGTACGGCCTGGCGCGGGACTTCGACCCGACGGTATACTACAACGCGATGATCGCGCACGCCGCCATCGGCAAGCTCTTCGACCTGCCCGTGATCCTGTCGACGTCCGCCCAAACGGGACCAAACGGGCCGCTTCCCAAGGAGATCCTGAGATGTATCCCGATGCGCCGTTGGTAGAGCGACAGGGGGAAGTGGACGCGTGGGATAATGCTGCGTTCCGACAGGCGGTGCGGGAGACGGGGAAGAAGCAGGTGATTGTTGCGGGGATTACGACGGATGTCTGTAAGTGATTATTCTCTCTGTTATCCCTGTCCTCCGGCCTAACCCCTTTACCTCTCGCTTCTTGGCCCCACAAGGCTGGAAAATCGTCTACATCCACTAACCTCCCAACCCCCTCTTGCCACACAAAAGGCACGACCTTCCTCGCCCTCTCCCTCCGCGCAGAAGGCTACGGCGTCTGGGCCAACGTCGAAGCCTCGGGCACCACGACGGAATTCATCCGGGACGTCTCAAATGACCGCATGGCGCGCGCTGGCGTCCAGCTCGTCAGTCTCTTCGCCATCATCTGCGATCTGATGCGGGACTGGCGGCTTCCCCCGGCGCTAACACGGTCATCCCCTGGTTGGCCAAGTACTATCCCGTGTATGGAAGGGTGGCGGGGGCGCATGGAGGCGCGGTGTCGAATGGGAGTTTGATTCCGGGGGAGGCGGCGCTGGTCCCGGAGAATTTTGGGACGAGCGATGTGAGGATTTCGTGATGTAGCTCTATTGACAGGCGGTGATGGGGTTTTAAAGTTGTTGTGCTGAAGGAGGGTTGTGCTGGCCCACGTTGGAGGCGGGAGTATTGACGGGTGATGACGAGCTTTCCCGTTCTGTAGATGGAAGGTAAAAGCTTGAGGAAAATCGGTTCCTGCTCAATTCATTAGCCTGTCAACCAATGGGTCAACTCTCTCTCAACAAGGTCTCAAGATAGAAATGGAGCCGTACTGCCAGAGTTTCCCGAAGCGCGAGGAAGTACAATTGTGTTATATGCGATGCGCTGTACGCTATACACTGCAAACAAGCGCTCAAGACTAACTACGAGCCCGCATACCCGATGTGTAATCGATCGTCGTCCACGAGACGTCCGTACCTATCAACAACGGATTAGCAACGATAGTTCCCATAAACCGGAAAACACGAAGTTTCCAGACCTAGGGAGGATGAGCAGCAGAAGAAAGACTTACTCAAGCAGCAGACGGAAAAACCACGTCTCAAAATCCTCATTCCGCAACACCTTCCCCGCCCACTCGCGGCTGGCCTCGGCCATCCTAACCGCCTGCTTCTTCCCTTCACCCTCCGCACTTAAATACCTGACGGACTCGAGCGCCTCATCGCCACGCAGACTCAGGGGAATATAATGCACCCAAGGTTTGATCCACTCTTCATGCCATTCGCGGAACACAGCCATCTTGAACACGAGACTGCGCGAGCGCAGGAAAGCGTAGAAGCGGCCGGAAAAGGCGTTCCCGTCGATGTCGAGGAGGTAGCGGAAGCGCCAGGCTCCTGCTGGTCGACGGGGGGTGCGAGGGTGAAGAACTCCTTTTGGGCGTCGCAGTCGCCTGGGTCGCATTGGCCTACATGAGAGAAGTGGACGTCCATCACCTGATCGTAGTCCTTTCGCGCGACTTCCTTGGTTTGCCAGTGAGGGGCGACTTCAGGATTGTCGGCGTTGGCATTGTTGAGGACCTTAGCAGTATCGAGAGCATTTAGCTTCTGGACGAGCTTTTGCCGGTGCTGTCTTCGCCAACCGCCGTTACGGCTGAAACCACCTGTGGTGCTGCCTCGCCACCAGAGCGAATTGACTTTCTCCGCCCAGCTTGGGTCTTTCTTCTCTTCGTACGCGACTTTGCCGTACCAGTACCATGGACTTGGGTATAGGATGTCCTGGAAGGAACTCATTTTGCTCTGGCTGAAGACTGGGAATAAGTCATGGATGACGTTGAAAGCATTTGGTCTGTCGAAGAAGCCATGGCTTGTAGCGAAGGATGGACTGTTGCAGACGTCGGAGAAAGCAGTGTGGTTGTATACAAAGCCCAAATCGCCAAGGGAGTAAGCAGTGAAATTGTCTGGGCAGGTGTCGGCAGCGAGACATCGCGCAGGGCTTGTGGCGGGACAAGAGAGGCGCGAGGGGATCCATGTAGGCTGGTGCGCAAAGACGTTGAAGCGTGTCGTCTTTACCTCCGGGATCCTTTTCCCTTTACCCAAATCCGTTGGCCGGGAAGAAAATGAATTGCGTGGGGTTGGGTTGGCAAGAGCAGCGGGAGGTTCTCCGTGACTGCCGTCCTAATCAGACGCTCCAGCTCGTCATGCGGCACTACCACGCGTGGCTCGTCATGGACGTTAAATGCCAAATCCATATCTGGGAGGTACTGAACAAAGTTGCCAATCATGCCCACGATGGCTTCCTGCAACCACGGTTGACCTCCTTCAACGTGCACAGACTTGCCATCGCGGATCAAGAGGCACATGAGGTTGTTGTCCTGGAAACCACATGCCTCTCTCACCCTTGATCTAATGGTAGCTGGAGAAAGGGCCCAGAAAGGGAGTAGCGAGTGATAGATAGTGTCGTATTCATCGATAAGCTGTACGTCCCTTTCGGTTGCGTACTCATACCATTTATCGAAGTTCGGTGGCGGTGGGAGGTTGTAGCGTTTTGTGTACTGCGTCACTGCGCTTTCCAGAGATTGAGACTGGCCCTGGAGCGTGTTGAGCCACGAGGCCTCGGCGTTCCGAACCAGCTGGTCTATCGGGTGTGATCTGGTCTCTGTATAATTTAAAGGTGCGTATTCTTCATTAGGCGTACCAACAGTATTCGGGTCCAGAGGAACAGCCGCTGCGCCTTTGGAGCCGTCCAGGTCCAGAGCCGGCATCCGCAGCGGACGCTGAAGCTGAAGTACAGCAAGCACAGCAAATGAAATAAAGGCAGACGCAGTCAGGAGTTTTCCAACTCGGAACTTCATCCTGCCACCGCCTCCAGCAGATGTTATTCCACTATCTGTTAGGAAGACAAAGGTTGAGACGGCACACAGTGCAGCGAACCATAATCGGCCGGGTGAAAAGCTCAATATAAGTTGGGAGCACAAAGCAGCGTAGAGAGGTATGAAAGACGCCGTAAATGCGTCTTGTCGTTGTGCCTGTGACGAGGAGTTGTATTAGTATGAGGTGGGTTGTAATCGACCGTGAAGAGGTTGTGCATGGATGAAGCGTAGGCGATAACGGATCACGCCGATCCGCATCGCCGGGTCAGCCTCATATGCGCGACGCCCTCAGGTAGCCGCCACAGCCATTTCACGTGCTGGAAACATAGACTCACCATCATAAGCAGACCGCCGTACATGACCGCGTGCACTCCCACCATTCCGACCCCAATCACTAACCGTAAAACCGCCTGTCCCCAAATCCATTGCTCGCCCATTGCATCCCCCAGCACCCCTGAATACGCCAGACCGCCAAAGCGCCAGGTCTCAGACATCAGAGACGCAATACCCGTGCAGACTGCAGCCGCCGTAGCAACATCTCTGATAACTGCCATTGTCGCATCGGCAGATGACAGCGACGGCGTGGCCTCATCGCTCTGGGCGAGAAACCCATTCGCGCTGTAGATAATCGGCTCATTCGACCCCCGCTGGGCCGATACCTCTACCCGTGCTCGCTCGACCAGCAGCAGGGCCAGGGCTGCAAGGAGCGTATACGACAGTCCAAGTGAGAGCACCGTATTCGTTCCTGAACTCGTATAGACCGCCGCAACCGCACTGGCACTTAGAATCACCAACGGCGTCTTCGCCCCATTCCTCCCTAGACTCCCCGCCGAAACCGCATTACCCGGTTTATCAGAGCCCGTGGGACTCTCCCTCCCGCTCACGAACCCTCCAGTCTCGCTATGACTCGTCGTGGTCGTCGTCGGCAAGAAACCCGTCGAAGCGATCGTAGAACTCACTCCCCAAACGGCAAGCGGTAATAAAGCCTGTAAAGACACAAGGCATCCAGTCAGAAACCAAAACAGACCCCTTTCAATTCATTTCAGAAGGGAGAGAATTGACCTTCGCCCACCAGATCGTCCGCGCATTATTCCCTACAGTCCGCTCTTCCACGCTGGCCAAGCTGAACAGGTATCCAGCGGCCCATGCTAGCTTCTGATTTGGGGCTGCGTCGAGCAAGCTTCGTAGACCGATTCTGGAAGTCGTGTAAGCGCTTATAATAAGCCAGGCACATGCGCTCGTGAGGAGGGAGTGCCGGGTGGAGGTGAAGAGGCTAGCGGCGATGGAGGTTAGGAGGAGGGTGGTTGTGAGGAGGAGAGGGAAGGAAGAGCTGATCGAGGCATGCTGGAACCGGGAAGATAGGAGGGACATTAGGGGTCTCGTGTTGTAGTGAGCATTGTTTTGCAACAAGTACTTCACCAAGGATTATAGCAGCTCTGCCCTCTGCGCATGGCGCGCTGCGCGCGTCGCGGTGGAGAAACTTCGGAATTTGATGATGCGCCTGTTACACTTCCAGTGTCCTTGCTACGGAGGAACAGACGGAGAGCATTAATACGGCAAGTCAGACTTCCAAGAGTCACTGGCGACTTGACAACTTCCGAATCTCTTGGGCACGTCATCCTCATGAAAATGTGAGAGCTTTCAGCCTTATCCCGATCCGAGCAAACGCACAAGGATCCTACAGCGGCCCATTGAATAAACATCTGGGTAGGTGCAAATTAACTTTCATAACAAGACGTGAAAATGCGATCGAAAATGCAAAGGCGCGAAAGAGAATTGCTTCGCTATGTACTTGCTACCCAGTCATTCTGAACATTGATGCCCTCGTCGCTCGGTTTCGCTGGGCCATTGGATGGATTTTTAGCACCTCCGCAGTATCATCCTAAGGATCCTCTGTCAGCTGCTCTTTGAACTGGTTTCACATCAATTCGATCTGTAAGTGAGTAAGACCTCGACCGTCACAGAGATGAACTTCCTTGCAGAAGCTTAAAGGCTGTCAAACCACTCTACGCAGGTGGCGGTGGAGGAGGCGGGACATCACTCGGAGGAGGCGGTGGTGGTATGTCTTCGCCTGGTGGAGGGGGCGGAGGAGCAGACATGGCCCAAGGAGGCTGCTGCTGCTGTTGACCACCGCCATACCCATACCCTGGAGCCTGCGACTGCTGTTGCCAGGGCGCAGGACCTCCACTTCCGCCGCCGCCGTACCCGCCACCTCCATAACCACCGCCATAGCCACCGCCACCACCTCCACGACCTTGCTGCCACGGTGGCACTCCTCCACCAGGCGCCCCGCCTCCGTAGCCGCCTCCACCATTGTAGTCGTCATAGCCACCACGGCTGGCCCACGGTGCAGGAGCACCACTCGGCTGTCCACGGCTGGCCCAGGGCGCAGGACCACCGGTTGGTCCACGCTGCCAGGGCCTGGAATTCTCTTGCGGCGGGCCATCGGCTCCATCCGCACCAGCCTCTTGCCAGCCAATTTGCCTGCCCGGATCGGTCGTGCCACCACCTAGCTCGTTCATCAATTTCTCGTACTCGTCTTCGGGTCCGCCTAGACCTGCCGGACGACGGGGAGGCATGTTGCGCCAATCAGAGCCTCGCGCGCGGTCGGGACAGTCGCGTGCCATGTGTCCAGCGTTGCCACAAACACGACAAATGATGTTGGCGGTAAAGTTGCGAGCCTGAGGGCAGTCGTACTTGCGATGGCCGATCTCACCACAGTTCTGGCAAGCTTGGTTCTCATCGTCACGTAGGGTACCGTTGAGGGCGGCAAGCTCGCGCAATTGGTTTCGCTTGAGTTCGTTTTGACCTTCGGGAATGGAAGCGGCCTGTTTCAAGTTAGCCGAGTGACAAGAGCAAGCCAAACTAGTTGGTATACTGACGGTTTCGATAACGTTGTGAATCAGTTGCTTGGCCTTGTTCACCTTGTCTTCGGTGTCGGCCATGATCAGACAGTGAAGATCCTCGTCCTGGTTGCTGGCGTGAGCGGCGTCAGATTTGCCTTTGCCTTCCTTGACAGAGCCCTTGCCTCGAATTGCAATCTTGGCGGCAGACTCGTTTTCCATCTTCTTCAGCGTGTTACCACGCGGACCAATGAGCAGACCGACTGTTAGTAAAAGAAGCTATGTGTTAGTGAAAATTTCATTACAGGTGCATGGAGCGTGGTTAGTGACAGAGGGTTAGTCTGGCGTTCAATTGCCAGTGGGAACAAGGAGTGTCGCAACAAGTGCGTTATGATAGTGGTGCAGAGAAGGGAAGTTAGGGTTAGTGGGTTAGCAAGCATACTAAAGTTGATCTCTGGGTAGTCATTGACCGGCACATAGACCTTCTCTTGGGTCTTGGTAGGCCTGCGATAGTCCGAGGGAGGGTGATAGGAGGGGATGATCTTCATCGCCTTCTCAATGAGCTTGTGACGCTCATCTTCGAGTTTCTTGCGGTAGCGGAACTCGCGCGTGTTCACACGACGACCGAAGTTGTCATACTGCGGTGGAGGAGAAGGCGATCTGCAGAGGAGGGGTTAGGACTGGTCCAGGCTTTGCGAATTACACAATTAAGAGGGTTGCTTACCGATCACCGTCCGCCGGGACGACATCGTTGATTCTCAGCTTTTGACTGATTTCCTCAATGCGCAAATGCGTGACATAAGCGTCCAACTGCTCCGCCGTCATAGGTGCAGTGATAGCAGTAGGTAAGTTCATCAAGCCCGCTGCCTTGTTGTCCGACGCTTCACCCCACCGATTACGCTTGCGCCTCTTCTTCGTGCCATCAGGGTTCAGCTCGGGCTCAGTGCGAACCGGACTACGCCCACGCTTCAGCTCAATCTTGCTCGTCGGGATCATCTCGATAGGCGGGAGCTCGCCCTGGGGCGGACCCGGCGGGGGGCCTGCATCGTCGCCTCCGAAACGACGACGGCTACCGAGCGGAATCGTGTTGGCGCCGGTCTGGCCGAGGTTCTGTCTCCACGACATGATGCTGAAGCAGCAAAAATGAATGAGGTGTCAGGTTGATGTCCAGACAGCGGCGTGCAGTAAAGGGAGTTGGTAGCTTCGCAAACTTGGAGGTGTCTCGACTTCACGTGGTCCAAGCGCGCTAAGCTGTCTGGTACAAGCGCCGAGGATCACGTGCAATCGTGCGGCTGGGTCACGCAAATCGCCCTTTTTGAATCATGTAGAATGCTGTGAGTCAAATGGAAGCAAAGAAGTTAAAGGGTCATTTTGTTTTGTCTTTTAATCGAGGCTGACGGCAGACTTGGTTCAACACTTCTCCGCCAGCTCATTCACGGGTTCGTGGAATTTTGGCCGGAAAGGCAACACAGCGGTTGACAGGATAGTAGGCTACGCGTCTTGCAGAGTTCTATGATGTAGCAGGGCCGCACACTCAACCTCACCGGTCGTGACAAGGATGCTAAACTGACTGTTTGGATTGGATTACACATAGACCTTTTGTGCAACTATTCGCCAGCATAGCCTCGCTGCCTGTTGACACGGAGCTCACGTCTTCCCTAAGATCGTGGGCTGCAAAACGGGTACACTGTCGCTACGGCGCCATCCCCGTGCCCAACATGTCCTCTGGGTACATGGACCCAACAATTGGCTGATGCGAAAGGGCTAGCTTTGGAGATGTTTCGGTCCCGGCCGACTTCTACAATGACACCGCTGTCATGTGATCGTACGCTGTGATGAGAAGTCAGATGCTGCTTGCGTAGCGCTCGTTACTTGCATATCACACAGTACTTACATGCCGTGCCGGAAAATGTCGAACTGTGCCGAACCTTCGATGACCAGGTCCTGTGGCATAGATTGGCAAAGTGACTGACGGGCAAAGGCTTCCCCCTAAGAGCAAAGACGCATTAGCTTCAGATTGCATGTTCAATTTACCAACTGACAAATTACCGGTGTGATTGCAATGCGTGCAAGCATTGCCTCTTCTTCGGGCATGCCGGAAAATTGCTTTACATATGGCGTCACGAGAAAACGCATACAGGCAGCGCTTGCAATTGGCGCTCCTGGAAGTCCAAATATCACCTGAGACGAAGAGTCAGCAATGCTTGCATTTGGCGGTGGATTTGCCAATCTTACCGGGAGACCTCTCTTTGGTCCATTCGCTGGCGTTTTCGGTGGCGTATAAAAATGGCGAGACGGTGAAGCATCGCCATGGTAGAAACGTTGGTTGCCGGTCTCTGGTGCCGCAGGGCTTTGCAAAGAGGCGAAGATGGCCGAGCTCCCAGGCGACATTGCGACCTGATTGAAGTGGACATCGCCGCCAAGCGCCCGAATGGCCCGATGAGTCTGATCTTGCTTCCCAGACAATGTCCCTTCAGTGACGACAAAGATGTCGTAGTGCTCTTGGCTAGCATCTCGCGCAAAAAGCTGACCACAATTTGAGTATCGGCCGGGAAAGCCCCCAAGTAATCGCCCTCGGCGCCCATTTCTCGCATCGCAGCTGCAAGGTAGGGGCCGTTGGCATCCGCAATCTTGTACGCAGGCGAGGGAATCTGATTTGGCTGGACCAGTGTCGTTTTCAGCTCGGATCCTATGGACAACACGCCCACTCGCATGGTTTTCAGAACCGCCATTTCTCTCATTCCCACCGATGCCCATGCCATGATGTGCTTTGGCGCGACAAGGCCTCCCTTCTGCAGAATCAGACCGCCCTCTCGGAAGTCGCTACCGGCAATTCGCTTGTGCCAGCTTGTCAAGGGCGGGTGCTCACTTCGAGGATCCTACCTTCTCCACCCTCTCGAACGATTCTGGCGTGTTGATGCGGTATACATCCATCGAAGCGCACCCCTGTCGTCTTCGAAATTGGAAATGGTGAGCCTATTTGAATCTCGACACAAGGAAGAAGCCCTTCGACCTCGGCATCCTCGACTTCAATCGGCGGATCGCCCGCATTCATGATCCCGATGACTCGAAGTTGAACAGGCCGAGACTCGCTGGCTTCTCGGAGGTTGCTTGACACCACTGCATAGCCGGCTACCGTGGCTGTGTCGAACGTCGGGGTCGGACTGGGACTTCTAAGGTCATTTTTCGTAACACGCCCAACGGAATGTTCCAGAGATACAATGTCTTCGGCCTCAGCAAATTGCAAGGCCTTGGCGCTCGCGATTCGGGAAATGAGCTTGCGCGCTTCGTTGAACGTCACTGGTATGGTCATGATTGCTGTCTGGGTTATACCTTGGGCTCCTGGTATTCGCTTCTTAGAGGTTGTTGCCTATGTACGTGGTGTCGTCCTTCCACTTCTCATGTCGGATAGTTTTTGAACTGATTCCGCCCATCAATGTTTCGCGTTTTCGAGCTGGTTCACGCGGTGTTCCTCACATCTAGCAGCATTGAGTCCTGCACGAAGTCTGTTATGCGCCGTAGTCATGGCATATACAGATGTAAGGTAAGTACTGAACAATGAATTGAAGCTTTCAGTTGAGGTTTGTGCGGGCCACGTGCGTCACTTCAGGTGAAGTCGGCGTGATGCTCCGCCTCCCCGGTCTGCTTAGGCGCAGTACTACGAGCGAGCTGGAGCGCAACATGAGTTGCATCAATGATAATCGATCGTGTGTGAAGAAATTAAGCAAGATCCACGGTGGTTGATTACATCATGATGGCACAGTAAATCAATAAAGAGGTTTTCTCCGTGATCGAAATTCGGTTATTTCATCTTATGCTGCGTGAGAATGATAAATAAGCGATGTCAAGATTGCAGCAGTTGCCTTACCGGTCAATGGCATCCATGGACACAATCAAATCCTTTTTTGTAGTCAAAACGTGGGTTTACCTCCCAACATCTATGCCTATTTTCCATGGAAACGTTATGCGAAGTTCAGCTCCGAATGAACCTACGATAGTGATGCCTGCGGAATGCCGCCTCCAGCAGCGCAAGATTAACGTGTAAATTTATTGGTGAGATTTTGATGCTTAGGGTCTCAAATGTCGATATCAAGCACATTGAGATTCTGCACTGCAACCAATATTCTGTGGCATTGTGAAGCCGGTCTAGTGGGTTCCAGAACCATAGCTGACGCCGGCATGCAATGGTGACAACGAAGCATAGGCCGGTGCCCTTCAGAGACCGATATGCATTGCTGTCTTGCGAGACCATTATGAATACAGCTCCCCGGTATCTGCCTCGCATGTATGACAGGGGCTGCAGTAGAAATTTGACACAGCATCTCAATTCCTGGCCAGGGACTGTTGGAGCTCTTCACTTGCCGATTCAGTAGTAATTGGTTCAGGCGAGTGAGGCGTACTACCGAGGTGGTGCTTCCCACTGCTGGAGGTACCCTTTCTGTGGTCGGCTGCCTTGCGTTGTTGCTGCGCTTCCGATCCATGCATGCAAACGCCGATTTAATAGATCTATTTACGTCTTGGGCAGTCGGAGCATCTACAGCGATGTACAGTACAGTATAAGCTTCCGGGCCCTCCACTCCACCTCTACCTCCTAAGATGACGGGCAGCTCGAGCCGAGCCTTCTCAGGCGCTTACTGCCTCAGGCAGGTATGCATTTCCTTCATGTGAAACGCCTCCCAACTTACCTACCACCTTCCCCTTTCAGCGCTTTACACGACCACCCTGCTCTGCCTGCTATATGCTGCTATCTGGAGCCAAGACAGTGCCATCAGCATGTTTGCGATGCCACATCCGACAGGTCATCTTGGCATTCCGGCTCCAGAGATCCAAGACTACAGCTCGGCATCTATCAACCTCTCGACTCCTTCGCCAAGAGGAATCTTGGGGTGAGGAGCAACTACCTGTACAGCAGAAAAAGAAAGCCAGAAGAGACTACGTATATCGTCACATCCATCCCAATGGCCGCATCATTGGCAAGCCTGGACGCAGGCAACGCCAGACTTCAGGACAACTCGCTACGGATTCATTGGGAAAGCCTTCGGAGGTGATATTGATGCAAGATGTGCCGGATCGGACGAAGAGAAATGCCGGGTCGCATGGGGCCATGCATCGGGCATCGAAGCCGGTATTGCCAATTCTCCACTGAGTCCGCAGGAGATTGAAGCAGTGATCACCGGGAAGACTGTCGTTCCAGATCAAGAGGAGATCAATGCTAGCATTGAGGAGCTTCGACCCCAATTTCAGATCATGGAGGAGAGGGAGTTTGATGGCTTGAGACGCCGGTTGGTGGATAGCTACAACTTGAGGCAGCTTGCACAGTATTTGGTAGGGACGATGAAGACGGACCCGTCTGATCAACAGCAAGTCAAGCAAAAGAGCAAAGCGGAAAAACGAACACTCGTACAGGCTACACCATGGTCCCCGGGCAAAAGGCCACTCGTAGAAAGAGCAGGACGCGTCTCAATCGATAAAAATGAGATTGGGTCCTCAAAGGCCAAATTAGCCAACCAGATCATGCGCGCTGGGTGGAGTCTGTCCACGTTTGATGAGGAGCAGCGGATTGGAGAGCTGGAGCTGTTGGTCAAGCCTTGGCAACTCAAGTTGCTCTTTGATGTCAAGGTGGACAGTAGACCGGCACTGGAAAATTTTATCGACGCCAAGCTTATGCGCCTGACCTCTGACATTAGACCTTACCGCCCCGACAACATCGTACGTATCACAGCTAGGAGAAGAGATGCCGAGGAGATTGCACATCAGCTGCAGGACAAGCTTGCCCAGGTCAAGCCCCTTGGGATGAATCTTGTGTTCCTTCTCAAGACTTCTAGGTACTTGGGGATGGCCGAAAGATGCCATCGATATCTTCCGTCCTGAGGACATTGAGTTCATCGCCGATCGAACGAGCACGGTAATCGAACGGCCGTCACCAACCAGCGTAGTCATCTTCAGCATGCCAAATCGCCCAGAAGCTTCTGCACATGCTCGCCGGCTGCTGTTATCTTTGCTCGACCTCCCATCTCCTAAGGTAACGAAGGAAGCTGATTTGGGAGATGTCGCGACGCGTAAGGATCAGGCAGGCCAGGAAGTGAGCAGTCGCGGTGATGACATGCAGAAACTAGCGTTGTTGCCTTTCTCGCCTTCGAATTTACCTCGGCGATATCAAAGCATCGACCTGTATCGTGCTGTTGTACCAGTTGCCAAAGAGGGTCAGTCCCGCTCGCTGAATGCAACCCAGGATCAGGTAAAAGAGTTGAAGTCCTCTGGCGCCCTGTCGCTTTCGAAGATCGATCGTATCGCCGAACGTCTCAGCGGCGTGCAGAACTTCTCCGGAGCGCAAAACCAGTCGAGAGAAAATTCAGAATCGGCATGGTTCCATTCGCTAAGCAACAAAGCTGTGGCCTGGTCAGCAAAATTCCCAACAATCCTTCGGGCATCTAGAGGTGCCTTTTTCAATTCACCAAATGCTTCCAAAAGGCTGGCGCTACCCGCTTTGCATTCTGGCGACAGACTTCAGTCATGACGAGCCAGGTCCCTGGTCTGTCTCAGCTACTTTCGTATTTTGAGCCAGTTTCGAACCGCCTTGCAGCCCGTGGGAAGGACTTGAACGACACCACAGAAATCAACATCTCCCGCCCATTCCTCCGAGCAACTTTCATGCCCTCGCCGTTTGCCAAGAGTGGCATCGGTGCGTTAAAAGTGCTCCCACGCATAGAGATCACTTATCGCCTTGGGTCTGGATCTCGCTTACAACTCTCCGACGTCAAAGCATTGTTGGAGAAGCAAAGTCTACAAGTCAGCTGCCCGACCGAAGCGGTAGATCTTGATTTCACTAGGAGCAGTTCCATACACATGAATATGCGAGATCGGCAGGGGAAGCCGAGCGAGCTGATCGAATCATTTACCCAGCACCTACAGAAATCTATCGACACAGGTAGCGGGGTGCTCGATGCTCCCTCTGAACTGGAGTTACTGTTGCCGAGATGGATAATGCAGAGGTTCAACCCCCGGAAGTTTAATCCCGGGCTACGGAAGAGCGACGCAAAAGCCCCCGCTGCAACAGGAGATGTCGCATTCCCGTATTTGCTCGAGCGGATGGAGCACGTTCAGAGTTCTGACTTCAGTGTCGCCGACAGCGATCCTAGATACTCGAGAAGATTGAGGATCCCGATGTCAAGGGGTTGATGCAGGAATGGCCTGAGGGGATGGTTCTGAGAGTAAGGGATATAGAGGCTGGGGTAGCGGGTGGAAGGCAGACGGAAGTGAGACTGATTGATAAGGGAGCAACAAAGCTGCGAAAGCAGCGGCCGGTCAGGAAGGAGAGCCCACCGATCATGCAAAGGATATCTCCTCAACGGTAACGGATGCAGATGGGAGTGAGCTTGAGAAGATGGATGCAGAGGAACCCTCGCTTTCGCTTGAGCGGAGGTTGATCCTCGCAGCGTCGCGCGTTCTGAGACTCATTACCAAGGCCAACGCCGGAGAGCTGCCCGGCTTGCATTGATCTCCTCGTCCCCTGTAGCCTATAGTTGACCGCTCACTCCCGAAAGGTGGTGGGAGATGCCTAGCAGGACCGGGAACATGTATTATAGTAAATGTAATATAATAACCCAGGAAAGCCCACTCGCAGCTCCTTGTTGTGTACGAGCATCTTGTAGGTCTTCAATTTCTTCAGATATCTCCTTCAAATGGCGTCAAGGTTGAAGTATTCAGCTCCTGCCTTTCTCGAATATCGATGGACGTAAGGTCCCGTTGGACCAGCATCCGTGGGGGCTTGACCCAAATTGATGGGCACTACCCGTGGTTTAGAATCGGCGTTTGATGGCGCGCTAATCAATTAGTGACCCCGCAGCAGCCGGGCACCATTGAACACATCAACTGGTTCGTCCGCGACTTCGCGAGCTCAAGTAACACTGCTCTCTTGATCGCATCAGGCGTTCGCGGTTCTGCAGCAGACGAATCGATGCGATAACGATCGCGAGAGCTCATAATGGTCAAAGAGCTCTCACAGGCGCAATGCATCCTCCTCACCGTCCACTACGCCGCCTCCTCCAACATTAAAGCCCTCCACTCTTTCACGCCGAATCGACTTGATGTCCTCGACCCCGAGCTGGTCTTGCGAATCTTACTGGCCTACCTGCCCGAAAGCCTCGAACCGAAAGAATACACCAAATATGCCGAAGAAGTAGCAAGCCGGCTATACCTGGACTACGAGAGAGAAGAGGTCGAGGTGGACATCAGCCCTGTCAAGGATCTGACGCCCGAGCAGGCACAGAAGAGGGTCAAGAAGCTGCATCTTCCGGATATCAAGCCTCCAGCGTTTCCGCCGCATGCTCCGGATGACCTGCTCACCCGGTTCCTGTGTCACCGCAGCTACAGGATCGACGAGCAGACTGGACTTGTCAATTTGGTACCGCAGCTTGTGGAGCCTTTCCTGGATCGCAATGAGTTCCTCCGCACCTGGTACATTTCGGTGGTACTGCCAGTGCTGAGATTGCAGTTTGAGTACTACCCCGGCGAAGAGACAGCGCAAGCCATCGGGTTAAGGGAATTCGAGAAGTTAGAGGGGAAGGAGGGCATGGACTTCCTTCTTCGGAGAGCTGAGGCGCAGAGCGCAGATGCCATTGCACCAGGAGGAGGTAACTCCGAGTGAACTGTCTAAGAACAAGCCCACGATTGCAAGGGATGTGAAGGGTCTGGTGGGACCATGGATCTACGGTCATACTGAACGAAAGCGGCGCAAACTTGACCAGGATCGCCAAGGTCACGATGCGGCGGAGCAGGACGGTCGTCAGAACGACGATGAAGCGGACTTATCTCGTAGGACAAGAAAATCTCGCTGTCAGGCGTGACGCAGGAGGACAAGACTGGCCACGACTGGGAATATGTGTATCGCTGGATGGTGCTTCATGCGGCATCGAACTTCCCGCTAGTGACATCGTGTATCGAGGAATGGGATGGGCCTGGCGACGTAGACTTTGGAGGGTTCGATCAAGGCCAGGGCAAATATCTCGAAGAGGACTTACAGCGCAAGCTTGAGCTCCAATACGCCCAGGCAGCGTTCGCGAGCTGCTACGCTGCTCAATCCGATACGCAAGAGACTGTGAAAAGCGCACATGGTGTTCTGGCCCGACTGGCGGAACTAATGGATTTCATCCCGCCTCCTGATCTGGCCACTAGCGTTGAGAGCCTACCGAGGATCGAGCGACATGCTGCCAAACTCGATGAGTCCCAGACAGTCGCTGATCTAGCGCCGAGTACGCTTTTAAAGCCAGAGCATCCTCTCACGACACCGCGATTCGAGACGTACATGCTGCTGCAGATGATGGTGTACACGGCTTATCAATTTTCGGGCTTGGGCCACCCAATAAGTCTTGTGTCGGTCGCCAAATTGCATTTTTACGCAAATGCAGAAGAGCAGCTTGCTGTGCTGACGAGGATTCTGAGAGGTCTGTCCAAGTCAGGTGCCAGGAAAGATGATGCCCAGTGGACTTCTGATCGTGCGAAGCTAATGTGGCTGTGGAATTGGGGCATCGATAACGATGACCCCAATGCCAAAACCGGTGCTGGTGTCCTTGGCAAAATCGACAAGGAGGATTTTGAGGAGGAGATGCTCAAAGTATTCGTCGAGACTTCTTGTAAGTGGCGCTTTTTTTCTGTCTTGACTTGTGCTTTCACCACAACATTCTTGGGCAATTCGCTTCGTCCACCTGACACCTGTATCATCTCGCTTACAACCCTTCCCCTTAATTGTAGTGGAAGACGTGGATCCAACCCAAAACAGTTCTACTATGCCTGAGCAGGTCACGGGTGAAGCCCTTCCTTCCTTCCCGTTTACTACACACCAAGAGGATCTTCCACGTGCTCTGGAGAAAGATGTGACTGACGAACCATGAACGCTTAGGTTACGATCTGGCCATTAAATCTTACATTACCGCAAGCGGTGCCAACAGATTGCCGCTTGATAAGGTCGAACAAATTGTGCTGGCTAAAGCTATGGAGAGCTATGATGCTGCCAGTAACGGCAACAGAATGAGAGGTGGAATGAAGAAGGCTAGTGACATGTATGTTACCCAATAAGCTTCTGTTCGTGGGCTGGAATGCTTTGACATACGTGAATACTGACACAAAGTAGTATTGCAGCCTTCCGTCCTCATTTCAAGGGCAGTGCACGCTTGCGACAAGCCAGCTGTCTCATAGCGGCGACACACGCTTTATCATTCTACTCGCTCACCCTTCAGCACGGAGTTCCATTCCAGCCTGTATCAATCCGGGTCAGCTCCGACCCGGTATCACTGATCGACAAGGTATTGGAGCAGAATGCGAGGAGCTACACCAAGCTGGACGATTTGATCGATATTGCAGTCAATCTTGTGCAAGCTGGACTCCCACAGGAAAATGCAGTAACAGCGGAGACTCAGGAATCGGAATCGCCACCTGACGAGGGCAAGCGCAGAAAGGATGCCGAGCGACGAGTTACCTTCATGGCTATTGAAGCTGCTTTGCGCGAGGACGATTTTGAGACGGCGTACTCATACATCGTCAACCGCCTCACTCCCTCTGGCACAGACATCACCGCACCGAAGGATGACAAGTACGTCAAGCAGCATGCCCGCGGCTCCTCCCAAGCGAGCACACGATCCCAACGGCACGAGCACGAAGACGACATCTCATGGCGAGCAGCATTCCTCGCCGGTCGCTACAGGGGAGGCAGCAACGCCTCACCACCTACACTCCGAAGACTAGAACAGAGAACCGAGCTCCTATCTCTCGCGCTGCTCCTCGCACCCACAACAGCGCTGACCGAAATCCTCGCAGCATGGCGACGCTGCGAAGAGGAAACGACCTCCCTCCAACTCTCCCAGCAACAAGCAGAAGAAGAATTCGACGACCGAGCCGACCAACGCCACTTCTCCTCCAGCGCCTTACCCGGCAACTTCACCGTCGGCGGCGAGCAACCGGAAATGATCTTGAACCAGAAACGCCGCGAGATGGGTCGCTTCGGCGGCGGGAAACGCGAAACGGATGAGGTGCCCATGTCCATGTTCGACCTGACGCGCAGCGCCGCGAGAGCTTTCTCCAAGAACGCATTCCCGCTCCAGGGCAACAGCAGTGGCGGGACAGCCGGCGGTCAGACCCCGCAAGCGGCGCGGAATCCCCGCGGCCAGGATGACGGTATGGAAGGTGGACTTGAGCTTTCAGGTGAAGATGCAGAGAGCTTGCAGCAGAGAGTCCGCAGGAGGGATATGGTTGCGAATGCCGCAACGGGTGCGTTGGCTAGTGGTTTGGGCTGGGTCCTGGGCGCTACGCCTGTTGACAGACAACAGCATGAGCAACAGCAGCAGCAGCATCAGTAGTGAACTTTTAAGCTGAATCGAAATGAATAAATGTGAAACGTTGATCTTCCCTATTGCTGGCTTCGTCGGAATGGCTTCGGTATCGAAGGGGAACTCGTGAAGCTGGCTAAAGAAATGTGTCGAAGGGCAAAGCAGACACACTTTGATCTTTTTGCTCTGCAACGAGCTTGGGTTCAGAATTCCTGTAGTACATCGATCTTGATCGGAATGTGTCCGTCTGTTCACCACGGAGTGAATGCGTGTCAACGTGTTTCCTGTGCTGATCTAGAATCCTCGTACACACGAGAGCGGAGAGCACCCTAACGACCAGCGCAGTCCATGAACAGGATTGAGGCTCGGGAGCGAGGAGACGAACACAGAAGAGAATGTTGACATGCAACCGTATAACAAGATATCATGCATTGAGAAAAGCAATCTACCTGCAACCGACCAATGCCGGCTTGGGGAGGAGCCCCAGTATGCCATGTGTATTAAAAGCCTTCCCTCCTCCCGGCCCAAATCACGACAGATAACGCCCCCCTGAATTTCTCAAATCGCAAAAGCCCGTGGGTATCTCATATAATCGTACAATTTCGACCCTTCCCTTCCGTTCACATGCTGATGCTGCCGCCCAGCTTCTAGCCTCACGCGCGCGGTATTCGTACATGACACGCGAGAGTGCAATGGGACAGCCCATCTCTTATTCTTCCAGAGCTTTCATACATTGCATTGCCAACACCGACCTTTCGAGGCAAAAATAGACAGAACAGCAGCCTCTATCCTCTGTGCTATAGAGCCACCGAGCGAGAACTCATCCGCTATTGTCCTGAGAAACCCGGATGCATACCACCCAACATCGAATTCCACTCAGCGCCACCGAAGACGTCCTGGATATTGATATTGGAGAGATCGCTACTCGGCATCTGCTGTTGCTGCTGCTGTTGCTGGGGCTGCCAAGATCCGTTGGGCATATGCATCACAGGTGAAGTGTTCATGCTTTGCCCTCCGCCGTTAGGAAACTTCATCGGGTCCGGGGCGGGTGCTGAGAAGCCGCCAGGTTGCTGCTGAGGCATGGATTGTGACTGCTGTCGTTGTTGCTGGATGAAAGGCGGCAGGGCCATGAATTGCGCTTCGATGTTGTCGTCGCGGCCGAAAGACTGGTGTTGTTGCATCATAGGATCAGGGCTGTCCATGGTTCCGAAGGCATGCTGCGCGTTCATGTAAGGGTTGCCTTTCCCAGCAGATTGTCGGTTGTTTTCGAAAGTCGTCAGAGGCTGGCTCGGATAGCCGAATGGCTCGTCAGCGGTGGGGAAGATCATCGCAGAAAGATCAGGCAGAGCTGGATTTGAAAAGCCTTGAGACATGGCAAAGTTCTGAGGGCCGCCGCTCATCGCGGCCGCTGACGTTGGTTCTGTCCAGCTTCTCATGGCATTCGGGTCGAAAACGTTTGACGTGGGCGTCTGCGGTCCATAAGTGGACGGCGTGGAGCCAGACCAGGACGAATCATACGGCGCAGGCGACATGGCCAGTGGAATCTGTGAACCATGTTTCGGGAAAGTGCTTGATCTTCTTTGCCCACCGTTCACTGGTGTGTCCCGGCCTGTGGCAGACACATCCGGATGACTGCGAGAGGCTTGCGGGTTCATTGGGTAGGTCATTGGGTGTTGTTGCTGCATATTGGTGGCATCATGCTGCCTCTTCTTGTTTACCATGTTAGGATTCTGTTGACCTTCTCTCATCCACTGTGGCAGGCGCTGAAAGACTACGTCCAATGTGGCAGTGCAGCGATCAGCGGCCATGCTTCGCTTGGCCAGGGAAGCTAGTGTCTGTCGTCCTTCCAGCGCATCCTTCATGACAGACTGTGTAGTTGGGTTGTCTGGGTTCTCGGCGGCAAAATATACCAGTGAGAGAATAGCGAAGAAGGATGTATACATGACAAACCAGAAAGCGCCGTTCAGCAGGCCTCGCTGCTTCATCTGCGTGGTGATGTGGATAATGTTGCGTGAAACATTGACGTAGGAAGCAGCACATGCATATGCACGCTGATCGACGGGTTTTGAGCGCTTCTCGTTGGCCACAAAATGTAAGAATGGCCTGTACAGCATGACTTGCACATGCGCATAGCTTAGACGAAGTAACTGCTGCACTCTCGTGTAGCGCTCGGGTGCTTGACAAGGGCTGAGGATGGCTGGCAAAGAGCTCTTCCACTGCTCGAGATCGCCTTCTAGATCCCTAATGACAGAGAAGGGCACTGAATAAGACTTGTCCGGTGTCCCTGTCTGCACCTTGATCGGGTATACCTTTCGAACAATCTTCGAAAGAAGCTGCACCAGTCGAGTGTGTGCATTGAAGGCCGTCATGAGCGAAATTTGCCCCTCAGGCATTGGTGTCATTCCATCCATGGTGATGTACTCATCATCAATTTCTGTCGGGAAGTCCTGGTCGATCTCGTCATCGCTTAGCGTTTGTGGAAGACCGAGCATTGCGCCGACGTAGATGTCCATCTTGCGAACGATCCAGAACACTCTCTTCCGCATCTCTGCTTCGATGGGGTTGAAATTTCCGGCGTACTGTCTGTGAAGGCCCATACGCAGCGCAGACCGTAACGCTACGCCCACATAAGCGTAACACTGCGACAGCTTTGAAGAAGATTGCATGAATAATATCATGAACATCACAGCTTGAATTGACGTCAAGTCTCGGCAATCAGCAATGTCCATCATTTGCCTAGCAAGCTTGAAATGTCCAAAGCCTTGCTGTATAGCGTTTTCATATCCTTGCCTATAGAGGCTGCTTTGGTCATCCTTGCCATAAAGGTGACCAAGCGCCATTGCGCTGTGGAACAATGGCAAGAACTTATTATCTTCGTTTGTGTAGTTGTCGGCGGAAATGTTGTATAGGCGATCAAAGGACTGCCAGAAGCTTGGCTTGTGAACAACCTTGAGCAGTGCAGACGCGTCATCTACCGCATGACTGCAGACCTGCCGTGCATAGGCACGAGGCGGCAGATCTAAAGCGCCGGGCGACATATCGCCATTGGCGCTGGGAGAGTCTGGCCCAGACCTGGGAGAATCCAGGACCTGTGACATTGGCCGGGACTTAATGAAAGGGGTGGCGACAGTATCTGGGCCCATGAGATCGCCGAGCTGCTCACGCATCCTCCTGACGAAACTCAGACCGGAGGAGTGGCCGTGGTAGTCCCAGTGACCTTGTTCGTCCATGTCAAGCTGCGCTACTGCTCGAACCATGGATTCGAGACTGGTGTCCGATTGATTGCCTTTGCCCTGTAGGCCTTTGGGCGCATTCTCGTTTTGCGACTGTTGTAATGACGGTTGGGCTGGAGGCTGTTGATGCTGTGCCGCAGCTGGGTGGCCTTTGCCTGGGGCGCCTGGTATCCATCCTTGTGCAACTGCAGCATCAATGCCTGGGTCATTGAGATCTAGGTTTGGTATAAGAATATGAAGCAACGTCTCGGCACGGTGGACGCGATGTTCTAGGTTTTCCACGTATTGGGGTGCTGGGTTTCGCCGCCGATTGGAAGGTTGATCGTATGTGCAGTCTTATTCCGCTGTCAGCACTGCATTTGCCACATTGCATGGGGAGCAACGCTTACCGTAGCTGTAGACTGTGCAATGGGTGCACGGCTGCTTGCCATCGCATTTGATCTTCTTGCGCCGACATTCATCGCAAGCCCTAGTCACCCGCCGTCGCTTCTGTAGATGCGAGAGTGGCTTGACATGTGGCGCACCTACACCGTCGCCAGCACCATTTGGAGATGTATCATGCTCCTGCTTTACATCCTGATCTTCTATGCCAGATCCTTCAGCATCGCTGGCATGATCGTCGTATTCCTCGGGCGAGGCGCCGTGCTCCATGACTTGGCAAAGTGGCTTGCCGCGGGGTGTCGGTCTCGTAGTCACGTCGCTATGCTAGCATTGAAATCGCCGAAACAGGCTCGACAGTGGCAGACTGATACAGGTGTGGAATAATAGAAGCCTCAGCGGATTCCAGGTCGAAGACTCGAGAATGGAACCTGCAAGAGAGTGCGGTAATCGTAATGGCGACCGACCTGCCCTGTCGGCCTTCCAATTGGCTCTAGCGGTAGTCGGTCCCCACGGTCTTTGTTAAAAGCCTGTTAAATCCGAGTGGAATACCCAAACGAATCCCAGGGACCCCTTGGCCCTTTGAGTCAGATGCAACCCCGAGACGATACTTGACAACCGTCTGCGAAACCGTTTGGTGACTATAGCCGGCCGCGTGGATGTGGAGAGGCTACTTTGGGGGCCGAAGCTTGCACCGCCGTTTGCACCGCAAAAGAAGTGTGTGACCTGTGGTGATCCAAGAAATGTAAGACGCCGTCACAAAAGAAGACCCCGCTGATGATGAGTTTAAAGATGTCAGCCAAGCCAATAGCTTTGGAGATGCATCTTGTAAAAGGCAAAGGGATCCTGGGTCTGTTCTAAATCCGTCTGGCAGGATTAAGCGATCACCAAGTCTACCATGTAACTTTACGGAGGTATTGTAAACACATGGAGCCAACTACTGTACCCAAGAGGTAGACTTCTAGAGATCAATTGCTCCCCTGCACGATGCCATACGCTGCCGCCGTCGCCCAACAGGCGGAAAGGCGTGATAGCATGAAGGCTTCGTATATGATCTAATCGCACAAACGAGATGAAAGTCGCATGGGATTGAATGTCTGTGACTAGTACATAATATGTGTACACTAGCCCAACTCGCCTTGCAGCCGATTGCGGAGCCTCGTAACTGTGCTTCCAACCGGAAAGTAATGCGTTCATCACACACCCCACAAGACGACGCTCAGGGAAGCTACACGAGTTATATACGTTTCGACGGCAACATCGTGACCAAGACGTAGACAGAACTACATTCAGTGCGGTCAAGCGACATTCTCGCAGTCGCTCATGCAATCCAAGTGAGCATCGGCATCTCTACTATCCTAGTAAGCGAAATGTAATTCCCACCTGCTGCATTTACGCTTTACATTGGGTCTGGCGGCCAGCTTCCCTTCGCAGGTTTAACCTCCGCTTCGGGCTACGCGGGGAGGGGATGGGCGACATGGCGGCTGCTTTCAAACAGACTTCGTCGTAAGCATGCGAGAAGCCAAGCGTGCTAGTACTGTGGGTGATCGTCATGGCGTGCATTCGCGAATGCTTGGCCACGACCTCTAGCGGAAGTCTGCCGCCGCCGCCGCCGGGACTGCGCGCCGCGAAGGCCTTTCCACATTCGTTTCTCTTTTCTGAGACCCTCAAGCTTCCAGGACGATTCGACCGCAAGGGGAGCACCGGGGCTGTGGGGCCACTGCTAGCCTCGGGTCGAACGCGAGCGGTAGGCACCGCCGCATCGATCTTCCACGCCAAATCTGCCATGTGTCTCAGAGGTTCAAAGGCTGCGCTATGATCTGTTAGTTATCTTGATTTCCAAACTTTAAATCGCGGATCCCACCTCCTACGCTTCGAAGGCTTCGCACTTTCATGGCAAATCTTGAAACCATCATTACTTGTTGGTTCGGGCGTGAACACCAGACGGAAAAACATCTTCAGATGTTGCACTATCAGACACCCTGTATAAATACATGTTACATCCATGTTGCGCCGTGCATGGAGTGTTCTACCTTATTAGTCTTCCACCCTTGCATCTCCTTCTCCGGGCCCGCAGGGAAAGACAGGGGTGGTCTTCGGCACCGACAGAGACGCCACATGACGGAATCCGGTCCGGACGGCTCAGAAGCTGCGAACGTGATGGGTCCTTCTTTTGCCTCTGCTTGACAGGTACGCTCCTTTTATCTCGCCAACCGCTCACCAAATTAATTTATGCGGTAGACCATCTCAAATGATCAATCTCATTCTGTTTTTGTCCTTTCACTGCTCTCCTGTTCGTGACAGGTGTTATGTGTCTAAATTTTACTGGCAAAGAGAGATGTGACTGGAATGAGTACATTTGTCGTAGCCTTGGCGTTCAAGCGCTGCTTCCCTTCTAGGAGGGAAGCCGAAATTTCTCACCTCAAGTAGTACAAAGTATTTACCACGTCCAAGTAGGAAACAAGCGAAACACGTATCAGGCATTTAACTACCCGAAGGTCACAATCAGGGTAAAGTAGGCACGCGACAGCAAGCAGGAGAATCATAAGCCTGCTTTCATCCTCAAAAGTTTTGTCCACCAGCTCCATACTCATCATGGCCGGCGGTCGTGGTGGCGGTCGCGGCGGAGGTAGAGGACCCCTTCCCCGGGACGTTCAAGTGTCGAAGAAGATCGCCTGGCTGCTCCGCCATGGAGCGGAGAAGGAAGGCCTCCAGATGGGCGAAGGCGGCTTCATCAACGTCCAAGACGTGCTGAACAACCGCAACATCAAATCATTGAAAGTCAGCTTCGAGGAGCTCAGACAACTGGTAGCGGACAACGACAAGAAGCGCTTCACCATGGTCCCCGCCTCGACCGTGGAAGGCGGTGCGGCGGAGGACCCTACAGCGGCGGCAGCGGCAGAAGCATCCTCGTCAAGTAAACCGACCGACTGGCTCATCCGCGCAAATCAAGGCCACAGTCTCAAAGTAGACGAGGAGGGGCTCCTGAAACCCATCACAAAGGACAATATGCCGCCAACCGCAGTCCACGGATCCACGCACGCCGCATGGCCATTAATCGTGAGCTCCGGCGGCCTGAAACCCATGACCCGGAACCACGTGCACTTCGCGTCGGGACTTCCAGCGGGATTCAAATCCGTCGTCGACGACGACGACGTTAACGGGGACGGGACGACACAGCAGCAGAACGCCGCGCCTGTCATCTCCGGCATGCGGAAATCGTCTACTATCCTCATGTTCCTCGATCTGGCGAAAGCGATCGATGCGGGGATGAAGTTCGGTATTAGCGACAATGGGGTGATTCTGAGTGAAGGGAATGCGGAAGGGTTGATCCCGCTTGAGTTTTCAAACGGGTCGAGGATAGGACGGGACAGGGCGTGTTGCTGGAAGACGGGAAAGTGATTAAAGAGGCGCCGGCAAGTTGGGGAGCGAAGAAGTAGCATAGCGAGGAAGGGCAAAATGACGTATGAAACGATAACACACGCAAGGCAGAATGAGCAAAATGGCCCTGTGATCTTGCGAATGAAAAGCTTTGGTTATGATATCGTAAGCTTCAGACATGATAACTACCACTACTGCTAACGCCACGGGCTCTCACGCGCAAACAATGCATTCCAAGTACTGCCAAGTAGCAAACGCGAAACGATCAGGACCGAACGTGAAAGTGCTCTCACGTCGGTTCCGACCAGTCCACCTGCTCAGTACTCGGCGCGCTACCGCCTTTGCCATAAGTAACCTTTAACCGCAGACGTAGCTTAGGTGGAGGAGGCTAGAGAAGTTAAAAAGTTAGCAAGGTGCATATAAGGCAAAAAGAATTGGGCGGGCACTTACTCCCTGAACACTTGTAACCCGCATTAGTTGACTAGCTTCCTGTCCAGCGTCCAGCTCGCTTGAGGAGATGGCCTGTAACTGCAACTTCTGCGTCTTGGGCACTGCAGCCTGCAGATTGACGCCGCCGAGCTGCTCAAAATTAGACGTGTTCCGGAAGCGGGCCGTGACTTGCACAGCCTGCGGACTGCGTTGGATGGCGAAAGTGAGGAGCAAGTCGTTCTTGTTGTACGCTGTGTGGGCTTGCTGCTGAGGCTGCTGTGGAGGCGGCGATCCCATGCCGCCCATAATGTCGTTTGCGGCCGATGACTGGGGTTGAGGGGTGCTAGACGAGGGCTGGGAGTCGAAGAGATCCATGATGCTGTTCATGTTGCTTTGTGGCTTCGGTGCACCGTTCGCCACAGGGCTGGCGGTGGACTGGGGAGGTGGCGATGATAAACCGCTGTCGCCACCAAGAATGTCTGCCAGGAGATCCGCGTTGTGCTGTGTGCCGTTGACAGCGGCGTTAGTGTCAGCCGACGGCATAGTAGAATCGCCACCCATGAGATCGAGCAGCATGTCTTGCTCGGTGATCTGGTTTGGCTTCTTCTTGGCTGGAACCTTGCTCTGTCTCTTCTTATTCGTCGCCTCGCCTAAGACTCTCTGCTCTTCCCTGATTTCTGGCGGTGGCATGCGCTCCAGCACACCTCGTCGGATCTCATCATAACCAAACAGATTGCCGTACTCGACCGATCGTTGCTGGATTTCAATGTCCAGGTCTGCCTGCCTGTTGAGCAGTAACCGCCGCAGTCGATCGACTTGTGCCGGCTCTTGTAGCCGTGAAGTCAGCTTCATAGCGGAAGTGATGATGTACTTGAGTGACCGCCTGCACAGCGTAGCTGGAATTCAGAATAGCGGTGAAAAGATCAACGATCTCACCCTCACGAACAGGCTGTACGAGTTCTTCTTCCTCGTACTGGCCACCTCGCAACAGAGCATCGCCATACTCGCCAATGACCCATGCGCCTGCGAGGTTCAGGCCCTCCTGGCTGATGTCCTCTTTCAAAGCGGCGTACAGCTTCTGCGCGCAGTACTTCTGTAGCTCGGGCGTAGTTGCGATCAAACGCACAAACGAGGACAGTATCTGTTCCTTGACGTAATTCCCAGCAAGCTTCAGAGTCCGGAGCATCGTGTCAACATGCCATCGCTTGTTCGGCGCATATCTGTCTGCCGCCACACCAATCTGACTTGTCAGGATAGGCTTGAACTCATTGTCTGCAACCTCTAAGAATGAAAGCAATTCCCTGATGAGAACTCGTACGTTCGATTCGTTGATCAGTGTAAAGCTCAGGTCAAGTGCTCGTCGGCGAATACTGATATCGGGGTCGCGTAAACAGTCAAGGATGGTGTTGCGGTGGCGCTGCACGGCATTGGGCTCGATCGCAACGACCTTGATCAGGGTATTGAGGGCGACATATCGGATGTTGTTATCTTTGTTTGTCAGGAATTTGCCGAGAATGTTCACACCAAGGACTCGCAATCCCGAGTCTGCCTCAATGTCCAGGATTGTGAGAACCGCCTCGTACAAGATGGAGTTGCCGACATTCTTCGAAGACTCGGTGTTTGTCGCCACCTGTGCCAGGATATCATTGATCTGCTCGCTTGTCTGCGGGTCGCCCCTGCCAAGAACCCGGAGCAGGTGCAGGATCTTGACCTGTAGGAAGGGATCCGTGATGCCAGTGACATCGTGCTCCGGAGCATAGCCTGATTGCGAGAGGTTTTTCAGTAGCTTGACCAAGCTTCCTGTCACGGATCTGAACATCTCGACCACCCCCTGTTCACCGCCCTCTTCCTCATCCATCTCGCACATGTTAATGACCAGGGTCAATCCGGTAAGGAGCACACCATGGTTACGGTCATTCAGCAGCAATTTCGCCTTCTCCAAGAAGTGCTCCTGCAAGTCGGGTACCTTCCTGCATATCCGCATAGCGCAGAGTGCTGCTTTCCGCCTGATGTATGGATTCGACGAAGAAAGGATCGTCTCCACTTCCGGAACAGATCTCTCGCCATCTCGACAGAAGCAATGTTGCCCAGCGTACAGAGCGCCAGCCCCACAATGTACTGGTTGCTATGCTTCAAGTCATTGCTGAGTGAATTCGTCACCAACGTCAACACTTCCTGATTCTCATCCAGCAGCAGCATCGTCCCTAAGTAGCCCAGCCGCTTATCCGCGAAACGCGGCGATGCAAGGAGCTTCAGACATTCGATCTGCCCAAATGTGTCCTCTCACCTAGGGTGAACAGGTAAAGCAACTTAGCAACATTGTTCCGCCGCACATCCGAGTTATGGCTCTCCTCTCTGAAACTCGCTCTTATAGCCGCACTCTCCTTCTGCACCACGGCGCGTTCGTCGGCGATGGTTTTGGCGGCGCGGACATTGCGAATGAACTGCTTGAGTGAACTCATAGCGGCGGTCTCGAGGACCCCAGGCGGTCGTTATAGGGGGAAGTCGCGATGTCTATGGAAGTTGCTCGATCATGGCCAGTGGAACGAGATCGGGTATCGGGAATGGTCACGGCTGTGTTCACGGATCGCTAACAACCGTGAGTCCTGGATGTACGGCGGTTCGCCTGGAAATGTTTGGCTTGGCTCAATGGGGGGCTACGGTTTCCGGATTCCAAGGGTTCAACGACGCTGACGCTAGTTCGATGGTCACGTGCGCGACGCGTTCGTTCCACCACCCGAGTGCGCTTCATCCGCATGGTTGAAATTGCGCTTGTTACGTGAAGCAATCCATACACCATTCATTACTAGAATGACTTGTACAGCTACACGGTGTAGTGAAGATAATCATTTGGAGACAGCGGACTCAACAATTCACTGAGAATCAGTGTCGCTCTCGAAACTGTCCGTAGAAATGACTGAATTGCAGGTTGTCTACTTTCCATGCGATATCTTTTTCTACCTCCAGTCCATGAGTTCCAGGCCAAGAGAAAGACAGTCAGCAAGGGAGATCATTAATGAGTGTATCCATGTCATGCCACCTCTAAAGTGTCAGAGCTGCTACTTGCTCTATCGGAAGACCGTATCGACATGCATTGGGACCATACATCTTCCTCCTTTCCACCGAAGACGATCTCAGTAGGTAAAGTATTGCACCAGACGATACAGCAGTTATGGAAAGCGATCGTGTCATTTGACATTCGAGTTTGTCGTCCCCGCCCAAGACAAGTCCAAGTTGACATTGGTGAACCTCTTGCATGCCCATCCTTGCAATGGCAGAACGAAGCATAGGGTTCATAAGCCAAGGACACGACGACACTGTCCATCATGCTGAACCCTGCCCATTGCAGCCTGCCCATGACGACCACAGGTGACACGCCGACCGGATGGCAAACGCGAACTGGCGGGTAGTACCGAAGTCGACGTTGCACCCCACCATTCTCTATATCCCGTTCACGGCGCCAAGGGTCTATGAAATCTTTGATGTAACAACGAAAATCGCGGTACAAACTACAAGTGAAGATACACGGGCGTTGTTACTCAACATTTCAAGGCCGTATTGCAGTACGAATGGATTGTTGGAACGTAAGATGCGAGTTCTTCAAACATCCGAATGCCAACGCGGTTTTGTTGTAGTATAAAATTTATTCAAAGCCGCTATATTCCAGGTTCGCCATAGCGAACAAACAGGTAAAACAAAAATGCAAAAGTTCAGCAATTTGCAGGGACTTTTTACCAGTGAAAACACGGAATTCCTCCTGTACTTAAGCTGCAAACCGTTTGCAGCTTAAGTACAGTGGGTGACCAGGTGATCCCTGCTGCTGAACTTTTGCATTTTTGCTTTCTTCCTATGGCCGAACCTTCCAAAAATGGCGTGCAAATCGTTACCGGGACGTAAGGGCAATTGCGATGAGATGACGACACCGTGTTGACTTGCAGCCGAGGGACAGCAGGGCGTTGCATTCCGGGTACCTAGGTAGGTATATATACTGCAAAGGGAGCACACCAGTCGCCAGTGAGATAGGAAAGAGCCAGGGTGACGGGCAAGTCGTTTTCGTGCCACCATGCCACTGACCAGGAAGCGTGAGGTCTATGAACGCCTTCCATCTTGCACACTGGCCAGGCCTGGTGTGGAGCTGGTCCTTGTTAGTGTTTGATCATTGCACATGACACCATTATGCCAGGCTTACCTCTCCGTGCGCACATCAGGATGGACTCTCCGCTCAGGAAGTACGTCAGGAAATCACCTAACCTTCTTCCTCTTCCCACCAGCTCCAGACCTCGACGAAGCCAAGCCAAGACCGGACAGGAAAGCAATCCTCATCGAAGCTCCCACATAGACAAAGCCCAGATTACCCCAGTGGATGCTGTTCCAGGTCCAGAACTGATAGTAGATCGGCCAGCCTAAGGCGTGCACGCTCCAAAGATGACCAAAGTCCGCAATCAGCAGGCCTACCAGGAAGATCCGCCAGACTTTGAGATCGTTGGTAGCTCTGAGGACGAGCGCTTCGTTGATGGCGAAGACGAGGTACAGGTTTGCCAGCTGCAGGAGGGTAATGTGCTCGCGGGTGCTCACGCCCTGGGCGAAGGTCAGTGGTGGGATGACGAAAGCGTTCTAGAATACTTTCGCGGCAGACAACCACAGTCGAGAACCAGAGATCTGGTCACGGGGAAGTTGGAAATGTGGTAGAGATCCTATGTAGGTACCGGCTTGGCCCTTGATTCGGGATCCCGTCCGCACTTCATTTGAATTGTAGTATGACGGGGCGTTCGCGGGACTTACTAGCACATCTGCAGGTGTAGAGTAGGTGAGGCGCATGTACTCATCCTGTTGGAACCAAGCGTAATATGCACCCACGGCAGTGGCGACAGGTTCGATGTAGAGGAAGAAGGCCTTGTAGATGAGCGGCAGCGGTGCTACCGAGAGCTGCTGCGCCATGGCTGGATCTGGAATTCCCAAGATTGGAAGGCCAATCCACCGACTTGCAATGGGTGTCTGATGAATCCTGCAGGACTGGGAAAATGGATAACAATGCCTGGCAGGTCCAGACTCAGTGTTCTACTTTTCGCGGTACCGTGGGATAGACTTGATCGTATGATGTTGCAACAATGTCTAAGAAGTGAACAAGATGACAGTTGCTCAGGATTGGCTTGCCAGGCTTGATCGCTGGTTGTTCTGGCCAGGCCAGACAGTTCTGCTCAAGATGCCTGATTGAGGAGTCTTGGCTGCTTAGTAGAACGGTATTATAATGCTACACCGATGCAGCTGAAAACGCTGGCGCAGCTGCTCTCCGGCGGTACGTTTCGGCGTGAGCCGGATCCGGGAAAGGAGAGGGTGGGGAGGGAAGCGGCAAGAGGAGCCAGACAGTGTCAAATCAGGGTGTTTGCAAATAAAAAAAACTTCTTTCCAGAGCTTACCACGGGAGGGTGCAGCAGTGGTGGATGATGTATCTCAGTACCAGAATCTCAACCGGATGGTGACGTTTGAGACCCGTCTTGGGAGCGCCGGGGCAGCGCGGACGAGCCGGATCCGAGGTCGGCAGCGCGGGCAGGGCGGTGCTCTGGGTGCTGTGTGTCGCAAAGCCTGAAACTCTCCGTGCCAAACTCGGGCAAAGGCGAGGGTTGCTCGTCATCCGCTCGCTCACCATTTGCTGCGCGTCAGCAGAGCGAAGAATTTACGCCCCCCCCGAGACTCCTGACTGACCTTTTCCTCTGCCCAGCAGGTCTTTGCCAGCGAAGCGGGGATTTCCTTGACCGGCTTGTCTGAACACAGTTTTCCCGTCCATTGATTCGTCGAGAGAACCAAGCTGGAGGGCAGTGAGTGTCTGACCTCGAGTGGCGGCAGGCTGGACATTCATCGTCACAGAGTGACACGGCACCCAAACTATCAGACCCGGCACCCTATATCAACAAACGTCTTGCCCTACCCGACCACCGCCCCATTCACCTGTCCAACCCGCTATCGCTTTCTGTTTGATTTTTTTATTTTTATCCTTTTTTCTCCAGGCGTATCCAAGCGCGCTACTCATTGTCGCCAACGCTTCGCCCTGCCACGCTCCCTTCAATCTCCGGGCTGAAGCACGAACCACTCAGGTGCAAGCCGCAGTCATTACCTGCCTTCCCTTCAGGCGCAACCCAAGCGACTAAAGGCTCATACCTTAGTACACTCCTTTGATCCCCATCACCCCGACTCTACGGTGCGCTAGCCTCGCTTGCACACTGCTACTCCTCCATTAAGGGCTCCCTCCAGCGATTTTGTGGACCGGTCCAGCGCTCTGGGTGGTGTTTTCACTCAACCGGCTCACCGCACACCTGACTGCAGTATTGGTGTGGTACCTTCTTCCTTTAGGAAGCGCATCCATCCACCGCAACCCATCATGCCCGCACCGCCTGTCTACCCCGAGCAGACCGCTATGCCCTATTCGAATCCATTCGCCAGACCCGCAATGCCTCAGGCGCGACCTCACACTGTGCACAGCACTGTCCCGGACGACATCCCTTCAGCAGCCCAGGATAGCGTCGATGACGAAGATGACCAAGCCACTCCTCGCGCGTCGTTGGCCAACGTCAGCACACTCCCAGAGCGCAGCCTACCTCGAGATGATACAGCTACCGACCTTTCCCTGCCTCCGTCCTCCTTCCGCCAATCCGCAACAGTCATGCCCGGACATTACCCGACGGCCTCCCTTTTCTACAATGAGCCTCAGGAGCAATTCAGAACTTGGACTGAGGGCAACGCATTCACACACCCACGAGGTCAGTCGCGCCAGATGCCTTATCCGACTGGTACCAGGAACGTGACCCTCGAGTCGAACCAACCGAAGCAGCCGCAATCTTTAACACGCAGACTGTCAAGGAATACGAAAGAGAGGATAGATCAATTGAAGGATGGGTTCTCGAGGCACGCCACACTTCCTGCGCGCATGAGGAGGTCTAGTACACCCCATCATGGCGAAGCGTCATCGCACACCCATGGCACGTATGACCCTCGCTACATGGTCGCTCCTCTTTCGCCGTCGAAGCGTGGTAATGCCCGCAGCGACAACCGTGCGCGCAAGTTCCGATCGACTTTTGGCCTGAACATTGGCGACCGTAAGGATACGCCTGCACCGCCGCCATTCACCGTCGCTTCTCGTCCATCTCCACGTCCTGCTCTTGCCAGCGCTTGGCAGCCTGTCCCCGTCGCTGGCGGCGAGGGAGCACGTGCTGCTGTTGCTGCACACAAGAGCGCTACCTCTCCATTGCATGTGCAGAACTTCGAGAGGATGGTTCGAGCTCAGACGAAGAGAAGGAGAATCTTCAGCATCGTCGCGGCCGTCTCTGTTCCATGAGCAGCGCAGCAGATAGCGGGGCTGATCTTTCTCATGGCGGTGACGACTCATGCAAGGACTCGGTTGGTGGTTTGGACGATGAGATGGACATTGACTTCCCAGCGATGCCCGCACGCACGCCCACCGGTCAGGACTTTGTCCAGACACTTCCTTCGGAAATAGCTCTGCAGATCTTCGAGTATCTCGACGCTCAGGAACTGTGCCGAGCACAAGGCGTAAGCAAGGCCTGGAAGGCCTTGGGCCAGGAGGCTTCTATCTGGCGCTCAGCGTTCCTGCGAAAATATGATCGTCAAATCCACACAGATCCGGCACCTATTCAGGTTGGCGGTGTAGGAGCTGGGCGCTACAACAACACCCAGCAGCAGTGGCAGAGGATGTATAGGGCACGCCTGCAGGTTGAAGCTAATTGGCGGAAAGGTCCAAAGGAGGCAGGCAAGGCAGTCTACCTCTCAGGACACACCGACAGTGTCTACTGCCTTCAGTTCGACGAGGAGAAGATCATCACTGGGTCGCGTGACCGAACCATTCGTGTTTGGGATATCAACACGTTCCAGTGCATGAAGGTCATTGGCGGTCCAAACGTGCGTCCATCACTTGGTCCTAAAGTGCTCCGAACAGTGGACTACCCACACTTCCACCTCGCTACTGCCAGCGTCAATGGCACCGCTTACGGCGAGAGCATCTACCACACCCCGTCGGAATGGCACGATGCAAGCATTCTGTGCTTGCAGTACGATGACGAGATCCTCGTCACTGGCTCTTCGGATTCCGACCTGCTTGTCTGGGACATCAAGACTTATGAGCCTATCCAGCGTCTTCGCAGGCATAGCGGCGGCGTCCTTGATGTCGCCCTTGATGCCAACCACATCATTTCCTGCTCCAAGGACTCCCGGATCATTGTCTGGGACCGCAAGACTTTCGAGCCGCGCGGCGAGCTCTCCGGACATAGGGGCCCAGTCAATGCCGTCCAGCTGCGCGGAAGTACCTCGTCTCGGCATCTGGCGATGGCATCGCGAGGCTATGGGACATCGAGCAGCTTAAGCTTGTCAAGGAATTCTCCGCCAAGGAGCGTGGACTAGCTGCTGTGGAGTTCAGCGAGGATATGAAATATGTCCTTGCCGGCGGCAACGACCACATCACCTACAAATTCGAAGTCGAGACCGGCAAGGAAGTGATGCAGTTCACAGGCCACACGCAGCTGGTACGCTCGCTGTGGCTGGACAGTGCGAACAAGCGTGTCGTGTCAGGTTCCTACGACCTTGACCTGCGCGTCTACGACTTCGAGACGGGCCAGGAGATGTGGCGTGCGGAGGAATGGACGACGTCCTGGATGCTCGCTGCGAAGTCCGATTACCGCCGCGTCGTGGCTACCAGCCAAGACGGCCGCATCCTCATCGTCGACTTCGGACTGAAGAAAGGCGGGTTGACGGACGGCCAGCCTATCGACGGCGTCGACTTGCTCCGCGGGATCGAGAACACCAACGCGATCGTCTTCCGCAACCCCTGGAGACCGGAGGAAGAAGCGCACTAAATCGCTTTCCCGCCTTGCGTACCGTAACAGCGGCATGACAAGACCGATCCTCTGATTCAAAGCTGGTCAAAAATGGCTATGAGGGCATCCGCACCGTCATTACCTCGACATCCTCAACATCCCACAAACCAGCCATCACCTCACATGGCCCCAAGTTTCTACACATTTTTTGGACACCCCATACCCTCCCATTACCAAGCCTTCATCAACAATCCAACTCCGCAGAGCCGACAAAAAAAAAAAGCACGCGATAGCTTTAAAAGCGTTCTCAATCCTTTTGGCATGAGATAAAAGGGGCGAAAAACAAAAATGTAACTCAGCGTCGGCGTTACCAAAGTACTGTTGACCCCTTGTTTATTTCTTCACTATACGTTTAAAAAAAAGAGTATCCTTACCCCGGGGCGTATCTCTGGACGCGGATGGGTAATACGAAAATTGCTAGTTGCCGTTTTAAACTACTGTTCGTGAGGGCGTTTTTAAATAGTCAAATGGCGAAAAGGCAAGGCGTTTCCTTTTCCGGGCGGGGGGAGGGTTTCCTCGCTTGTTGTTGGCGCCGCGCGGATGGAAGAGGGATGGCATGGGAGGGTTAAGGGTAATTTTTATAGAACTAGGTACTTTTTTACCTGAACCATTTTATACCCTTGCAATGGGAGTATTATTTTGTTGGCTTTGTTAATCGAGATTGATTTCTTGGGCTTGCTTCCATTTTTGAAGAATTGATGTGTTGGTAGGGGGTGGAAATGCTGTAGAGGTTTTCTTATTCACTAGTCAAAGGGTGGTTGAACGTCCCATGTGCCATTCGCAAAGAAAATGGGGAATAAGTGATTGGCTGGCTTTTGGAGATGAGAGGATTTAGTTCATGCAATTACTGTAGGTATGGTTTGAAAAACAACTCCCCGGCTTTCTTATCATTGTCGAACACGCTATCAAATGCTGGATACCCATACTCCCCGTCAAAATCTCCTCCTTCTCCGCTCTTTTTGATCAATGCTGCTTTTCTCCCTCCTAAACGTCCAAAGGCGCACCACCCATCGTGAACAGCCCACCAGAAGCCGAGTCAGCCGGGTTCAACGGCGGCGGCGGCGGCGGCGGCGGCGGCGGCCTTGCAGGACCAAAAACCGGTTTCCCATCCTTCCCCTTCTTCTGCTCGTACTTCTCGCTCGGCTTCACGGCTTCCCCTCCATCGACATCGCCTTGTACGGCCACCCCTGGGCCTCTTCATCGGCCTTCTCTTCCGCGTCCTGGATCAACTTCTCCTTCCTCTGCGCAGCCTCCTGCGCGAATTTCTCCTCCATCGCCTTGTCGCCGCGCTGTGCGGCGTCCTGCACGGCGATGGCTAGGAAGGCCCAGATCGTGTGCACAGCGTCGTTGCCGGCGTTGTGGGGATGCCAGGCCGACATGTTGAAATGATAGCAGATGCTTCCTAGGCTCGCAGGGTTTGTTTCGTGCCTGTATGCTTGATACATTGTTGCGCTGTCGAGGACTTCGAGGAGGTTGCCGCGGTTGAGCACGGAGAAGCCGAGGCTGTGGAGGTAGTTGATATCTTGTGAGATGTCATGGCCAAGCAGGATGATGTTCCGTCTTTCCTCGTTATCAGTGGCTTTGCCGGTAGTCGTGCTTGTGGACTTGTCGTCCGCGAGCTTACTGTAAGGTGGGTGGAAGCAGCTTGTAAGGACGGACGAGATTTGGTCTTTGCCTACGAACTCGGTGGTGCCGAAGTCGAATTTGTCTGGATTGCCTTCGCAGAATTCGTGGTTGACGAGGTGCTTGTTTTCTTGATGCGGAAGTGACGCCCACGAATCAATTTGTGCCACTCTAGTCCAGCTTGGCCGGGAGCCTGGCCACGCAGGTCGCGAGTGTCGAGTGTAGCCACCCCGACTTCCGTTATGACTTTTGGTTGCCGCTCATAGGCCTCGCAATCGATGGCTATGATGACGGCATCCTGCTCACAGGGATGACAAGGCGGATTGATTGGGTCGATCGCAGCCGGGGACAGGTCAGACATACCCTCAATGAGGTCTCCCTCGCTCTTTGTGGCGAGGCCAAGATACCGCTGAGCACGTAAGACTTGCTTGCCGGCCTCCTGCTTCCGATAGTAAGAGGCTTGTGACTGGGCTTTCTTTTTAGCTTTGCTTTTCGCCTTTGACGCTTCCAGTGCCTTCTCCATGTACTCTTGAACTTTGCCAGGTCACGCTGTGCCATTTCGGCTGTAGAGGTTGACTCCGGACGCTTCAGAGCGGCAACCCAGCTGTCATGTTGATCACGCGATCTTGAGTGACCCAGCCAGCGCGGTCTCAGGTCTTGTGGAAGAGCGTCGAAGGAGATTGATAACCCTTCTTCGCGTAGTGAATCCGTTATTTTGATGTTTGCCTTTGGAAAAGCCTTGTTAATATCGTCTAGCAGTGTCTGCAGTTGACTTTCCGGAACGAAAGTGATTGCCTTCGCTGTTGGGTAGTGAGTGGACCAAACGTAGTACCTGTGACGTTGGTCAGCTCAAGCTGGGTGTGAATTGAGGTCATTTGCAGAGGAGCACTCACAGATCCCATTCTCGACACCAGATCTTGTTGGCATCGAAAAAAGCTGTCGCGAGTGGTTGTTGATATGCGTGCGGCACAAACTTATAGCAGAACTTTGTGACCGCAAGGAAAGGAGTGAAGCTGATGCCCTGTGGTGCTGGTTCACCCGCACGTGGATCAAGTAACAGGTCGCTGCTTGTGAGCTCTTGCATTGCTGGGGCAGGTACGGTTATTCCGGCCTGAGTCAGTTGTTGAGGAGAATTCGCTTGTGGCTGAGTGCCCGAGGGGAAGAGAGCGAGATTTTGAAGGCGGTATGCGGCGTTCTCCCTCTCGCATTCAGCGACGACCTCTTCCACCGAAGGCAGCTTTTCGAGTTCTTCGGAGCCGGATATCGGTTTCTCTTTGGTTCTAGGCTTTGATATTGGCGGGAGGTTTTGTTCGCCGCCTGCAAGGTTAAGAAAGCGCTCAAGGGGTGGCAACGGAGGCATGATGTGAGACAGTGTCTTGTTGGCACCGGTGCTTACAGGAGAAGTAATTTAGAGACCCTTGTTGAACTACATGGGAGTTTCAGAGTGTGTTTGAGCCTCGCCAGGTTGAGCAGACAGATCACATGCGAATGTGTTTTGATCTCACATGTCGAGAAGCTGCGATGGGCGTCTGGAGCCCGGCAAGGGTCGGGTCACAACCATCGAGCATGCCATTATCACTACGAAGAGGCTTTAAATGTTGTGGGCTTCGCGCTCACTGCTGGTGCATAAAGAGCAGTATATGCAGGAGCGTTCCAAGCGGACTTGTAGGTTTCCATGGCATGATGACTAACTTTGATGGAGCAGCTCTCTACTCGGATCAGGTGTGGCAGTAGCGGCGGGTGAGAAACATCCCACCGCTGACAGGGCCACAGCCTTAATACTACAGATGATGATACACTAGGAGAATTGCAATGGGTATACAGACATTCCTCGCCCAGAACCACCCAACATATGCGCCGTGTGCGCCAATCCTTCCCGAAGTTGCCTCCATGGATTACTCGTTTCCAACCCAAGCGTATGCCACCGCAGTCAACATCCCTGCAACACCCCATACACTCGCCCATCCCGCCGCGCCTGCAATATCTGTGCCAGCAACGGACATGACAGTCCTGTACACAGTGTTGATGACGCTGCAACCAATCAATACCGCCGTCCTCTTTGCAACAACCTCTGCTCTCTTGCTGAAGCCCTGCTTGCCGAATCCAAGGTTGTACGCGACGGTCTCGCCCAGTGTTGCGGTTTCAGCGTTGAATTCCTCAGCAAATTCAGGATGAAGGTCGGGGTCCGTTAGGCCAGGGTTGCCGCGTTGACCGACGGCAGGCGTGAAAAGAAATTGTGTGGTCGCCCAACCAATGGGCAGTAGGATGGCCAGAAGCATCCATACACTCGCATCATGGGCACCTTGCAGGCTTCTAACCTCGTCGAACCTTGTAATCATGTAGACGGGCAACCAGGTGTACAGGCTGCTGTAGACAGTAACAGCATATATCGCGGAGCCGAAGATTGCCATCATGCCAAATACGAACGGGTCGTGGGCGACAAGTTGATTCGCGGTCTTGCCGGATTTGTGCGCGTGGCTGACCGGGCGGAGGAGGGCAAAGGGGATCGCGATACTGGAGACATCGATCGCAAAGGCAGTCAAGCAAGCGCTGAGGTGTATCTCGTAGAAGGTGTGGAGCAGGAAATAGTAAGGGAGATTGGAGAGGCAAGCAAGGCCTGCAAGATCCTTCCCTGTAGACAATATTAGCACTTATCCCGTGTATCAGGGCGGCAATGCAGCAATTGCGCGCAGTCCACCGCCCCCTATCGCATCCGAACTCACAATCATAACCACTCCATCCTGCAAATGTCAATTCCACCAACTTCCATGCCACTGGCAGCACAACCCTCCACTCCTCAGTGGAGTCCCGGCTCACAGCAGCCAGCTCCACTCCGGCCCATTCAGCTGTGAGCGTATATGCCACAGTACTGAATCCCAGACTCAGCACGCAGATGAGCGCATATCGCAGAGGCGCCGGATGCGCGATGCAGAGGGGGCACGAATCGGCGCGTTTTCCATTGCTGTAGTCGGCCAAGAAGAAGTCGGGATATCGTTCACGGGGGCAGCAAAGTCGCGCGTCTTGATGTCGGCAGAGAACTGATCGTCGGGTCTCACAGCAAGGAAAGGGACATGGGAGGCCATGGAACGTGTGCGTGTGTGTGTCGCGCGCGTGGGTCGTGAATGGGCAGCGAAGCTTGTAGCGCGCAAAGTTGCGCTCCGCACTTGTGTGGACACGGTTGCTACGTGGATGGCGTCATGATAAACAGACAAAGAAAGAAAAGACAAAATTCAAAATTCACCAAGACATACGTCTTGCTTTGCGCGCACCCACTCTCCTACTCGTGAATCGAATATGCGATCAGTGAAGAAGGAAGGCTGTCGGAGTGGAATAACGTCTACAGTAATGGCCAAAACATCAAGCCAATATGAGATGCTGCAATGTCACCTCGACTCCAGCAAAGGCTGCAGTAGGTGCAGGTCCACGAGGGTCACGCTAAGTAGCAACAAATGCACGTTTCAAGGACGATGATACGTTAATTAAAGATTTGGTTTCCTGTCAAGAGAGATACGGATGGTTCTCAGGTGTACTGAAGTACGTTCGTGCTTGGCGGCCTCTCTCTAGATTTCCAACAGCGGGTAAATTCCTTTGACAGGTACGCTTCATCTTGTACGTTGTTCAGGTGCTCGCGCCTTCTCAAGAAGTAGGAAACCCAATGATCTTGAACAGTATCGATAATCAAGTCAACCTAACACAAACGGGATTGAACGGATGTACAAGCGTACACGCATTCTGATGAAGAAGGAGCGACTGCAAATAGGCACATGTGGAACAATGGGCCATGACGTTGGAACTTCAAGCATCATTTGAATTGCACGCGAAATGGTTTCCTGCAGGTGCTTGGAAATAGCATAGCAAACGGCTCACCAGGTTTTGCTGGATTTGTATGGCTCTTGCCACCAACCTCAAGTCGAACGCTCCTTCCTGCTTTAGAAGCCAAGCGGTCTCACATGCGGCCTTCATGTAAACAATGCCTTATGAAACAATGCAGGAAGCTACCTAGTATAGCTCACACTGTTTCACTTCATAGCAAGATCTTGCCTCTTAACGCAGTCTCTCACGCATCTCACTGCTACATCGCTCGAGCTATCAATACACATCTTTTGACGCGAACAGAGCTTTCTAACAAGAACTATGAATCAGTCACGAGATCCGTTGAGACACAACTGCCAGCAACATACCGAGAGCAACTTGCGCATCCTACACCCCAGGACGAACCATCAGAGTGCCAAGTGAAGCAACAGCAGAGTGACGGAGTCACTAACCTGTTATCCATCAGCAGGCCTATGGAAGATGTAGCTAAGCCAGATCAAGGCGAACACCATTCAACACAATCGTCAATATCAGATCGCGAGCCTCCGAAGAATGCGTCTCGAGATATCAAGGAAGACCTGTTTAGTCTCTTCACCAACAATACCGACACAGTGGTGATTGACTCCGTAACAATCCCTATCGTAGAAGAACCGTTATACATGCATCCAGACGCGGCATGGAAATGCCTGAGTCACAAGGGACAAGCGTTCATGGACACGAATGGCAACATCGTTGCATTGGAAGACTTGGGTTTCCATCAGCAAGTTGCTTGGTTGTCCATGATGACAAGGGGACAGCTGTGGACACCAAATAGCGCTCAACAGATGGCAGCGGAGGGAAAGGCCGTGGCAGAAAATGACGGATGTGGAGAAGTCGTTCGAGAGTCGCCGGTGTGGCAAAAGCAACAAGCATTGATTAGAAACGCCCGCGATGGCCCAATCTCGCTCACTCGTGAGGTTTTGCCCAAGGACAAGAGAAGTGACTCCGGCTCCGCCGTACGCGGTCCCGTCAGAAAAGGCCTCACAGACTCGTTGACGTCCGCAGCGCCCTCGACCAACGGTGTTCAACCGCTTCAGTTTGCGCTTCAATCTTCAACCGCGCTGATGATGCCAAAAGCACTTGTGATACCCAAGACATTGCCTATCTCGGGGAAGAAGGTCTACCGGATTGAGTATCGTTCGACTCGAGCCCAGGTGAACCGCTTCAACAACCGCAGGAGTCTTGCGACTTTGGTGCTGGAGAGTCTTCTGAGCCAAGGCAGAGCGGTACTGGTTAAGGATTCCAGCATCGCAGGCGGGGAAAGTGCGAGATTTCAACCTGGTGGAACAGCGGTGGACTCTGTCTGCTGTCCCAAGGTGCACGCTGATCCTGCAGTGGGACGAGAGCTGGCATCAGTTCTAGAAGGTCAGGAACAGGAGCAAGATCTTGCAGGTGGAGTTTAGTGCGGTACAGGCAAGTGAAGGGTTGTCGTGTTTGGGAATGGATAAAAGAGGACAGGGATGCGAGGATGGCAAGCGGGGACAGTTCGACGACGGCGAAGAGGGAGAGGAAGAAGACATGTGGAGCATTGGGGGGCAAGGGGGTATTGGAGGCAAGAACAATGAAGACAGCCGTAGGATAAAGGAGAAAGCGGGGAGGAGAAAGGCGTACAGGGCGTGTAGAGCGCGAATGCTTCGAATGCATGTGAATTACCTCACCACGATTGAACAGAGAATTGGGATGCGAGAATGGTACCCAATTAGTGTGACATTGCGGAGATCGAAGACCAGAAAGGTGAATTGAAAGGAATCAGGATGTCCATGATCCACCATTTCAAGCATCTTTTGTCTTGTCGCTGCTGTGTAATACAGTGCTTCCTTGAGATTAATTTTAGGTTGCGACAATTGACATGGCTTTTGGAAGACTTGCTTGATTAGGACCGTATCTGAAGTCGATCAATGTCTCTGCACGTTATTAGTATGTAGTAGTCCTGTGATATACTGGACGGAAGGCCGGGTGGGATGGGGCGGGCGACCCTGCATCGCGGCAGCCGAAAGAGTTGGCGCTAGCGGCGGGCGCGTTGTCAGTCCACATAATCCCTGCAATTCACCGGCCTCGTTCCGAGTACTGTCGCGCTACGCCATTCCTGCCTCACAAACGACGACGACGAACGAGCACCTGGCTGTGTTGGGCATCAGAGTCACAAGAGGTGGATGTCATACTCGTGCAGTGCAAGAGAGTAGGGTGGAAAGCATCACATGGGCTCCAAAGCAACCCGATTCAACAGCTCCCACGAAATTAGGACATCACTCGTCTGAACCATCCCGTCCAGCGGTTTAAGCTACCTCCTCAGGCAGGCACACTCAGTGATTGCTTCTGGTGGCTTCGCGACTTTCATGCCTGCACGCAGTCTGCGGGCGATAACGACATCCTACGAGACTACGACTTCCTAAAGACCTGCTCATTTACCCTAAGCCTCCCGTCACGCCTCGTGGTGTGTTCCCGAGGCGTGTCATCCATACAGCCACTCCAGCCATTCGCCGACCAGCTCCGCCCACGCTTCGGTGACCGAACAAACACGACCCCACAGGCGCATCCCATCAACGCCAACCCATCATACTACGATCATGTCACGCGCCCGCCGTATGCAGCGCGCGTCCAGCGCCTCCAGCTCTTCATCCTCCTCCACATCACCTGAACGCGGTGCAGACGATGACAATGATTCCTTCATGCTGCGCTCACAGGACTCGCAGTCCTCACTGGGACTGGAGCTGTCTTCGGAAATGTCCCATGACGCTGCCGCGCGCCTTGAGTGGGAGGAGCGTTGCCGTGTATCGCCTGTAGCACGTCTGCCCGCCGAGCTGTTGATAAGCATCTTCGCTCGTTTGAGCGCGCCTGGCGATCTGAGGAGCTGCATGCTGGTCAGCAAAGAATGGGCACGAAATAGCGTGGGTTTGCTGTGGCACAGACCAGGGATGAATCGCTGGGACAGCATCCACAGTGTCGTGCAGTCGATACGCAAAGCAGACAAGTTCTTTGCCTATCAGGATCTAGTAAAGAGACTCAATATGTCGACCTTGGCAGGCCAGGTCAGCGATGGAAGTCTCGTGGGCATGGCGGCATGTAAGAGGGTGGAGCGATTGACGTTGACCAACTGCACCAAGCTCACGGATTCGTCGCTGCAGCCACTGGTGGACGGGAACAAAAGCCTGTTGGCACTAGACATCACTGGTTTGGATCAGGTGACAGACCGGACGATGATCACGGTGGCAGACAACTGCCTAAGACTGCAAGGTCTGAACATTACAGGCTGCAAGAAGATTTCCGACGCCTCGATTGTTGCCATTGCCAAAAATTGCCGGCACCTTAAGCGTCTCAAGTTCAATGGTTGCGCTCAGCTGACAGACACCTCCATCATGACTGTTGCGGCACACTCCACGCATCTTCTCGAAATCGACCTACACGGGCTCTCGAATGTTGAATCACCGTCTATCACAGCTCTTCTTACATCATGCCCTCATCTGCGAGAAGTGCGTCTAGCACATTGCTCCAAACTGACGGACGATGCTTTCACTGCTTTGCCTGCGACGCCAGATAGCGGTCCACTCTCATTAGACGCATTGCGCATTCTCGACCTGACTGACTGCAATGATCTGGGGGACAAGGCTGTCGAGCGTATCATCGACACATGTCCGCGTTTACGTAACCTAATCCTTGCCAAATGCCGATCCATCACTGACCGCGCCGTGCTGGCCATAACACGGCTGGGCAAGAACTTGCACTACATCCATCTTGGTCACTGCGCACGCATTACAGACTACTCCGTCGAGGCCCTCGCGAAGAGCTGTAACCGCATTCGCTACATCGATCTTGCTTGCTGCTCGAACTTAACAGATGCGTCAGTAGTCAAGCTTGCAGGTCTTCCAAAGCTGAAGAGAATAGGACTAGTCAAATGCGCAGGAATCACAGACCGGAGTATCTATGCCCTGGCAATGGGCGAAGCCGGACGAAACAGCGGAAACGCCAGAAAGGAGAGCAGGCATAGGTCTCATCACCATCATCACCATGGCGACGGGCAGGGAAGTGTGCTTGAGAGAGTGCATCTCAGCTACTGCACTCAGCTCACGCTTGACGTATGTTTCGTTCATTATCTTGTCCAAAAGAATGACGGTTGCTAACGTGTGCATTAGTCCATTCATATCCTACTCAACAACTGCCCCAAACTGACCCATCTCTCTCTAACTGGTGTGCAAGCTTTCCTCCGGGATGAATTATTAGTATTCTGCAGAGAAGCTCCGCCGGAGTTTAACGATCACCAGCGGGACGTCTTTTGTGTCTTCTCTGGTAACGGCGTCGGTCGACTCAGAGATTTTCTGAACAATGAAAAGGCTCTGCAATTGGCGTCAGCTGCTTCTGCGGCGAGCAGTGAAGGTCTAAGCTCTGTAATCGGCGACGATGATGGCCATGGACATCCTGGCCACGGCCATGCTGGTGGCTGGGCGGGCGGTAACGCCGATGACGATTTCGATGGCGAGGCAGAGAGTGATGGTAGCAATACGCCCGTCATCAATGTAGATGTGAATGGCGAGCACTACGGCAGAGCTGGCGGCAGCGGTACGCCTGTGGTAGGCGTGCCAATGCCAGGACCAAGCTCAGGAGAGATGTTCATGAGTGGGCCACCAAACCAATGGCAGCAATACCAGCAGCCTACATGGGGTCCGCCTCGGCCACAACAATACCAATTTCACAACTACGCCGGGACTCGTAGCGCTAGCTTGGGTGATGGATTGAGTAATCTGAGCTCGAGTGCGCCAGCCACAACGAGTTCATTACTGAACAATTGGCCAATGCAACAACAGCAGCAGTCGCAGCCAGGCAGGCTCAAGCAGCCAACCACCTCAGCCTCCCCCTCATGGACAGGGTGGCGCACAACACGTCACTGGCATGATGAGTGCAGCCGCCCTCGACGACGTTGACGAAGGTGACGAAGCTTTCGGAGAGGGCAGCGATGGCATGGGTGGTTAAGGTAACCTCTATCAGCCAAGTTGATGCACACGAGAGCATCAAGCTGGCTCGGCTTTAAAAGCGAGCCTACGAATGAGCCGAGCAGAGGTCACACTTGCTACTATTGCCGAAGCCCTTCGCGGCTGCGCTCCAACCGCGGCTAAAATTTCCAACGAGCATCATCTTCATTGAGCGCAGTAGAACGGTCTCAGGCGTTCACCCACCCCCTTTGCTTTACCCATTTCTTGTCTTTCCCGAGTCTTTTGGCGTTTGAGAGACGATCTCCAAAGGCAGGGCCAGGCAGAAAGGGGGGCTTGAAAGTTTCGGCATCATCACCACCATTATCAACGGGTTATTATGAATGGACAATAGCGATACCTCAATTTCTTCATCCTAACGGTCTTCATCGGGGATGAGTTGTCTTTTTTTGTGAGTAACGGCTAGTTTAAATATTGAGGGGGCTTTAATTGCTTGCTCTGATACTCTTGTCGGGAACATGTTTGATTATGTCTTTGCCTACATTGTCGCTGTTTACTGTATCGTCGTGAAGTCATGTGATTGCAACGGTAAATGCAACTACATCGTAAGCTTGATAATGAAGCTACGGAGCAATGGAAGGCAGAAGTCTGGGAGGCCATGTTGCTTGAGTACGCGGAACTTCCAGGCAGAAACTAGAATCGAGTTCGTCCGCATACACGTTGCTTCAGGTGGTGCCAACAACGCCACTTCCTTGCGGCAGACTGAAACCAAGTCCATCTCTATTCGCCGTGCATGTGTTAAAAATGTGAAAAGGTGGCGGTCTAGTCTACGATTACCAAGCGCTTTCCAAAACCTTTTGCATGCGCAATCGCCATTGAGAAAAACTCGTAGACATCATCTACGAGAATCAGAAACCAGTGGCCGTCTCGCCCTGGGCGCTCGTCTAAAGATGGCGTGCTACTATGACGCGCGGCACCCAAAGCATGTCACCCCTCCGACGAAAGAAAGCGACGGGATGGAGGGTTTCGTCACCCTCCCCTTCTTCCTTCTGCGGAGGAGGAGAGAGGAGCATCAGCTTGGCGAAATCGCCAGCGGAGGACCCAAGAAACCAAGAAATTCCGCTGATGGGCGGACTTGGGCGTCCCGAGGGGGGGTCGCTTCACCTGCAGCAGGGTCGTTGGTTCCAGCCCGCGTCAGCTCCCTTGGCACAGGTCTTGGCGGTCAGGGTTCCGGTTTGGGGGGAGGCGGATGGAGAGACTGAACAGTGTCTGAAACATGGTATCTGCTACACTGATGGCTACGCGAGATGATGTGAATAAGCTGGATGATGATAAAGGGCTGTTTCTTTGGACGAGTTGTCTCTCATTCACCGCTGCGCGTATCCCTCAACGTCGAGTGAATGAGGTGGTGTTCTGAGGCGACGGGGTCTGCCAAGAATCTGCTCCGAGGCTTACGGGACAGTACCACGGCTCCGTAAACGGACGACCGACTCGCACCTTTGTGGCTGCCCATGATGTTTATAAATGTGTTTGCGCGGTCTTTTTGGGAGCTAAAAGAGGCTGTTTCAAGTGTATTTCGAACGCTGTCGCAGGCGTCAGCTGTTTGGGAGCGCAGAAAGAGGACTCTTGAGTAAACACGTGACTTGGGTGTCTGTCGTTTAGCGTCACGTTATTCCCTCTTTGGTTCAGCTAATACGCCAAGAGCTGCCAAGAGCGGCGGAATGTCACAAACCACCAGTCAGCGAAAGGCAGACGTCCCACAGGCGCATGAAGAGGGAAAAGCGAGGTTAAATAGACTTCTTCTGAAGAGCGAGGCAGTGCAAATAGCCGCCAAGGAAGTCCGCTACCTTGGCTTCCGCCCCTTCTCGCGCGTGGCTGCCCGCCCAGTGACGCCCTTCGGGCTTATATGTCGTTGCCGTACCCCCTCACGCCTGCGACGCCCAGAAATCCTAGATCTTTTTGTACAGAACCGCTGTCTTTGCGCTCTGGCAACAACGACGTCTGCCTCTTTCCTAGCCCCGCGCTTTCAGCGACACAGCCCATTCCGACTTTGCGGGCGCGTTTCGTAAGCAAAGTCTGCTTCTCAAGTAGTAGCATCCTCTCAACTTCGCCAGCTGAGGACGACTTGGCTTGCAAGTTCTTGGCATCTACAACATCTCCATCAACAGATGGACTCGACACCTCAGACCGTCGCACAGGCGGTGCAGGCTGCGACGCAGCAGGCAGCCCAACAGCAATCCGCGCCGCAGCCCTCGCCACCTGTACAAGCACCACAGGCTCCCGTCGCGACAGCCCCCAGTACTATCGATAATCTCACTTGCCAGTGGCAAGGCTGCGGCGAACGCTGCGATACCGCCGAATCTCTCTATGTACGTTTCCACTGGCCGCGAAGTGGCGATTGGGTCGCTCTGCGCGCCCACTCAACCACCACGCGCGCCACCTCGCGTTGAGCGAGGACTTCAGCTAACACGTTCGCAGGATCATGTATGCGAGCGCCATGTCGGTCGCAAAAGCACAAACAACTTGAACCTGACGTGCCAGTGGGGCGCATGCCGCACCACGACTGTGAAGCGTGACCACATCACCTCTCACATTCGCGTCCACGTTCCACTGAAGCCGCACAAGTGCGATTTCTGTGGCAAGTCTTTCAAACGTCCGCAGGACCTGAAGAAGCATGTGAAAACACATGCCGACGACAGCGTCTTGGGCTCGCCGGCCGGCGGTCAGAACCGCGCCGTCGGTGGCGGAGGTGCAATGGGTGCAAATGGTAAAGGTCAGCTCCATCAAGTTCTACTGCGTGCACCGTTTGCTAACTTACTATCAGGTAACCCAAGCTACTATCCAAGCCACGACCCATCTGGAATGAACCCATACCAACACGGCTATGGCATGCACAACGCCAACGGTTACGCTCAGCCAGGAACTAACGGCCAGTATGGCAACTACGGCTCTGTCAACTACCCCAACAACTCCGCTATGGCCGACATCCAGAGCATGGATACCCGCCGTCGTGCCATTGAGGCTCTCAACGACTTCCTCGGTGACATCAAGCGTCGAGCTATTAACCCAAACAGCTATTACGACGTTGGCCACCGCATTGGCTCTGGAAACTCTTTGCCACTTCCCATCCCCGGCGGCAACGGTTACAACACTGGCTACAACAACCAGGCCCAAGGTGGCGGTAGCTTCGGAAACTTCAGCGCTGGCAGCCTGCTCGAGTCTCTTGGCCATGGCGATCATCACATGGGCGGTGGCCTTGGAGGCGCTGTCGCTCAGGGAGGCTACCAGCTGCCCAATGCAAGGACCAAGAACGACCTTCAAGACATTGACCGATTCCTCGAGCAACTACAGGCCACTGTGTACGAGACCAGTAATCAGGCCGCTGCTGCAGGTATTCAGCAACCCGGCATCCACGCTCAGTATCCCGGTGGCGACTACGGTCTTGGAAACTCTTACCAGTCTCGTTCCAGCAACAGCCCACCAAACTACCAAGGCGGTGCTCAAGGCGCAAGCAGCTTTGGCGCAATGACGGCGGCCTCCATGCCTGGTCTGACTTCGTCTACTTCCGCAATGGACACGCCGGCACTCACGCCCGCTTCAGTCTCTTCCTACAGCAGCTCTGGCCACTCTCCAATGAGCAGCCATGGGCGGGGAAGTCTCGGCAGCATGAACGGCAACGCGATGTACCCCAGCTTGCCGTCCGTAACGGGCATGTCTGACCTTGGGTCTGGCTACCCAACCACCACCTCTGCCCCAGCGTCTGGTCTTGCATCAGGCTTCGAGGGTCTTGACGGACGTCGCTACTCTGGAGGTCGTTTGCAGCGTCAGGCACCAGGCCAGGACACCGAGATGGCGGATGCCGAAGATGGCAGTCGCACTCCTAAGCAGGGCGAGCAGAAGGGTTCTGGCAAAGCTTCAAGCACCCTCGACCCCGCCCTTCGCGGTGAGGATTCTTCAGAAAATGGCTCAGGGCACGCTTCCAGGTCCGAGTCGATCGATGACCGGCGCCAGGAGGACTGGGTCGAGAACATTCGCACCATCGAGTCGCTGCGCAAGTGGATCGGGGACCGTCTCAGCCGTGGCGAGTACGAAGCAGAAGGCCAGTCAAATCAGCAGGCCAAGGAAGGCGCTACTACTGATGATGATGACGCCGCTGCTCAGATTGCCAAGCTGGTTGAGGCGAGGATGGCGGATGCTCGTCAGCAGGAAGCGAGGGCTGCTGCGCCCAGCCAGGACGATGTGAAGTACCCAAGCTTGACTGGCTCTTCTTAGGGTGCATGCAGAACAACAACAGAATCTTTTTTAGATCTGAGATTCGTTCTGCGTTAATTTTCGGATGGTGTTATGGAGTCATGGGAACCGCAGAGGATCACGCGTATCGCGTAGGGTTGGACTGGGTCATGTTTTCTTAAAACTGCGTGTTTGTGAGCTCGAAGGTGCACACAGAGCATCAACTTGAGCCGGCTGTCGACTCACAGCATATTGTATGGTTAATTGCTACGAATTTGACGATAATTCTTGACCTCTTCATCAAACACTTGAACTTTCCAGTATTATGCGAGATGTGAGGTTACGTTACGATGCTGGGCTGAGCCGAATGTTTCTAAATAGCCGGGAGTATACACAAGATTGCGTAAGCCTTACGAGGCACATCAGTGCCGCTTATCCATATCCTGCCAAGAGTGTTGCAGTCCATACCTACCATTTCATTCCGACCAGGTCCCCTCCATATCCAAACATTCAAATAATGTCTATCACATCGAAATGTCGACCACCTGCAAAAAGTACGCGGCGAGCTCCTATGCCGAATTCTTTCAAATTAGACTGCTTCATCGCACTTCCGCAAGCCGCAAGTAGCACTGCTGAGGCGTATGCGTGATTTTATCCTGGCCGAGGAAAGAAGACAATTGAGGCGGTGTTGGCAATAGCCGGAAGTTCCAGATGATGAGCACCACGATGATCTTGAGCTCCAAAGAAGCCAGTTTGCGACCTGTGATTATGAATGTATTAGTTTGCCGGTCTCACCTGGCGCGACAACTTCATCATCAAAACTCACCGAAGCAGCCTCGCGGTCCCGCTCCAAAAGGCTGCGCAGGACCAGCTCGAGCGTCGAAATCCATCTGCCCGTCCTCATTCCGGATGAGCCATCGCTCGGGCTTGAAGACGCCAATGTCCGAGACTTCCCACATGCCGTTCTTGTCCTTGCTTTCCTGGCTGGTCTTGCTTCGTTTGCTCTCGTCGATGTGCAAGGGCGCTTCCATGTAGCCGGGCCCGTTGGTCACCTGTAAACAAGCATCAGCATGGCATTCGATTGAGAGGTCTTCGGAAGAAAGGCTCCTTACCATGAAGACATCGGTACCCTTGGGGATGATCGTCCCCAGCACCTCGGCGTCCTCCTTCGCTCTGCGGATGTTGCTAGAGACAGTCCCGCCGCAGCGGTGTGTCTCCTCGATCGTCGCGTCCAGGTACGGGATGTGGCTTTTCACGATGTCCTCGATTGTCGGGTTCTCGCCGGCGCTCTTGGCGCGCGAGAAGGCCTCGTTGAGGGCGGAGCGGAGCTTCTCTTGGATGTCTTGATGGGCGGTGAGGAATTTGATCGCCCAGCACAACGTGGTTGAGGTGGTTTCGTGGCCGGCAATGAGGAAGCCTAGCAGCTCGTCCCGTATCGCCATGGTGTCGTACTGCGGTTTTCTGCCTTCTTTGCGTGCCATAATGGTTTCCCGTTGAACGACTAGGTCCATTGCGGACTTCAGGCTCCCCTCTTTCTCGCCTTCACGAACTGTTCATAGGAAGCCGTCAGACGCTCGGTTAGTAAAGCATCTCTGCTTTTGAGGGCTGTCCTTAGACTGGGGGTGAGTTGCAAGACTAGCCAGTGGTGCCATCGTGGCACTGGACTGTGGAGGGCGATCTCGATGGTGTCAGATAAAGTCATCAGCGCAGTGAATGCTTCAGGATCCTTTGCAGTCGGGAAAGTTACTGCTGTGTCCTTCTCCTGAGCCAACTTCACTTCACTTGTCTGTGACAGGAGCGCAACCTGGTTCTTTGTCGTTCCAACTTCGGAACCAAACGTCGCAGCCCAGATCACATCTAAAGCGCCTTTGTAGACATCCTTCGTGGCATCGAATGGCCGGCCATCAGCAAGTCGGGTTTTCTGCTTCCATAGCTCGATGATATCAAGAGCCGTCGAGTGGATCTGTGGCCCGATCACATCATGCAGAAACGAATTGGACATCGTGTCCGCCATCAGCTTCCGGTGCGCTCGCCACTCGTCTCCGGTGGGCATATGCACCTGATTGCCAGGCCCGAGAGTGAAGAACTATGCTAGAGCATCAGCAAAGGTCCTTTACATACATCTGCATGATCTTACAAGATCGCCAAAGAAGTCCGAGCGATCAATTCCCTGTTCGCCGCACCATGATATCCTGGGCTTCCCTGAAGTCTGCGAGGATTACCCCTTTCAACTCGTTAGCCTTACATTCGGAGGTCTATCGAAATGCTATGCAAGCTGGGTCATTATAAAACTTACATGGCTTTCCAAAGGGTCGCAGAAATACTTGAACGATTGGTGAGTTTAGCTTGACGGTCTGCGCCGCAAGGTACGAGAACAGTTCTTGTCTTTGCGGTACCAGGACAGTGCATCCGGAACATCTCCAAACATGCGGGCAGCTGAGTGCTTGTTATACGGGATGCCCGCGATCGGTTTCGGCAGCGCCACTCGATAAAGCAGATAGAGACATGCTGCCACTACTCCAACAATACAGCCTAGATTGAATGTCGAAACCATCGTGGCGGGGTACTGGCTGCCAGAAGCAGAGTGCTGCTGCAGGAACTTGTCGATATTTGAAGCCCCTTGGGAAGATGCTCTACATGTAGATCAGGGGCTGCTGCATTCCAAAGTCTTTCCGATCTTAGATAAGATTGCTGGTGAGATACGTTGTTATGTACAGATTTGTAACACCACCATTATTGTTAGCGCCATGAAATGTAGATTTGCTCTCAGGACACAGTAAATGGATGTGCGGTGACTAGGCACAAAATCAATGAAATTTACCATGGGTTTTAGTGACCGGTCCATGCCGTCCAGTGCATGCGGCCGATCACAACGGTCGCGTCTGCTTGACTCATGCCGCCCAAGATCTCAGCCCGTGGGTGTGTGGGAGAGCGTAGTCCTGAAACAGGTCCTGTAGATCCAAGAATCGGAGGTCTTACCTTGCTGACGGCAGATATCAGCATTAGGTTGCTTGCAACTCCGATAATGGCGATCATGTTTCTTGATTCATATTATACTACTATCGAAGTGCGCGGAACGAGCGCTCGCCTCTTTGGACGCTTCGTAGACTGCCGATGTTGATCCAGGCTTCACCGGCATCTCGTGCATACTCAACCATTTTGGACGAGTGGATATGGTGATCTAATGGATTGTGAAAAATGATGCGTGGTCTTGCAAGAAAGCGCCGGCATGGTATTCATCCCCGCAGGTGGACTGTCGCTTCTCACAATGCCTAAAAACGGCAATCTTGACCTACCTCCAATGCGACCAGCGGGACCATTTTGGAGGGATCAGCGAGTCTGTGTATTAGAAGTAGTTTAGCAAAGTTCGGTTTTTCTACTTGACCCGGAGAAGGAGTAGTAAAAGCGCAGATCCCAAGACATTACTTATTGATGATGCAGCGGGCGGAGCGAAGTTCGTTTTAGCCTCCAACGGCTGTTGACACTGCCGAGCGGTGTCATTCCTCTGCAGGTGACAGGAAGTTCCCGGGCGTTGTGTGTCTTCTTCTACGCCGCACTAATCAGCTGATAGATGCCACGAAAGGTAAATGGAAATTAAATTTGTTCGAAAGTAACAAATCGCCTCGACTTGCGATACACACACACACACATTCGCATGCGCTCGCGTCAGCGACCCTCAATAGGCTGAAGGAGCCGCCAGCGGCTACGGCGGCTCCCGGTCCAGACATTCGCCTTCGTTCATTATACGACCTCGACAGTCTTACCAATGGTGACCCTTTCTATATGTCACTGAGCAATCATGCTCGAGCAAGACGACAGCAACTTTACTTGGCCTCAACTCACCGGCCATGTAGTGATGGTGAGCCTGCAAAACCTTATAAACGACTCTTGCTAATAAATAAGCGTACGCGACCATGCACCTCCCCAAAGCGTTCTAGTACAAGCTCGACCTCTTCCTGCTATCTACGGAAAACGCATCACAGCAGCAGCAGCTGTAGGGATAGTGACATCAGGAACACGACAGCCAAGTTTCCGGTCGTGTAGTTTTCAGTGAATCACACAGCAGAACTCACCTACCGAAAGCGCGCCATGTGGGCGTCCTGAAAGGCTGGAGCCCTGTAGACACCCAGACATGCGAGACATGCATAGAGTTCGCACAACAAGCTTCGGACTACACACGCGAGACTCCATTGTAATGAAGTCTTTCGCCTCGGCAGCCTGAAGTTCGTACATTCTGTGATTGGCCCCCACGCGGCTGCTACACGTTTCATGTCTCTGGGGGAGTTCCCGTTTCCATCGACCATCATGTCAAACTAGCTCTCGGGGTGGCTGTGAGGGGCGGTTGAGTGATGGTCCCCGATGGCTTGACGATCACGCTGTCGCTTCTCTTACTCCTCTTATCATCGCCCTCTCATGTTACCAAACTACCGAGCATAGCGACGTAGAAATCCTGCGTCTCGCCACAGTAGTCGTTGTGCTACGTATGCAGCCCTGCTCTGCGACGGGTCGATGCGATAGTTTTGGGCGCTTTTGTGGGGAGACAGCGCCGTATCAGCGAATCAGATATTTCCACAATCTCTAGCTGATCTACCGCCTCCCATCTTACCGGACCGGAGACTTTGGATTGCTCCCAGGGCTTGGGAACACCACGCGATCTACAAGCGCAAGGATGACGGCCTGTTGAATGCTTGCACGGTTGCACCGGCTTGCATTGCCAGGAGAAGCCAGCCGGCCCAATCCTGCTCGATGAAGCCGCCACGAAACGAAATGGCGTCTACACTCGTAAGAAGTTAAAGCATTTGGAGAGTGCTGCGCAGCACCAAACCTGTTCGGAGGCACCCTGCATCGTCCGAAGCGGCTGTTGGAGCGTCTCTCAGTCACGCCGTACCTCGCGGCGCCGCGACCAAATTACGGAACTGCAAATTAGATCTGCACAGCGAAGCTAGACCGGGGCTTAAAGCATAGAAATGGACTTTCGCCACATGCGGCACGCCGTTTCAACCCCAAAGCTAAGGTTGAGCATGGGTAGGCTCCCTCTGAGACTTGTCTGCCGTATTATTGTGGGAGTGATCAGATATAAGACAAGCGTCGGCTGTTTCTCGCCATGCTCAAGTATCCAAGCTAAATGCCCCGAATACAACCTTTCCTTCGACACGGATGACTCGCGCACTGTCAGTCTTGCTTATTAGCTGTTTCTGATGATCTTCATGAACCTGCTCTCACATGTTCGCCACCCAGCAGTAATACGGTAAACCCGCCGAACAGTAACGCAGGATCCGGATGCGGCCCGAGCATGTCCTTCCCTGGTGACAGACGATCCGATTCGTCACCGGCACGACAAGACGACCGTCCGGCGCCCTTAGTCATTGTCTCTGAACGAGGGCGACATACAGAGGCATCACGACGCATTGTTCGTGCACAGGCTGCACGAGCTAGCGCTGCACAAAGTCGAGTGACTAGAGCACGGAACAGGGGCGAGAGGGAAGGCACTTCATACGAGCCTGTCCAATCCCCGTCCGCACGAAGTCCATGTGCTCAAGGACCTGTGCGATCATCGAGTAGCAGTGAGAATACCCGAGACCAAACGCTCTATGCACCACAAGCCAGCCCGGAGTCACGGACCCCTCTTGACGACTTGCCATTACTGAGATGGCTACCTAGTGTACTGGGCGATGCATGGGATCCATCGTCTACCTTGGCAACACCATCCATGCCAACATTTGCCATGCGGTCGGATTCTTTCTCGAACATCTCATCATCTAGCCCCCGATCACCAAGCGAGTCGACGAAATTCCAGCTCCCTGTGGCCTTGCCACGCGGCTTTGCCTCCCTGCAACAACGCATCCACATCTCCGACATGATGTCTACTTTGCTAAGCCGCACTGCATGTGTCGACTACGACAGTCCCGGGGTCGAGATTCGGCTCCATCAGCTGCTCTACGACTTGATCGTGGGTACCGCCGGATTAGCAACGCAGCCGGGCCATCCCATCCAAGGTCATTTGCGGATCGCCTGTACTTGCTTGACGATTTTCCAGGGCCAGAGGGCTAACGGCGAGGTATTTGCGCGGGACCGAAGATATCAAATCGGGCTTGAAGCGGCCTGGTCAGAAGCAACTCAGCTCGATCATAGTGCTCTCGAGGAGCCGAAATCAGCCGAGGCCTCTCTATGGGCGGTCTTCATCATCAGCGTGACGACTGGCGCCACCGCTGGATTCTTTCACCGGTCGCTGAGTTCACTGCTGCAAGATTTACAGCTAAGCTATTGGGAGCAGGTGAGACGTGTGCTATTGGAGTTTATCTATCCGGTCAGCTTTTTGGATGAACCGTGCAAGCACTTCTACAATAGCATTGGGCAGATGTCGGGCGACGCAGGCTGAGAAGCGGAACGCAGCTGTTTCCACTGTTTTCGAATTGCAGCACGGAAAAGACTACATACGGAGCGATCGACTCGATCTTATCGCAGATCGCCCACGTCTGCAGCGTCGCCTGTGGGGATCTTTGTCGCGGGTACCTTTTGCTTTCGGCCCCGCCCGGAAGCTCGTTTGACCTGCGTTGGGGAGGCATCAATCTCCTCTTGTTCGCCAAAGAGAATCCCACGACTACGCCCTTGATCCGGCTTTGAACTGGTTTTCGATGCAGCCGGCTTTTCAGGAGGCTGCTCCTGATCCAGCATCCAGGAGAACGAGCTCTCCGCCAGCGCGGGGCGATCTGCGCGCGTAACTCTTTCATTTGATCGGCTTTGGGGAGAAGAAGGGTCAATGTTTATCTCTGTGTCATCATGGCTGACCGGTTGGTCAGAGGGACTGGTCGGAGCTGCTGTAGCAGTCGATTGTTACGTTGGCGTGGAGGCCAACGAATCATCATCATCCTCAAACGTGGAGGGATCTGCAAGAGCGAAAGGTACATTCACTCTCAACGGTATCGGTTTTACTCAGTTGGCTCTCCTGTCTGGCTCCGCGGTCTCCAGGTGCCGGTGACTTCTCTGCAGCCGTTTTGGCAGCATTTCCTTGCTCAGTACCGTTCGCCGCATGTGATGCCTCAGCATCGGGCTCTGAGAGCGGCAGACTAGGATCAGAGAGATATACCTGCACAAATTGCGCCTTTGCAATAGCCATGCTCAGCTGTTCAAGCTCATGCGAAGGTCCGCTTTCTTCTGGCTTCTTCTCCTTTTCAGCCACGAGTTTCTGATAATCCCACAATTCATTGACTGCACCGTCAAGCAGCTTCGAAAGTTGCGCGTTTCGCGCTTCGAGTGACTTGATCTTGCCGTAGAGCGCACCGTGGCCTCCGTGCGGTGCTCGTGGTGGCAAGGACGGGGTCTGTGTATCTCTAATCTCTTGAGCTCGTTTATGAACCTCGTCCACGGCATTGCGCACAGCTTTCCCGATGCCAAGTGATTCGCCTCTTGCATAGATGTTCTTGGCTGTCGATTGCATGAGAGATTCTATGTTAGCCTTCTGTCGGAACGCATTCTGAGGCCTTAATCCGCCCGCGGCGGCGGCCGCAGCTTTGGCAGCGTTGGCGCCTGAAAAGTTCGTGATGTTGCGCTGGAGAGCAGGAGGTGTTGCGGGTCGGTCCGTGGGCATCAATGGACGACCAGTGTACTTGAGAATCAAATAGCCACTTCCTTCGGTGCCCAAATGATCACGTAAATAGAGAGCGTCTATCACGAAGCTCTGAGCTGGATGATCTCTGTGTGGTTGCGGGTAGCGTAAGAGCAGGGCTATCGCTGTGTTGTAATCGCTTTCAATCAACTCCCAGCGTATGCGAAGTATCATCGCTAAGCATACGTAGTCCACAAGCTCCAGTGAAGTATCTTCAGCGAACATGACATCCCACATAGTAAGCACATCATCGAAGGGAAATTCTCTGCCAAAAAGAAGACGTATCCACCGTAGCAGGAAGATCTGTGGTAGTATGCCTATCGTGTCGAGATGTTGAGAGAGGTCTGGATCTGCTTTTGCAAGCAATTCCCCCATTATTCGTTGACTTCGAAGCACCATGGGGTTTTCTCGACCGGAATGAGTCGTCTGTTCGTAGAAGTTCTTCGCGCTATGCATCAGCTGGCTGAAAATGGCGAAGGCATCGTGCTCAATGTGTTCCGAGCTGAAAACTGCCCGAACGACCACATCCTCACCATGGGCTTTGCTGCTCTGGCCAAGATCGACAGCATCCCTCTCCACTACCCAAAGAATCGGGGCTAAGAGTTCGTGCATGCCTTGTCTATAGCTGATATCAGGATTCAGCTTGCAGAATACAAAGAGGATGTCCAAAAGCATCTGTTGCGTTTCTGGCTGGCGGAAGTAAAGGTTCTCAGGCATGCATCTGTCAACATCCTGCTGGATCTCTGCCCTGAGGTCCTCATTCTGCTTGAGCGTTTCGAAGGCCGCCGGCTTTCAGGTCTCAGCAAGAGTCAGATTGGAGCTGCTTGACGTGGTGGCCTCGCCTGGGGCTTACCTCTGTGCCTACATGGGCGTTCTTTTCATCGTTGCCTACTTCATCCTGATTCTCCAGTTGCTGTAAGAAATGCATGCGAAGGGAATCGTACGCAGAGCGGGATGACGCCAGCGTCTTCGGCCATGTCGATGTGTCAAGGGTCTCGAGGAGGAGGAATGCCTTCCATGCAGCAGAGCGAAGGCCGGCACTTGCAACAGCTGAAGACCGCCCTTCAATACGTGTTGCCTCCCGGAGATTATCAAGAGACCTATACTGCTTGAGGTCTTGCCAGCTGCTGGAAGCACTTTCCAAGCTCCGCATGTTGATTACCGTGCGAGAGTCCAAGTATATCGATGTGATACCCTGCCAACTACTATCATCTTCTACTCTCCAGGCGGACGGATAAGTGAGCTGTTCGGCAGATGAAGTGAATGGCGGCAGCCGGGCCGACCCCGGGGCTTTGCCAGCGACGATGAAGGGAGGCGAGAGAGGACGAGTTGGATCGCTCTTGCTACGTTTGACAGACACATTGGGACTAGACCTCTCGGCTTGGTGAACAAGGAATGGTCTCTTATGACTGCGAATCAAGTTGTTTCATGGGACGACTTACATCCTCTGTTCAAGCAGAATACTGTACGGTCTCCGTATGGGCACACCTGAGGCTGCTCAAGGCCCAGATTGACTGCAGTGGCCAATGCACCTACAGGGGCTGAGTCAGCCGAGGGGAAGTGACGTCCGTACGCGATCATACCTTATCGATAGGCGACGTCGGCGAAAGGCGAAAGGTCAGAGTCCAATGATCTTAGGCGGCAGCAGGGACAACGATCGACAGCCAGGATGGTAGCAAGAGGGTCTGTCAAATAATTGTTCTATCGCGCTTCGCTTCGACAGAAAAGTGCAAAGGGACGAGTGGTTTATTGGGAGATACGAATGTTTACACGTCCATCTGTCGCGTGGGCTGGATTGCAAGGCTGACATCACCACCTCGTTACTGTCCATAGCGCCGGCTTATACGGAACGGGGGATATAGACCTCGTGCAGGCCGATAACTTGAAGCCTACCCTCTCAGGCTTGTCTTGTCATTGTTGCTTGCGTAGTCCCGTGTCTCTTGGGTTCACGACCACTACTCTGTTTCCCTGCCCTGCCCCAGCGCCGCCCGCCCCATCATGGCTGCTGAACTGCATGATGCACTGAGGACACTCCTCCCAACCAATTGGTCTGACGTGCCTCAAGACAATCTTGACCAGTACATGAAAGATGCGTATTCCGCTGGCGAGCTCATCATCAACTCGGTGCCTCCACCCCCAAATGGCGAGCCATTCCATTCTTCAGAGCCCCATTTCAAGCAGCCCAACACCGCTGGATCCGTCAACGATATGTACCCCTCGAGAGTACGATCTTTCCCGCCGCATAAGGACCATGAAGATCTACAGAAGCATTGGGGCAAGCCCATGAAATTTGATAAGAGCAAGAACCCATTAGATGTGTCAGTGTATAAGATGGCCGGAAAGGACAGACATGGGGCGTGGTTCGCGAGGAGTAGTGTTCTCGAGGGCATGGGCTTTGACAAATTCAAGAGAGCTATGCAGAGAGAATTTCCACATTCATTGACTGTGAAGGGTGGTCCTGGCGCCGGCGCGGTGAGAGGACTGGCCGCTGATAGACGGGTAGAACGACTGACGGGAGAAGCTGGGAAGCTGGAGGTATTTGAGCTAAGCGCACAGTTTCCGGGCCCTGTAACGCCACGGGAGTTTATACCACTCATCATGACTACGGAGAATGCTCTAAGCGACAAAAGCGCTGCGGAAGTGGAAGGCGGCAAAACGCATTTGCCAAGACATTACATGATTGTCTCCAGGCCAGTGGACCACCCGGATGCACCTGAACGATCCGGTTTGTTAGGGGGCGATACGAATCTGTGGAACTTATTCGAGAGATTCCACTGCACCAGGCAAAGGCCAAGTCGACACCAAACCTGCCCTCGCAAACTGAGGGCGAGCACCACGAAGCCAGGAGCCGAGGGCACACGGTAGGTGCAGCCGAGTCTAAGGATGACGGGGCAAAAGAAGATCGACAGCATCTGCATCCGAAGGACGCAACAGGCGGCGAGGGATCGTCTCCGGACCGTGAGCTCAATCCTGTAGAATGGATCATGATTACCCGCAGTGACCCAGGTGGAGGTATCCCTCGTTTTCTGGTAGAAAGAGGCACGCCCGAGGCTATGCTTGGTGATGTGTCAAAGTTCTTGACTTGGGCAACCAGTTTCAAGGGAGAAGTGCCCGATCCAGAGGAAGATCTGGACCAACAGCAACAAGCATCTCAAGAAAACGCACAGGTGTCCGAAGCACAAGGTCAGCAGACTACCACATTACCAGAAGGAGTGGCCAAGTCAAGCCCTGAGATCAAACCAATGCAGAAGTCGATGACAGAGCCACCAACAGACCAGAATGGCTTCCTTTCTCGAGTGGAAGCGGGATTGGACGCTTATGCGCCAGCTGCAGTCGCTTCCGGATACCGCAATTATATGCATCCTGATCAGAAAGACGGCAACGATGACAGCGATAGCTCCAGTGACGACACATCCAGCGTCAACTCGTTCATGTCTGCGGAAGAAATGCGGCAAGTCTCTACTGCTCAACAGCCTAACGCTTCTACCGAAGCTCTGAGCCTAGCAAGCGGAGAATCCTCAGCAGAGCTGGCCATGGGTGGCAAATCCGGTGAGAAGAAGAACCAGCACGAGAAGGAAATCCTAAAGATCGCCAGAGAAAGGGAAAGGCTTGACAGGAAACTGGCAAAGAAGAGGGCAGAGGAAGAGGAGAAGCTGAAGAAGAGCCAGGAGAAGGACCAGACGGAGCAGGACAAGGCCAAAGACAAGCTGGAGCGAGACATGAAGAAAGCCGAGGAGCGACATCGGAAGGAGATCGAGAAGCTCGAACGCAAGAAGGAAAAGGAAGCGAAGAAGGCCGAGGAGAAGAAACGGAAGAAAGACGATGCCAGCAAACTCTCGATGGTCAGCCGCGAGCGTGACGAATTCAGAAACCAGCTCGACAGCTATAAGCGCGAGAACCAGCTTCTAGTCGAGCGGATGGAAGAGTTACAAAGGGAGAATACCCTCCTAGCGCAACGTGTGGGTAAGCTAGGCGGGAATGAGGCCCTCAAGGGCGTGCAGGATGAGATGGGGACGGGGAAGAAACGGACCAAGAGTATGGATAGTAAGCGGAGTCTGGATTCGGGGGAGAAGACTGAGAGTAAGGAGGCAGTGGCGTCTTGAAAGCCGGTCCAATCTTGGGGAAGTCCTTTTGCTGGTTGAGTTTATGTAAATACGTGCCGAATATCATACTGATGCGAACTTTTCCTGTAGCGAGCGTTCAAGCCTAATGTTCTGCTACGCCATCGACGACTTCGTACGGTTCCCAGTCTCAGAAATCGAGGGTCTCTGAACGGGCCTCGTGACGCTTAAGCCTGTCTAATTCCATTCGTATAATCACTGTCTACCCTATTGTCCTCGCTAGACGATACCCAGTGTAGAAATACGCAACTAGGCCACAAATCGTGATTCGAGTGCCAGAGTAACTAGGTGCCGGCAGTTCGGGTCTGTGCCTTCAAACAGCCTGCCTGGTCACAAGCTTATGACATGCGCTTTTGTGGTCATCTTCACTCTCTGTCCTGGCGCCAAGGTAGAGGTGCATAGATTGGTGCCTAGGTACAGCAAAGGCAGCTGCCAATAATCAGAAAAGGCCTCATAATCAAACTGGAACGAGACAAGGATGGACTTTTTCCAGACGTAGAGAGAACAGAATTTGGCAGGCAAATAGTTTTGTGCTTCTCAAATTGATTCCTGGCTCTCCATATCCATTCTCAATTTCACACCTTCCCAACCTCGGCGTACCACATCACCCATCACACTCCCTTGGAGCTTTCTAATTGCTTCATCTATCGGGAGTAGGAAGCTTCTGTATAGAAGCTCTTCTTCATCCACACCAGTACCTTCGTGCCATACCGGCTCGTAAGTCGTAGCCTCGCCAGTCTCGCTGATTACTGAATCCTGCTCCATCCTTGCCTTCAAGCTCAGGTCCGACGGGAATGGTGGCGGAGGCGCATAGGTTCTCGCACTTTGACTGCTGTTGCTGTTGCTTCCAGCTGCACCGTATGACTCTTCGACATTTTTGGGTACAGTTTCAGCAGCATACCAGAACAGCATGTACTGAGAGGTGGTCGTGAGAGGTAGCATCTGCGTCCATATCGGCTCTGTGACAAAACGTTCGTGGCCTCCACCTGGATCTGGTTGCCTGTGCTTCATGGGCAAAGGCAGCACTCGATTCCTATAGCCTGATTCTTCAAAGCCTTCCCGCTCTGCTGCTGTCCTTGTTTCTTCATTGGCATTGCGTCGCCCTTTGGGTAGGAACCAGTAGCGGTCTTGGGAATGGTAGCATACCACCACACGTTGTGAGGCCAGATGGAATATTGCTACGCCAGCTCCAATGGTAAGTTTCTCGCTTGGATAGTTCCCATAAAAGGGCGCAGATGGCTGTGCTGGCATTCTGATGACATTGTTTACACAAAGGTTCTACATTTTGAGTAGCTGCGAAGATACCTACCTTGAATTGTCATTCCTCATGGGGCTGTCAGCTTGCGGAACCTGCCGATGGACGTGGCTGCTGTAGATAGAAACAGCTTTGAACGTGTCAACTGTTGCTTGACCGAAATACCTCATGAAAGCCATGCTCGACAGATTGCAATTTCTTTGTAGCCAGCTGAAATCGAAGGAGTGTTTTGCGGCCACAATAAAAATCGATGATAGCTCCAACCTCAACAGTCACCTCGAAGTAGATTTCATTATGCGACATAACAGGAGATGTTGAGAGGGCACGGTGTATATCTCAAGCATCACACCTTACACTTGAAAGCGATCACAGGTCAATCACGTGCAGCTCTCTATATAAGCATATCTCTATGAGCGACTATGTGTTGCTCCATCAGCGGACCTCCAATGGCGCCTGCTGCTGCACCACCAGCTTGAAATATAGTTCACTGCAAGCCTGTTCAATAACATCTATCACGCTCCAACAAGCACGCAGTATGACATTGGTATTTGGGCGGCCGCCCTGATAGTAGCTAGCTGCGCTCCACTCCTCGATTCTCGTAATCGTCCAACTCCACAACCAATGCAGGAAATCCACCAGGACGTTATGGTTCCAGTGAATAGCAGTATTGCTTTTCGGGAAAGGAACAGCCGGAATGCAACCTTGTGGACATTCAGCAACTGAGCACAAGGTGTCCCAACTTCGGTCGCCATCATCAATGTTCATCTCTGCGTATCTTTCCTGCTTGTCGGCAAAGAATTGACGCACGTCAGCCGTATGATTCCGGTACGCACTCAGGACCGTTGCCTCGTTGCCCTCAACTTCCGTTGCCCCGTAGAACCAGGCATATGGTTGCCAAGCACCTCTCCCAACATGCCGTCGCATACTTTCAAGCCACACCTGTTCATCCCTTCTCAGGCTTAGGATGAATTTCGCATTCGGATACAGCTCTGCCATTTCTCTAAACATGCGCGGCCATGGCAAGTCCTCGAAGGCATCGTAGAACCTTGTTTGATCTATGAGAGCATCGTAATCGCCGTTGGCCCAGGTGTGCACCAAATGACGAGAGCGTATGTCCTTCCAACCGAGTCGTTTGTAGCCAAGCAGGGCCAGGGCATCGCCGATACTAGTCGTGCCAGTCTTGACAGTCCTATCACGAAGACTTTTGGTCTCAATGTAGATTGGGGTTGGGCTATCCAGTTCGCTATGATCAAGATAGCCGAGAGAGCAGTACTGGCGTGGAGGCAAGCCAGAAGCGCATCATCTACAAGGCACTTCTAGGAGTGGTTAGATGTCTTGGGTTTGAAAGGGCGACAGACCGGCGGAGAGTCGGTATTGATCGAACGCGCACTTGATCTTCTGATCAAATCCCTACTGTCATGGCTGCGCGAACAGGCATAAAGTCTTCTTCCTCTCGTCGCACGTGTTCGGCAGGAGACTGATGCAAGGAGTGTACTGCTTCTACAAGTCGGGCGACGATTCGGGTCCTGGTGAAATACGTTCTGCAGACGTTGCGGTCGCCATCTATCTTTGCACGTGCGACTGCCTACGACCGTTGAAGGTCCGCAGCAAAATTGCCAAGTCGGCGTCGGACAGATGAAGGCCGACCGTTATCTCGACTTTCCTACGTAGGCAATCAGTAAAGCTTTCCAGGTCCCCATGGCCTGTTCTTACTATCAAAAGATATTGGAGCCTGCGTTGCCAACCTCTTAACGAACGTGTGTGTGCGGCGCAATTCTTTTAAGACAATTACTTCCAGCTATTCCATTCTAAAAGACTGGTTGAGCACATCAAGTCCGCTTGGACTGTACCACTTTGGAACCACGCGATTCTGTCTTAAGAAAGACCAGATTTGATATGCATCGAGACTTTGCGGTCCTTCAATGCCGCTCGGAGATAGCAGAGATCGCCTGTTCCTTACCGCAGACCATGTTGAACTCTAACCGCGCCTCGCTTGATTGCAGACCCTGAACTTGAAATAAATGTTTTGGCGCCGGCGGCTCGAACTCGATAGAATGAAATGATGGCCTTGCGTGAAACTGGCTACACAGCCGTCTTTGGCCAAGCGGCAAGTACCCTCTTGATATCCACTTGACTACTTTTGAGCCGGCCTCCAAACGGAACCTCGTCATCATGTGCATGGTGTTTGCGGAGAAACTGACCCGCAAAGCACCAGCCAACGGCCTCTAGATGAGGAGGTGGCTTGGCTCCAGCGTCGTTCACGCAATGCGATCCACATATAGGCGCGGCCGGACGCCGTTGACGCGATATGACTGTCGAAATATTTTTGGTGGATCATGATGTTTACAAATGTTTGCAATGTACAGTAGACGAACATTGAGACAGATATGGCGGAGTAGACTCCGTTGTATCGGATCGCATGAGTCGTTTAAAGCCACGCGAGGCATTAAACATCCAAACAAATGAACCAAGTAGTTGAAAAGTGCCGTGATCAACATGCGATTGCCTGTGCCACTACTAACCACCCTACCAGATTGGCCGAGGCTGATACTGTAGCCGTTGCAGGTTCCCCAAAGTAGCAGGTGGGACATGGATCGGATTGGCACGATTGGCGAGTTTCGCCTTCGCGTCCACAATTCCGCGCTCCAACCGCACGAAGGAAGCGGAGCGCCTTGATTCGCAACATGGCTGGTGTGGTGCCCTGCATCTGCTCGTCTAGAATCATGTTACTTGGTCAAAAGTATCTGAAGTGAACACCTCTCCACTGCTGATCCAAGCATCCAGCCCTTCCTCGTCCCCTGCGATCTCCACTTCCGGGCGAGTTCATAATTCGGCTCTCGGCTGGCCGTGTGGAGCTGTGGGGGATAAGAGCCCCATCGCAAAGGCGCGCTAGGCAGAGGGAAACAACCGGAAACGTGCCCAAAGCAGGAACGCAGCGGGAATGGGTCTGGCAGCGCCCGTCAGCACGGGTCTGGCCAGGGACCGCGACAGCATGTCAGCAGGCCTATTGCGTTGCCTATAAGCCCGCACCAACTTTAATCGTCATCGTGAGGAGCGCATAGGCTGGCCGCCATCGCCTGATGGCCAAGATGCCTCTCGTCTGAAGGAGCGCGTTCCCGCGTAGGAGCTCGAACGGCATCACAGCGATTGGCAGTGGTAGACATACCCAGATGCTTCCAACGCATGAACACCGTCCATCATCATGCGTGCCATAATCATGGGTAGCGCCGGGCGGGTATTTTATGGGTCCGTCCGTAGGCGGCATGTGCACGAGGCAGGTAAGGCAGGGCAGGTGATTAGACTTCCCATGGTTCCATGCCCTCGCGCCTGAAATGTTACCATTCCCTCCCATCCCCAAAAATATTTCGAGCGCAGCTACATTTCCAGGCGACTTTTTTCGAGCAATTGATCAGCACTGAGCGATCGTCCCAGCGTTTCAAGATCCGGCACATCGTTCGAGACATTTACTGGTCGCAGACGCCGATCTCCGCAAAGTCGCACAGTGCGGGGCCTCTGGCGTGAGCCCGAGCATAGCTTGAACCCTCCTCTGTTTCCGTTTCTGTTCCTGGAGGCGTGAGGCCTTTCTGTCCCTTTCCATATTAGAGAGATTGCATTGAGCACATCAGGTCTTCGGTCGGTTCAGTTTGTCGAGGACACACTGTCACACCCTATCGGATCGGCATCACTCAATTCGGCCGTCCAAAGATAAGGAGTGGCAAGCCGAGCGGTCTCGGAGTCGTGCGCTGTGCACTGCCTGCCTTGTCCTTTGAGCAGGAGATTGCAGTACTACAACAACAACAAAACAACAAAGAAATTGGAAATTTTTCGAGGTTGTGCAACGACCTGATTGCCGACTCAGCTTGAAGGGCCTTGTAGTGTCCAAGGTGGGCAAGATCATCACCTTGCCGTCTCGCCTCTTTAGCTGATCGTCGGTGATGCAGGAGATGTCGCGTCCAACCAGCCAACACCGACTATCGGTCGGTGCAGCCTCCAGCCTTCCCAACCGCAATTCCTATAGTCGATCTCACTCCCACACCATCTCCCTTGGCTCTGCCAACAATGCCGCCAACCGTGTCAGCCGCAGAAAGAGCTCGAACTTCTCGCCAGCGACCAATGTGGCGGCATTGGGAGCGGCTGTAGAGAATGGCGTTGCGGACGGATCCATTGCTGTCAATCGACGCAGTTCGACATCGAAGACCGGGCAGGCCTCGCTGCAGGAGGGAGGACACCCTGCTAGCCTACCGCAGGGCGTCCCAGTACCGGAGCGGACTGCGGGCGGCGGCAGTGCTTTGGTAGATGGACCACCGCTGTCATCGTACAATGACAAGTCCAAACCGAAGATGCGTCGAGCTAGTGATGGGACACGTTTGACAAAGAAGGAGCGGGCTAACACTGGTGAGCTGAAGTGTGAGCATTGTGGCAAGGCATACAAACATGGCAGCTGCCTGAACAAGCATCTGTCAGTTTCTACAGTGATTGTGATGTGTGACGTGAGCGGCATGCTAACATTGATCGCAGATGGGAGCATACCCCGCAATGGCAATACACATCCAAGCTGCTCATCTCCAAGCATCAGCAGGTGCAGCTTCTCGAAGCGGCATCTGTTTTGGTACAGATGAACCAGGATGGTCCCAATGAGAGTGACGACAACTCTTCGCCGGCTGCTTCTGGATCTTCGGACATGCATGAGGAGCCGAGCTCAGCAGAGACCACTCCGCCACCACACGCAGAAGGCTCATACAACGACAGCAAGCGTCTCAGCAACACTAGCAGTGCTTACTCGCGTAGCTACCAGTCCGTCTTTTCTGAAAGCGCTCCTGGAAATGACCATGGCTTTGGTCACTCTCGCGGATGGAGCCAATCAAGCAACCGACCTCCCACGGCCGATACCTCCATTGCGGACAGCTACCGTGATGAAGATCCGGCAGATTTGGCCGCGGCTGTTGGACTGTTGAGCTGCAGCTACGGCACACCCAAGAGTGGTCCTAGCAAAATGCCTTCAGATGTTCCACCGGTGCCACCTCTTCCGGCCAAATACGCCCCCAGTTACCGTCATCACGAGGACGTCAACATGGAGCAGTATGACTCTGATGACGAGCCGGCGCACCCAGAGCGCATAGACGAAGTTGATGAGGGCATGTTTGGACAGATGGACTAGACCATGCCATTTTCAACGACTCTTGTGGATGATGAACCATGACACGATAGACTCGACTCTGGGGCTCCTTTTAATCACAATACGCACACGAGAACATATAATCTTTGGGAAGACAGCAAACGAAGAAAACGAAATATGAAAGCATTCGGCAATTTGCTCCGCAGCGGCATCCCCACTACCGATGAGCAGCCTCATTCTCTTCCCTTTGTGAAGCACGGCAAAAGCTGCGAGGTTGAAGGTGGGTATGTTTGGATTTTGCGTTGAGCAGGCGGCATATGGCATGGAGGTGTAACGTCATTGGGGTTTTGCTTCTCTTGGATCGGAATGATGAGGCTAAACTGCATAGCCGGGGCATGGGAGAGGGTGTTTACTTGTGTTGATGTTGTTCCTTGGTCGTTTCAATGTCTTGACTAGGTACCAGATGCTCATGTCTCAGATAGGATGGAATGGGTGTATTACGACAGTGTAAACACAGTTCAGCGCCCTTCTTCAATGTTTTGTTTCTGTGGAGTGATAATGCCAGCGAGGTGCTGATACTGACATGGCTAGCGAAGGGCGTTTCAAGGTTTGCAAGGATGAGAACAGCACCTGACTTGCCGATGGGATGCATTGCAGTAGAACGGTCTTGGGTTTCAGCATGGGTAAATGCCAGGACATTGTTGAGGAGCTGGGTACTGCGCATGAGGTAGGACACATATCCAATTTGCGTACGCCTCGCTACTCGGTCGCCGCCGTAGAGGAGAGTAGCTCATCGACAAGGAATAGTTTCGACACTGGATCGCGAATGTTCTTTTGTGCCAGCACGACCACGCTTCTGGAAGATGTCTCTGCGGTCACTGACGTCGTCGTTATTTTAAAGCCTGTCCCAGTGCGTTGGTAGGCGTTCGGTATCGCCGGGTGATAGATGAGGAAGGAACTCGCCTTGGCGTCCACTTCACCTCATCCCAGCAGCCAAACTTCATGCTTCCATTTGGCATGTTGCATACTTGTTGCGCTTCTCTACCATCGAATATAGAAATCGCGAATACAATGTCGCCTCGAATGCTTCAACGATCGATTGCCTTGGATTGTGTCACAAACTTCTATCGTCGTAGGAGACGTCCTCCGTGAGAATCAGAAACGAAGCAGAGATCACAGGCGGCCCAACTATACCGGAACCTCGGACTCGTCCACGCGACTGTGGGCGTCGGTATAACTCTGGTCACATCCGTCTCATGGTTTCACGAAGATCATGCCTCCTCCTTTCCAAGTCCGGCAGGCAGAAGATATCAGACTGCAATATTTTGAATTGGGCGGATGTAGCAACACGGCACCACATACATACCTCTGTGAATCTGCAAAGGCGTCGAAGCTGCAACATAGGCGCTGCAGACATGGCCATACAACGTCCCTTCCCCGTCATTTCGGCATGTCGATATGTTGCAGTTTTCCGCGCAGTCTCCCCGTCGACTGAACATGCTCTTGTTAGCAATACGAACCGGGTCCTCTTGCTGTATGTACCCTCTGGACGACCTCGTCGCTGGGCCCGAGCAACGCGAATGTCGACATACCCGTCCTGCTGCCAGACCAAACGACATGGACCTTGCCTGGAAATATCCTGGGCTCGTCTACTCCTACTTGCCGTCCAATTAGCATCCCCCTGGCCGTTCCAAGCGTGCAACCTGTGGTTGTTGTCGTGCCCTTTGGACAATCTCATCGTCGAATCAGCAAAATATGCAATCTTCGACCTCGTCACAAATACTTGCAGCTCAGGCGGCGTGGACTGCTTCTGGACACTTCCGCAACTTGCCTGTACCACTCCGTCGTCCAAAGAACCATTCTCCCGACATTCCTGACGCCCCGGATTGCAGAACCCCATCGCTCCAAAAAAGATGCCCTCGTCGACCTCCCCGTCCCGCCATCGCACCGAATGACCCAGGACCTCTCCGGACAAATCCGGGGATCATCTAGACCGACTGGCGATGCAAAAGAACATCCCCCGCCGTCCCCAAGGCCTCCAGAGAGGCAAAAATGCGTCGGCCGGGAATCGAACCCGGGGCTGGCCGATATCAGCGATCAGAGAGGATCTTGTCCTTCTGATCGGCCTGGCAACGGCCAATTTTACCACTAAACCACCAACGCTAATGAAACAGGCAATTGCTGCTTGCTTCGATGGAGGAAGGAGCATTCCAAAGCGTAGAAGCATGCCAAAATTAAGTCCCGAGGAGAAGGCACGTCTGCTGGACTTTCCAGAGCGATTTGGGTCTTTTCAGAGGCTTAGGGACGTAGACCGCGAGCAGCGCTTTCAAACGATAGTCTGGGCTTCGACAGGCGATGCCGCTAGGACGAGAAATTGGCATTGTGCGTACGGCAATCCGCTACTTCTTATTTGGGACTAGTTTGAATGCCTGAGGCATGAACATCTCCTGCCTGTCGGCGCGGCTTGTGGCTACTCTCTCGTACGAGGTATATGTTCAATAACGTGTTCGACAAGGGTAAGAGGGCGCGATGGGATTCGCTATAGATATGTGTGAGAACGGAAAATATTGCAGCTGGTCGGCTATCTCCCCATACGTCCTCAACCCGCTAGTTTCCCGACCTTGTCTCTCACATGTCCTTGCTCCCCTTACCGTCAAATCCCCGCTAAACGGTGCAAAACACACTGTGTCTATCATCAGTTAACACACAACTACTACAACCCAACACCCAACCAACCACCCCCCCCCCCCCCCCCCCCCCCCCCCCCCCCCCCCCGGCCTTTTTAATTTGTCCGCCCGACGACAAACAGATTAAAACCACTAGGAAAACACCAAAATCTCCAAACCCTTGTCTTCAATCTCGATTTTTTTTTGAATCTCACACTACAATCCTAACCCTACACAACCCTACCTAACCCTCAATGGATGCAAACAACAACCGCGCCTCACCACCCCTCTTCGTGTATATTTGGAAGCGTCCTTTTGCTTTTCTTTGCTGTTATTCTCCGACGTCTTGGATAACGCAGTCAACCAACCCTTCTTTTTCTGTGTGAGAGAAAATTGGCTTTGCTATGGTTGTGTCGCGGTCGAGAATAGATCCCCTCATTTTAAAGTCTCGCTACGGGGGGTTTCACTGCTGGAGAATATTGATCCGTCGGGTTGGGGATCTTTTATGGGGAATTGCGGGCTGTTCTCTTCCGTCTCTCTCATGCGTATTGGGATATGAGGAATGATGATGCTTTTTTTTTTTTTTTCTTGGGGGCGGGGGAAAGGGGGCGTGTGGTGGGGGATATTTATCGGAGGTCTGTCCATTGCCGTGTTCTGCAAGAAATGAGAGTCCAGGACCCAGCTCTGCTAGGACTTTACCTTTTTACTCACTTCGCAAGGGCAACATCGACACCTTATCGTGGTCATGGGGGGAAACGGAATGCACAGGAAGAAGACCATTGAAACGGACTTCGGGAAGAATAATTTTACGGGTTCAAAGATTACCAGGACGAAGTACCTGAGACGGGAAATCTCCTCCCCTACCAACACACACCAAAATCGAAGGAAAACCCCCTACACCTCCTACACCTCCGCACCTTGCTTTCCCTTCTTCCCCTTCCCACTCCTCCTCTTCTTCTTCCTCTCTCCCTCCCTCACATTCCCCTCCCCATCCTGCTCAGCCCGCCTCACCCCCTCCGCATCCTCCCTCAAACTCCCCTTCCCCTTCTTCCCACTCTTCCCAGCCCCACCAACCCCCTTCCCCACACCCTGTCCACCTCCATCCCCACCCAAAACCCTCTCAAACCCCCCCGTCGGCTCCTCAACATCCCCAAACGTCTCGCGTCTCCACTGCCGCAGCCGCGCCTTCTTGGAGAACTTCTTCCGATCCCGCGCCTTCTTCTCCTCTTCGCGGAACGAATGGAATTTCTTGAGTCCCGCGAACTCATTGAGTTGTTTGTCGTCGGCGAAGAGGATATCGCGGGCGCTGAGGCCGAAGGAGGTCGGTGAGGTTTCGCGGTAGCGGAATCCCATCGACGGTGTCGACTGGGTGCCGGGGTTTTTGTTGGAGGTGGTGGTGGAGAGGGTAGGGTGTTGGAGGGGCAGGGAGGCGTCGACCATTTCTTCGATCTGGGCGCGTTGTTTGCGTGCGGCGCGTTTGGCGTCGGCTTTTTCTTGCTGGCGGTCTTTTTTCGTTTTCTTTTTCTTCTTCGGGGCGGAGGAGTCGTCGTCGTCGCTATCGACTTCCTCCTCGCCCGTGGGGAGCGGCGCGCCTCCCTCTGCGTCGCCGGCTGCTTCGTCGTCGTCCGAAAGGGTGATGTTGGGGTTCTCGTCCTTGTCCTTGAAGTCCGGCACGAGATCGTGGATATCGATATCGTCATCCCATTTCGGCTTCTTCGCTTTCTTCTTCCCGCCTCCACCCTCGGCATCTTCCATTTCTACATCGCTGCCATCTCCTCCTTCTTCATCCTGAGCGTAATACTGGTCGCCGAACCGTCGCTGCATCTCCTGATCCCACTGCGCATCGTCAAAGTCGCCTTCGATGATATCCTTCCACTGATCGAGATCGATGTCCTTCCCGCGCAGTCCCGCCGCGTCTCGAATCCGATTGACTTTCTCTTCAGCTTCCTCAATCTTCAATTTCCGCAACCGGGCCTTTTCCTCCTCACGCTCACGCTTCTCTGCCTCTTTCCGTTCGCGCTCTCGCTCTCGGGCCTTGGCTCGTCCGCTCTTCTCCTCCCGTCGTACACCATATTTGCCCACGTCTCTGGCGAAGGAGGCCAGCTTCTCATTACTCTTGCTGGGGTCTTCGAAACGCATGTTGTATGCCTCCTCAAACTCGTCAGCGCGTCGATCATCGTCGCTGTCGTCTGAGTCGAAGGCCTGCCAACGTGCGCCGTCCGATGGAAGCCATGCGCGTGCGGCCATGAAGTTGGAGAGGTATGTTTCCGGGTCCTTCTCAGCAGTGGCAATGTCGGCGTCGGTAAGGCGCTTACGCTTGTTCTGGTTTGGCTGCTGCGGTGCGGCCGAGGAGCCAGAGGCGGCGGTAGTGGTGGCGGGCAGGGAGTCATGCCGGGGCTTGGACTTAGCGACGAGGAAGTCGTCTTCGTCATCGTCTTCAGCGGCACCGCCGTCCTCCTTCTGCTCATCCTTGGCAGCAGCGTGCATACCTCCTACCAACTCCTTCCGCATGTCCTCCTGCTCTTGAGCAAATGTTCGCGGTGGCTGTTCCGCCTCCGCTCCGGCCTCATCCTCAGCGGCGCCGGCCAAATAGTTCGCCCGGTGGTAATCCTGCAAGTACATGGGCTTCTCCTTCTTCTCCTTCTGCGCCCCTTCCTTTTCGGGATCGAACTCGCGGTAGAACTTGACCGAGTTATCGTACACCCGCGGGTCCTTGCGACGGATCGCCTGCAAGGTATCCATGATCTCAGCATCCAGCTGCTCCGTCGCTAGCTCGGCATCATCGTCTTCGCTCTCCTCGTCCTCGCTGTCCTCTTCGTCTTCCTCGTCACTCGCCCCGCCCTTGCCGGTGCCATTCTGCCCTTTGCCCTTGCCGGAGCCAAACTTCTCCTCGAGACGGTGACGCTCCTCGCGCTTCTTGTTGTGCTCGAAGCGCTTGGCATATTCGGCGTTGATCTTGAAACCATTCTGGGCCTCGTCTGGCTTGGAGGGAAGAGCGACGCCGGCCTTCCTTCCGCCTTCGTCTTCAGAAGAGGAAGGCTCGTCGTCGGAGAGGAGCTTAGCGCGCTTGGCGGGACGGGAAGTCGAGGTAGTCCCTGCCATGTTGGGGAGTGTTTGGGGTGTAGAAGGGGAGGAGGTGTAAGGTGCGTGCTTCAAGGGCAAGAGCGGAAGAAGCTCTGGCAAAAAGTTTAGCGAGTGCTCGGGGAAAAAGGCGGCGTTAAGCATACCTTCGGAGGTACGTACCTTAAGGTATGGTCTGTGCATCAGAATTCGACGGGCGAGAAGATCAAAATTGTTGCAGCGGAAGTACTGCCTACTACCTAGGTATATACCCATTGTAGGTAGGAAATAGAGGGCAAGAAATAACACTGGATTTGTTACCTTCAAAATGGAAAGACCTGTCAAACGGAGAAGAGTCTCATTAGATGACAATGACTCGGATGCAGCGTCTCCAAGCGCTTCCGAGAACTCATCATCCGCACCACCATCCCCTCAACCGCCACCTGAGGATGGAGACGAGTCTGAAAAGGAAATTGCCCGACCTCACCTTGGCACCAACACTGTCTCCAGGATCAAATCAAAGAAGAATACACCACCGCTCGCGACCAAACCAAGTGCTCCCCAGGATGGGGGGAGCAACGATTTGCCGCTCTCCATCCAATCCTCCATCGATCCTTCCTCGACTCGCACCTTCCTGGATCTCGGTCTCTCCCCTTGGCTGACCGCCTCTCTCAACGCCATGGCCATCAAGAACCCCACCCGCATCCAGTCCGCCGCCATCCCACCGATTCTGCAAGGACGAGACTGTATTGGCGGTTCGCGCACCGGATCTGGTAAGACGGTCGCCTTTGCCGCTCCGATTCTAGAGACCTGGTCACGAGATCCAAGAGGCATCTACGCCGTGGTCTTGACTCCAACACGGGAGCTGGCTTTGCAAATCTATGAGCAGATCAGTGCCGTCGGCGCCAGACAAGGCGTCCGGTGCTGTCTCGTGACCGGTGGCGCGGACCAGAAAGCTCAAGCCCTGGAGCTGGCCAGGCGGCCGCACGTGGTCATTGCCACCCCGGGAAGGCTCGCCGAACACATCGAAACCAGCGGAGACGAAACAATGAAAGGACTGAGGAAAGTGAAGTTCGTAGTGTTGGATGAAGCAGATCGTCTACTAGCGACTGGGAAAGGCAGCATGCTGCCGGCTGTATCTACCTGTCTCGACGCCTTGCCACCGAGCTCAGAGCGACAGACTCTCCTCTTCACCGCCACCGTCACCCCGGAAGTCCGCGCGCTGAAAGACGCCCCTCGAGCCAAAGGCAAGCCCGACGTCTTCGTCACCGAAGTCGACACCGACTCCTTAACCCTCCCTCCCACCCTCAAACAGACCTACCAACTCGTCAACGTCCTGCACAAGGAGAAATACCTGCACATCCTCCTCCTCACCGCCGCCAACGCGGAGAAACCCACCATCATCTTCTGCAACCGCACCTCGACCGCCACCCTCCTAGAGCACCTCCTCCGGCTGCTCAACCACCGCGTCACCTCCCTGCACTCCGGCCTGCAGCATACAGACCGCACCAACAACCTCGCGCGCTTCCGCGCCCGCGCCGCCCGCATCCTGATCGCCACCGACGTCGCCGCCCGCGGCCTCGACATCCCCTCCATCAGCCTCGTCATCAACTACGACCTCCCCCGCAACCCGGACGACTACATCCACCGCGTGGGCCGCACCGCGCGTGCCGGCCGCCACGGCACCGCCATCTCCCTCGTCGGCCAGCGCGACGTCGAGCTCGTGCATGCGATCGAGGAGCGCGTCGGCAGGCCCATGGACGAGTATGTCGAGGAGGGCGTGAATGTGGAGACGCGCGTGCTGAGGGATGCGTTGGGGATTGTGGGCGAGAAGAAGCGGGAGGCGATGTTGGGGATCGAGGAAGGGCAGGGATGTTAAGGGGAAGAGGCGACGGGGTGGCGGGATGAAGGGGTTGGCTGTTGCGTGAGGCTGGGTTGGAATAGGAAATCACGCCGATGGTCTACGTGCAATCTCGAAGGTTGTTCTATAAGATCTAGGAAGATTCCATCTTTGTACTCGAGCGCTAATTTCTCGGGGGGTTTACGGCGCCTGCTATAAAATCCAGGCAGACACCCATCACTACAACCATCGAGCCATTTTCCTTGCCTCATCAACTTTTATCCCATCCTTTCAACCCCATCTAACATCGACACGCACTTGCATCTCGCGACACTTCCAACCCCGCTTTTAACAATCGTCCGAGTGCACATCGACGAAATAAGTCGACTAGAAAGACAAGTCAGAAACAATCAGCATCAAAATCAACGGATGGACGTCCAAAAAAGAAAAAGAAAAAGAAAACACCAAAGGGAGGAAGGAGAAGATGATGATAATCACGTACCTCAGCATCATTCCCCCAAACCTTCCCATTCCGCGTACACCGTCCCAGTATCGCCGACGCGCCGTCCGCGAGCCGGGCACACTCGGGTGCCGTGTCCCCGCCCGTCCGCGAACACGCATACACGCTATTATCGTACGAGCAGGAGACTCGCGTGCAGCTAGGAGTGATGCCGCAGTTGCCGCCCAGGCGGTACAGGTAGTTGATTTGGTCGACGATGCCGTCGGCGTAGGCGGGGATGTCGGCGAAGATGTTGCAGTCGACGTCCTGTGTAGGAGGGAGGGGGGAGGGGGTTAGTTGGGGGAATGGGTTGGGAGGGGAAGGAAGGGAGGGGGACCTACCACGCGTTTCTGCAGGTTACTGGTATTCGGGACTTCGATCTCTGGGACGGCGTTGGGCACGAAGTCCGGGTTTGCTTCCAGGACTTGGAAGTAGATGGATTCGATCTTGCCGGTGACTGTTGGAAGTTCATCGCACAGCGAGATCAGCTTCTCAAGCCTGACGGTTTTCCAGGTTCTGACTACCAAGGGGATGCGGAAATGATAAGGTAGACGTACAGGTGCGGTTAGGACCGCCATCTTGGATGTCGCCCGTCCAGACGAGTTCATTGCCCGTCTCGCGGGTGGAGAGGGAGGGCGCCGCAGCGGCCAGGGCGGCGAAGGCGAGGGCGAGAGTGGGTTTCATTGTTGTTTCTGTTTGGCGGGATTGGGAATATCCTTACTGGGAGGTAAAGTTGGGAAGGTGAGAGTGTAAACTGGTTCGGATGATTTGGGATGGCGAGAACTTCTGGGCTTTTTGGGGGGCAAATGGGACTCTTTTATACATTCACATCGGTGAGAGTATGGGATGGACTACAGCGTCCTCACATCATCTTACTTACTTTCGCACGAAGGATGGGCAACCTTGGTGGAGCGGCATCATTACATACGATGTCTATCTCTTGGCGCTCCTTCCGAACCATCCAAAGTCACCAGATCCATCGGTCCTCCCAAGTGTCCGATTCTGACTTTCTGAATTCCTCAATCCAGTAGTTCTCCACCTCGGGTAGCAAGGTCTTGCATGAAGTCGATAGCAACCATGCACTATGAGAGGGGTGTAGGGCAGCATAGCCAAGCATCCTTGGCTTCGACTACTAAGCCTAGACAAGCAGGTGTGAGAGGATCTTGCTGCAGTGGTTTTATGTAAGCTCACTTAGGCTCTTCACCTTGAGCCTCTAGCATTTCCTTCCATAGATGTTCCGGACAAAGAGGATCATTATACTTCTCGTCGTACATGTTCTGTCGAACTGTAAAAGTGATCAGAGTTCCATCAATGCAAGTCCTCCGGGCTTCAGGCGGTCGAGGCGATCGCCTAGCGAACCGTCTTGTGTATCTGATCGTCGCTTTTTTCCTACGTACTGTCACAGTCGGAAGGCAAGCGCGATGTAACCAGCAACATGTTGGTTGTTTTCCTGATGTCTTATGGTTGGTCGTCTATCCTTGAAAACCCTGCCGACATCGGACACCCCGAAGAAAACGTGCATACCTCACAAGTTGCTGTAGGATCTCGGTAATAAGTTTGCCTTTCGACGGCGGCACTACTTTAAGCAATTAAAGTTGTTAGGAAACATTCGAACGTGCCTTGCTGTACAATCCTACGTTAGGTTTTCTGCCACCGACGTCAACATCTGTTGCTTAGGTCAGCGCTTTAGTTCTTACCTCCTACGACACAAGGTCCTCGTAGGCGATGGCTTGCATGCAGGCTGTATCCGGCTTGGCTTCCTTGGAGATGTCATTACGGAGTCTCTCATGGGACAGTCCACTTATGATCAGCGATGGCACTACAGTAGTTCGTCGAGAAGGGTTCTAGTGGTATTCCATCATCTTCCTCATGTGTCCCTTTGGGGAATAAACATAAGCTTTGCTAAGACGGATGAAGCCAATAACGCAATGGGGATGGAGGAACGTGGTTGCCGCTGCAGGAGGATTCTTCTTGCTAATGCCTTTCTCTGCGGTTCGACGATGTCATGGTCGAACGTTCGAACAAGACTACTTCCTACGACTGGATACCTTACGTTCGAAGCGACGGCCCCATACAGCGTTGAGAGCCTGGGATCAACAATGCACGCCTATGCATGACGAGCGCGGAGGCTCACCTGCACTGCAGGAATGATCGACACGGATTCGCATTTTCCGATGGTTCTTGCACCGCACGTGCGAACGTTGTTTGGTTTCGGCGCGCACGGCCTGGACCTTTCTTGTCGATCAACCAACGTCTCGGATATAATTGCACGCGAGACAGGCTCCGGCTCGTGCGGATCTGGGCACCATTGCCAATGGCAGTACAGTCCGTACAACTACAGGTCGGAGTTACACAGATAGCTTGGATAGACAACCCTCGTGGACAGAGCCGTTCATGTCCTACAGCACGCAGAGCCTCACCAGGACCACTCAAAAGTCTTTGAAGTGCTTAAAGTCGGATCTTGAAATCCTCGGATTATGGCCAGAGCCTAGTTGCAAGCAGCAACATTCCAGCCAAATTTCCCAAACGACCATGGAAGGATCACATTCCTCTTCCATTGTTGTTGCATTCTGGGTTGGAAATTTGCTTTGACTACACTCCCCGTGTAGAAATATTAGGGACCAGATACAAAGATGTATCTCCTGATCTTCATGTCATCGTGACACGACCTCGTCTACTTTCCCTCGCTCGCTCGCTCACACTTTGTCCATTTTGAGGAATTGGGTTAAACGCCCTGTGTCATCATGCCTTCTTGTTGCAACATCGCAGTGGTGCTTCGCCTTTGCGCCTCAGTCCTGGCGGTCCCTAATCCTGTTGCGCGGTTGCTGAACAAGAGACAAACCTTGACCTCCTTCAACGATGGTGAGTATCTGGCACACACTATTCCCTTGTTTTCCCCTTCTTGAAAATCCTAGAATGCTGACCCTTTCTACAGTCGACATACTCAACTACGCCCTCACGCTCGAACACCTCGAAGCGACCTTCTACCGCGAAGGCCTCGCCAAGTTCACCGGCGCCGACTTCACCGCAGCCGGCTTCCCTCAATCGTCATACGATCGATTGAAAGAAGTCGCCGCGCACGAAGCAACCCACGTCGACTTCCTCAGCACGGCGCTCGGCTCGGCGGCGACGAAGGAGTGCACCTATGCCTTCCCCATGTCGACCGTGGCCGAGTTTCTCGGCACCGCCAGCGTACTCGAAGGCGTAGGCGTGAGCGCCTACCTGGGTGCTGCGCGCCAGATAGCCAATAAGGACTACCTCACGGCGGCAGGCTCGATCCTGACCGTCGAGTCCCGCCACTCGGCCTACCTGCGCGATACCTCGTCGCAGGAGAAGCTGAGCCCGTTTCCTTCCGCACAGGATGTCGGGTTGAGCCCGAATGCCGTGTACACTCTTGCTTCGGCCTTCATTACCTCCTGTCCCGAGACCAACCCAGCGCTGCCTGTCAAGCCTTTCCCGGCTTTGGCGAGTGGGGCGACAGGTCCTGTAGCGGCTGGTCAGACCGTGCAGCTGAAGACTGATGGAGCGAAGCTCGTGATGGGAAGCAGCACTGCGAAGCTGTATGCTGCTTTCATCACGGCAGGAGAGCCGGTGTACGCGGATCTTGTCGAGGCAGGAGACGGGATGACTTTCAGCATCACAGTGCCGCAAGGCGTTGCTGGGCAGAGCTACCTCGTGCTGTGCAACTGCAAGGAGAGGGTTGATGATTCGACCATCGTGGCTGGGCCGGCGATCATTGAAGTCACCGCTTAAGGTTGGGCAACAAGGACAGCGCAGCTGTTACTGATTGGCACTGCATTTGCAGGGGAGTTTCTCATGGCGATTTCGTAACCTAATAAGCATTTGAATGCATGACAGGCATACGGTATATTGCATATTCATCGAGATGAAAACCATAGGCTTCGCTGTCTTCTGCAGCCTATTTCCAATTGTCTTTCTTTGCATCAGGATACAAGGTCACAGGTCTGCAATTACAGACCAGCATTATCCCAGAAGATGTCTTCTGATATGGCGCCTTGTCCTGGATATGCGTCCTCATCAATCGATCAGGCGTTCAAGAAGACTGGCCCCTGATTCGCCGAAGCCTGGTCAATTCTGAGCGCCGGTATCGTGCCTCGTGCAGACCATTCGAAAGACGTAAGACCTGAGCAGGCAGTGCGATACAGGCCTTGAGCCGCGCATTGCTTGATCGGAGACAAGCACTGAAGGCCACTTGCCCAGCGATGGCGATGAGTAGCCAAAGGCCTCAAACCAGACCCCAATCCTCATCTCCATAGTTCCTCTGCCAGCCCTTAAGCACCTCCTCCCGTACCAACTTCTTCACCCCCGATCTCGCTTCAAGCACTGCCCCCGCCTTCAAAGAAGCATAGCTACTTGAATTGAGGACGCCATGCTTTACGAGACCCTCGGTATCACCAACAGCTGCAGCTAAAGCAGCCACATCCTGCCACATCCTCCTGCGGCTCACAGCACTCGCTCCCTTCGGATCAGACTGTTTCCGGCCCTGCAGCACTCCATTGATTAGGATCTCCTGTCTGTGAGACGTGCTGAAGGTGGAGATGTTGCTTGCGGTGGCGCCATCCGCTTTCTCATATTCGAATCTCCTAGTTGTAGGTGTGACGTCGAAGAAATTCAGCGAGTAGCCTCCGCTCTGCCAAAATTGATGTCCATCGGTAGAGGAAGCGAGGCTCGCCATCCTTCCATTCGGACCGAAGGCGCGTTCGACTGAGGTAGCTACCAGACGGTCTTGGGGGAGGATCAGTCTGCGTAGATAGCATCTCTCAGGCTTTATCAATAGCGTTGTCAGTCCGGAGAGCAAGCTGGTACACTGCTTCATAGCCAACTTATCCGAACAGCTCTTGCTCAACGTACTCGGCGCATCAGGTCGAGCGGGTTTGCGGCGAACCACTCCCAACCTGTCGAAGTTGCCGCGTCCTGGCATCCCGTCCTCGGCCTTCTCCCAAGGCGTGTCGTCTTCTTGCTCGCGCATGACTAGCTCCATGCTGGCGTCGCCGCAAGGCGCATCGGATACGTACATGTCGATGCGGACGTCGTCGTGGAGTTCGAAGGGCTGTTCTTGCCATGGAGACCCCTGGTTGCCTTGACCCGGTACTCTAGCACAGCGTCCACTGCTGGAGTCTAGCACTGGCTCTTCCTCATTCACCCGTCCTCGCCATTTCACCCAGGCACCTTCACTGCCTAAACCTCTCTTCGCCAAGTCCGAGCACTCATCCACAAGGAACCGGTTGAAAGCGCGTAGAGCAAGGATTTCGGCGTGCCAATCGTGGAGTATATTCCCTTTGGCAGACGGGAGCTTGGCGTGAGGGAGACATTTCATGCCGGTAGCGAGAGCGGCGCAGGTGAGCGGACTGGAAAGTGAATCATCGTGTACGGGATCGGTTTTGGGAGGAGCTGAAACATGTTTCGATTTCGGTGTAGGCTCTATGCTATCACGAGTGAGTCGGTGAATGAAGTCGAGATTTGGGAGGCAAACGACGGGCAGGTACCTTTGCTAAGGACAATGCCTGCCAATGGCACCCACTCTCGTCTGCCATCGCCTAAGCGTCGAGGCTTGCATTTTGTTGGCAAAGCGTGGAAAGCAGATAGAACGCAGTCCGCGACGGCATCTGCATGTGGTGGCATGACTTTCGGTTTGAAATCACAATGAGCAGCACAAGTATCGATTAGATGAACGTGCAGCTTGAAGGTCACAAACCATACCGGGTGCTAGCGAAGCCTCAAGCCAAGAGATCGAAGCCGCAACTTTTGGAGCTTCTACATGCAAGTGACACATCACGGCTATGCCGTAATTCAAGATGGATGGGGACAGACACATGGGACATTGAATTATGAGAATGTAGACAGCGCAAAATACCCTCAAATCATTGTCATTGGTGAGAGTAAGAAATCTAAGCTACGGGCAGGCCAGTCCGTCGCTGAGCAAGACTGCCATCAACACAATCCTACCGCACTGCAACCGCCATCTCATTGGCTTCGTGATCTCATCATAACAAAGGAAAAGGTGCCGCTTGCTTTTTCATCATGCCCATGCACCGCCCAAACGACCAGGCAAATGCATGTTTTGGTAACGCTAGAAACAGAAGGTGTTGGGGTATCGAATGCAAGTGGAGGAAGAAAAGCTGTCCATTGGAGGCCAGCTCGCAACCGTTGCCCTCAAGCAAACTCGGTAGCCGCACCCGCTTATTTCTTGCCGGCCTTCTGGGCGGCCTTGGTGACCTTGCCACCAGACTTCTCGCTCTTGGCGACGGACTACAAACCGTTAGTATCATTGTCTTGAGAGTGAGTAGGAAGGATAGAAAGCTTACCTTGATGACACCGACGGCGACGGTCTGTCTCATGTCACGGACGGCGAAACGGCCGAGCGGCGGGTACTCAGTGAAGGCCTCAACGCACATCGGCTTGGACGGAATCATCTTGACGATGGCAGCGTCACCAGACTTGATGTACTTGGGGGAGGCTTCAATGGACTTGCCAGAGCGACGGTCGATCTTCTCGAGGAGCTCGCCGAACTTGCAGGCAATGTGGGCAGTGTGGCAGTCCAGGACTGGAGCGTAACCAGCACCGACCTGGCCAGGGTGGTTCAGGACGATGACCTGGGCGTTGAAGCTGTCGCAGCCCTTCGGCGGGTCAGCCTTGCTGTCACCAGCAACGTTGCCACGACGGATCTCCTTGACGGAGACGTTCTTGACGTTGAAGCCGACGTTGTCACCCGGCAGACCCTCAGCGAGCTGCTCGTGGTGCATCTCAACGGACTTCACTTCAGTGGTGACACCAGCCGGAGCGAAGGTAACGACCATGCCGGCCTTGATGGTACCGGTCTCGACACGGCCGACTGGGACTGTCCCAATACCACCGATCTTGTAGACATCCTGGAGAGGAAGACGGAGCGGCTTGTCGGAAGGACGGCTCGGCGGATCGATGTTGTCAATGGCCTCAAGGAGGGTCTTGCCGGTGACCTTGGCCTTGGTCTCCTTCTCCCAGCCCTTGTACCACGGGCAGTTGGTGGAGGCCTCGATCATGTTGTCACCGTTGAAACCGGAGATCGGGACGAACGGGACGTGCTTCGGGTTGAAACCGACCTTCTTGATGAAGGCAGAGGTCTCCTTGATGATCTCGCCGTAACGCTCCTCAGACCACTTGGTGGTGTCCATCTTGTTGATGGCGACGATGAGCTGCTTGACACCGAGGGTGTAGGCGAGCAGTGCGTGCTCACGAGTCTGGCCATCCTTGGAGATACCAGCCTCGAACTCACCAGTACCAGCGGCAATGATGAGGACGGCGCAGTCGGCTTGGGAGGTACCAGTGATCATGTTCTTGATGAAGTCACGGTGACCCGGGGCGTCAATGACGGTGACATAGTACCTGCAAACCATTAGTTGTTGCACGAAAAACGATCGCGCGCGGGCTGGTAATACTCACTTGGGAGTTTCGAACTTCCACAGAGCAATGTCGATCGTGATACCACGCTCACGCTCAGACTTCAGTTTGTCGAGCACCCAGGCGTACTTGAAGGAACCCTTGCCGAGCTCAGCGGCTTCCTGTATGAATTTGTTAGCAACATACTCAGGTGAAGAATGATCGCTACCCGGCCGGTGCCATCCGGCGTGGGAGTCGTTGATGGGATGACGTCGCCGAACTGCAAAGCCCAGTCTCTGGTGCTAGCGCGACAGCCCACCACCCCACCAAATTTCGACTACCCCGCTGAGATAAGACCGAAAAAGATTTTCTGGCCTTTGGCTGCCGGCCAGTGCATTGGAGGGGAGTGACCAACCTTCTCGAACTTCTCGATAGTACGCTTGTCAATACCACCGCATTTGTAGATGAGGTCTGTCCAAGTGTGTAAGTCTTTCTGGATTCTCGAGGTCGTGGGGTGAGGGGCTGCTTACGGCCGGTCGTGGTCGACTTGCCGGAGTCGACGTGACCAATGACGACGATGTTGATATGAGTCTTCTCCTTACTGTGAGACTGTCAGTGAGTGGTCTTGCGTGCGGGCGAGCGCGGTTGATACGAACCCCATGGTTGCGGATTTGACTGGTGTTGATGTGTGTCTGGAAGTATCTGGAAGTACTTTGATTCCTATCGAGTTCGTCAGTCAGTCACTGTGTAGATGTCGGAGGGTGATGAGGAAGGCTTACGCAGATGAAGGCCTGTTGCTTCTTGGTATGCGAGACAAGCAAGAAAAGATCAGGTTTGAAAGGACAGCGAAGAGAATTTGTATCGTGCGCAGCGGCGGGATTAGCCGCATGGCGGGGTCCAATTCTGTCGAAGGTGGGGCTCTTCGCTGCAGGTTGACTCACCGTGGCAACCCAACCTGCCCGAGTACGTCACACACGTGATTTTCTCAACAATTTTTTTTGCATGTGGCAATGCTGGTGATACGTCTACGGCACCTCAAACGTCACGTGGAGGCTTCATATTCATTCACATTACTTGCACAGTGAATTTTCATGAGCTGTCTATCACATTCATTCGCTCCTACGTATTGAGGCGTTGCAGAATGTTGGGCAAGACTGCGGGTGGCGATGGTCTTTTTGCGGAGATATAGTTGCTAGGCTCTTCACGAGTGGAGACGACCCGGTAGACTTTTGCAGTTCCCAACTCACCGACTCGTCCGGCATATGACAGGGACGGCGTCTGACGAAAAATTTCCCAGATTGGAAGGAGCGAACACCTTGTTTCGCTTGACTGTTTCTCCAGCATAATAATCTTGCTGCCTTGGACACTGTTTCTCCAGCATAATAATCTTGCTGCCTTGGACACCGTGCGTCCGTTACGACACCGCTAGGCCACGATTCATTCTATGTATTGGACATGTGTTTTGCTTGACGGTTTCTCAAGCATAAAATTGCTGCCTTGGACGATGGACGTTCGTTACGACACCGTTGGGCCACGGCTCACTTTCTGAGATCGTCCACGGCTTGACTGTTTCTCCAGCATGAAATTGCTGCCTTGGACACCGGGCGTTCGTTACGACACCGCTGGGCCGCGGCTCACTTTCTGAGACGTCAACAAATCGACGCGCTCCGCCCCCAGTTGCAACAGGCTAACGCTGAGATCGTCTAAGCTAAAGCTGAAGCCGCCGAGCAAAAGAAGAAAACGGAAACGTTGGAGCGTTTCAAGGAGGACAACTTCGACGTGTTCCAGGCATGGAAGGACAGTGTGCGCGACAGCCAACAGAAGGCTGTTAAGGCTAGGGAGGAGGCCGAAGCAACCATGGCGGAGTCGCAGCGAGTCTTGCGCGAACAGGTGGAGACAGAGAAGGAGCTCGTGAGCTTCCAATTCGACGGCACCGCCGACGAGAAGCACGACCAGTCCAAGGAGGTCGCTCTCCTGCGCGCCGCCGTCCGCCTTGCCACGGCGACGGCAGCCTTCATCCGCGCCCAAAACAACGACCGCCAGCTACAACTCCAATTTACGGCCGCCTACAAGTCCGACTTCAACGTGTGGAAGAGGAAAAAGGCCCGCGGCGTATGGGCCGAGGTCGTCGCGACGAAGAATAAGCTCGACGACCTGGTGGAAAAATACGAGGACCTTGCCGTCGACGCCGGCGACGACCATGTTTCCGAGTCCGACAGCTCAGGGTCCGACTTGTCAATGGAGGAGGAGGAGGAGGAGGAGGACGACGACGAGAACACCTGAGTCGGAAGCCGAGGAGGCTAAGTTCGACGACCCGGTCGAACAATATGAGGACCTTGCCGTCGAAGACGATGGCTATGACGACTAAGACTACGACTACGACGGCTACGACTACGACGACTACGACGACGACTACGACTATGACGAAGACGACATCTATGTCGGAAGCTGAGGGTGGTTTCTATATCTTAACGGGGATTTGTAAGTATCTCATTGCTATAGAGGTAGTATTGCTAACCAAAGGCACAATATAGTAGCATTGAGAGCGAAAAAGCCAATGGGGATTTATGAGTATAGAGCGGTGTTGCTAGTCGGAGGATCCCTACATCGAGTTCGAACTGTTTACCTAGCTCAATGAAAGACGTTTGTATCTACTCCTCTAGTCTCGCAATCCACATATCCGTCGCCACTTGTCGATACGCCTGCGATCGGCACCCTCAGCAATGGTGCTAGCACTATCACCGATGTCGACATCACCCACGTCCCACTCATCAGCATCTCTGCCGTCAACAGATATGGAGCTTGAACGATCAGGGACCTCTTTCAACCAACCATCAATCTTCTCCCCAGGAACCTGAGCCACCATTTTCTCCTCATGGTCACCAAGATACCCATCATCAGCAGTATCCACGAAGCAAGATTCCTGGTCTTCCTGGAACAAATCAATCCCGGCATCGACCAATGCTTTCTTCGCTTCTGTCATGGCTTCCTCGGCCTCGATCACCTCACGAGTCATCTCCTGAATCCGAATGATCCAACGTGCGTCGAAGTCCTCTACCGAGGCATCCCTAGCCTGCTCTCCACGCTCAACAGCTTCGTAGTTCGCGTACCACTCTGCTTCACGAGTATCGTAGCGACGGTCGAAGGCCATCTGAGCCTCTCCTAGCCGGCGCTGCGCGGAGAAGTAGTCGTTTTGCAGAGCTTGTCGGGCTTGCGTTGTCGGGCTCAAGGGCGGTGGTTCGTAGTGGTCGGAACAACTATGGAATGAGGCGATCTCAGCCTCCTCTAGGCCATCATCTTCTGCAATGGCTTGACAGATCTTGCGGTACTCCTCTTCGACCGTTAGAGGCTCAAGTGGTTCTTCCGCTGGCCCCGAAAAAGGTTCAAGCAAGTTTCCGTTGACGAAGACCTCCTCGAACAAGACATTCATCTCCGCTTGAATACTGCGTAAATTCTCGGCATGCGTGTCCATCCTGGCCTTGACCTGCTGCCGAGTCGCCTGGGCATTCTCTAGCAAGAGCTGCAACTTGTCCATTTGGCTCGACAAGTTCTCGTGCTCTGCATCTGCTTCGACCGTTCCCACTTCCGCGAGATCAAAAATTCGCATCTTGCATTTTCTCATAGCCTCATGAAGCTCCATCTCGAATTTGAGATTGGCTCGATCTTCATGCAGTGCCCGGGTATCAGCAAGAGCAAAATCATGTTGCGCGCGGAGAGCTCTCTTGATCTTTGCGGAGAGCTCCAACGTCATGAGCATGGCTGCGCAAGGCTTAACGCCATCAGAAGCAACGACAAAGCGAGCCGGACCTGACGTATAGTCATCGGCATCTTCGCCATTGAACTGGACGTATGCTTTGTTTCGGAGAGCTTGTTCATCTTGCGACGCGAAATCCGCAGCTGACGCTGCGCCGTCTACTGGTGAGTGTCCATTCGACATTGTGACATTCTCTTGGTCGTCTGGTATTGGGTCGTCGACCGTGCTCCGCCCTGAAGGCTCTTGTAGGTGACCGGAGCCTTTCTCAGAATTCTCGTTCGGCAGCGACGCTTGCTCTTCAATACCGGATTTGTCGCCTGCGACATTGTTGTCCTCCGCAACTTCTTCACTCGCAGCTAGCACATTTTGTTCCTCATCCACCTCTTGTTGGAGACCTTGTAGCTTCGTCGGTTTCGCCTTTCGGCGATTGACGCGGAGCTTGCGCCACATTGTGTTCGTCGATGGGATTGCCCTTGTTTTGACTCTTGATTTTCTGCAATAATATTAGCAAAGAGGAGAGGTTCCTAAAAACTGTGCCAGACTATCGACTTTCTCTATTACTGCGTTAGCTATCACACGGACAAAGAGGCAAAAATCTCAGATTCGATCCGAGACAAAGACCTTTATCTAAGTCATGTCACGCCAAATTGGCATTGACGCATGCTGTCTTTGTTTCATAGTGAAGACAATCGGCTTGGAAGAATTGGCGTCTTTGGCTTGCTAATTATGCGTTCATTGAACCTTTGTCGAGGTCATGCGGTGGCGGGGTTGAAAAGCACGTAGACCATTCCCTATGCCACGAATGTGCCAGCGCGATATCTAACCTCATTGATCTGTTGATACTATTACTACCCAAGCAGGAATAACGGTCTAAATAGCCGAATACAAAAGAAGGATGCCATTCAACTACCAAGAGCAGAACCCTGTAGTGAGTATAATCCCGGCTAAGAACCAGCCAGTCCACAGATGTTTCCTGGTGTAGACCATACTAACTCATCCCAATTAAAGCCTTTACAGGCCGCAGGCCCAGCAAAGAAGAGTCTACAACCAGCATTGTCCCCACCACAACCAGTAAAAGCCACTCAAAACAATGCATGGTCCGGCTCAAGCGCAGCTGTGAAGAACATTTGTACCACTTCCAATGCCACCCGGAATGCTTACACGCAGCATTCTACAGTGGCATCGAGGGTACCAGCCCAGGTGAGATCTGGGAAGTCTAACTTTGGCGCAGCTGGTCCTTCCGTGAGCAATCTGAACACCAGAATGGCGCAAACGAACGTTTCGAACCCCTACAATAGTTGCGCAGCACCCTATAACCCTTCGCAAGGTCCAACTGCTTCGCAAATCACAACTCCATGGAGGACGGCAAAAACGAACAGGAGCAAGGCTAGCTTTCCTTCGTCTAGACGCGGAATCAACACAGCAGTATGCAAGCTCTCGGGCTATACTAAGAAAGACTTTCAAAAGGGCGAGGTGATCTCGTTGCCCTTTCATTGTGCGAATACGAACCCACATGTCGATCCGAATACCGACGATCGCTGGCGCTCGACCGTCGAAGGCCCCGTCTACTCGAAGAGAAGGATGATGGTCATTCTCTTCATCTACGAGCAAGATATGCTCTGTTTGCCCCTCTACACCTGGAATAAGGGCGGAATCAGCCGCCGCCCGGCCTGTCTCAAGAAAGAATATGTTGGATTGAAAGATGCAAACAATAACGAGTATGTCAATTATGGTGACTACAATCCAATCGTCATCGAAGGAAATAGGCGACCTATGCATGAACATAGTACGGTAGTCTTATCTGCTGGTTGTAAGGTAGGTTGTAATGAGGATATACTGAGTGTAGGGCGTCTCACCGAGAGAAGTCATGACTATTTGGTGGAATTGTGGCAGAAGCTTAATCTGAAGGCCGAGGCCGAGGCGTGGAACAGATAGTAGTCTTCTTGAGGAGAATGCATCAATGCCTGATGGACCTTGCGCTTACTCCTCTGCCGGTGTACTTGTTGCAAAGTACACCAAGCTTTCGAGGGGTTTCAAGGACTTTCTCCTGCATACTCGATGTGGTTGCGGACCTCTTCATTTTCGAAGCTGCGTTGCCTGTCTTCAGCATTTCCAGGTTCGCGGCAATGTTTTGATCGAGCTATTTGGCGTGGCGGTCATTATTATTCACCGCTATCGAACGGCGTGCTGGTATCTTGTCTGGGTCTGTGGAAACTATGGAAGATGACGAGAGAGGGAAGAAAGAAAGGAGCTGACGTAGCATGTGCAACATGAATTGAAGAGGAACCAATTAAGGAATTGTTAGTGATATGGCCTTCCTTCTGAAGGCGTTCCTAGTGGGGGCAGGCAGTTAAGCATCATTCCAAGAAACAACAAATCCTCTCCCAAATTTTTGTACAAGATGCGAAGGAGACATATTGTCTTCCCAATCGAGGTTAAGAACTTCCTAGTTTTAAGCCACCGATTGACTGATCTGTCGGCTGATCCTATTCCACTTATCAATGCGCCTCCTCACAGACCCTTCAGCAACGAGGCTAACGCTGTCGCTTATACCTACAGTCCGTGTCTCCCACTCATCAACATCCGCATCACTTCGGAATCCTGGGCTGTCAAGCTTATCACTCGGCAGTCGGTCAAGCCAGCCTTTTACTGTTGAGCCGGCCGCTGTATCGACCAGCTCTTGCTCTTTCGAAAGAAGGTAGCCGTCCTCGACGTCGTCCAGAAAACCCGAGTCAGCCTCATCGTTAGCTATGTTAATGCCGGCCTCCAGCGCTGCCCTCTTCGCTTCTGCTACTTCAGCTTCGGCGTTAATGACCTCTCGAGTGAGTTCTTGGATGTGCTTAAGCCATCGAGCATCGAAAACCTCAGGTGTTGCGTCCTGGACTTCTTCGCCGCATATTGCAGCTTCGACGTTGGCCTGCCACTCTTGCTCTCTTCTCATCTCCCGGCTGTCAAATGCGTCCTGCGCTTTCTGGAACCTGGCTTGGGCACTAAAGAATGAGTCCGCTAGATCCTTTGTCTTTTGCTCCTCTTCCGACAGGGGTGCTGCTTGGAGATGCTCGTCATTAGTATCCAGTGGAGCTAAGGTAGACGCATTCGTGTCGTCGCCTCCTTCGTGTTGGGCAGAGCGGTACTTCAAGTACTCAGCCTGAAGGTCTAAGTCGGGTATGTTGGGCATGTCGGCGATATTTGATGCCACAAGTCGTGCATGCACGAAGGCCTCTTCCAGTACCGCGATTACCCCTGCTTGTGCCTCAGCTAAAGCTGCTGTATCGCTAGTTTTTTGAACATCAGCAGCCTGCCTCGCTTCGCAAGAATCTTCTAGCATGCTGTTCAGAGTAGCTAGTTCCTCCTGCAGTGCTACGACCACCTCTTGGTCGGCAATCCCTCCAGCCTCGAGCATCGAAAGCCGAGACTGGTGATTCGCAATTTCGGCTTCGAGGTCCATCTCGAACTTCAGCGCTACCTCCAATGTCCGGACAGCCTTTTGGCGTGATCTATCATGGTTTCTCCGTGCTTCGACTGCTTGCTGAACCTTAGCAGAAAGTTCCCATGTTAGTAGTAAGGCGGCGCATTCTTTGATCCCATCACTCGCTACGACAAGTCTGGCTGGTCCTTCGGTGTAGTCGTCAGGCTCTTCACCCGTGCTAATGATGTAGCTTTCGTTACGAATCGCCTGCTGCTCATCACTGCCCGCAGCGGTGCGCACTGCGCTTATTTGGCCGTTCGGATCTGCGTTGCTTCCATCGGCATTACTTCGATCTCGTTCGAATGTTTCGTCATCAGTCAAATGCCGGAATTCCTGCTCAGGGGGCTCGTTTGGCAAATGATCCACGCTGATAGCGCCATTGACTTTCTCCGAGGTGATATTTGGGTCTGGTACCAAGGGCGTAGACTGCGCGGGCATAATGCTCTCCGGCGTATCAGGGATGTCTTGTATCATCTTGGTCTCTCTGTTGGCTTCATGTTGTTCTTCAACCTCTGGCCGCTTTCGAGGCTTGGCAATTTTAGCCTTGTTCTTCTGCCCTTTGCGCGACCCGGCAGAGCGAAAGCGTTGCTTGATGTTAACTAATCTGTCCATAGATGATGCTTTTGGTTCGAAGCCGAGTTACTGAAATGGAGTCGGTCCAGGCATACGGAGAAAGACGGGATACGTTGGATTCAGGAATGCGGTGTGGTGAGTGTCGAGTGTTGAGTGATTAAACAAAGAGGAAAGTTCAAGAATGTCTCGCACGTGGAGACATTTTGGATAAAGAGCTTGCCTTATTTTCTTTGTCCAACAAGTGCTAATCTCCCTTGGCTTTGTTGCATCCTCCCCCATGCCATTTGAGTCCAGCTTGAAAGAGGATGCGTATCTTCGACGAAGTCGAACTGCAACCTTCCTCCCGAATCATTGCTCTAGATTTCGACAAGCAGCTCTGATACTCAAACCGTTCCCTTTTTTGACAATATGGGGTTTCAAAGAGGCGCATCTGTCGCCTCTGGCGGCGGTCCTGCAAATCAAGCCTGGTCTAGTATTGCTCGCAACCCCAAAGTGAGTATTCCTTCCCAACTCGGTACAATCACCGAGTCTCCTCAGACTGCTGGTAGGCAGGTCCCGCCGGTCGGGACTCTAGGAACAGCTCAAGGGCCATGGGCGAATGCTGGCAGGACACAAGCATTGAGAAGCAACATCGGCTCAAAAGCTCCGTCTCAGACTAGCCAAGTTCGAAATCAGCTTTCAAGTATGGCAATCAGCCAACCGGTCAACCAGGCAGGGTCGGTCTGGAATCCATCTCTTGGACCAACGCCCTCAAAAGTTTCGATGATGTCGATGGCACATTGGCGGACCCGGATGACAGCTCCAAGTCGGGTCGGAAGCCGTGTCTCAGTGCGTAAGCCTTTCTACAACACTGTGTGCAGAGCCTCAAATTGCACCAAGCAAGACTTCCAGAAAGGCCAAATCATCGCTATTCCTTTCCATACCGCCAACACTAATCCCCATGTTGACCCTGTGACTGATGATCAGCTTGCGATGACCATTTGGGGTCCAGTTTATTCAAAGCGCCGAATGGTCATAGTAATGTGGATCCACGAACGAGATATGTTCTGTTTGCCACTCTATACCTTCAGTGGTCAGGGTATCAATAGCCGCGGGAAAGACATAATCCATGAATACGTGGCGTTGAAAAATGCCGGGAAGCCACACACGAATTTTGGTAAATATCCAGCGATCGAGGTCGTGCCCAAATACAAGGACTTGCATAAGGACACTACAATACACATCACCGGCGGTCTGAGGGTTGGCTGTAATGAGGACATCACCCGGGTGGGGAAACTCACAAAGCAAGGATACTTTGACCTGCTTGCGCTCTGGAAAAGGCTGAGTAACGATGCGCAGCAGGAGCCCTGGGTTGACTGAGTCCGGAGTAGTAAGGCAATCCAGATCCACACGTCGCAATTCTTTGTTTTGTTCGCTTCAAAGTCTTGAGGCGAGGTCACTGAGCCATTGACGATATCGAACCAATGAAGCGTCGCATAATGGTGGCACTGTGGCGCCACGACAACCTGTACCCTCATCGGTATTCCCTTCAATGTAAGGGTTTCACGAACGTCCTGGCAATGACACTTGTTGCATGTCTCATTCATATCATCTCAATCATAGATGAAGCCATATTCAAAGATACAAAGATTCCATGCCCAAGGTGCTCGAAGGTAGCTCGGTGAAGTCCAACCAGCTAGCCTCAGGCCACAAGTTTGGCCAGGGGCAGCTGGAGGTCGTTGGAGCGGAAAGCAACCGCGTGCGCGGCCGAAAATGTAGGCGCCAAGACCGGGACTTTCAGTGGGCTTCACAATCGCTGGGCTGCTACTTTGCGCTTCGACTGCACGACGACGACGCCGACGACGACTCCACCCCGACGAACACTCAAAGGTATGAGATACTGCTGATTCGAAGCTGTATTTGATAGTGCTGCTGTTGCTGTCACTGTCGCGACTTCTGCTGCTCTACCGGTCTGGGTTGCGGAATTCAAGAATGAAGAGTTGGATTGAGGGCAACGGACAATTGGCTGGCGAACTGGCTCATGATATTGAGAGTGAAGGAGCATGACCTGAGAAAGAGACGTCCTGAATGTCTTCAGAGAATAATGGGAACACATCAAACGAAGGGACAGATGGAATCTGAACATCCGATCATGTCTGGCCGCGAGCGCAGCGGGCGCGCAGCAGCAGCAGCAACAGCAACGACCAATGCAGCTCGAATCGCCTCACCAAAAGGCAGTCACATAGGTACTGACTGCTTATATTGCAGGTCCTCTTTGATACCCTCCCGCCGTCGCCCAACATGCAGAAGCAAGAAGCCCCCGCTCAGGCCATGAGCGGCGTCAACATCTCCAAGCGCAGAAAGTTCGTCGCCGACGGTGTTTTCTACGCCGAGCTGAACGAGTTCTTCCAGCGCGAGCTGGCTGAGGAGGGTTACTCTGGCGTCGAGGTCCGCGTCACGCCCACCGTCACCGACATCATCATCCGTGCGACCCACACTCAGGAAGTGCTTGGTGAGCAGGGCAGGAGGATCCGTGAGGTAGGATACTTTCCGCTATGATTCTGCCGGGGAATACCATGCTGATGGAGTTACGCGCAGCTTACCAGCTTGATCACCCACCGTTTCCGCTTCCCTCCGGACTCAGTCTCCCTCTACGCCGCCAAGGTCCAGTCGAGAGGTCTCTCCGCTGTCGCTCAGTGCGAGTCCCTCCGCTACAAGCTCCTGAACGGTCTCGCCGTCCGTCGTGCATGCTACGGTGTCCTCCGGTATGTCTACATCAGCTGCCTGAACAACGAACCTGTTCTAACACCAGTCTAGTTTCATCATGGAGTCCGGCGCCAAGGGTTGCGAGGTTGTCGTCTCCGGCAAGCTGCGTGCTGCCCGTGCCAAGTCCATGAAGTTCACTGACGGCTTCATGATCCACTCTGGCCAGCCGGCCAAGGACTTCATCGACAACGCCACCCGTCACGTCCTGCTCAGACAGGGTGTCCTCGGTATCAAGGTCAAGATCATGCGCGCTTCCTCCTCCCCATCTGACCCGACCGGCGAGAAGGCTGGCGGCAAGGGTCTGCCAGACTCCGTCACCATCATCGAGCCGAAGGAGGAGCAGCCCATCCTCGCACCGGCATCGCAGGACTACGGTGCCAAGGCTGCTCAGGCTCAGGCTATGCAGCAGCAGATGCAGCAGCAGCAAGCGGCTGAAGGTCAGGAGGCTGCACAGGACGCACCGGCGAGCGGCGCGCAGGAGTATTAGGGGTAGCTCCAAACGCTTTGCTGTCTTTCGCGGAACGTGCTGTGCCAATGCATGATGAGGAGTGGTGATTATGGGTTCGGGCAATGGCGTTGTACGCTTTAGCGTTTTACTAGCCTTGAAGCCATTTGACCTGACGTGGTTCTTCGATCGTATTGTCTACTTATTTTCAATTGCTTTCGTCTCCAATCTGCTGCACTCTGTTGTGATGACTGGCGCTTGAAGTTTCGCTGTCTTACCCTTCATTGCTCGGAAAACGATTCCCGAACGTCGGTGATGCTATTCGATCGTCGGCCGAGATGTGGGCTATGACGTTGGTAGCCAGTCTGGATGAAAGATCACCCCAAACCACATTGGGTAGATTAGAAACCAAGAATACCGTCATGGGAGAGTAAGTATAAAGCCTTTATGCTCCTAGCCGATTCATACATTGCCATCCTTATAAACCTTGGTCGTTCTAAAGCTTTACATTAATCCATTGAACATCGACCATGGCTCCGAAGGTCTTCATGTACGTCTTGATGCTGTGACACGATAATGCTTGCCGTCACCCATACTGACTTCCAACAAGCACTGGCGCAACGGGCTACATAGCCGGTGACGCCACCCACGTTTTATACAGCACCCACCCAGACTGGGAATACAGCCTCCTTGTCCGCACTCAAGACAAGGCAGATATCCTTAAGAAGGCTTTCCCCAATGCTCGTACCGTACTCGGCAGCTTAGAGGACTCTGACACCCTCAAGACTGAGGCTGCGAAGGCAGATATCGTGCTCCATGCAGCGGATGCTTCGGATCACGAGGGCGCCGCCCGTGCTATCGCCGCCGGTCTCGCTGAAGGCCATAGCAAGGAGAACCCTGGCTTCTGGCTGCACACTGGTGGTACTGGTATCCTGACTTTTGAAGACGAGAAGAAGGGCCAGCTCGGCGAGCATGAAGACAACGAATGGAACGACTGGTCCGGGGTCGACCGACTCACACATCTCCCCGACGATGCTTTCCACCGTAATGTTGACATTGTTGTATTGGACGCTGGCACCAAGCATGCAGACTCGGTCAAAACAGCCATCGTCTGCCCGCCGACTATCTACGGTCAAGGCCGTGGACCCATCGGTACACGTAGCCGACAGGCTTATGAGCTGGCCAAATTGATGCTAGAGGCAGAGTACATTCCCATCATCGGTAAAGGCAAGGCGCAATGGGACCACGTCCATGTCCACGACTTGTCCCAAGTCTACCTAAAGCTTGCCGAAGCTGCCGCCGCCAAGCAGACGTCCAACCCGGAAATGTGGGGTGCGAAGGGCTATTATTTCACTCAGGGTGGCAGGCATACGTGGGGCCCTTTTGCTGAGGCCATGGGAAAGAAGGCGGAAGAATTGGGCTTGGTGAGCAAGAAACTGGAGACGGCTTCGCTGAGCAGAGAGAAAGCACTGCAGCAGGCAGACTTCCAGGCCGTCAGTGGGGATTGAACTCGCAAGGTAAAGGTGAAAGAGCACAGAAGGTGCTGGGCTGGCAGCCAAAGGGCAAGGGGCTCTATGAGGAGATTCCAAAAATCCTTGAGAGTGAAGCTGAAAGGCTGGGCAAGAAAAAGGTCTAAGATAGAACTGTTGTAAGGCGTACCATACTGATCAACCCGCTCCTCATCAATCACACCAGCATTGACAGCACGCACCGCAACGACGATGACTTTCATTCTTCCTAAAGAAACATGACGTCTATATGAGATTGCGCAAGAAGAGATCCACAGATCATCTTTGCCAAAAACAAACCAGCGCAAGCATCACGAGGGTCAGTACAGTGCCAATCCATTTCCAGCAAATGCTGGAAATAGCTTCCCTGTACATGGAGGTACAAGCCACAACATTTTGCAAGCGTGTAGCCAACGCCTGGAAGTGTTGAGCGTGCGAAACTCCTTTGTTTTGAGAGTAAGCCTTCTTAAGTGCTTCTCGAAGCTCTGCCCATTCATCAGGATGACAGCGACGCGCAAAGTGGTTGAAGACAGAGACGCTATTTTCACGAGCCACGCCAAAGCTCCCTACGCCTGCGCGGAGTAGCAGTTTTATCATGTGTGCAAATTCTCCATTTTCAGCTAGAGGTTCCTCCGAAAGTCGCCACAAATCTTCAATGAAGGCGCTCCAAATTGTTTGTGGCATGCCATCATAATTGGAATTTGTGATAACATAGGTAGGCTGCGCACCATATTCGAGAAGTAGTTTCACCATACGGAAGTTTGGTATCCAGCTTGTGCCCATGGGAGCATAAGGTATTTATGCCGTAAAATGGTAGCGTCAAGGATCAAGCTGAGCTCGTCTTGAGATGATTTAGAGCTGGCCAGCTTGGCCTCGAGATAGATTTTGACGCCAAAATTTGCAGCGTAAGCCAGAAAACTGCTTTTATGCCTGATAGCGTGACGCCTTCCATGGCGGTACAGGCGAAAGTAGGACAACAACCAGCGGTCCAGTGGTCTCGATTCAGTCCGTCGGCGCAAGCCGCCAGACGATGTCCCCCGATCCGGTCGAGTACATCTAGGACTTTCGAAAGGAGGTGCGTTATTGTGGAGCTCCCACTCTTTGGCGGACCGCATTATCGTGCCTGCAACCTCGCCGAACGCCTTGGAAGATTTTGAATAATCATACTCACATGATGAAGGATCCAGAGCATTGGCTAGACAGGTGTGAACTCTGCAGAGGGCCATCCTAGGATCAAAGTCCGATCCACTAAGCTTCCACAGCTCGTCTTGCATGTCCTGCTCCATCAAGAAGTCCTTCATTGTGCGATGCATGAAGTCAGCATCATTTGCAAGTGCAATGCTGAATGGGCCCCACCCCTCCCATGAAGCCGCGACAGTGATCTGCACAAAGTCCCTGCCCCATTGATTGATCTGTCGTAACATAGTCTCCTTGTCGATTCTAAGCCTCGACGTCGCCACGTTAGAATAGTCCTGCAGCTTTTCGTCAAGATAGCACAGAACCGCGGCTTTCAAAGGCCCAGAAGCATGTAGCATGACGAGCAATGCTCGGGCTGCTTGACGCCTGAGTACTGGGCTCAAAGCGGACAGCATCCGTTTGAAATAGGATTCGAGATCTGATGGTAGAGCCTCCAACCGCAAATCCAGCTGTTTGGTGTCAGCTCCCTCGGCCAGCCCCTGGCGCAAATCTCTAATGACCAGGTGAACCCAAAGAAATACACCTTGTGCTCTGTTTAGTATTTTCTTTGTGATTGAATCGGTGTATTCCGCTCCAGGTGCTAACCGAGTAAAGAGCGGATCGTTAATCAACCTGCCAACAATGTAGTCCTTGATGTCCGTGCGAGTCAGATGTTGCAAGGTAAGATGATGATTTGGAATTTGTCCGTATGCCTGCTGAAACTCGTTCCATGGACGACTAGATACGCAGAGTTTGACGTGAGGCCTTGTAGAAAGAGATTCCAGATCTCGGATCAATTCATTGGTAGGGTCTGAGTATTCGTCGAGGCCATCGAGAAAGAAACAGAAGTTGATGCTGTGAGACTGATGGTTTACGATCAAGTCAAGAGTATCAGCCAACTCTGATTCGGTCCAGGGATCTGCATGTCGGTACACGAAGTCATTAGAAGATGAATGCGAGGGGAAGGCGATGTCGATAAGGTCCGGACATTGGCGAAGAATCTGGAACAGCAGGCTGCGAAGGACACCCTCTTTGGACTTCTGCATTGGGGCTCCTGGATTCCATAGATAATGACTGGCGATCACTAGCCGTCGACCCTTTGACCAATTTTGAAGTCTGCTTTTCGTCATGTCGTGATTAGCCAGAAATTTCATGAGCGTCGACTTTCCAGAGCCGGCTTTGCCGCTAATCCAGAATGTCTTGTCGGATTCAGCAAGCCATTGCAGGAAGACCCCATTCTCTTCGAATATCCAGGAAAAGGTAGTCTTGTAAGTTTGGGGGATGCTTTTGTAACGGGCTGCCATCCCAGCGAATGTAAGATTTTGTAAAAATGAGTCATTCCGTGAGACAGTGGCCGCTAGGGACTGCATTGCTGTCACCTGGCGTGTGAGATCTTTCAAGGAGCTCTCAAGCGCAGAAATGGTATGCGATTGATCTTTTTGGCTGTTTCGCACTGAGGTCTGCAATGCTTTGGTCTCTTTGCTGAAGCACTCCAATGCAGACTGGATATTTGCCTCTGCAGAATTGAAGCAAGCGATGTTGTCTTCCTGCCAGCGTTCCGCACATTGCTTATATTGGCGCATTTGGCAAGAGAGTGACGATTGCTCGTTCCTGGATAGAAGTCAGCAAGCTATCGATCACGGCATTTGCTACCACCGACTTACCGCAACGCACCAAGCATTCGAACAGCAAGCTGAGATTTGAGCCTCTGCAGGCGCTCTTCAAGGCTCTCGATCCTCCTAGCCTTTACTGCAGATCGTACGGTTTTCTGCAGCGCAACCCAGGGTCGAAGAACAGCGCCCTCGGGAACTTTCAGACTGTCAAGGACGTCGAGTAGTTCGAGTGCCAGAGAATGGCATTCTCTTCCAAGATCACATAAGGCAAGATCATCCTCAGTAGCGCATTTGGACGTCTGTGGAGAGCACAAGTCCCTGGTAATGTCTTGCAAATCCAGCTGGATCTTCTCAGTCTCCAGGTTCTTCACAGTCGCTCCGCGAGGAGAGTCGTAGACTTCATGAATCGCTATTGCCAGCTTGCCACCGTATTCCAGGAGTTGTAATATGTTAGCAGCAAGGCCTAAACTGCCTAGAGCATCAACCATCTTCTCTTTCCAAATTGGGTAGTGTACACGATGTAAGAGTGAACATGGGAAAAAGGCTGGGGCCTATACAAGAAGGTAGCCGCCTGCGATAAATACTTGCTCCAGCGGCGTTCGCTTAACGGGCTAAAGGCAATGCACGACAAACTCGAAGTCCTTATTCGTATGCATTCCAGCATACAGGTGAAGCGAAGCGATAAGAGCGCATCAAGGTGGCTAAAGGCGCTTAAAAGACATGCTGCAACTCGACATGCCTCAGAGATACAGCTTCCTCTGGCCATAACAAGGCAAGAATTTGCGGTAGAGCTGGCAGACCTGTCATACTCGAATTAGATGTTTGACTCGGCGCTTATGTTCGTGGAATGCGTCGCCTCCAGCTATTTGAGACGGACAGCCTGTTTTAGGGATAGGGACAAACCCGTAAGAGGGCGCCAGATCCACGTCGAGAGGCACATGGTAGAAAGATCATCATTGGTCCAATCACAGGGCGGTTAGCCAGCCAAACGTTCCATGTCGAGGGATGGACTGTCGGCTGCGCGGCTGGCGCTAATCGTTCCGGACGCAAGGATGAAGTCGCCAATCGAGAGCCCCACTATCGTATAGCACGAATTGAGAGATGTTTGAGTATCATGTCGACACCTAGACGTCCAGCCTGATATAAACTCAAGGAATTTCGTCGATGGCATAGGAGTTCAGGACGATGGAAGTCTCAGCTCACAGGTGGGCGTTGAGGAGCACATTGCTGAGTCAGCATTCCTCACGAATCGACATCAGCACCTGGCGTTCCACGGCGGACACTCCATTCATACGATCCCTGTAGTGATATCAAAGCTCCTGATCAGTCGCGCGAGCATCGAAAGCACATACTCAACGAAGATGACTGCCTCTAACGCCGACCGCATTGTGTAAGTGCTGATTGTCTTCACCCCCTCAATCCATGATAATGTGTGGAGAGGAACCCTATTATTCTCTTCGCAAAGAACGGATCAGCACGAGCAGATGAGCATCAATACAATACCGTTACTTTCGCAGCATTTCCTAAAAACAAAGATCCTGTGTATGGAAGTCATGACCTCTTGCAAGCGTGTGGCCAACGGGGAAGTAGGAAGACTTCGATGAATTCAACCCCTGAGTTGCGTCTGTGCAATCCTCTTAGATCGTAAAAGACACTAATCGAAAGCCGTGAAATACATGTATCAAAACCATTACCGCATACTATGTGGGTTCTCCCGGTCTTCAATGGAATAACCATCCCTTTTCACAGATCCGTCAGAGCTACCAGCGTCAGCACCGCAACTGATACGACTATCAGGGTCAGAGCGACATCAGAGCCGTGATCATAATAAAAAGCATTCAACCCCCAGTTCCGAAAGCTGTTGCCTCACATCCTCGACGCCGAATGTCTTTTCAACTGAAAATCCACGCCGGGGGCCGGAAGTCTCACCACGGCCTTGGGTGGCCGTGTAATTGCAGCTAGCGCCTTACGTCGTATATAGTAATATGAGGATCTTCGGGTCTCTCGGATCGGTGTGCTGGTTGCACTGACACCCAGCTTCTGGAATTTGGCTACGAGATCTTCCAACTCTATGACCAAGGCGTCTACTTCGAGGCTTTCAATTGAATCGAAGTTTGGGACGGGCTCTTTCTCAGATTTGCGGCGGCGTCTGCGGGTTGCGGCTTGAAGCCAATCTATCTCTGAATTTTAGAGCGGGTGTGAAGGAAGGCGTCTCCTGACGGGTTTCGAAAGCGGTCTGACTTTGCGGTGTCTGAGGGGCCGGGGTAGATCTCTTGTCTGACCCCTCGGCGTTCGAAGTAGTTGATGCTTTTGGCGCAGATTCTGACGACGGGCTAGGTGTGACGGGTTTCTTGTTTGATCTCTTCGCGGTGGATGTTGTCGACCTCTTGGATGTATCTCCTCGAGACGGGCAAGGGGTTGATGGCATGTTTGTGGCTCCACGGTCAAGCGCACATTCATTGGTAATTCGTCGCGACTTAGACTTCCTCTCCGATGGAGATTCATCCGGCAAAGACCTTCATCATAGGACAAGTACGCTTTACTGTCTCTCTTTGAGTGACTGCGCGAGCTCTCCGAAGGTCTAGTGCGATTGGATAGAGAGCGTTTAGAAGCCAGCAAGCTGAGGTACATACAAATTCTCGGTTTCAAGATTCGCGAGGCCCAGACATGCATGTGTTTGACGATCAAGCGGCTCGAGTGCACGCCCCAAACCAGCTCCAGGTGTGTGGCGTACACGCATCTCATTGATATGTTCTGTTCTGGGTCAGGTATCAAACAATCAGACGATGACAAGGACACGTACCATGTCATCCTCTCTTTGACCACTTGTACCAGGCATTATAGGTCAGCCACACTCGCAATTCTGGACCAACACATGTGATCGCAATGATTGGGGGTAGATCAGCAGGTACGCAACCAGTGGCTTTTTGGAAGAGTGCCCCCAACATCCGCAGCGCTATTGCACTGTCGTTCGCGGCCTGGCAATAACACTTCTCTATATCGGCATTGCCGACTCTCGGCTGCTTAACCTCGACGATGGCCCACGGAAAGCACATCAGGTTCGTTTTGTTGAGGCACTTCCTCGAAGAACTAACCTTACTTCATTCTTGAGCCCACAGGTCGGGGAAGAAATCAAGTTTATATTGGCGTCATTGCGGAGATCCTGCAGCACATGAAGTGAGAAGGTTGTGCCAAGAATTTCTTGAGCGGCAAAACCAGTGAACGGAGCACTTGATATCGGAAACGCATATGTGAGATCCGGTGTTGGGTTTGTCAGGACTTTGCGAGAATGCCTCCTCAAAAAGAATCGGCTTCGCACCACTGTACGTCCCTTCCTCTGTAGAAGATGATAGCTGCGAGGAGATTCAGTCTTTCCGTACTTACAGGCACCATCTCTCAAAGGGTTCAATTTCATGACTTGCCGGCAAGCCCGAGACGGATTGAGGCTCAGCCTTGGCTTCGACCGCTTTCTCATCGTACTTCCTAAAAACGGCCAACCGCAGGCGTTCTGTCCAGTCTACTTCCATACCCAGACGTTCGCTCTTGAGATTCTTGACGACCTGGTTGCATTCCTCCAGATTTGCCCAAAGTGGAATCTCTCTTGGATCCGGTTCTCGACTAGGATAGGAATCCGTAGGTGCCCACCACACCGAGTGCTGTTCGGAATCAAATGGAGGGAAAGAAAGACCAATTTTGAATATGAGCTGTCTTCCAATTTATCGACGATTTTCTGACCTGCCGTTTCAAAGTGATCATAAATTTCCATTGAGCTTGGCAGCGAATAGGTGAAGTTCAAAAGCGATTGGCGTACACAGTCGATATGGCGTGGTAGTTCTTGGGAATGCTCGGTCCCGGTGACGGAAGTACCTTTTCGTTGTACGTCACTCGGTTCTTTTTCAAGGTGCTTCTTTTGACGTTCGGTGATGGGGTCGATCTACTCTTAGCTGTGCTTCCCTTCAAGCTTTCAGGCGTATTCATTTTTGAGACTTGAATGTGCAAGATGCTTATGGCAAAGAAGTATGATATGATAGTGTAGGCTTGCAAAGGCTCAACAAGTTGGTAGTACTTGCCTGCAATACAAGCGACATGAGGATGGACATTTAAACATGTCTCGATGCGGCGTATGTGCCAAGAATGAAATAGCCCACCTTAAGACAGAAACAACCAACGTCTCGAGACGCTATATTGCGGCTGAGGGGTATTGGCTAGAGGGCAGACGTGCGGTATAGATTGCCGCTGAAGACGAAATGTACGCATCGACCGCGCACGAGAACGTAGTCAATCCCTGATCTTGTGCATCTGGAGAGATACCCCGCGAACTACAGCTGGTTGCCTTCATCGCACGGTCGTCGCTTAGAGCTGTCAGGATCTCCGCCGAAACAAAGACCCATGCAAGAGCGGCTGGGCGAGCCTAGTCATGTGGCGATCTCTTCATCGGGTTGCCGAATGGACGCATTCCCGGATGAGCAGAGCGTGGGATGATAATGGAGTGAAGAGGAGGAGCTGCAGCAGTCAGAAGGAGGTTGGAGTTGAGACGCCACCATTAAGGTTGTAGTGCTGTAGAGCCCAACAAGACCGCGTCCCTAGCGCGATATCCCGGGGAAAGCTCGGGCGGGTCCATGGACGTGTACCGCGATGTTGACGCGCGAGTCTGGAGCGAACAACATTCAATGGTATCACCTGGATCGTCCTATACTTCTGTACATTGATACTCTGGAGCATACGAGAAAAGTTTCAATCCACCATACCACGTCCTCTGCTGCCGTGCATCATCCTAGCTGCAACACGGCAACACTACGACTTCGATGGCGTCCAGCGACAACAACCGCTCGGCTGCCATACAGCATGTTCATACCCATACACATCCAGCACCACAACGACGCGTGCTGGGAGATGTATCTCCGAACGTCAAGCTCGCCTCTTCTGCCATTGGGCTGCTTAAGAACGGAAAGCCCATGGCGAGCAGCCCATTGAAACGGAGCTATACTGCCTCGTTCGACCATGGAGCGGGATTGAAATATCTCAAGCGAAGGCGGCTATCTGAAGATGAATCACTCAGTGAGCAAGTTGAAAACACCAGGCAAGATACTAGAAGAAGCAGTGGCAGCGTGTTTGGAGGAAACCGTAGTGCAAGTGTGGGAGATGCACCGGAAGCAGACGTGGGGTCGGGGCCGTTGCATATTGAGCAGCAGGAAAGGACACACAGTGTTCCCGTGATACAAGAGCAGTATGAGCCAATAATTCCCACAGTCCAGCAGGAGTCCCCAACAGAGCCTAACACTCCCACCTCGAATGGAGACGAACCACAACAACATTCTTCTGCAGAACGTCACTCCTTCTCCAGTCTAATCAACTACGACCCTTCGTCCCAAGTCTCATACAGCAACAACCACAGTGCAACTGCAAACATCAACGCCGCCATATCAGCAACTATCGAGCATCAATCATCCATACCAGGCTTATCACGCGCCCAACTACTCAAGCTCCGTCTTCGGGTCGCCATGTACAAAGTCCAGACAAACCAGACACACCTCCCCTTCGAATCGCTCACCCACGCCGGTAGAGACGTCGACGGCAGAGCAACTAGCGAAGCAGTCGAAGAGGCTGTCGCGCAACTAAAACGGGAAGCCTACCTCAAACAGGAGCAACAACGACAACGACAAGCGGAACAGGAAAGCACGAACCCATCCACCGACCAACCCGTACCCAGACTCCTCCCAGCACCTGTATTAAAGCCAACGGCATACAGCAGTCGACAAGTCGTCTACGAAGAAGCCGATCCGCCTTCCTCGCCACCCGGCTCAGAATCTACGGCTCGACGCGGGTCGGAACCACATCATCAGACCCCGACTCAGCACCTAGAGTCTAACGCATCCGCGGATGCTTCTCAATCAGACGGTATCGAGAACACCGCTGACGGGAGTACCCAGCTTCCCGGTGGCGACCGGGGAGAGCAGACGGATCTTTCGAACAGCTTAGACAAAGGACGGGTTGCGGAGGGGTTGCTGGGATTGAGGAATTCTTCTTGAAAACCATTCAGAGGGACAGTAGAAAAACAGCATGGGAATGCAACAGGACTGGTGAATCTGAACCGACTGATGATAGAATTCGATGGGTGTAGCATCTAGCTCGTAGAATTTCTGCGCTAGCTAGTTGAGCTCTTCTCACGGGAGTCGGTATAAAGATGATGGTCGCTGCTATGATTATGATGTTGAGTCTCTCAGTCGCCCTTCTCCCTGTTTTGTCTCCTCCGGCATCTCATGCAGACCGTCTATTCAACCGCGACTTTGCGTCCTGAGAATGAAGCTTCAGAGGCTGGACCACGCCCTTGCCGCACGTGGACTGCGAAAGAAATGCTTTCAATGCTCATGCTGAATATGCTAAGACTCCCTCTGCTATGTAAGACAGCTTCCCCAAACGCCATGCTAGAAACGCCACGCTGAATACTTCATACTTTCATGCTTGTTGCAAATCGCTTTCTTTGCGATGTCATGTGATGCTTGAAACACCCTGTCAAAGAATCCCCCCAAAAGTAACTCCTGCCAGCGCCTTCGCTCAAAAATTTCAGCTCATTTCTCAAATCAATGGTCCCATCCTTCAGCCATCACGTTCCCCTTGCGACTAATACCCTCAATTGCAATAGTCCGAGATCCTTGGCCTCTAGACCTTACGGTCTCTGAAAGCCAAGTATACTTTTCCTTCCATCTATCCTTGCTCCCGCCCTGGTTCCGTCCTGATTTCCGTCCGCTCCGCATCTCAAGGCCAGCCCCTTTCAAAAGCCAGAACATATTGCCCTCCCAGTATTCACAACCAGCGATATGAGGCGAGGATGACAAGGGATCACCTGCTAGTGCGATGGGTTTTGATTTCCCATCGCACATCTGACAGGTGACCCTTCCGTACATCCTCTCTTTTCTCACTCATCACGAATGGTAGCGGAAACAACGGGAGGGCGTTCTGTTCGGCTCTGAATGAATTTGGCAACTTTCTAGAAACAGTTGCCAGGGCACTGGCCATCGTCCTTCAACGCCCACATCCCACAATTCGGGCAGATCCTCTGACCCGGGATATGGGACGCCGACAGTGTAGGAGCATTTGGGTTCTCCGGGACGTCGATCGTCGGTCATGGTGCCGAAGGCATGGAGCTCCCCGCCCGAGCAACGCGCTTTGTGCCTCTGGGGCGGGTGTTCTGGGCACCACGGCTTGTGTTGCTGGCCCGGGCGGTGGCGGTCGAACGGGCGGCGGCATCAGTAGAAATAGAAGGGCCGGCGGACTCCGAGAACCGAGACGAAGCTTGCGCAGGTGATCCGAAGGTGAAGGTACTCAGGACCGGAGGCTTGAAGGCCTGGTCGTGCGGGTCTTCCTTGCGCAGCCTTGCAGACGATTCGTAAAGATCATGGGCGTCGATCTCCTCAGTCGGCTGCTGCCAAGGGACATTGCTAGGGTTTGCAGACGATGTTGGTGGGGTATCGGGGTGATCTTCCTCCAACTGACGGTCCAACTCTTCTATTTCTTCGCGGGTGAAACCGGGAATAGGCTCGCGCAAACCCTCGCTAGTGTCCATAGCCTCAGTGGACACTTTGCTCTGCGTGCTCTCGTGCAGATCCTGACTCGTTTCTCCGGCCTGAGGGGACACGTTGGTCTGCGCGCCATCGTCAGGACCCTCGTTGGTGTCCATAGCTTGACTAGGCATGTTGCTTTGCGTGCCATCATCCGGATCCTCGTTAGTGTCCATAGCCTGACTAGGCACGTTGCTCTGAGCACTGTCATTCGGACCCTCGTTGGTGTCCATAGCCTGACTAGGCATGTTGCTCTGTGTGCCCTCGCCCAAGTCCTGACCAGCTGTAACATTCCAGAAGGCGGGATCGGTTGCGGGGTCTTCTGCACCACCAAGACCTTCGTCAATGGTCTCAACTCCATGCTGTTCGAACAGGTCGTTGCCTGCGTAAGCATTCAAGCTGGCCATGTTTTGCGCGACTTCGGTATTGCCAGCGTTCCACTCATCCTTGAACATGTAATCGTCCGAAAGCGGACAGAGAATGTTCTTGCACTGGCCGTACCAAAGGAAGTGGTCGCAGTTGATGCATGCGCGAAGGGCTTGAACAAGCTTCTGGTCCAACTCCTCAAGCTGGGCATCCTTCTCATGCAGCTTGGTCGCGTATTCCGAGTCGGACTTCTTGATTTGCAGTCGCAAGGCACTGCTCTCCTGAAGCTTCTGGTATGAATAATTGTCGAGATCCTGAATCTTCTTCTTGAGGTCATGCTCGGCCTCGCGCAACTGCTTGGTCTCAGCCTTAGCACCCTTCAGGTTCGCAGCCAATTGATTGATCCGCGCCTTCGCCTCCTCGTACTGAGTCTTCATGTCTTTGGCCCGACTAACCATGCCTTGCAGACGCTGGTTCTCCGCATCGGCATCTGAAACCTTCTTCTGAGCCTCGTTGACCTCACGCTGCAGTCGTCCGTTCTCGTCCTTGACGTTGCTGAAAGTCGCCTCGGCATTCTGCATCTGGCGCTTCAGGTCCTGGATCTCGTTGCTGGCGCTGTTGGAGCCAGTCTCGGCAGTCTGGACTCTTGCCTGCAATGCGTGGTTTGTGCTCTGGGCGTCAGAAAAGTCCTTTTGAAGGCTGGCAAGCTTGTTCTGCAACGTCTGAATCTCGCCGTTGCTGCTGCTATTGCCATGCTCGGCAGTCTGGAGCTTGATCTCCAAGACCTGCTTTGCGCTCTGAGCCTCCGTAAGGTCCTTCTGAAGGCGGACAAGCCTGTCCTGGAGCCCTTGAGCCTCGCTGGCGGAGCTGCTGTTGCCAGTCTCAGCAGCCTGAGCCTTGGTCAGCAGCTCCTGCTTGGCGATCTGGGCATCCGAAAGGTCCTTCTGAACGGCGGAGAGCTGCTGCTGAAGCTTCTGAGCCTCGTTGCTGGCGCTGACCCGGGCCTTTTCAGCAGTCTGGAGCTTGCTCTCCAAGGCCTGGCTCGCGCTCTGAGCGCTCGAGAAGTCCTTCTGAGCACTGGCAAGCTTGTCCATGAGCGCCTGGATCTCGCCAGTGGCGCTGCTCTTGCCAGTCTCGGCAGCGTGAACCTTGGCCTGCAATGCCTGGTTCGCGCCCTGTGCGCTCGACAAGTCCTTCTGAAGGCCAGCAAGCTGGTCCTTCAGCGACTGGATCTCAGCGCCAGTGCCGCTGCTCTGGTGCTGCTCAGCCGGACCCTGTGCTCTCTTGACCGCCGCATCACGCTCGGAAACGACGGCCGCGAACTTGCCTTCAGCCTGCCTCTTCAGCTCTTCCCAGTGCTGAAGCGACTGCCTCTGAGCCCGTCCGGCGTCCTTCAGTTCCTTGCGAGCGGCTTTGAGATCCCGAGAAGACGAATCAGCGGCATCAAGAGCACGCTTCTCCGCCTCCTCGAGGGCCTGAATGCGGCCACACAGGTCCCTGACGGTCCGGTCGCGCTTGCCGAGGGTGCGCTCCAGCTCCTTCGCGCCATTCTCCGCTTGCTCACGAAGCTTCGTGTCAAGCTGGCGCTGGTGCTGAGCAGCATCCCTGGCTTTCAGGTCGAGAAGGCGAGCTTGATCTCGCTGCTCCTTCAAGGCCTTCTCGCGCGACTCGGCCGTCCGCTGTGCATCCCTCGCAGCCTCCTTTGCTGCCGAGAGCTGCTTATCCAGGCGTTCGCACTCCGCCGTGAGATCCAGCACTTTGCTATGGGTCAGCTGGTGGCGGAGACGCTCGGAGGCCAGGGCTCCCTTCTTGGCCTGAAGATCGTTCTTCTCGGCCAGGAGGTCCTGGTAAGCAGCCTCGCGATCGGCAAGCTTCTTGGAGAGGTCCTTGTTCGCACGGTCGAGCTTTGTCTTCCGAGCTTCCAGGAGGTCCTTCTTGTCTTTCAGCTCCACGTAGACGGCCGCGGAGGTCGGATCCTGTCGCTCTTCACGAGCCGTTCTCAGGTCTTCGTGCGCCTGTCTGAGGCGTCTTTCCAAATGCTCGATCTCTGTCTGCTGGTGCCTCTTCTCGTCTCGCAGACGCTCCAAGTTCTGCTCCATGCGCGAGACCTTGTTGATCAGCGTCGTGTTGTCTTTGTCGAGATTGCCGTACCGCATGTGCCAGTCGGCGTCATCGACAAGGGCGGGCAGGGACGTCGGCGCAGGCGGAGTCGGAGAGGTAGGCGGTGCCGGGAAGGTGACAAGGCCGTACCGCAGCACGATCAGCAGGCTCAGGAGGAAGAAAGCCCAGGGAAGGGCGACCAGGACGACGACGAGGACCTCAGAAGTGGCATACGCAGACAGCGCAGCCATAGTGGACGCCGGCAAGTTCAGGAGCCACTGCTGCAGCTGCAGCAGGCCGGCGAGAAAGACGGCAAAGACTGCCGTCGAGTCCATGTCTGCCTCGCGTTGGTGTGACGCGGGCACTTGTTGTTGCTGTTGTTGTTGCTGGTGTTGCTGCTGCTGCTGCTGTGGTGGTGGTTGTGGTGGTGCGCTGTTGCTGTTGATGGCAAGGGAGCGCCGAAGAAGTGGTCGTGGTGGTGGTGTTGTCTGTGGAAAGGTGTTGAAAGCGCGAGTGTCACGGAAAGCTGTGAGACTCTAGGCAGCAGTTTCGAAACTCGGGTGGCTGGGAAACGACGGCGGTGTCCAGATTGCGTTTAGCTTGGTGAATGCGGCGGAAAATCGGGCGTAAGTGAAGTTCAGGAAAAATTTGCCACTTGAGAAATCTCACATCCAAAAATTCCTCGAACGTCGCTGCGTCAGTACGGTAGTAGGGACTCGCTAATTCTATTCTTGCTGCAGTAAAATAGTCAAGTAAAATTTAAATTGTATAGTCCTTTGAAATGCTCATCGTTGGCTTTTCAGGTGAATGTGCCAATTTCCGCTCCGCCACGGACAAAGACTTACGCTTGTGTCAGCACGGCAGGAGTGCCGCAAAAATGGTCGTGAATGTGCGAAGAACGGGATGAATATACCGTATCAGAAAAATGCAAAATATATCATTTCATCAGCGAGAAAATCACGGAACGTGTGTTATAGCAATACTCACAAACGAGCCCGCATACCATGTCTGCAGCGTCATCGGTGGTTTCAGGTTTGTACAAGTCTCGAAGCACGCGAATTTACTGTTTTTCAATTCATCTTTCATACTTTTCTTTGTTCAAACCGAATGCACGGACAAGGCTAGCATATTATCTGAACTGAGCTTTGTCAAAATTGATTGGTCTCTCAATACAGGATGGAACTCTACCGATGTCTCATGAAGCTGCAATTTCTCTGGCTTCCAATGCCTGCAGCTTGCCCAAACTCCTCAATGTCCTTGCCATCCCGAGACTGCCCAGAAATGCCACCGTGAAAATGCCTTCGTAATGCACCGATTGTGCCCCCAAAACTACTTCTTGACGCCACCGCCCCGTCTCGGAGCCTTGCCCTTCTGTGGCATGAAGATCGACGGCTTCGGCTTTGGTCTGGCGATGCCCACAGGGGGCTTGCTGGCGCCGGCCGAGGGCCCTTGCGCGCCATCCTCGTCTCCAGGACGTTTGTCAGAAATGGCCGCAGGGCGGCCATCCTCGTCGCTGGGACGTTGCTCAGGAATGGCGGGACCACTGCCCCTCGGGACTTGAGGCGCAGGTGGTGGTGATGATGGCGGCGGCGGCGGTGGTGATGGCGCTGAAGGCCGCTCAGGTTCCTTGTCGTCGGCAACCTTGGGCTGGGAGTCGCCGGCCATGGTGCTGCTCTCCGCGGCAGCAGGGGCGGTCGAAGAGACTGACGGCCGCCACGACTCTAGAGCATTAACCTCAGCGGATTTCTCGCTGAGAGCTCTCTGAAGCCGGGCGTTCTTTGCCATCAGTCTCTTGACCACCAGCCTGTGGCCAGCGGGACGCTCGTTGAGGCCTTCGGCGTAGGCCTCTGCCGCCTTCTTGCGCGCCAGCTGCTTCTCCAGGCCGGCCTTCTCGCTCTCGAGCTTGGCCTTCTCCTTCTTGAGGCGCCGGATCTGCCTGTCGTGCTCGATCCCGGCCTGGAGCTCCTCGGCGAGCGACGTCGCCCGCTTGGTGGCAAGAATACGGCCTTGCTCAGCACTGAACTTCTGTTCAGTGAGAACTGGGATTGTCTTTTCGGCCTCTTCATTAGACTTGCTCAAGCGGGCGAGCGTGCTCTTCTGCTGCGACGTCTCCTGCTGTAGCCTTGTGAGATGGCCCTCAAGCTTGGAGCAGTCGCCGTTGAGACTGTCGATCTCAACGTCACGCAGGCCGATGGAGCTCCTGGCCTCGCGGAGGTCCTTGCGCAGGGTCAACAGCTCGGCATGGAACTCTGTCATTTCTTGTTCGCTCTCGCGAACGCTTCGCTCTCTCTCGCGAATACTGGCGAGAGAGGCTTGCTCCAGAAGTTCCATACTGCGCTTCCTGGCGTCGAGAGATTTCTCAAAGTCGCTTTGCTGCGACTTGAGCTCCGTTTCCCAGCCTGAAAGACGGTCCATCTGGGCACGGAGAGCTCCAACGTTGCCTTCGGCGTCAGCCAGTTGCCGTGAGAGCCTCGCCTTCTCCATCTCGCATCGCTGAAGCTGTGCCTCCAGGGCTGACTCCAGGATGCTCTTCTCAGCTATCGGAGCCTGAGAATGGATGTCGATGGGTCCGGAGAAGGCGAAGGCAGTTGACTGGCCACGAGCTCCTGTGTCTCCTGCTGTCGGCTTTTGCTCAGGTATTTGCGCCTGGGAGGCGGCAAACACCGACGCAACGTCTTCTCCGTACGGGTCCTGGAGGAGGCCCTCGAAGCATGGGGCCGCTTTCCATGCGAGGAGAAACAGAAGGAGGATGGCGGCGAAGAAGAAGTCTTGAATGTGTGCCAATGTGGCCACGTCTTGCGGAAGGGTCGCGAAAGGCATCTTTGATGATCTTGGCCTTGAAAATGTGTCGTTCGATGTGTTTGAAGCTGGTGGTAAGCTGAAAGCTGTCTTGAAAGCGCGTGAAAGGTTCGAGTCGGAAGGTTGCGAAGAGCTGAAGGGTGCGGAAGTGTTCAAATACTGCGCCCTGGCCTATTGTGTCGCGAGTGGAAGTGAAGCTATTGTGAAGTACAATAGAAAGGTTGTCGAGATACACCTGCCAAGTGAGTAGAATCCAACTTGTGTGCGTTGTCAAATCAGTAGCAAAGAGGAAAGAATTTTACTCATCTGCAGGCTCAACAAACGGAGCGTTTGTTTGATTGACATGTGAATGTGAGGCCGAAATCGCCGCAGAGCCTTGTTTTGCTTGTTTGACATGTGAATGTGAGGCCGAAATCGCCACAGAGCCTTGTTTAGCCGGAGACATGAGATTTCACCCTGCTGCGACAGACAGACGCATACTCTCCACACAAGCCTGAACAGCACATCGCTAGCACCGATAGATTGGAATGGCATGCGCATAGCCAAGCGAACAAAGGGGAATATGGCCGCACGAGATGTTTGCATTGTTCTTTTTCCTCACATAAAAGCAGCCAACGCCGGCAGAAGAAGCAGCATATGGCTGCATGCTGTAGCGCGCACAGGTTTTATGGGATCTGCACATTTGATGCTGCTAACGATCAGGGGGGCGATTGTCATGCATGGAGTGATGTGAGGTTGAGTTGAGGTACGCGAGTACGCGACTTTCCGATGCTCTGACACTTCTTGGCATAGGGCTAGTGGAGGAGTGCGTCATTGACTGCCAGGAACAGCGAGCTCTCAGATCGCCCGCCAGATCTGATCTCTCTGTCCGATCCATTGGAATGCGCTCCAATCAGGAGGACGGAAAGCTAATGCCTTAACGGTATGCTACGTAGGCAGTACATAACACACAGGTGGTAAAGACAGTAACCGCTCACCTTTCTTTGTCGGTCTCTTTCTTGCCTCTCCTTCCTTGCAGTCCGGACCACTAGAGCTACATACTACTTCCCTTCCGTTGATCCACTGCCCTTTCACTGAGTACCGCAATGGCTAAGCCCAGAGTGATCTATTGGTTTCGCACCGACCTCCGCCTTCACGACTCGCCTGCTCTGAAAGCCGCCCTCGACCTAAAACCAGAAGTCCTGTTTCCGATATGGTGCTGGGACAGCCACTACGTGTACCGCGCTCGTGTAGGCGTTAATCGCTGGCAGTTTCTCATCGACTGCATGAACGATGTCTCGCAGTCGATCACCAAGATCAACAAGAAGAGCCAGCTGTATGTTCTGCGAGAGCCGGCCGTAACACTACTACCGAAACTGTTCAAGGCATGGGGCATCACACACTTGGTCTTCGAGAAGGACACAGACGCCTACGCGAAAGAGAGAGATGCGAAGGTCATGCAGTCTGCGAAAGAAGCTGGCGTAGAGGTCATTGTGAAATCTGGCAGAACATTGTGGGACAGTGATGAGGTTGTCAAGGCCAATGGCGGCAAGCCTACCATGAGCATCACGCAACTACAGAATGCTGGGGCCAAGGTCGGAGACATCGAGCCTCCTGTCGAGACCCCGAAGTCTTTGCCGGACCCAGGAGAGCTTAAGCTGGATTTCGACCAGACGCAACCGGAAGTAAAACCTGACTTTAACGAGAAGTACCGCAACAACGACGAAGCCTCTTACAAGGAAGGTCTCTCAGGGCCAAAGAACGACTTTCATCCGCCTACATTAGAAGAGCTCGGCTTCAAACCAGCTACGACGCCTCACAGGGGCGGTGAAAGCGTGATTCTAAAGAGTCTGGACAAGATCATTGGCGACGAGGAATACACCGGCACATTTGAAAAACCAAAGACCTCACCAGCAGCTTTCGAGCCCCAGTCTACCTGTCTCACCTCTCCCTACCTCCACTTCGGTGCTCTAAGCTGTCGCTACTTCTACCACAAAGTCGAAGAAGTTGTTGAGAAGAGGCGAAAGGCCAAAAAGTCTCATTCTGAGCCACCTGCATCGTTGACCGGGCAGTTGTTGTTCCGTGACATGTACTTCGCCGCGCAAGCCGCACTTGGCTGGTCATTCGCGCAGACCTACAATAACCCCAATTGCCGCTTCATACCGTGGCACTTACCAAGCAAGGTCGATCTCAGCACGAAACTTATCACAGGCGACTACGAAGTCGACGATGAGGAGAAGCAGATACAATTCCAGCGGTGGGCCGAAGGCCGCACAGGCTTCCCCTGGATCGACGCCATCATGCGCCAACTCCGCCAAGAAGGCTGGATCCACCACCTCGCCCGCCACAGCGTCGCCTGCTTCCTCACGCGCGGCGGCTGCTACATCAGCTGGGAGCGCGGGGCCGAAGTCTTCGAGGAGCTGCTCATCGACCACGAGACGGCGTGTAATTCCGGCAACTGGCAATGGCTGGCGTGCACAGCCTTCTACGCCCAATTCTACCGCTGCTACTCGCCCATCGCGTTCGGCAAGAAATGGGACGACAACGGCGATTACATCCGGAAATACGTCCCCGAGCTCAAGGACCTGCCGAAGAAGTATATTTTCGAGCCGCATAAGGCTCCGATTCAGGACCAGAAGAAGGCGGGCGTCGTTGTGCAGGGCGATGGGAGTCAGGCGAAGGAAGGCGAGCTGATGACGTATCCTAAGCCTATGCTTGACTTCAACGAGGCGCGGGAGGTCTGTATCCAGGGCATGAAGACGGGATATCATGTCGGACTGTACGGGAACAGTCCTAAAGTGTTAGATGGGACGTGGAAGCAGCTTTTCGACGATGCGGCCGAAGGGCCGACCGAAGGCAAGCAGGGTGGTCCGGGGGGTCTGATGACTTTTGAGGATGCTGATGGCGCGGACGAGGCGGATCAGCACCAGCCGACCAGCCCGCAGAAGGGCAAGGGTGGTGCGGCTGCGAGTCCTTCGAAGCCTACGAGGGGCAGGAAGAGAGAGCATAGTCAGGGTACACTTGACTTTAGTAAATCGGCGAAGAAGTAGATCGAGGGCATTTGCTTCTCTTAAGACTTGGATTCGATTTCTCCGTTTAGTACTGGGGAAGGTTAGGGCTATGCGTGGTCCAACTTGGCTGCCTCTACTCTGCTGCTGTTCTTTTTGTTGCATAAGATGGCAGCTATCTAGCTCCTAAATAGCATTGACTCTAATGGAAGGACTGCGCTTCTGTTGCAGGAGCAGATGGCTCGCCTCAATAGGTACGCTGTCAGAGCCAGAATGAAGCCCTTAGAGCAGAATAAGTATGTCACGGAAAGCTATTGTCGCGTCTCGTCGGGAATGTAGAGATAGGGAGATAAGGGTTGTCGGCGGCCAACACTGTGCTGGTTTGGAACAAAGCGAGCCGAATCAGGCCGACAATCGCCGAAGCTGTTCACATGCGCAGCTAGCGTGACTGGCTCCGACTACTATGACGGGGGCTGCAACACAGCGACCTTCACACCAACCTCTTATCCTTCTGGCTAGACTGCGAAGTAAATCTGGAGTTCGAAAGGGAGCTTTGTAGCTATGGCCGGCATCATGACGAGTCGCGTAGCAGTGTCGTTCCTGGTAAGCAACACAGCCCCAGAAACGACCAGCCATCAACTGACAATAGCGGCAACACTGTAGGTCGGCATGATGCTGCTCACAGGCGTCTGCAACACCCTCCTTACCAAATACCAAGACATGCAGTGCGTGGCGAACTGCGACAGCAAGCGGCCGAAGACGTTCGAGCAACCCGTCCTACAAACCCTCCAGATGTTCGTCGGCGAGTCGGGATGTTGGTTAGTGGTCTTCCTGAGCTATCTCGTTCGGAGGATGGGCAGGGGCTCGGGCGCGTCGTCTGCACACGATGCGGCGTATCAGCCGGTTGGGACGCGGGATAGCGAGGATAGGAGGTCGTCCGACAGCAACGACGATGACCAGGAAGAGCTGGATGCGAACATGTCGACTTCTCAGACGCTGGTCGATCCCACCAACGCCATCGCCAAGCCATTCATAGATGGCGAAGAGGAACACAGGGACAGGCTGCCTTTGACGGGATGGAAGGTCATATTGCTGGCGCTGCCAGCCATTTGCGATATTTGCGGAACCACCTTGATGAACGCTGGCCTTTTGTTTGTTGCAGCATCCATATACCAGATGACAAGAGGTGCGCTCGTCTTGTTCGTCGGCTTGTTCAGCGTCGTCTTCCTGAAAAGACACCTTGGAGTTTGGAAATGGGCTAGTTTGGTCGTCGTCGTTCTGGGTGTTGCCATCGTCGGCATGGCTGGAGCGCTTGAAAAGAGGGATGGTCCGGCTGAACTACCTGGTGACACTCGACCCGGCGAGAGCAATACAGATCTGATGCACAGCGCGGTGCTCTTTGCCCGCGGGGCAGTGGGCACCCTAGAGGCCCATACGGCAGCTGAGACTGTCCTGGGTGTTTTGATGATAGCAGGCGCACAGATCTTCACTGCCTCACAGTTCGTGCTTGAGGAGAGCATCATGGAAAAGTACAGCATGGACCCAATCCAGGTAGTTGGCTGGGAGGGCGTTTTTGGCTTTTCTGTCACACTGTTTGGCATGGCTTTGCTTCACCTGATCATTGGAAGGACTCCTGCAGGCCGGGGTGGCTACTTCGATGCTGCAGAAGGCTTCAGACAGATGTTCAGCAACCGTGCCATCGCCGTCACCTCACTACTGATCATGATCAGCATTGGGTAAGTCGTTTTCTCCAAAGCGTTTGTTTACAGATTGCTAACAGTATATAGCGGGTTCAACTTCTTTGGGCTAAGCGTCACGCGGGTAATCTCTGCGACTTCACGAAGCACGATCGATACCTGCCGGACTCTCTTCATCTGGATCGTCAGTCTTGGTCTCGGCTGGGAGACCTTCAAGTGGCTTCAAGTGCTTGGTTTTGCGCTGCTAGTGTACGGCACGGGCTTGTTCAACGAGATCATCAGCCCGCCTACGATGGCCTTCCTCAGGCGAAGACGAAGACAGGGCGTAGCTTTGGAAGACAGCCAAGGCTAGCACTGTCGTTTATCGATAATTTAGCGTTCGAGTATAGTATAAATTGGCATTGAAGCTATGCTACAGCCCATGAGCCTTATAGTACTCTCTATGCGCCAGATCCGCCAATCCACCCCCAATAACCACATCTATAGGTGCCCAGTACGCCCGTCCCCACCGCAATCCATACATTCTAATGAACCAGCTAGCCACGCCCGCATACATTCCAAAATCAATATGCGTTCGCACCTCCTCCTCGTCTCTCCTCCGCTCCCGATCGTGGCTCCAGCGGGGTATCAGCGTCCTGTATTCCAGCCCCAAAGACTGACAGGCGAAAATAATGGGCGCCACAAAGATCGTCGCCCGATGCAGGGCCCTCAGCGTCCTGGGATTCTTAAAGATAGACGCATGGGCTTCCAAGGGGAAAAGGTTTAATTGACGTAGATGTGCGATGCTACCAGCTCCTGCAACAAATGGCGCCGTGTCGATGCATGTTGCTTCTAGATCCTGCCGTTTCAGCCAGCTAGGTAGATTGTCGAGCCGCTTTACGGGATTGCCGTTGGGTAACGGGTGCCAGTCGTTGTCGGAGGCGGATTTGTAGTTCCAGAAGAATAAGTACTGCAGTGCTGCCATGGTTTTCTATGGATAGCGCTTAAACAACCTCGAGAATGCCAGTTTGGGAGTCCTGATCTATGCAACTTCAATGTTTTGTTGTTCATGTCATTGCGCTCCCCTTGTCGACTTCGCTTCAACCCATCATGTTTCCGAAACACGTGACAAACGCAACAGACAGCAACACAAGCCGAAAAGAAACTGCCTTGTCTGTTCAGATGTTCACCTTCATCTGGCCGTTCCCTTCCTTCCAAGCTGGGCCTAGCTTTGGGCTTGGCATCGTCATGCACTGGGATCCGACATGACCGATGGATGAACGTCATCTTCAACCTACATCTGTGGATTGTTGCTTGTGCAATTGGACATGGGCGTGAACCATCCTCACCTGTACTTCTTTATCAGTGAGTTTGTGCAGCCACGCTGACAATGCAAGATCCCGCCGTCAAGGGTCGCACGCCACTCTCCCGTGGACACTATGTGTCACCCTGTCGACCACGTTCTAGCACCGTGCAACAGAACAGGCCTTGTAGGTAGGTGCAATTGACATTCTTTGAATGCGTTGGACAGCCTCAGTGCAAGCTGCAGCTGCAAAAAATTGCCCGTAGCAGCCTTCGAGTGGGCTCTTTCCTCTTTCGAAGCAAGACCACCAACCCGTTCCTGCAATAGAAAGCAACGCAATTCCGTGAGTACGATGGATCTGGGGCCATCGAAGAGTACAATCTTCCGCCAAACTTGTCACAAGGTTGCTTGTCACTACCTAGCAAACAAAAAAAAAACCTACTGAGACCGTACTCGAGCCACTGACCGATTGCCACCTGGACTGTACTCTTCTGGCCTGTTGAACAGCCTTGTCGTCTGCATTGCATAAAGGACCTGCGTCGTCGCTACCCTCTGATCATCAGAGACCGACCATTCCTTGGATACAAACTACGAACGGATATTCTGTGGGCTAGACGAAACACCCACAACATACTGGAATGCAAAGGCACCTCATCGCCATTCTTTCTGCCATTCCCGGCATTGTACTTGCGGCACCCGCACCTAATCCAATGGACAAAGTATCCCTGAACCATCGCACAGTGAAGCCGGAGTTCAGTTACAAAGGGGATTGGCATCCCGCTCGACAGGTCGAGGGCACTTGCAATTGGGCCACATGTGAACCAGTCTACCATGCGTGCATCAACAGTTGCGATTCGCTATCACCTGGCAATCCGGACTGGTAAGACTACTTGACCTTTTCCTATTTGCCAATACAGGCTCGCTGACAATGCACACCAGTTTTGCTGCTCAGACTGCTCCTGGCTGTGAAGGCTGCCATGTCTGTCTGTTGAATTGCCCTGATTCTCCTGCTGCTTGCAAGTAGGAATCGATACTGTACTACACTGGCGTTGGGTCGATGGATCGGGCCTATTGGGCAGCTCGATATGAGATCACGAATGTGGAGTCGAACGGGGAGCTGTTCAAGATAACGAGATCCAATTTTCAACCTGGTCGTTGTATGAATTGCAAGGAGGAGCTGCTTTGGATACAGATATTGTACCATTTCTTGCCCAGAAAGCGCTGGCCGCAGGGGCTAACACATTGACGATCATTGCCCATCTGCCTCGGCGAACGTGCTGCGGATGTCATCTCTTTTAAGTGCCAAGTGGCGGGAGCCTCACAGAGCCTAACATTAAGGTCTGATAAACACCTGCACGCATAATTACTGCGACTAATTACCAATGGCTGTGCCCTTGTAACGGCCGGGATGCCTTTCAAGGCGTTCTAGCGTATTGCTGCTATAGCAGTTTGCATCTGAATAGTGACTATGCCAAAGTGAGTTGTAATCAGAATCTTCTTTAGCGGCTGAATTACAAGGCCGTTGACAGATAAGGTGGCTTACCTTACGCTGACTACCTTCAGTGCGTCGACGGTACCACTACTATGTAGATACCTCTCCAGTTCCCCTCGGCGCTTCGGCATCGTGACCGGTTAACGACTCTGGCACGCGAATGATCCAGCCCTTTGTGCCGATTACTAATTTATCCGGTCACAAAATGAGGACGAGGGTGGCCGAAAGGATTGATCCTTCCATTGGAGGGCCACGAAGCGACCCCGCCAATTCAGCTGTGCCGCTGCACGTTGCCTGCAGCTTGCACTGGACTTCGTGCCTGCGATAAGAGCATGCGCATCTCTTCCAATTCTAGACTGCTTTGCGAATATCCCGCGAGGTCAAGGCAAGGTAGGCTTGTTCCGACAAACATCGCGACTCCTCCACGCTATTCTATTTTCAAAGTGTTTCATCGTAGATGATCGTTGAAATGCAGGGTCACAACACATACGACGAAGATTACGATATCTCGGATGGCGAACCCAGCCTTATAGATCACGAGGAAAGTCTCGCTGACGTTGATTCTATCTATGCCGAGTCGCCGTCCGATGGCTACTTCACGCATCGAGAGCACCCCGGGGACACATTTGTAGAGCGATCTCCTGCGGATACCGAATCTGAAGCGAAGGCCAGAGAAGCTAGACATGATCCGCCAAATCCGTTCGATTCCAGTAGCCAGGTAAACTCGCTTCCGATTAGCAATAGACCGCCAGCCTGGACAGATGAAACCACGCCTATCTTGGATGCTGGGCCGGCGCCACCAGACTATGCTGCTGCGACCGCCAACCGACTCGAAAGAAGTAACAGGCAACGACAGATACTGCAGCGATCCACTGAGCAAGCCGCCACATCAAGGTCGTATGGGAGTTTTGGAAGCAATGCCTCTGATCAGCTACAGCACCAGACAAGCGAGCAAAACGACCTGCACTGGCCGCTTGGGAACAGAGGAAACCCTTTCGACCACAGTCAATGGAGATTTGGACGCAACGGCAATCCATTTGCGAACTCGAACTCAGCCATGGTTCCAGCTAGTCATCCATTCGCATCTCAGGGCCCTCGGCAGAGCATGCAAGATAGCAGGCAACGAAGTGGAAGCGCCAATAGCTTACCCTCGGAGAGGACTGTAGAAGAAGGTTTACTCAGGCCCAGGCGAGAAAGAACCGAACGAGTCAGGAATCCTCGCCGTCGCACATGCGGTTGCTGCAGACCAGCCGCTTTACTCAACCTCCTTTTCATCATCATGATAGTAGGACTAGTCGTGCTAATCGTGCGCCTCGTAAACGATGCCAGCAGTTCAGACGTTCCTGGAGACAAAGGCCAAAACGGCAGCGCGCCGGAGAAATCAAGAGACGGGGATGAGGATGTAGGCAGTCCAGATGACCCACCTCGCTCGAATACTACTATGCCTGGCCATCCTACAAGCGATAAATGCACATTCAATTACTACTCCGACAGCATCTCGTTTGATTTCGTAAAGCTTGACGATTTTGCTCTCACGGAACTTCTCGAGCCGACCTTTACTGATTTGGGTGCCATTACGGGTAATATTTGGGTCATGCCGGCGCCGACAGGGCAAGAAGCCGATGTTAGGGTCTGGGTGAGCTTTGCCACGACAGCGCCGTGGCGAGTGACAGACGCTAGCTATGGCTATTCGAAAAATGGTCTTGAGCTGCGGTTGCCAAACCTGGAGAAGACGCCTATGCGTGCTGTGGGGGAGCCTTGCATGGATGTAGGGGTGATCGTCTATGTGAACCATGGCGTAGAACTTAACGAGTGGCATATTTCGACAGCCAATCTCAACGTTGTGGTGGAAGAAGGTTTGTTCGGAAAAGACAGCCTTGCGCGCGGAGGTTTGATCTCGAACATGACGAGTATCATCGCAATCAAAGGCAATGTCGAAGCAGCCTACTGGTCATCTCGTCATACCATTATCGATGTGCCTTCTGGCTCTGTGCATGGGACCTACGCTCTCCGAGACGTACTAAGTGTTCATACCCACTCTGGGAGTATCAGTATCACGGTTGATCCACAAGAAGCAGACGAGACGCATCCAGCACCAGCAGAATTCGAAGCCATCTCCCACAGCGGAGGGGTCCATGTCGACTTTTTGGATGACAGTCTGCCTGACCGAGAATACAAGACCCGGATCGAGAGCTACTCTGGCTCCATTTCTGGTAATTACGTTCATGGCTCCAGAACGGCGATGCACACCGAGTCAGGCGGTATCGATGTCGAAATCAAGCCTTACTGCGAGAAAGGACCCTCTGGAATCTATACTGATAGCGGTAGCGGCTCTTCGCGCCTGGTCATCCGATCTCCGTATTGTGATCCCCACTCGGAAATGAGTATTCTGCACTCGCAACACAGGGCCAAGTCAGGTTCGATGGAGCTTACGTATCCCCGGCAATGGGAAGGCATAGTCGAAGGATGGTCCTACAGCGGCAGCATCACCCTCGAAGGCGGAGATCTGGAGCCGTATTCATGCCAGGTCGTATCTCCAATCGGAAACCACGTCATCGCACGAAAGGGACATGGCAATTCGCAATTGTCGTTCAGAACAACGAGTGGCAGTGCAAAAGTATATATCGGAGCAGCATGACTGTGCTTTGGAATAGGAGGTCGGATGAGCTGGGGAAAGCTCATAGCCTGGAACGGCCTTTGTGGAAGTTGGACATTATGCAGCGCTATGCAGGTTTTGGATCGGCTCGGCAGGATATTGGGGTATATCTTTCCTTTTTTTTACACAGCCCGACTCTGTATTCGGCACAGCATTGGGCCAGCTACTTCATCAACTGACTTAGGTAATCAGTCACATCTCGCGAAGGGCCTTTGACCGCTGTCGAAGCCTCTTAAGTCTTGGTAAACTTCATGAACTCAGCTGCTTCTTCATCTTTCACCCCATCTGCTACCTCGTTGTCTTTCAAAAGACCCAACCGACCACGTCTTACCAGTCCAAACATCTCCCTCCTCTCCCCACCTAGCTCCTCGCCCAGTAGCTTAGGCTTGAGGGCTCTCATGAATGAATTGTAGAGCTCGCCCATGTCAATGTCCGACATCTCCTCTCGCATAACTCTGATAGCTTCTACAGCTCTCCCGTAGCCTGAGTCGCCAACAGAGTGCCGAATCCAGTCTTCTATCACGCCAGCGAGCTGATCGCACGCACTTGTGACCTGCTCAGGCTCTTCGGCATGTTCGAGAAGCTGTTTAAATTCCGGTATCGCATTGTTGGGGTTGATGCGCTTGTTCTTCCTGCTTGGATCCTGGGCCAGCAGAGCGTTCACGTCGAGGTCAGATAGCGGCTTGGGCGCTTCCTTGCGGCCGTATCGTCGACCTCGCGCCTTGGGCGGGACTTTCTTAACGTCAGCAGCTTTGATGATATGATCTAGAGCTGGTTGTGCAGCTTCCACCAGCTCCTCTGGTGGATGGGAGAATCTCGTCAACGCTTCGTGAGGGGGCGGCGGATCTGCGTCAGGGTACACGGCTCGGTGTTTGATGACTTGATTAATGCGGTGTACCAATGGACTGAAGGTCTCATCAGGCGGCGCGTACTCGACCGGCTCGCCTTCGTCGCTTTTGCCGAAAGTTGACAAGTCCATTGAGTCGACGTAGCTGCTCATAGCGTCCATGAGATCGTCCGACGGAAGGTTGCGGTGTACCTTCAGTACCTTGCCGCTGACAGTCACTACTCGATCCAGAGGCGGGAACTTGTAGCTTCTAACGTCCTCGGCAAAGGGCAACTCAATGTCGTACAAGCACTCTAGGCCCTGCTCAACGTTTGGCGCCAGAAGCAGAATCCTTGGCTCTCGGTTGTCTTTGGCGACAAATCTTGCCACTGCATAGCTTTCAAGCTCAAACAGTGCATTGATAAAGCTGCTCAGAGCCATACTAGCTTTGTCATTGTTCTTCATTGCCACCACAACATTGGCACGAGACATATCAAGGTATCTCTGGTATTGCGTGGCATTCACGAAACCGATGATATCGAAACTGGCGGTAGTCTCATACAGCACAACGTTCTGGTCGCTTTCAGATATGTGTACAGCTGTGCGGCCGTACTCATAGCCGTTTGCCAGCTCGTCGCGGTCGACGTCCTTCTTGCCGCCCGGCGCATTCTCATCCACAACTTGGTACGTTCGAGCATTCTTGATAGACGCCAAGCCGTCAGCCGCAGCGCCATTTTGCGCCTCATCGCCGTCCAGGCTTTGTGTTGACTGTGTCGCCTCAGCAGTCGCCATGTCGCTTCGGATTACGAAGCTGCTTGCTGAAGGCGCGCTGGCTTTCATGGTCTTGGGGTATCGTTCTACGTCGATCGAGAGCGCCGTATCGTAATCCTCTGGATTGCCCAATGTCAGATGGCCTCTATAAGAAGGCACGGGCTTGACTGTCTTCACGCGCGGTATTGAAAGCTCGTCGACAGCCTGCATTAGGGTGCCATAAATACCATCACAGTCTTTGCATAGCTGCTCAAGTACGGCTTCGTTTTCTCGCTTCACTGGGTCCTTGTTTTCCTCTTTGAAGCCATACTCCGCGTCGTCAAAGTCCACGCCCAGCACAACGAGCTCGATGCCATCGTCCTTCAACTTCTGAGTAATGCTGGGCAGGTCATCTGTTTGCATGGCGCCGCAGGCATCTGTCATGAGTACGATCTTCCGTGAGTACGCCAATTTCTTGCAAGTGTTTGAAATCATTTGAATGGCCACGACCAAAGCTGAGATTGCATCGCCTGAATCTGTCGACGAAGGGACAAGATCTTTACGAAGCTGTCTCATCTGCGGCATCAACACCTGGCTCAGCTCCTGGAAGACGGTAATGTTGGCGTACTCTTCCTCCTCGTCCAGCAGGTTTTTGGTACCATCTGTTCTAAGACCGATGACTCCAGCCAACAAGGTCTTTCTTGCGGTAGCTACAGTAGCCGTAAGTTTGTCCCAGACATACTCCAGGCTCCATTCTAAGTTGGTCTGCTGTCGGCCATGGTCGCGTTTGGCCATAGACTGACCGCAGTCAACGATGTAGACCGTCGCTTCTTTTTGCGACATGTTCGAAATCTTCTGAAACGATGACAACTAGGACAGTTGACATTCAAGCCTCGAGCGTCTCACATCGTAGCATTGACTGTGGCAATTCAAGACTTATTCACAGACAAACCATCGCTGTAAACGGCAGGCACCAGCCAGCGCGCGTAGAAGACGCGTCGGGGCCACGACTTTTGCCAGCTCGGGCCAAACCGATCGACGATGACCTCATCAATGTTTGGACACCATCGGCGAACACCTTAAACTCCTTTGCCTTGTATGCGTGGTCGATCAGATCTCCAGAAGAACGTGGTGAGTTGAGACTCATTCCTTTCACGACTCGCAGTTATTCCGCATCTCACACGCCCGATTCACTGTCGCCAATATGCCTTCCCTCTCCTCCATCAGCGATCCAAAAGCATACCACATCATCACATACGGGACCCTTTTAGGTTCAAACATATTCCAGACCTTCCTCGCTGGTCCTCTGGCCTTCAAGGCGTTACCCCGACCTTCTTTCAGCACCCTCCAGACGGCTATCTTCCCGCCCTACTTTGCTCTTCAGACCGCTCTGCCGCTCGTCCTCGCATTGACATGGCCAGGTGAAAAGCTGGCCGGCCTAGGTGGTCAGGCACTCAGGAGCAATGCCGGTTGGAGAGGTGTGTTGCAAGAGGACAACATGTGGGATGCACTCATCCCAATCGGTGTCATGTTTGGAACGAACCTTCTGAATCTCCTCTACCTCGGCCCAGCAACCACCAAGGTCATGAAAGAAAGGAAGCATCAAGGTGAGCTTGCGGCGATCGATGGCATATCAAACTAGCTGTGGACCTTGCGCAGTTCTAATGGGTAATTGCAGAAACACGCGATGGCAAGAAATACTACGACCCAGGACCCAAGAGCCAGGAAATGCAGCGGTTGAACTCTTCGTTCTCCAAGTTGCATGGTGCCTCTTCACTGTCAAATGTGGTTGGATTGGCTGCGATGTTGTTCTATGGTGTCGTGCTGGCAGAGAAGCTTTAAATCTTTATAGTAGTGAATTTAAGTTGCTGCTGCTGTTCAAATAGGTATGCCATTCACATATAATGTTTGACATATTAAGCTCAGGATGTTTCAGAAAGCAGTTGTCGTAGCTTTGTGGCTGCTTTGCTCTTCTGGCTCTGATAGGAGCAGGTCTCACACCTGTATCTCGAGTACCCGTCTTATCACGGCTAATTGCATGACAAGCAGCGGTGAGCGCGGTTGCAGAAACAAGCGCATATCTTCCTTCAGGATCACCCCACCTGCGTGAATCCTACTTGTGGTTGCCTGCTAGAAAACATGCAAAGCAAACAGTGCCATCATATAGAAGAGCGAAGAGGCGCATACTCAAACACGGTTTATTGCAGCTGCTCGTAGAAAAAACGTATTCCCGTTTCCTACCAGAATACGTACTCACGTTCCCCACCTCGCTGCTAGTGCTAAGGACCAAAACCACCATGGCAAATGATGGAGAATCAGATCGCAAGCGCCTTAGCATCCAATCACTCACGAAAGTGATGCGCAAGAGGCATCAACGCAGGAATTCGCAAGCAGTGTCGGACGACACGAAGATCTCTCTGCAGCCAGAACCAGAGCCAAAGGAGAAGACCGGGGCCGAGAACTGTTATGAGGGGCAGTCACCCTCTGACATCAATGAGACGCAACCATTGCGTCCAGTCCACTCACCCAACGCGGTCGTCCATACCTTTCACGGAAAGCTCTCCGGAGCCACATCTTACCTCGTTGCGGACAAAGATACAGGACGCGCTGTGGTGATTGACCCTTTCCTTGATTCTTCAGGCCCTGGTATCTCATCGACAGTAGCAGACGACATACTCACAGCGGTAAGGGAGAACCACTATCACGTCGACCGCATTCTGGACACCCAGGGACCTACGACAGGTCGATCGGCTGTATGGTACCTCCGAAGCCAGCTACAGCAGCACCAGGGAGAAGCGCCACGCACATGCGCAGGCAAGAGCTTTGCCGGTATTCAGCGGATGTTTAAGCGAAAATATGCCGGCACTCAGACGCTTCAGGTGTCCGGCAACATCGAACCTGACTTCAAGGATGGTCAGCTTTTTGAGCTTGGGTCGCTACGGGTGCAAGTCCTGATTCTTCCGGCCAGAGACCCGGAGCATACGGCGTTCGTTATCGACTCGAACGTCTTCATCGGTGATGCTCTGTTGGTAGCCTCCCCTGAGGAGATGAGAGCAAGTGGAGGAGCACAGCTGGAGGACAGGGCTTTCAGCTCTGTGAAGAAGCTGCTCAGCTTGCTACCTACTACACGCATCTATTGCTCTCAACAGTCACAGCCGTTTTGCCTGAAAGAGCCTTGGGTGTCCGTACGCGAGAACAGAGGCAGATTTGACGATTCCGAAAGGAATGAGTAGTGGTTCAAGTGGAATCGTGCACTGGTGTGAGAGATAGCTTTCGGCCAAAGCTTTGATCTTCCTGGAAGGACTATTGGCGTCCATGGAACCCAACATGGTGGGAAAAGAGCGGCGAGAGATGAGCTTACCCCTTCCGAGCATGTAGATCGTGGTGCGTGTTCAGCATCGTCGGCATGAAGACATAGCCCTAAAGCACGACCAAGCTAGAATACAATTGCAGCTATACAGCTCGAAGATCTGCCCTCTAGAAAATGCTTGGTACAGCTCAAATGCGATGTAGGAATCTTCCGACTGACAGTACGGCTCTAGATTAATGATTTCCGTTAGCCCTTCTTTTTTTTTTTTTTTTTTTGGCTTTTTACGCTACTGTATTACACCTTCGCTTAGCATTACTTCCTCCATAGTAATGGGATACAATCGATCTTCGCAACTCTTACAGGAAGTCTAGACTGTACACAACATCGTGCTTTGGTGAAAATTGAACGTCTTTCATAGTCAGTCTGCGTGTCTGACCTTGAACGAGGGGCTCATCCTGCCGGTTTGCCCCCTTCATAGACTATTGAATGCGATTGGGCCTCGGGTGCGCGAGTCAAAGGGACGGTCGGCACAGTGCATTCGGAATACAGGTCCGGGAAAGTGATCGATTCCGGAAGCCTTTTTTATTTATATCATTTTGTCGCCATACGCTGTCTCTTCGTTGGATGACGGCGAGGACGCGCAAGGGTCTGAACTTGTGACCCGTCGCTTGCATGGCTATGAAATCAAGTACCAGACGAGCTCACGAGCTACACCTACGACCCAGGGGGGGACGCGGGTCGGTTGCCGCCAATTTATCGTACCATCTGCACCGGCGTGTCTTGTGCTTCCAGCACGGCACGCCGGAAGGACGCACTTGCCGTTGTGAGCGTTGTCGTCCTCGCGAGCGGTTCGGGCAGACTATAATCCCCAGAGGTCTCGTGACGCTGCGACGATTATTAAGAAGGGCGGTTCCATAAACCCTGTGCCGCATAGGCCGGCCAGCCGTCTGTGAAAGATTGGGAATACTGTAGACGGCGTGGCCTTTGGGTTTCAACCGTCGCAACGTTCAGAGGTCGTGGGCTCGTTCCACGAAAAAAAGGCTGGAACTGGGAGCAGAGTTCACATCCCTGTCTATCTGAGAATGATGCTAAAAGTTCGCCGGTTAAGCGGGTATACGTGGGCTGCTAAGCGGCTAAGATGGCAGGCGCGCGGTCTTCGGTGCATTCTCCGTGCATGGTTCTCCTGGCCCTCCCTACACTACGCTATTTGCAATTGGTTTCACGCCTTTTCTCTTCGTCTCCATCGTGCGGACAAACATCACGCATTCGTTTCCATCGACATGTGTCGGGTGCATCGACAACGAAGTCGAAAGGCGCGCTATGAAAGCTGTTCTGCCCTGATAGCGGAAATACGGACAGGATGCCGTGCCGAGCGGAACGCCTCACGAACCGAGAGCATCAACGACGACTATCATTCAACAACGACAACCGATGTCGACTACTGATCCAAGACTACTGAACAGTGCGATCGGAGCTGATAAGATTATGATGACTGCGACGGAAAGGACCTTTGCAACGCCCGAGCTGCTGGAGCTAATTCTCGCCCATCTCCTGCGCGACGTTGTCGCTCCATTGCCACAAGAAGATCCTCGCTCGATTGCGACGCATGAGTCGGCCAGAAAGCTTCACGGCCTCCTCAGGTGCAGCGAGGTGAGCCGTACCTGGCAAGGTTGCATGCTCGGGTCGAAATTCGTGAAGCGCTCACTGTTCCTCTCGCCCGACTTTATCTCCCAACGATCCTGGCATTATGGCAACGAGCAGGACCGCGATATCTACAACGCAATGGCCTTCCCGCCCACGTCGCCTGCGAGGACGCCCTTGCTGAACAACATTTTACAAGTGACTTTCCCAGGTTATTACTTGCGTTTCTGGCGTCTTAGTCCTGTGGCTAGCGGCAGTAGGCACTGCGCCTACATGATCATTGCCAGGAAAGACATGCCAACGCTCGAGGAACGCTCTAAAACGGGTCAAGGTCGCACAATATCCAACATGCTGCTTTCCCAGCCGCCATGTACGGAGCTAGAGGCGTCCATCTGGGAAGAACGCGACGAGAGTAAGGACTATCGCGATCGGACGACTTCCCTTCGCGACCCTTTCCTGAGCTGTGCCAGCGGCCTTACTATGGGCGCGGTCCATGAGAAAGTAGCTACGATGTTTCGAGAGCACCCGGATGTGGTTGCCATCAAGCTTACTACAGTCTGACGAACCGAGAACGCGTATGACACCGCTGCAAAAGACTACATGGAATATAATGGCGATTTCGCTCAGTGCAGCTGTTCTGGGGTTGTTGAGTATGACTGTTGAGACTCCATTTGGCCGTGGAACGCCAGTGGAAACCTCAGGCGCACGTGGGTGCGGTTCGTTAGCATCCTGGCTGCTGTCCTGTCAAAATTTTGCGATGATCGCAGAGCTCCTTCGAATGCGAGGCAGAAGCGAAAAGCGCTGTCGTGTGTCAGTTCCAAGACGATTGGCAGCATGATATTTGATCTGGCCGTGGAAGCGCACATGTTCTGTTGGAGTTCTGAGGGAGTATACGGCTCACGAGTTAAGCTGAAGCTGATTTCAATTGACAAGTTATAGCTTTTCTTCAACCCACGGCTGATCGCACACACTGCCGTGGTATTCTCCAAATTCTCTGACGCATCGAGTCCGCACTACGAATGATACGGAGAGGGCTCCGATGGCCAAGTTTGACATCATCCACGACACGCGCCCAAATCTTTCGAGGCGATGTTCGTAGAGGCATTGGCCAGGTGGGATGAGACAGCCCCCTCGCTACACCAACCGTCGCAAACTACCGTCTGAGCCATCCGTGAAATCTTGTGCCACAATTGAACGATGTTATCATTCATTTGTGGCTGAGATCGACTCACGAAAGACGACCAAGCTGCGCGTCGGAGCCACCAAAGCGGGAGTTATTTTGCACTGCTGTTCCATCGACTTTGTCTTTGCCTGGCCTCCCAACAGTGTCCTCGTTCATCATTCTTGTACGTTGTGGCGTCCATTCACAATATCGATCAACACCACGCCCTCTCCAACACGCTGCTCGAGGTTTGGCTGATCGCCTTTGCCTGGACACTGAACAACAAGTTTCAGCTGCATCTCTTTCTCGCCATCAATCGGCCGCCTTCGTATCCACACCGATGGTTGGTCTGGACGTCCAATTTCGAAGGGGGTACCGAGCGGATAGCGTCCTTCCTCGATGGAGGCTGCGTTCACGATCGCGCCCATTGACTTGTTCAGTCGCTCGTAATGACCGTCTGATACTTCAATCACGACCCCAGATAGGCCGACCGCGCCACACGGATGATGTGTGTTGCCATTCATCGCGGGAACGCGTCGCTCCCTGGGCGTCAGGTCTTCGCAGAAGAAGGGGACCATTCCTCGCTCAACGCCCGGCTCCGGAAACGTGACCTTCCACTTCAACTCTTGCCTGTCAGCCGTCCGCCGGCCCCCTTCGATCGGATCTGCGTAGGATATGTCTGAGTCTGCTTGGGCGAGCCGGTCTCGTAGGGCCGAGACGTCAAGAGATTCGCGAGGGGTCAGCGCAAAGTCCACAACCCCGTTGGCCTTGTCCCCCCAGAAGTGCCCCTTTCGCTTCTCCGAATCATCGCGAGTGAATGCAACCAGCTCGAGATAGGTACCGTCGCGAAACAAGACCAACTTGTTCTCCGTCCTACCGTCCGCGTGCTTTCCTCCGGGGCTCACATGGAATTTATCGGTGATCCAGGAAGGCGGGTCGATGATGTCCTCGTATGGCAACAACATGACCACGTGGTCGAGGAGGGCGTTAGTCTTGGGCGGCATGATTGAATGTCGTCGCCGTCGCCGTCGTCGCCGTCGCTGTTGACTGCCCGGGAAGAGTCTTTGCTCTGTTGGACCGCCAAGACGCAGGCAGGCACAGCGATTTTAGGAATGCGCTCAATTTTTCACTTTGGCGGCCAGGGTCGCAGTGGCTGGCGACGCTGTACCGTGCTCGAACCGAATGCTCACGGCCGACCGACAGCAACAATGTGTCGCCGAATCTCCCTGCTGTGTCCTGCAAGATACGGTTCGGCAGCTTCTTGCCATATCCAGGGAGTCTAGCCCCGAATCGGCGCTCTAACCGAAACCACAACTATTGGCCTCCAGGGCAAGCAACACTGGGTACCTAATATTTCGATTCACGTGTCTCTAGAGATCTGTATAATTTTCTCATGCACCTACACGCCTAGTGACCTTCGCCACTCCTTACTGACTGTGCCCCAGCGGCGTGAGTTGGCACTCTATTTAGAAAATTTGCCGTGTCCTTTCGAAGCCACGACTTTTGCTTCCTAAGCTTGTTGGGGGGCCAAACCCGGCCGAATTGCAGTCCACCTCCGCGAAGGACCTGAAGTTTTCCGTCATCGCAGTGCAGGCGGCGAGGTAGGAGAAATTCGATTGTGCAGAGCAGGCCATCATTGCCGTCACCCTCCCTGACCCGCTCAAGCCGCCTTATAAATGCAACGCCACAGATTAAATGATGGCTCTTCCGCAGGTGCCACCTTGGGATGCGGAATTCGCCGCACCCTCCAACTCGACTTGCCTGTTCGGGCTGCATCCGTGGCTATCTCTGCTGACGATCTCACTCAAGGCAGCCATCTTTGTAGACCCAGCATGTGTAGACATCCCATTAGTACAGTATCATTCTTAAGCGACGCGTCGGTCAGGAACCGCGCCCAGCCAGTTTCTCTTCGCCGATCTTCAATCCTACCAGAGCTGACCACAAGATAGCGAGATTGGCGACAAACTCACCATGGACAGAGAAAAGCAGGCATGTCCACTGGCTACCTCCAGAAGGGCTGAACTACCACAACGGCTGCCATTGACAAGGCTGGCAACTATCTGTCTCGCCTGTGCCGCACTCGTCTTCCTGAACCCTCTCACTGTCCAGTGGCGGCAAAGCAGTAGTCAGCAGCTCTTGCCTTCGCTCGAGAGCGATTCCCACTTCAGCTGGGAGAAGCTCTCCTCGCACCCTCAGCTTCAATACGCGGATTGCTACGATGGCTTCCAATGTGCTCGTCTGGAGGTGCCCATGGATTGGTGGAATGGCACCACTAATGCGACTGTCGGCCTCGCAGTCATCAGGCTACCGGCTGAAGTTCCCGTGACAGACCCGCGATACGGCGGCGCGGTCTTGATCAACCCCGGAGGTCCTGGTGGATCTGGCGTTAGCTTGGCTATGAGTTCCGGTAGCAGAATCCAGGAAACCATTGGTGGCGAGAAGGTTTTTGACATTATCTCTTTTGACCCCAGAGGTAGATGAGCTTCTTTTCACGTTTGCTGGACCATCTGCGAACGCTACCGGTTGCCGTCAATCGTGAGATCAATTGATTGACAGTGCGAGCAGGTGTTGGCGATACTACGCCAGCATTATAATGTGTGCAGAGCTTGCAGTACGACCACTCCTGGATGGTGAGAGTTATGGAAGAAGGCGTCTTCGAAGCGTCCGATGCATCTTTGGGCCGCTTGTGGTCAATGTCCACCGCTCGCAGCAAGAGTTGTGCACTTCCTTTGCCAGATGGAGAGCCAGATATCAGGAAGTACGTCACGACGGCATCTGTCGCCCGCGATATGCTTGAAATTGTGGAGCGTCATGGAGAGTGGCGCGAAGAAGAGGCCAAGCGCGAATTGAGTCCTTCGACCGGCTGTGGTATGCATTTGAGAAGGGCAGCAGCTCAGGTTGAAGTGCCTGCAGAGCTAGCATATAAGCCTGGTCGCGAACGGTTACAATACTGGGGATTCTCATACGGCACTTATCTCGGGAACACCTTCGCTGCAATGTGAGAGATTATATTACTCTGATGTAAATGTCAATAAGCTGACAGTTGCTCCCAGGTTCCCTGATCGGGTAGAACGAATCGTAGTTGATGGTGTAGTTGACGCAGAGAACTACAAACAGACCTTGTGGTCGAATAATCTCCTTGACACAGAGAAGGATATGAATGAATTCTACCATCACTGCGCTCGTGTTGGCTACCCAGCCTGTGCGCTAGCAAGTACAGATGACGCTGCGAACGCTGAAGATGTGAGCCGGCGAGTCGCAGACATCATGAACACGCTATATCATAACCCACTTCCCGTGATCGGACCAAATCCCGAAGTGATCACCTACAGCGACGTCCGGAACTTGATCTTTGCAGCCCTTTACACCCCCATCAAATCCTTCCCCTACGTCGCCAACCTCCTGGCCGGGATCGAAAGAGGCGACGGCACCGAGTTCGCAAAGCTCCTCAAAGGCTTCCACACCTTCCAGTGCCCGGCTCAGCCCGGCCAAGGATACTCCATCATCCCCTTACACAACACAACCCAAGGCCGAGTCGGCATGTCATACGACGCGACCATGGGCATCGCCTGCACCGACGGCGACGACCAAGCCTACCTCAACAAAACCGCCTTCACGGACTACGCCCGCGACCTCGCCCGCCTCTCCCCCTCCATCGGCTCCATGTGGTCCACGATCCGCATGCACTGCATCCACTACTCCATCCGGCCGCACTACCGCTTCCAGGGACCCTGGGAAGCGAGAACGTCCCATCCTCTTCTCCTCATAGGGAATACCATGGACCCCGTCACCCCGGTCCGCAACGCGCATAAGATGGCCAAGGGCTTCCATGGCGCCGTGGCTCTGACGCAGGATTCGGCGGGGCATTGTTCGGCTAGTACGTTTAGTCGCTGTACGAGGAGGTATATTCAACAGTACTTCCAGACCGGCGAGTTGCCTCCTGAGGGTTTGGTCTGTCCCGCGGATGAGATGCCTTTTGGACCGGGGCCTGATGAGGTTGGGATGGAAGGAGGTGTGGATGCGGAGGTGGTGCGGGGTCGGCAGCGGAATGCGGATGTAATGGAAGGGTTGAGTCAGGCGGGCGGGTTGTTCATGAGGTCCAACTTGTATGATGGGTTGATGTAGAGATTGCAAGGTTTAGGCAGTCCGTATGAACGTCCGGTTTCTAGCCTCGGAGGTGATCTTGCAGAGTTGATGCGAGACGAGAGACTAGGTGGTGCTTGGCTAGGAGAGTCAGTCTTGCTGGATACATACTCTTAGACCAATCTGTTTCTTAAGCGGATGTTGGCGCCTGACTCGAATGAATTTTTGCCTATTCATTGCGTATACCTAATCAGCATGTCTCAACAATGAATCCTATATTGTCCATTACGCATCCGACTACTTTTGTGCCTGCTCACGTACGCCCTAGCACATGCTTTATCAGCCGGACAGCCACCAGACAAATCCTATCACCTAGCATGCGATTCTATCTACTATGCAAGCTAAAGCAAGCACGTCGCCCTAACCTCTACAAGCTCTCCTCACGGGACCTCACCACTCCCTCCCTCCCTCCCTTCCCTTCCCTTGCCAACTTCTCCAGAAAGATGGGAAAAGCCACTCTACAACATCGAATCCCGCGTCGCGCTCTCATACCATACAGTCATAATATCCGTCTTCACGGGAATCACGAGCTGCTTGAACTGCGCGTGCGCCTGACACTCCTGGTCGTAGAAGTCCATGTCGGCCTTGGACGCGAAGGTCGATTTGTTCACTAGGTTCCAACCTTGGGCGCGGGGCTCGTCGCTGGGAGGGGTTTTCACTTAGTTGGGACTCCGGGGGTTGGATTAAAAGGGGGGTTCCGTTTGTTTTTGGGGGGGGGGGTTGTGAGATGGTGTGGGTGAATTGAGGGGGTGGGGGAAAGGAGAAAGGGAGAAGAAGTAGAGAGATGATGGCAGGGGGGACTTACGCAGCTTCTCCCGCTTCGCAGGTGAGGATGTAGGGTTTGCCATCCTGTAGTCGTCCGTAAGCGAAAACCAAAAGATAATAACGCCTAGTAAAAAAGTCCCCGGTTTCCCGTTAAATCCACCTGCTTTATTTACCACTAGCCACTTCCTAATTCAGAAGACCACAGACCTCTCGATGAGAGAGAGGAATGGAAATTAAGCTGGGAGAGAGAGAAAGGTCAGAAAGTGCATAAAAACGACACACGCACCTTCACAGCCGTCTTCTTCATATGCCGATACCCCTCCAGCACCTTCTCCCTATCCTCCTGCTTCGGGATCTTAAACATCGTCACGCGCTCGATAGGTGCCATTTGCCCTTCTTCCCGTCTAGCTCTAGATGGCGACGTAAAGGTAGAAAGTGACGATGTCGAATATAGACGAGTAGGAGGGTTAGTGATGGATTTTGCGATTCCGGAAAAGAGAACAGTGCTCGTCGAAGGTCTGAAGCGAAGTATAGGCATCCAAAAAGACAAAATTGGACTTCAAGAGTCGAGGTTGAGCTGTCGTTAGTCGTAGTAGTACCTCTTAGGGGAATCTACTGAACCTTGGAAGTGAGGGGATGTCGTAGATGCTATAGCCGGAGCGGTCTTCAACAGCCGCACCACGTCGGGTAATGCGGGGATTGCAACGTGGATAGTCAATGATACACAATCTAGAGCAATACAATCTGATTTCTAGAAGAATTGAGAAAAAAAAAAAGAAGAAAAAAAATAGACGGCACCCTGTTGCTGTAGAGGGAGTCTTGCTACACCAAATACGCAATATAGTAGCTTAGAGAGGAGCAAAAAAGCTAACGAGAGGTACGGATATAGAGCGGTATCATTAGTCGGAAGATGGCTACAACGAATCCGGACTGTACCTAGCAGTCTATCATTCCGGACCACTTAGCTACGAAACGGTAGGAAAAGGATATTGTTAGAGAACAGAGTTGTTGAGACGATGTGTGGACCTGAAGTAATACAGGTGGCCATGATAGCCCTCATGCCGAATTTCGTCTCTACCTTCCAAGGTTGACGGTACACGCAGACGGGTACATGATTCGACAGAGATCTTCAAATGTTAGCGATGTTGGTTCCCTCAATGGGACACTAGCCTTACGAGAACACGATCGAACAGTTCATTGTATGGCTTCAAAAGGAGGTGAAAACGGGAAGTGCTCAAAAAATGTTAAAAGGAGCTGATCATATTCCCATATCTGAGTATGGAAAGACCAAAAACAGCCTTTCCCTTATTCCTAGTATTCCCTCTCATGTACCCACACTCATATCCCTTTCCCAATCCATGCAAGAACCATCATCTCATGATACCAATCTTCTCATTCAAAAACACTCGTTTCCCCAAAAGCCCGTCTTGTCCATATCCCGTTCCCATGTACTACCCATCCCCTTCGAAACCAAAAGAGATCAAAAATCAAAAAAAGGGACGATAAAAACGCCTAATAAGCGCCGCCGCTCGAACGCATCCGACTTTTTCTTTTCACTTGACACACAAGGAATTGTTTCTCTCAAGCTTGGACAAGTAGAAAGCGCATGTTGAAATGCTCAAACCGACCAAACCCAAGCCCTAGCCCATGCTGAAGCCTTTTGTGGAGGTATGCAGTTCCTGAACGACATTCGGATCCAGAGGATGGTTTTTTTCTTCTCGTTTCTTTGAAGAATTTTTTTCTTTTTCCCAGAACTTTTGTGTGGCAAAACAGGGAAAAGAGGGTTAGGAGCTTCTTGAATGACAAGAATCGTGTGCGTTGAGTGCCCCCTTTCTCCTGCTTTCCTTAATTCGGCCGCGTTTCTCTGTCTGTCTCTCCTGAGGCGCTGTTGATGCTTAGCGAGATAGAGAGGATGAGCCCCGAAAGTGGCGAGTGGCCGTCCTTCTTCCCTTAGTTCTTGACGCCGAGCTCGGAAAAGAAGTGGCACTGCTTGACGTGCGACTTCTTGCCCGTTTTCTCGTCGAAGACATGGCAGCCGTGCTTGGCGGCGTTAGGAGGCTGGTTCACGTGTGTTAGCGGGTGTTACTCTGCAAATGCAATACGTGAAGAGCTTGACTTACCGTGTAGAGGTGCAGGCTGACAGCGACCTCGTTCTCGCTCGGGTTCGCAATCCGGTGCAACCCAAGGTTGTCGCTCATATACGCCACCTCGCCACTCTGGTAGGTGGTCGCCCTCTGCACGTCCAGGCTCGCGGGCTCAAGCTCGCCCGCCATGCTCTTGGAGCAGGAGTGCTCGGTGTTGGGGCAGGAAGGATCGGCGCCAGCAGTCGCGCACTCGGCCGTGCCATTCTCGCCGCTCTGACAGGGCCACGTGTACAAGGTCTCGGTCAAGCGACCCTTCAGGATCCGCATGACGCAGTGCGCGTTGGCGTGGTCGTGAATGGGACTGCCCTTGCCCGGGGTCCAGACGAGGATCAGGAGGTTGCTCTTGCCGTTGCCGTAGTCGACGAGGTTGCGGGTGTAGCCGCGGCTGTAGTCTGCAAAGGCGAACTTCTCCCACTCTTGCTCGACGGAGGGGTAGTCGCGCATGGCGGTCTTGAGTTCCTCGACATCGATGCCGGCGCTGTCGATGCCATTGCAAGGGCCGAGGATGGTGTTGATGGACTGGACGAGACGGTCGAAGTTGTTGGCTGGTTCTGGGGTGCCTCTGGCGGAGTCGTGGATGCTCTCCGGCTTGCCGGTGGTGTTGGCCGGGTCGGAGGCGGGGACCAGGTCCGCGTGGTTGGCGGCGAAGTTCTGATTTCGGTTGGCCATGGTTGGGGTTCTAAAGGGGAGTTGGTGGGTTGGATATCTGATTAGATAGGGCAACGCCAGGAACAAGGTTTCTACGATAGGGATCAGTGTGGTGGGGGGAGAAGAGACAGGCGGGAGAGTCTGGGGATCTAGTTCTAATTATGCTTCCCAAAATTGTTTGCGTGGAGACAAAAGGATAGGTGCGGGTAAGGGAGGGTAGGTTCTTAGGTGGGCAGTAGTGCGGAAACACAAAGAGCAACGACGTAAGACAGTGGGTGCGAGGCCTTGGTCGGGGGCCTCTCAGAGGCAGCGTTCTGTCACCCGGTAAAAGCTGGTGGACTCGCTCTGAGGCCTCTGCTTGGTCGCTTGGGGGCTGTGGTCCACGCCTCACCGTGGATGGCTAATGGACGGCACCTGACCCAGTTATATCTGAACTACGCCCGAGTTAATCGGCGTTTACTGCTCAGCCCCGAGCTCGCAGACCGCGTCCTCTCGACTCTCTGGTCCTTTCATCCGTTCTCCGCCTGCCTAGCCGTGAATATCCATCTACGAGCCAAGACCGCATCGATCCTTGCCGACCATGTGTTCGTCAATGGTCGCCGTGTGACAAGATCAGTGCAGGTTTTGGCTGCCATGTGGCTCTGACGAAGAAGACGGGAAGAGATTGCATCATGTCCGTAATCCGAGGTGCAGGGCTGCAGCACGTCGGTTGATCGGTATCCGGAGCGGCACGACCCTTTTTACGCTTGGCGTCTGATACCCCGCGGTCGTCATCGCTGCGCAGTTTGTCGAAAACGGTGCGGCAGACGCGAGAGAAGGAGAAGAATCAGGTTGAGCGGTCCACCACTACCAGCCCCAGGCCAGGCCACAATCACGACTCCGACGACGAGGCAAAGGCGACGAAGCCGCGCTATCCAACTCACCATCCCCGCCACGTGACGAATAGCCCACCATGGCGACCACCGTGGACAAGATCAAACAGATTGAGGATGAAATGGCCAAGACCCAGAAGAACAAGGCCACCTCTTTCCACTTGGGTCAATTGAAAGCGAAACTGTCCAAGCTGAAGAAGGAGTTGCTGGTGCCCTCTGGAGGCGGCGGAGGCGGCGGTGTGGGTTTCGATGTTGCAAGAACCGGTGTCGCATCCGTTGGCTTCATTGGCTTCCCATCAGTGGGCAAGAGTACTCTGATGTCGCGCTTAACTGGCCAGCACTCCGAAGCCGCCGCATACGAATTCACAACCCTCACCACCGTCCCCGGTCAGGTCATCTACAACGGTGCGAAGATCCAGATTCTGGACTTGCCGGGTATTATCCAGGGTGCCAAGGATGGTAAGGGACGTGGTCGACAGGTCATTGCCGTCTCCAAGACGTGCCACTTGATCTTTATCGTGCTCGACGTCAACAAGCCGTTGACCGACAAGCGGGTCATCGAGACAGAATTGGAAGGGTTCGGCATCCGTGTCAACAAGCAACCGCCCAACATCAAGATCACCAAGAAAGACAAGGGCGGCATCTCCATCACCAACACCGTCGCCCTCACGCACATCGACCACGACGAGATCAAAGCCGTCATGAACGAATACCGCATGGCCAACTGCGACATCGCCATCCGCTGCGACGCCACTGTCGACGACCTCATCGACGTGATCGAGGCCAAGAACCGCTCCTACATCCCCGTCATCTACGCCCTGAACAAGATCGACAGCATCTCGATCGAGGAGCTCGACCTACTCTACCGCATCCCGAACGCCTGCCCCATCTCCTCCGAACACGGCTGGAACATCGACGAGCTGCTCGAGCAGATGTGGGATAAGCTGAAGCTCAAGCGCGTCTACACCCGACCGAAGGGCAAGATGCCGGATTACACCGCCCCCGTCGTGCTCAAGACCGGCCGTGATACCGTCGAGGACTTCTGTAACAGTATCCACAAGACCATTATCGAGCAGTTCCGCGTCGCCGTCGTGTATGGTCGGAGTGTGAAGCACCAGCCTCAGAGGGTGGGCTTGACGCATGTGCTGGAGGATGAGGATATCATCACCATCATCAAGAAATAGATCCTTGCCGCTTTTTTTTTTCTTCTTCTTTTTTCTTTTCCGTTTTATTCCCACAGATCTGCATGAAACTCGACCGAAAAGCGCACAAGGTCGACTGAGAAAAAGCGTCTGATTTTAGAGCGGCAGAGGGGAGGAGGCGAGGCGAGGCGTTCCGGGCCGGATGAAAATTAAAAGGTGTCAAACAGCATCATCAGCAGGCAAGGAAATGCGAGAGAGCGAGAGCACGGATGCGAGGTGCGATACACCCCAGCAGTGGCAACCACAGGGAGTGTCAGCATCGCCATACGATTGCAAGGAAAGCCTTGTGCGTCTGCGGAGGGGACGAGGAGGTATTTAAGTAGGGCGAACCCTAAAGCGGCAGGCCGCGATTGTGAGCCAGCGGCGGTAGCGGTGGTGGTGGTGGTGGTGGTGGTGGTGGTGGTGGTGGTATTTGGCAAGACCCGCGAGTTCTCCAGCACACAACACAGGGCTGGAGAAGCTGTATGAGATATGAAAACCCATCAACCATTTGATCTTCTCATCCATGAGCACCCTCTGTGGATGGGAGCATTTTATCCCCGACCGCTCCCTCTTTTATTTCCTTCGCTCTCTTTTTTTTTTTTTTCCTAATGTTTATTCTCTTTCTTTTTCATCTGGTCATCGCAGCTTGAAAAGTTGGTTGGATGTCGTGTAATCCTACAGGATCATGTAAGAAGCGGCGCAGCACGGCGTCGCCGTTTGGACGAAACAGCTTTTCATACAGGCGGTTGTACTTCCAGAAGAGCCATGAACAAAGTACGAGCTGCGCCGATTTTTTACAAACACGTCTTCTGTTCTCTAAGCAAGTCACGTAACGTTGTGACGGTCTTGAGGGGGACTTTTATCTTGACATATTCTTGCGAAGTGGAGAAGTCCGATTTGTACAGCATATCTTCCTATCGAAAGCATGGGCAACGCCCAGTCATACATGCGAAGTCTGGCATCCAAAGCCGACTCCGTCCTCCCTTCGCACTACGAGAGCGGCTGGTACGGGAAGTCCAACGCAGGTAGTGACCGGGAGTAGTTTATCCGTGATTTTGCACTTTCGCAGGATATCAACAAAGCAAGAGGAAAAACGGCTGACTTGCGGATGTAGAGAGCGTCGTTACGGTACTCACTCAAAACGGTCAAGTCAGCCTTTCGGATCATGAGCTGGTGCTACCATATGCCAGACGGGAGAACGAGAGACTGATTGCTCGGATTGTAGCGAAGAAAGACGGGGTCATTCATGCGAAGATTGAACCGGTCAGCGATGGGAAGGATCAGAAAGAGGCGTTTCGGGCTTTGAAGCGCCATGTTGAGATGGAGCTGGATGCCATCTTGGACCATGTGCCCGGCGCAAGTACGGCTGCGAGCAAGAATGTCACGGCCTCCGATGCGTCTGGAGAGGCTGCGAGTAGTCAGAAGACAGGCACGAGTAATAAGTCTGGTTTCTTGCCAGGCTGGAGTTGTCTCGCGTCGCACGGTGGCGTGGCAGGTAGTGCGAAGACGGTGTCGATAGGCTCAAGGGCAAGTGCTATGCCAATCTGCTCTCCGCCAGCGTACAGTAAAAGCGCAAACGGGACAGATGCGAAGGAGCATTTGTTAGGAGGCAGAGGCTGGGAGGATCAGTGATGTGGCACAGCAGACAGTCGTTTACAAGCGTGGTAACAGGGTTGAGCGGTCGCCTCGTGATAGCGTGGAAGCGTTGGATCATGCGGAGTGCAGCAGCAACATAGCCATGGAACATATTGCTTGTCGGTGTGTGATGATCATCTCATCGGAGTCATGATGAGGACGGACTTGTGAAGATGTTTCGGTTCGTGTACCGTTTTGCCGCATCTGGTAACCCGGAAGGAATGGGAGATGGTACGGGGATTTCGCCATCGGCGGAGATCAGAAAGTAGCTTGCTGCGCGGAAAAGAAAATGCAAGAACCAATATACCTTACATACGCGACGGCTGGTGGACATGTCATACCGGCTTTCGCAGTACGATTCCGGTATCTGACTAGAATGGACCTTCTCACCAGTGTCCGAGCAGTGGAGTATACTACATGAGAAAGCGCGCCAGAAAACCATTGTCGCCGAGCGAAACGGCCGTTGATCTTTATAGCACCGTCGCGAAACTGCTGAGCTCGTAAGACGGCCTTGTCCCGGGCCAAGCACGATTGGTGTATCTTCGATCTCGCTGCCCAGACACAAGGCCGCCCAGCCTTTTTCGAAAAAGAGAGCAGCTGCGCGCAAGAGACCGAAGAGCTCGCGTGCTGGAAGCTTGCATACTTTTGCCAATCCCCCGTCCCGGACGCCTTCTCAAGCCGCCACGCCCACGATGAGCATTGGCGAAGACAAGTTTTCATCGTTTGGGGGGGCTAGGAGCTCCCCTCCTGCCTCCCCGGGCATGTATTCCTACGACTGTCTGCGATTCGGTGTGGTTATTATTACGTGCAGAGTACGGTCGGTGCATCCATCGTGCTCAATCGATGTCACTGCATGAGCCTCTCCGCTACATAGGCGAGACAGGTCGGTTTGTGGATAGAGAGCGCATGCCGTCATGATCGACCAGCCGCGGCCGGGGTGTATGTCATACAGTACATAGGGTGTCTACATAGGCTCGCGAGACTCGAGAGAGGTGATGTAGCTACTGTACGAGTGTACCTAGACCGGGATAAAATTTGGGCATTTCCGGGGATGCATCACGATTGGTGAGAGGGGCGGGGAGGAGGGCAAGTCTAGAGTCTGGAACGATCATGGTGGGTGATGGCAATGCCTCCGTCGTTCAGATTCCGGCACCATCGTCACGGCGTCGCCCCGCGGAAGCGACGGTGGACAGGCTGGGGGCGGTGGGCAGTGGGCAGTGCCCCCAGGGCCGCCTAGATAATGTCGCCGTGAAGCCCAGAGGCGTTGCCGTGGGACCCGCCCGTCGCGAAGGAGTGTCGCCAAGGCCGAGCGCGGTCACAGCGCCAGTGCAGCGCCTTCGCAGCACGTGTCGGCCGATTGGCGCAATGGCTTGGCCAAAGCCGACCCACGTCAGGCTGCGTCAGCGAAACCAGACTCCCAAGCTTTCCGTCTCCACGGCGCCAATCTCTACTCCAATTGCTGTGCTGCTGTCAGTGATAACATCTCTTGGCTACAGTGTCTGCTACCGGCGAGCCTTCTGAGCCCGTCTGCTCTCTTGGCGCCCTTCTCCAGATCCCTCCCTCCGCTTCGTCCCACGGCCCTGGCATGGAGAGAGATCCCCGTCCGTCGGGCAACTACGCCGCGGGCATTCCAGCTTGATCGCCAGGCGCCCATCTCCATCATCAGCAGCCACGACCACGCACAGATTGCCTGATCAGGCTCGTCACAATGATCAGATCCAAAGTATCAACGTGAGCAACCTTAATCGGATCGTGCATGCGCCCGTGAATGAACGAAAAGTCTATAGCCAGAGCCTTTGTTCCCTACTACGCCACCCACGCTATCCATGACGGCGGATAAACTTTGCCTTGCCAAGCATACCATTAACTTCGTTTCTTGGTACCAAGACCTGGAGAGCCACCTTCTCTTGGGCCTGCAGCTCGCCTTCCCACCGCCAGAACTACTAAAGTCCAGAGCTTGCCCCACGTAGGTCACGTTCTACAAACAGAGTGCTTGCCCGACGACAAGCTCGTTCTCTTTCACTCACTTTCTTTCTCTCTCTCTCTACTACCTAACCCTCCCGCGGCTAACTGACCTATTATTACCCGCTTCACCTACGAATCTAAGGTAGAAACTCGGCTATTTTGATAGCATGGGGAAGCAGCCCGAGGCCGGGCTGGAGAACCATGTCTCCGGCCAGTCCAACAAGCCTCTCACTGCGCCCGCTCACGCGCTGCCATGGACAACGGTAGCTGAGGAATTGAAGACCAACACCGACATTGGTCTTACCGGCAACGAAACGAAGACCAGACTCGAAGAGTACGGGAAGAATGAGCTGGGCGAGACGGGGGGTGTCAACCCCGGCAAGATCTTGCTCCGGCAGATCGCCAATGCCATGACGCTGGTGCTGATTATGGCCATGGCTGTGTCTTTTGGTATCAGGTCCTGGATTGAAGGTGGTGTCATTGCTGGTGTCATCGGTATCAACATTGTCGTTGGATTCGTACGTATACCAAGGCTAAGTCACCGCAGCACTTGCTAACTCTGTGGCCAGATTCAAGAATTCCAAGCTGAGAAGACTATGGACTCACTGCGATCGCTCTCCTCCCCGACAGCAAACGTCGTCCGCGATAAGCAGAACGTCCAGGTTTCCACTACAGAAGTCGTTCCGGGTGACATGGTCGAACTGAAGACTGGTGACACCATCCCCGCCGATATTCGTCTCGTCGAGGCCGTCAACTTCGAAACTGATGAGGCCCTCCTCACTGGTGAATCGCTTCCGGTCCGCAAGGTCTCCGAGGATACATTCGACGCCGACACTGGTCCCGGTGACCGTCTCAACGTTGCCTACAGCTCGTCTACCGTCACCAAGGGTCGTGCCGTCGGTATCGTCTTCGCCACTGGAATGTTCACGGAAATTGGTACCATCGCTGCTGCGCTCAGAAAGAAGGACAGCAAGGTTCGCCCGGTCAAGCGTAAGCCTGACGGATCTGCGAAGCCGCATCGTTACCTGCAGGCTGGTACTCTCACTGTCACGGACGCGATCGGTACATTCTTGGGTGTCAACGTCGGTACACCTCTGCAGAAGAAGCTCTCTCGACTTGCAGTGCTGCTCTTCTGGATTGCGGTCATTTGTGCCATCATCGTGTTGGCGGCCAACGAATTCCTTGACCGCCAGGAAGTCATTATCTACGCCGTCGCCACCGGTCTTTCCATGATTCCAGCTGCCCTTGTCGTCGTGTTGACAATCACGATGGCTGCGGGTACCAAGCGTATGGTTGAGCGTCACGTCATTGTGCGCAATCTTAAGAGTTTGGAAGCCCTTGGTGCTGTTACGGATATTTGCTCAGACAAGACCGGTACCCTCACCCAGGGTAAGATGGTGGCCAAGAAGGCATGGATTCCGGCAAAGGGTACATACACTATTGGCGAGACCAACGAGCCATTCAACCCGACCAAGGGTGCCGTTTCGCACACTGAGAAGGAGCCACGCAACATGACAGAGGGCGAGGAGGAGAAGGAATCCGACTACGCAACTCTGCTCCGTGATAATGAGGCTCTTTCGGACTATTTGAAGGTCGCTTCGCTCGCCAACTTGGCTCACGTTCACCAAACCGATGAGGGCGAGTGGAACGCCCGTGGTGACCCGACTGAGATCGCCATTCAGGTCTTCTCCACTCGATTCCACGTCAACCGACGTGACTCTGTCGCCGGTGATAACCCCAACTGGAAGCTTCTCGCCGAATTCCCCTTCGACTCCGACGTCAAGAAGATGAGTGTTATCTACAAGAACCCGCATGAGGACAAGATGTGGGCCTTCACCAAGGGTGCTGTCGAGCGTGTGATTACTAGCTGCTCAACCTACGTCAGCGACCCTGAGAAGGAGCCATCTGAGATGACCGAAGACTACCAGAACCAGATCCTGGAGAACATGGAAGGTCTTGCTAAGCTTGGTCTGCGTGTGCTGGCTCTTGCCAGCCGTGAGTACAACGAGCCATACACCGAAGGCGAGGAGATCGACCGCAACAAGGTCGAGAACAACCTCGTGTTCCGTGGTCTGATCGGTCTTTACGACCCGCCGCGCCCTGAGTCCGCTCCCTCGGTCAAGTCTTGCCACGAAGCCGGTATCGAAGTCCACATGCTTACTGGTGACCACCCTGGCACTGCCCGCGCGATCGCCGGTCAGGTCGGTATCCTGCCGGCCAAGATGGGCGAGCTCAGCAAGCGTGTCGCCGACGCCATGGTCATGACTGCTGCCCAATTTGACAAGCTCACCGACGATGAGATCGACGCCCTGCCTGTCCTTCCTCTGGTCATTGCCCGTTGCGCTCCCAACACCAAGGTGCGCATGATTGAAGCCCTGCACAGACGTGAGCGCTTCTGCGCCATGACTGGTGACGGTGTCAACGACAGTCCCTCTTTGAAGCGTTCCGACGTCGGTATCGCCATGGGTCAAGCCGGTTCCGACGTCGCCAAGGACGCCTCCGACATTATCCTCACAGACGACAACTTCGCCAGTATCCTGGCCGCTATTGAGGAAGGTCGTCGTACTTTCGACAACATCCAGAAGTTCGTCCTGCACTTGCTCGCTCAGAACATTGCCCAGGCTCTTACCCTGCTTGTCGGTCTCGCCTTCAAGGACTCCCGTGGTATTTCCGTCTTCCCGCTCGCCCCCGTCGAGATTCTGTGGATCATCATGATTACCTCCGGTATTCCCGACATGGGTCTCGGCTTTGAGGTCGCTGAGCCTAACGTGATGAAGCGTCCCCCTCAGAGTCTGAAGGCCGGTATCTTCACCTGGCAGATCATGATCGACATGTTGGTCTACGGTATCTGGACCGCGGCGCTGTGTCTGGCCGCGTTCGCGCTCGTGCTCTTCGCCTTCGGCAACGGCAACCTGGGCGAGAACTGCAACGAGAGCTTGGAAGGTTGCGAGACGGTCTTCCGTGCGCGTGCTACTTGCTTCGCTACCTTGACCTGGTTCTCGCTCTTCCTGGCTTGGGAGGTCATCGATATGCGCCGGTCTTTCTTCCGCATGCAGCCCGACTCCAAGAAGTACTTCACCCAGTGGTTCTGGGACATCTGGCGCAGTAAGTCTTTTCCCCCGCTCTTAACACCTCCCACGCGTAACAGCTTGTGAGCTAACATTTCTCTTTTCCCTCCCAGACAAGTTCCTGTTCTCGGCCGTTATCTTCGGTCTCGTGATGATGTTTCCGCTGCTCTATATCCCCGTGATCAACGACTACGTCTTCAAGCACACCGGTATTAGCTGGGAATGGGCCGTCGTCTTCATCGAGGCCTTCCTCTGGTTCTGTGGCGCCGAGGTATGTCCTTCACCTTGTTCACCTCCCCTCCTTCCAGTGCGTCAGGTTACTAACCCTCCGACCCAAACAGTTCTACAAATGGGTCAAGCGTCGCGTCCTGCACCGCCAGGCCATGAAGGCCGGCACCGAGGGTTTCGAGGACCTCGAGGACCGCGTCTTCTCCCGCTACTACACCGACTCGTCCAGCGACGTCGCCAACGAGAAGCAGAACGAGAAGGCCTGAGCGCAGTTCGTCTGATCGTTTTTGCTGGGGACATGAAAGATTTATCGATGCGCGTGCGCGAGAAAAGAGACTTCCCCCGACTTAGTCACAGAGAGACAGAACGGGGAGAGGGAGACTCCTTCACACACAATCAAAGGTGTTTATATCATCGGGAAGGGGGAAATTTTCTTGTAACTTTTTTCCTTTTTAATCCTCTTTTCCTCCCTGGATAGATGATGTCTATAATGAAGCGTACGAGCACGCGAAATCAAAAGAAGAAAAACAAAGATTATAACTATGATTGGTTTCGACTCATCTTTTTCTCATTCCGGACTCCCCCCACCAACCGCTTTTTTTTTGCCCTTTTTTTTTTTTTTTGCCGTTGTGCTTGCGTTGCTCTCTCACTTCGTTTGTCACCACATTTCAAAATCGCTCCTTACCCTGTCTTTCCCTCACCCGCTGCCTTTCGTCTTACAACGCAATTGTGGCTGTGAAAGAAAAAAGAAAGGAAGAGGAACAGGAAATGAACAGATGTCCAGCTCCGGAGGCTCATAAACCTATGCCCTTTCTTTTTCCTTCTCACTTTTCACATGAGCAAGGACTTAATGGTGACGGGGTCCGTATGAGAAAGAGAGGGAAGAGAAGAGAAACGAAAAGCGAAGGTGTTCTTTAACTTTATCTTCTAGCTTTTGATCATCTGCCTAGTAAGAGATGTAAAAGAGAGAAAGAGAGAGAGAGAGAAAGAAAGAAAATAAAAAGAAAAATAACGGGAGAAAAAAAAAAAAAAAGACTGAAAGTGAGCAGAAATGGAAATCGTAGGCATTCTAGATCTATCCTTCTATCATAGTCTCCTTCGCTCCATCCAACCTCTACACCTCTACATCTCTGTCCCGTGTGTAAAAGAAGGAAGGGGGCAAAAAAAAGAAAAGGGAAAAACAGAAATCAACCCTTCCTACCCTCTTACCCCATCCTCCCCCTCCTCCTCCTCCTCCCTCCCACACCCCCCTCCCCTCGTAAACACACACCCCCCTCTCCACCGCTCCCCAAACCAAAACACCATTGCCGGCACAGGAGCCAAAACCGCACACACGGCGGCAATAACGCCAAAACCCCCCCGATACCCTAGCGAGTCCGTCAGGGGACCCGTGGTCAGCGGCAAGAAAGTCCCCATCAGACACCGTAGGATCAGCACGCTCGTTGTCGCGCTGGCGGAGTAGGTTGAGAAGGCGTCGACGACGTAGGACATGAGCGGTACGATGGTGGTGAGGAGGCTGAAACCCATTAGGATGACGGCGAGGAGGAGGGGGAGTGGGGTTGGGTTGTTCGGATGGGAAGGGACGGCGACGGAGCCGTACCAGAGGATGGAGAGGGGAAGGGCGAGGGCGGAGATGAGGACGAGGGGGAGTTTGTTCTCGGGTTTGGGGATTTTGGGATTGGTGGTTTGGAGATGGCGGTGGATCCGGTCGAGTAGGAGGTTGCAGGTCAGGACGCCCAGCAGGGAGCCGATGCTGAAGCTTATTAGGGAGGAGCCGACGAGGGTCGGGGACAGGTGGTATTGTTCGCGTAGGATTTCGGGAAGACTGGTGCTCATTATGTAGAAGAGGGAGAAGACGACGGCGCCGTAGAGGGAGAGGATCTGCAGGACGAAGGAGCCCGTGAAGACTTTGAGGGGCCGTATGATGGCGGTGCGGAGGGCGTGGGGTTCGGTGATCTTTTCGTTTGCTCCTGCGGGCGTGGTTTCCAGCTGTTCATCAGCGGATGAGGTGGCGTGGCGCTTGTGGATGTTCTGCCGACGTCGGAGGATCACGGGCTTGTATGTCTCGCGGAAGCAGGTGAGGAAGAGGATCTCGCAGAAGATGGCCAGGGCGAGAGACATGCACATGATCTGTCTCCAGCCCGAACTCTGCGCGATCGCACCTGCGATGGCAGGTCCCACCGCGCCACCGATCAGAGGGGCCAGCATCACTAGGCTTACAGCGGAGCCTCTGGATTCCGGGGGGAAGATGTCTCCAATGACGCTCGGGTTCAGCACATTGCTTGCGACGGCACAGCCGGTGAGGAACCTCGCGCAGACTAACATCCCAGGGGTCTGACTAAGAGTGGCGAGGAGCACGCCGATGATGAAGAGCGTGTTGGCCGCGTTGAAGACGGGATAGCGGCCGTAGACTTCGGATAAAGGGGCGATGAACAAGGGTCCTGCGGCCTCGCCAAGCTCCCAGATGGTGACGAGTAGGACGGAGGCGGATTTGGAGGCGGTATGGTCCGGGGAGAGGTCGGCGATGATGGGGCCGGCGACGGGGACGACGGAGATGCAGGTGAAGGTGCTGATGTATTGTGAGCATGAATGAGTGAGGACAGGATGAGGATGGTAGGGGCAATGGTTGCGTACACGGTGAAGGCCATCAAGGCGAGCAGGCTGACTAGTCCCCAGCGGTAGGTCATCGGCCACTGGAGAGGATCGTCTTGGTCGCCATCCGGGTCAAAGTCTGCGTCGGGGTATGGGGCGGCATGGTGGGATATTGATTGGGGTGCTCTATCCGGTCGCAGCAATGGCTGCTCTTCATCAATCATCTTCTATCTTCTATGTAACTACAATTGATGATGTCTTTGCAAGGAGTTGACGATAGATGTGCTGCGGTTTCAATCAATGACAAGAATGGGTGGTGCAAAGTGAATGCTCTCTCCGTTGGAAGATAATATAGTGAATAAGAATAAGAGACATGCAAGTCAGATTTCCAATCTGTAGTCTTTGTTTTACTAGAATCGTCGTCGTCATGAATAGGGCGTGGATGGTGCCATGGCTCCTAGGTACCTCGCAACCATTGGTGAAGGCGGTCAATGACTCTCAGCTGAATTGATTGATGATTGATCATCACCTCATGGAGGATTTGGAGATTTCCAAGCCTTTATCGATAACGGATGTACGGGTATTCCCGAGCGCTAAGATTTGAGGGAAAAGTAGAGAGAATCCAAAGTTCCAACTGATCGACTCGCCAACCTTTTGACGCCGTTGTTGGGTGGAAGAAGGTAGGGCGTCTAGGAGAAGAAGCGCGCCCGGAGAGAAACAGTCAAGATGAGGATCGAGACGTGCTATTTCTGCTCGCAGCCATGCTACCCATCCAAGGGCATCACCTTTGTGCGCAACGACGCCAAAGTCTTCCGCTTCTGCCGGAGCAAATGCCATAAGAATGTGCGTATCACAACTGTCTACCGATCAAGCGCCCAGTTAACTGACTTTGCTTCCCTGCAGTTCAAAATGAAGCGCAACCCGCGCAAGCTCGCCTGGACGAAATCCTTCCGCCGCGCCCACGGCAAGGAGATGACGGTGGACAGCACGCTGCAGTTCGCCCAGCGCCGCAACGTCCCCGTGCGCTACAACCGCGAGCTGGTGGCCACGACGCTGCAGGCGATGCAGCGCGTCGGGGAGATCCGCGCCCGTCGCGAGAAGCAGTTCTACAAGAACCGGATGAAGGGCAACCGGGCCAAGCAGCTCGAGGCCGACCGCAAGCTGGTCGAGGAGAACCAGCATCTGCTGCCGCCGCAGTATCGGGATCAGGTGGAGAAGGTGCTGGAGGCGGAGCCGGAGGCGGAGAAGGAAGAGATGGAGGAGATGGAGGAGGACGAGGAGGAGTTGGATCCGGAGGAGCTGGAGCAGGAGGCGAAGGTGGAGGCGAAGAAGCAGAAGGCCGTCAAGGGCGGGAAGAAGAAGCAGAAGTTGGTGAGGGGACAGGGCGCCGAAGACGAGGACGGGATGGATGTCGATGGGTAGAGGAAGGGAGGAAGGAGGGAGGGGAAAGAGGAGGAAAAGAATTGTGGTCGATTATGAAATATGTGCATGATACCCCGATCCAACAACAACAACAACTACTACTAGCACTACTACAACTACAACTACAACCACCTCAACATCAACATCAACAACGACGACATTATCCAAAAGCACAGCATAGCGAAAACCGGCGAAAGCGAGGCGTTCATTCGAATGAAGGAATTGTGTCTGTATGTATGCGTATGGAGGACATTGGGGCCACAAAAGCTCGATATTGTGTACGAACGGTATTTTCCTTTTTCCCTTTTTTTTTTTTTTCCAACATACCCCCCCCCTTGTTTCTTCTTCTGTTCTCTTCACTTTTGGACATTCCATTTGAAGCAAAAGGCGGCCTTCGCTCTGCTATTTTTCTTATGGCATCACTTCACGCCGCTTTCATGGAGGGAGTGTTTTTCTATCTTTCTTTCTTTTCTTTCCTTTTTTTTCCCCCTTCAAATTTGGAGTGTAGCAAATTTGCAAGCTTTCTGTCTGCCTTCCTTCCTTTCTTGCCTTTTTATCCCTTTGGTGGTAGAACGGTGCCACTAAGGAAGAAAGGCGGAGGGGGGAAAGGGGTTACGAGCGGGCCTGCTGCTCTCTTGGACTTCTTTCGACTTCCTGCTTGAAAAGGTCCCTGTACGCTATTGCAGTATCCGTTGTTCGGCGCTCTTTTTGGAACAAAGAACAAGCTGGACAGTTTTTCTGTCTAGGAATCTGTGTTATGGCGCTGCACTACCATTGCCTTGTCACTAGGGAGTTCCGTTGAGAGATAGTTCCTTTTGAGATTAAGCTGTGTCAAGTGACAGGGTGTTCTGTGCTACGTTCTCGAACCCTTTGTCGTGTCGAAGTAGGGATGCTCGTTCCGTAGAGGCGGTGAACTTACGCTACGCTTGCAAGACCTCTGAAAGCGCAAAAGTAGCTGGGGATGTGCTACACAGTGGCTTCGCCGCCGAACAAAGACCATGAGCTGAAGGGATGATGGGGGAGGGTCACGTCAAACTCTTTCTTAGACGAGCGTGGGGAGTTGATATTTATATCGAATGCTCCTTATCCTTCTGGAAGACAAAGTCTCCTCGCAGACCAAGCTGCAAAGCACATAGTCTTTCCCACACCTGTTCCAAGGTTCCCCGTCAGCTCTCCCTCAGACGCCATGCACCTCCTCGCTGAAACCTCGATTCGTTTCCTCCTCCTCCTATCCACCTCCCTGGCTTCGGCTGCTCCACCGGCTTCCTCCTCGGCAGCAGCAACTTCAACGGCCCCCCTCCCGCCTACTCTCCAGCGGACGTGTGGTCCGAACAAACTAAGCGTCTGCTGCGTCGTATCGTCCAACTCCACTACAACAGCAACAACAGAAACAAAGACGAGTCTTCCCAGCCCAGTCCGCGGACAGAACGATGATGATGACACTGAGGATGACGGTGCAGGGGAAGAAGAAGGGTCAGGGAGGAATGAGACGACTTTCGATGTTACGCCACTGACGGTGCATTCGTGTCGGTTGAAAGAAGGTCAGTACTTTTCAATTTGCTTTTTTCAATGAATCCGAATGAGTAGGTGGACGGGTGGTTAGAAAGAATAGTTCTTCTTCATCTCCTTGCTTTCCCTTGTCCGAGGAGAGAAGAAAGCGAAAAGAAAGAAGAAAAACCAGAAGCGAATTGTTCAAATTCTGGCGTGAAGAGGGTCGTACAGCAAAAAGACAGTTGCCTTTCTTTACTCGCTAACGACTTTTGGTTCCGTTGACTGATGCAATCCAATCTAGCCGGAGTCGACTGTGACGACTTGGCCACCGCGGCTTGCTGTCGTGTCATCCATGTGGTAAGTACTTCCCCTCCCCCTACTCTTTAATCCCTCCCCTGCCAGAGAGAGTTATACACTTCGTCTGGCTTTGATGGCATCACGAACTGAGATATCCTTCTAGCCCATCGGTCCTCCCGAGTTCAAGGATTGTACGGCTGTTAATGGGACTACGAGCGGGAATTGAGAGCAAGTGCCTGATTAGAAACAGCTAGCTGGGTATGGGCTAGGTTGATAAGGGGACGTAGGAAGAGATTGCAGAGGGTAATTTTTGTTTGAAGGTCTTGTTGTGGATTGACAGTTTGATCGCATGTTAGAGAGCAGTCAACTTTTCGATCTGTAGCTGAAGAGAGAGAGACAGTAAGCTTATGAGCGGGACCAGTACCTTCCAATGCTCTTTGTGGACGTTGATCTTGTATGTCCCTTTTCGATGGGAGATGTGGTAACATGGACTGGTTTTTGAACCTCAGCTGTTTTGAATGTTTCTGACGTTTGATCGTCTCAGGTTGAGCATGTCCTTCTTTGTTTTCCGTAAATAATATTGGTAAGATGATTGCATCCACACGTTCTCCTAATCTACATTTGTAGTGTGTACCACTGTGTGCTTTGTACTGTACTCAGTACATACCTAGGTACTCATGTGTGCAGCGTTTCTTGATTAATCAACCGATGCCGAAAGCGAGAACACCCACTAGCGCACTCGTCTCACGCCACCAATCACTGGGCTTCGAGGCCTCCGGGCTCGGCTTCCGGGGCAGCTCGTACGCTGCGGCGACAGTCGGGGGAGAATCACATGGAGTTGGATCTATCACCAGAACATTTCCCTGGAGACTTCCCCAAAACTGGGCCATACGGCAATACGACCCATCAAAGCGAGAAAGAGGAGAATATAATTCCGAATTCTTCTTGTGATCAGCAATCCATAACCCTCTAGATGGCGACAGCACTCGCAGTAGGCGTAGGCGTCGCCGCCGCCGCTTTCTTCGTATGTCCTTCCTCTTCCCCGACGCATCCCGGATCCATACCATTTATGCTGCGAGAGGAATAGCTAGGCGATGGGACGCTTACAAAAATGTAGGGCCGCGCAGGTCTAGTCGCCCTTCGACGATACCGAGGCGGGACCAACGCCATGGGCAAAGCTTTCTACAAAGGCGGGTTCGAGAAGCAGATGACGAGGCGGGAGGCGGCGTTGATTCTGGAGACTTCGTATGTTCCTCCTCCCTCCCGCAAAACAATACTGCAGAGAGGCTGGCTTTCTCTTGTGCTCTGGACAAATGGACGCTGTGCTAACAGGAAGCTCTTGTAAAGGGAACGCGGCGTCACGCGTGACATGATCCGCAAGAAGCACCGGCAGATGATGCTGCTGAACCACCCCGATCGAGGCGGAAGCCCGTACTTGGCGACCAAGATCAACGAGGCGAAAGAGTTTTTGGAGAAGGGCGCGACATAGTCTTCTCTGCAAAAAGAGCGCCCAAACGTGGGATGGGAGGCTGGACAAGATGTACGCTGGAAGCCGGGAAAAGAAGATCTGTACTATACAAATGATGGGGGAAGCAAAATACTTAGCGAGGCGTTGGTGGGATGTCTTCTGTCTATTTACGGGCCATACTGGGATCGAAATCTCCATTCTAAGGGCATTTGAAAAAAGCGAATACAAGCCGGAAAGCCTCTTTATTGCGACACTATCTGCATTCATATACTCATTATCGTCTTCAGAACCATCCCAAAAAGACAAGGGGGAAAAAGCAAAATAAAACGATAAAAAAATTACCTCTCTACCCAAACAACGGCCCCATAGGACCCTTCTCCACCTCCGCCTTAACCACCGCATCCAAATCTCCCTCCCGAAGCCCCAGCACCTTCATATCCTCTACCGCCTTCGCCTGATAATCCCCACCTAGCCCTTCACCCAAATAATACGCGAACGTCAACCCCATCGCCCCTTTCATTTCCCCCCTGCTCATCATCCCCTGACACCGCTCGATCCAATCCTTCACCGTATCCTCCTCGTCCACCTCCCACTCCGCCTCCGACGTCCCCGTAGCCTTGAGCGCACTCGCGAACAGCTCCCGCTGCGTCACGTGCAGGGAAGAGATGTACACGAAGTTATTCCCATAGTGTTCCAAACTCGCCCTCTTACTCTCCCCCTCCCTCTTCACCGGTAAACCCAACACCCGTGCGATCCCCAACCCCACTTGATCCAACGTACTCATGTTGAACTTCCCGGCGTCGCGATAGAGCGTCGCTTTCCGCGCGAAGAGATCGATCCCTAACAGTCCCAGCCGCAGACTCTGGTCCGTCCACGGGTTCGTGGCGATCCCGATCCAGGTCCCACCTAGCGAGGCGATCTGCTGCCGTGCGAGGCGTTTGGGTTGGAAGACGGGGACGGCGTTTATCATTTCTTCGTTGAGCCCGTCGCCGGCGTATTCGGTCGGCAGGATGTATTTCACGCCGGCGGTGACGGCGGCGGTTATGAGATGCGGTTGGAGGTCCATGGCGCGGAAGCCGAGGGCGAGGAGCAGGGCGTCTTGGTTTTGGAGGGCGGGGTGCAGGAAGTTGGGGTCTGTGAAGGTGCCTTTTTGGATGGTGAGGCGGGGGTGGGTGGGGAAGGTGGAGGTGGAGGTGGGTTGGGTGAGGATGGTGATGTTGAAGTTGCGGTCCGAGGCTAGGAGGTGTTTGAGGGCTGCTGAGCCTACGTTGCCGCCCGCCTGTTGATTGGGATGGTTAGTCGATTGGTTTTGGTTGTGGGTGAGGTCACGAGTGCCATTGGCAGGTAGGTCTTACGCCGACGATGGCTATGTTCTTGAGGTAGTTCTGGTCTGCCATGATGTCTTCGCCGTTGAGGTCTCCAAACGCTTTTATTCGATAGCCTTGTGAATGCTGTTTTCAATATGGTTGAGGTAGAATGAGAGAGGATATCGAAAGAAACATGGACAACCTTTATTTCCTACCTGCACATTCGGACTTCATGATGTCCGGCGTCCGCATCCGCTCTCGCAATGCAAACCAGATGGACGATGTTATATCGCCGACCCGACACATGGATGTATGTGCACTGGCACTACATGCTTCGTCATCTTCCATGGCCGAAATATGTAGTCCTGAGCGGCGTAACAAGAGACGCATTTGTGATGTTTGTCCGGTGATGAAATGCCGCCGAGCTTCCCCAGAACGATCCAGTCGGGGGGAATTTGGTCCGAGAGGGTCCAGCAGGTCGTGCTGCTGTCTGGCGAACTTTCACGTCGTGCTCCAACGTGGTAATGTCATCATGCGAATCGAAGTCATACGCCCCAGTCGAGGAGTAACGTATTGAATGCAGTACATGCGCTGGTATGAGCGAAGGCGCGCACGAGGCACGTAAACTTTTTGATTACGATTCACAGCTAAACTGCTTATTTATTAGAAATCTACAACGTGATAATCATATCCCGTCTTCTACATATACATGTGCCGATCGCCCCGTTCCACATTCCTCGCTGATAGAAAGCGCATAAAGAGCTAATGTGGGTATCTAGATCATGTTACCCTTGTTCTGCTTCTTGTCCACCCGGTAGTTCTTCCACATAAGGACGGCAGGGATCGCAAGGACAAGCGAGGCAGTAGCAGCGGTCGAAGACCACCGCATGTTTTGCTCCCAGGCATAGTTGATGGCCTCTCGGACCGGCGTGCCTGGCGGGAACATCTCCTGGGTCTTGTAGCCGCCGAGGTAAAGCTCAGACCCTAAGCTCTTCCACTCTGCTGGTGCCACCTCGGTGTACGCAGAAACCCAGGTGTTGGAGAAGATTGCTGAGGTGACAGCATCACCAATGGCACCACCTACGCTGTTGAAGAGGAACAGCGTCGAAAGCATCAAGGCGATACCAGAGCGATCTGATGCAGCCATTACGGCAATCTGGTTAGAGATAACGAGGGTACCTCCAGAGAAGGCAATAAAGATCTGGCACATGATGAGGTATCCGATACCTTGATCGTTGCCACGGAAGTAGATCTGAAGTCCTGAGCCCAGGAAGATGAGACCGAGGCCGAAGCAGAAGGTGAACCACTTGAAGTAGCAGGTCACGTAGATGATGACGCCGAGGACCACGCCCCAGAAGCAAGAGCCCACGTTGTAGATTTGGGTCATGTAGTTGGTGAGCGAGATGGGAAGCGCGTAGAGAACCTTGACGAATGAGTAGTAATTGGTGTTCCAGCAGTAGAAGCTGAAGTAAAGCGTCAATGCTGACAAGCATGCTCCGCTTATGGTAGGATTCCGGAAGAGTTCCCAACGGATGAAATGCTTCCTGGCGAAGAATCGCTCCCATACATAGAAAGTGGGGAACAGGAGGACGCCGAAAATGATCATGCAAATAAAGGCCGCGCTGTCGTATGTGATTCTTCCGTAAGACTCCAGACTGAATGGCAACAAGAACAAGATGAACGCGAACATGATGATGAACGCGCCGACGATGTCGAATTCGTGGAAGTAGTGGACAATGGACTGCATGGTAGTGCGGCCGCTGGGAACGTGCCTGTACAGGCCCATCTTCTCAGCCTTGCGTTCGTAGAATTTGAACACAATTGCGAGAGGGAGATAGACGACGGGCTGGATGATGCAGAAGGCACCGATCGCCCATCTCCAGGTGGTCATGTTCAAGAATGATTGCGCAGCCGGCCCTCCAGTGAAAGCGGTGCAGATGAATGGCGTCGCAGCAAAGGCGAAAGTGAAGGCACGCTTACGGAGCCCGGAAGTATCTGCGATGAAGACATCCATGATGATGTAGACGGTGTCGTATCCGATCCAGTAGAGGACGTAGCCTGCAGCATATCCGTTGACGCCATTGCAGGATGCTAGAATGATCAGACCGAGAACATAGACGCCCACCATGCACAAGAAGGCCTCGGCACGACCCCATAAGTTGAGAGCCTTGGCGATGGGTAGACGAATGACACCGCCGATAATGTTGGCGAGAATACTAGCGGTTGTATACGCCGGAGCGGTCTGGAAGCTAGAGAAGGCATCGGCAGTGGCTGAGGTCATGATCGCGGACTGCAACGCCAGCGTGAAGAAGCCTACCCAGATCCTAAGAGCAAGTTAGTCAAGCTGTGCTTGTATACTCGACTGCGACGATCATACCAAGCATAAGTGCAGTACACTGCCCACATTGGCCAGACGAGGGCTGCAGCCTCGGCCTTCTGGATACCAGTGTCTGCATTCTTGGTCACTTCATCGGGATGCAGCTGGGTTTCCTTCTCGTTCTGAGCCTCCAAGCTCAAGGTATCGTCCGAGTCGCTGCCCACGGTGGCATCCTGAGACACCTTGGGCTCATCCTTGCCCGGGTAACGAGTATCGATTGAAGGGCCTGCTATGCCTGTATCGCGCGAGCGTAGAGCATTGAAGAAACCCATGGCGGACAACGGACGGGTGATGTGCCCGAGGGAAGCAGAATATAGTGAAGTGAACGAAATCAGATCAGCGGATCAGATAAGACCGCGAAAGGAAGGAACAGGTACTTAAAGGGCTGGGGGGGAGGGCAGACAGACCCTGAACCCACGCGAGCGCGGCACAGCGGCGCTTTCCAAACGATTGGATTTTTGGGCTTGTCGCCCGCGGCTGCCGATTTCGGGCACCCACTGAATCAGCCAGTCGTGGGCGACCGCCGCCAGATTTTCTGGGTGTGAGCTCTCACCAGCAATGAAAATCGCCCCACGCTGCAGAGAAACCCTCGCCGAGCAGCTTGCCTGCTTCAACTTAGCGCAGCAAATTTTATCTGATCCGCTGCTTCCCGCCCCCTAGCGCGCTCGGCGTTTGCCTGCCGACATATCCACGCTCGCGCTCTCGTCCGATATTCTGGTCGCGCCAATGTGCAGCGAAATGAGCGCGCCCCAACCAGTTCTGGAGGCCTTCGGAGAGGGTATCTTGTCCGTTGCACGGTTCGTCTTCATACTGTCTGGCCACTGTTGCGGCGTACTTAGATCGGTGAAGAGACCTAGGGCAAGCATGTGCCGAAGTGAATTCGCTTCCGATGTGACCCGTAGACCTTCCCAGCGACCGCCAACGACCACCAACGGCAGCCAGCAGCAAAAAGTCTCAGAAAAGTCGAGCTAGGCCTACCCTCGCACGAGGTCTTGTCGATCTCCGTGCCCTCTGATGCACTTCCCACGACAAGCTATCGAGCTTCCGCCATCTCGGCGATCAATAATGATGATGTATGTATGTAGGTTCGATACAGCATCACCACGTCTGCGAGATAGCCGCGCAAGAAAGTTCGCCAGCGAGGTCTATCGGAAGATGCTCTTCGAATCTCGAGACCGTCTTCGACGAACTGCACACCGTCTCCGTTGGGCATCTATTGATGATTGTGCCCTCTGCTTTGCGATCTCAAGCACATGAGATCCCACCGCATGTGCTTCACGCTCTGAGCGAGCACAGCGGCGTCACTCGGTCGGTCGGTCTGGGAAACGCGTAGAGCTCTCTCTCGCGGAAGGCGAGCATACCGCCACAGGAGCTTTGCGCGGTGAAGTTGGAGGGCGTCCCAATCATCAACATTGACGCCGCAGCTCGCAAACGCCAGCGGTATTCAATGTTCATAGCAGCCCTCGACGTCAAGCAAGGACTACTCTGCAAAGTATTACACTGCAGGGACGCCCCCCTTTGCTATAGCTCTTAATCGCCTCCTCCCTTTCCAGTGGTTGGCTCGGAGTTATACCTACCTAAAAGGCACATTTGTCAATATCGCTGCATCTTTGTGGCCAAGTGAGCGTGATGTTATATCATGAATCATATTGAAACAGGGTAAATGTAGGCACAGCGCTCGACCCTTGCTTGTCCAAACGACTATGCAGCTCAGGGTGCATAAAGAGCAAGTCCTGTAGCCCTTTAACTCCCTTTTGAACATCGTGATGCTAACAATGTCGCATTTCCGCATTGTGTAAGTTCGAGTCCTTGGATTGGAATGGCCGTCCGGCTGTATGATCTGGAGAGATCCTCACAACGCAATGACTTTGGTTATAGGTGAGCGCCTCTATGAAGAGCCACCTTGGAACTTTCATCGTGGAGCTCTTCTGGGGTGCGATTTGGATCAGCGCTCTTACTTCTATTAGCCACATGAGTACGCAGAAGATAGTTGCTATGCACGCACCCACGGTAGTTTAGTGCTCTCTGGAGATGCCTCAATTAGGGTTGTGCCGCACCATCGACATGTAACGTCCGTTTTGAGGATACGTTACATCACGTTAATCTCCACCACTGTGAAATGTAGTTCACGGATCTGAAACGCTTGAGTGGTGGACCAGAGTCAGAGCGGGATTCTCGACCGCCTAAAAAAGGACAAAGGCTCAAGGTAAGTAGATTAGGCGTACGATCTTACGTGCGCATCTGCTGCGAAGTAAGCGACCGCCTAGTCAAGCTGTACTAGGAGCTCACTCTGGCACTCCCCTCCAAGTGTTCCCAGGTCTTACGACGCATATGCGGCTCAGTCCTGACGAATGCTCATATTTGTGCCCTGAGGGCGCACCAGACGTGGACACTGTCAGTCTAGCTTTGATCTATATAGTCCAGGTCGTAATAGAGCCTACGAATACGGTGGAAGGCCGTGCAGCGAACAGGCCAGAGTGCCACGCGACACGTACCAGGATCTCGTGTGCGAGAGGCCAACACGGTGCACAGATGGATCACTAGCGCAGGTTGAAAACAGGTGATAGGCGGCTAAATTAATTGCCATCCCGCAACACATCGTCATGTCTCAGCTTGACAGATATATCATGATAGACGGACAGGACGACAGTGTGGTGCAATCCAGCGATCGTCGCCGTATGCAACAAGTGATGTTCAGGGAGAGTGGGTATTATTGCCATTCGAACAAGGTACTGGAGTGGCCGTTTGTCATTGTGGCTAGACCATGCCGGCCAATAAGATGGCGCGCAGATGTATGCAGGGCATAACAAAGCCTCGGCGGCTTCAAAGCGCGATCCGTGTTTCGGCCAAAAATAGCCTGGGGTGCGGGTCGAAGTCGCTACCGGCGTTGTGCCCGACGACCAGAGCTCCAGGTTTCCCTCTCTCTCTCTCACATGCGACGACGATGTGGGAGATGCGCACTTTACACGCCGCCGCCGCCGCCACCGCCGCCGCCACCTCTCGAACGTAGCGACCTTTCGATCTACCACCTCCGACCTTTTTGAACTTCTTCCTGCGGCCAGCCTGCATCCTTTCAGCACTTCGGCGTGAGACGCTTGCGATAATCACCTATCCTTCGACGACAATTGGTTTGCACTTGGAGGCGCGCTCACAGGAAGCTCTCGACACAAACGACGACACATCTTAGCTTTGGAGACGACCTTGAATAGTGCGATTTGGAACGCACACTGGTACCACAAAATCAATCCAGAACCTCGACCGGTTGTACAGTGCTTTCCCGGGCACTTTTGAGATATAAAGTGCGAGGCAGCGTGCTTGATCCGATCGCACAGTGCTGCTGCTGCATCGCAAGTTGGCAAGGCGACTTTGGCCGCAGATACCAGCCGTCGTGCTGCAAGCCTTGCGTGTGTAGAGGTAAGCTTGATCTCACTTGTCATTGCGCAACCAGCATCTTATTGGGCGGCGAGCGGCGTCCTTGAGCTGCCACTTCGCATTTTCAAACCTTCACGCAGACAGGACGTCTTTCACAAGCCTGCCCTCGCCGGCATTCAAGAACACCAGTGGCCAGGCAACTGCACGGTCTGATTGGCGGCCAGTCATACAGGCGCGTGGGAAGAGGCCCTCATTGGTCCATAGCTTCGACGCGCCACCACCTTAAGCGCACCCAGCTGATCGCTGCAAGCAGCTTCCTCCGTGAAGGCCTAGCACCACTTGGCCTACGCTTACGACTTGGTCTATTTGCATGTCATAACACTGCAAGCGCCCGCCCAACATTCTTCTCCATTTGAACTTTTATACGAGACCATGCGATAGCGGTTGGCTTCTAAGAAAAGCATCCCTTCCATCCGACATTGTCTATCTTTTTGAACCTACCACGCCGTTGGCGCACCGCCTTTCCTTGCTGTGCCGCTAAGCGCTTTGAGAGATCTGGTATCTGACCACTAAACGCTCTTCCTGGAGAAGCGCATTCCGGTACGTACGATCTCCCCGTGTTGCATCATGACAAGGCCCGGGGTCTGCGGACAATGCTGCTATCCCAGTGGCTCAGTGTCGATTGTCTTGTTTGCATTCGGATGCCACAAGCGCTATCGAATTTTGCTTGTTGCTTGAAGCTTGCTACATGTGGAAAACGGATGTTCATGGGCAGCTAAGCGTTGGCTTTGGCTTTCAACTCTCCCTCTTCACGCCATCTTAGCAATCATTTCTTAACCCACGAGCCAGTTGTACTGACATGGCGTTGCACAGATCATTTTACGCTTGCGAAAAGCTCTACAATCAAGTTCACGACCAACACACATCCCACAAGACTCATGCGCGGTTTTGGGAAAGACGCAGCATGAGCAGGCATTCTCAACAGCTTATCACCTTACCTTCTCGCCCAATGACCTCCCCTTCCGCCTCCTCCAGCATGGTACAGTCCGAAGAACAAACACCTGAGAGTGCAAGTTCTGGTTTGTCAAGTATACAAAGACATCCGCCGTCATACGCAGACAAACTCTTCTATCGATATCATCATCATACAGTATCCGACTCTACTGCCACATCAGGCTCTACTGATTCTTCGCCAACCACCACGGCTTCCACGGTGGACGATTCAAGTGCGACCGAGCCGTCTCCCGGATCATCACCCGAGTCTCCTCCGCCATCATCATTCTCCAGCATGCTTCGACCGCGAACTTCAGCGGATAGCACATCCACGTCGCCCTTCTTCGAACTGGCGAAACAGCCACCTCCTAGTAGGAAAGGGCGAAACCTTAAAGGACTGGCTGTCAACACTGATCGGAATCCCCGAGCTGCATCGACCACAAGTCTACCCTTGCGCCCTTCAAACGAGAAGCAAATGTCGACGTACGACGATCGTTCATTAGCATCACCGGCTTTTGTTAAACCGCCCTCGCCACCAAAGAGAAAGCCCAGCGGCCTTACACTGCTCACGCCAGGCAGCAGTAAAGCTCCTCCCCAAGAGGTTACGGCTGCAGTGCCTCCCACGCCAGCATTGAGCCGCCCAGCGACACTTCGACATTTCCAGTCGTCTCCTTCTCTGCCCATCGTCCCGGGTTTCAGCTCGCACTCTAATGTTGGTCCACATGGAATGAGGCGTGGTGCACCAGCCCCGCTGGAGACAATCCTGTCTCCTATCGAACAATCCAAACAAGAAGCCCAGGTCAAAGAGGACGAACAGCAAAATTTTGATGTCCCCTTATCAAAAGAAGAGAAGCCTCAAGCTTATCCGGATGGGCCGATTTGCGTTTATACTCCAGGGATTGATCTTTACCTGGAACCAACTGCCGAACAATGCCGAGAATACGACGTCGTAATGAATGTCGCGAGCGAAGTGCGCAACCCTCTTGTTGGTCATGAAGACGAAGCGACAGCGGAACCCGAGCTTCGCATCGACGGCGGCGGTGGCATTCAATACGCACCGAAGCACCTACAGCCCAACAACGTTAGTGATGATTCGGCCGATGGGTCTCCAACTACACCAAAGGCAACACCGCTTCATAGCACATTCGCGGCCGCTGCACAGTCTCATCCGAAGCGGGATCCTGAGTACATCCATGTCCCCTGGGAACACAACAGTGATATCGTGCCCGACCTTTTGCGACTTGTCCGGCTCATCGACGAGAAGGTTAAGCAGGGAAAACGGGTGCTGGTGCATTGCCAGTGCGGTGTCAGCAGATCAGCAAGCTTGGTTGTCGCATACGGTTTGTACAAAGATCCCACCATGAGCGTACAAGAAGCCTATGACGCGGTAAAGGCACGAAGCAAATGGATAGGGCCGAACATGAACTTGATCATGCAACTGCAGGAATTCAGAAGCAGTCTTGCGAGGGGCGGACTGCTACCTGGGAACAGAGGCTACACTCCAATTACACCCAGCTCTGCATACAAAGAGTGGAGGGGCCCCTTTTCTGCCGATCCTTCGGATCCGATCAGCATGAATGCACCTTTGTCTGCGAGTGTGGCGACCAAGTCGCAAACAGCAACCAAGGAAGAAGTGCCCGCTATCAGCCCTGGACCATCTTCAGCACCATCGGGCTTACATTGGCCGGTGCCCGACCAAGCCGATCCATCGAAGGGGCCACAGCGTGAGCGATCGTCCAGCGCAGTAAAGCCTTCTTCGGCGTACGTCGACCCCGCAGGTCATGTCGTACCGGTCCTTAACGTTGTAAAGCCGGAAGCCAGTGACGATCTACAAACCGCACACGCCACACCTGATCTAAGTCATGATGATCAAGCTACACCTACCGAGATCGCGTCTCCTCGATCCGCTGAATTTGCTATGACGCCGCTGCAGCCTTCCAAGGAGGTGGAGTCGGCCGACAGTTTCGGCATCATGTCACCGACTACAACTGAGTTTGCATCATCTCCCTTTGACCGCTCTACGCTCCTGGCGTCCGTTGGAATGGGGTCCATGCAACCACACGATACTCCGCGAAGGACACTTTCCTCCCAAGCGCATCCGAAGACTGTGACGAGCAACAACACCTCTGCCCCTTCGCAGCAACCCCACACAGGCCTAGACGTTGCACAGGCGCCGAGATTACGCGGGAAAATCTCCCAGCCGAGCCTCAAAGAGCAGCAAGAACTTCAGAGCTTGCAGGCCAAGATTGAAGCTAGTCTGCATCACCGGCCAGCTCAGCCGCCCGATCCCTCTTCAGGCCGCGGCGGCATGGATGAAGCCCTTATGTCGCCGCGCGCAACCGAGTTCACCCACAATCCTTTCTCATTCGAAATCACTTCGCCTCCCGAAGAGCAGCAAAAAGCGGGCCAGGATGCTCCGCGGATCCCGGATTCGGATCCGAGGAGTCCAGCACATCAGGGCGTTAGCCCGATTACCCGCAATATCATGGATGTCTTATGATCGTGTTCCGAAGCGTTTGAGGAAGGAATCCACTTAATGTGCGTGGCGTAAGATTTGGACAGCGGTAAGCAGTTTTCATGAGGAGTTGTTCTTAGGATCCAAGACGAAGCATTTCCCAGGCTACCTGCGTCAGAAGTTGATGGGATTGGAATAGCGTCAAAAACTCTTCCTTTCTTCTTTCTTGGTGTTTTTCTCTTGCTTAAAGCGGTCTTCAAAGAGGGATGATACGAATGCGTTGGCTATCTGATAGGCCTTTATTTTTTTGGTGTAAGATAGTTCAGGGAGATTTTACGACCATTCCCAGCACCAACCCAGCGAGATGTTTTTATGTCGAAGCGAGGTACCTTTTCTCAATATAAGAAAAAGTGTATTCCGACTTTTGTCGAAGTGTCTGCAGTGAATCCGGGGTTCTTTAGTAAATTAAGAAGACAGTCTATGGTCCTTGTATGTGCTACAAACGACTAGAATCAATGCGAACGTGTCAAAATGCTGAGCTGGTATTTACTTAAAACGATGCCACTCGCCCGCTAGAACGCAATCAGAAAAGAAAAAAAAAGAAAAAAAAGGGAAATATCCACATCCACCTCCAATCCTCATCAGGTCTCCCATCCATCACCGTATCTTCTTAATCCGACTCCGCGCGACATCGATCTTCCCCTGCACCCGTCCCGCATCCTCCTCCACCATGCCCAACATCGCATTCTGCACCTCGAGCTCCTCGTGGATCAGAATCCCCATATCTTTCAGCTTCGCCACCGTTTTGCCTAGCGTCAGCACGTCTTCCTCCTGCTCCTCCATTATCTGCTGCTGCTGCTGTAGTAACCCCGTATTATCCAACTCCCGCGTGCGTTCCGTCTCTTTCAGTGGTCCGCCTAGGACGCGGCCCTTGGGTTTTTGCCCGGCTGAGGTCCCTCTCCATAGTGCGTCTTTGTCCCCCGTCGATGCTACTGCTCCCGCCGTCTGTGGACTAGCAGCAGCTCCGCTACTGGACGTCCCCGCCGCGCTCTTGCTCGCCTGACTCCGCAGCACGCCCTCCAGCCCCTCGACTTCTTTCCGCGCCGCGCCTAGTAGGTCCCGTCGTCGTCTGATCTCCCCTTCCCCGAGCTTGGAACTCCCGCCCCATCCCGCCTCGTCGCCTTGGCTCGCGCTGGAGATCCGCCGGAGTCCGTCGTCCAGCTGCGCGATGCTAGTCGCCGCCCGCACCAGACTCGCTTTCGCTTCCGCCGCGAGCGAGTGTTGCTGCTGCGCCGTCATGGCCGCTTCGCGCTGTTTTAGCTGTTGTCGAGCGGTTTGGATCTGGGTCTTTAGGTCCCGGTGTACGTCGAGCCATTGGTTTGGGTCGGCGATGCCTTGTTGCTGCTTTCCGGAGGTGCTGCCGCCGACGAGGGACCCGTTGCTGGAGAGTGTGCTAGTCCCGCTCGGCAGGTTGAGGAAGCTTCGCCAGGCGCTGCTGCTTCTCCATCGTGCGTCGTCCGCTTCGACTATGCTCTTGAGGTATTTTTCTAGTCCCTGTCGTCGCTCCTCGGTCAGGCTTTCGTTGTTTACTGTCCTGCGTAGCCAGGACTTGGGCGGGAGAGGCGCGGGTGGCGCTTGGTTGGTCTGGGACACGAGCGCATCGTGGAGGTTGGTGAAGTCGGTATAGCGTTTTTTGATCTCGTGTTTGCGGAGCGGGAGTTGGAGGACGACGTGGTATTGTGTGAACGGTTTGCTTTCGGCTGGGGTGGCTGTAGACGCCGAGGGTATGCTGATTGCGAGTGCGGGAGCCATGTTTGAGACTGCACTAGCTCATCGTCCTAGCTTTCTGAGTAGATTTGTGAATCCTGCCTACTCGGAGGCTTGCAGGTATGGGAACAGATGGAGATGGTTAATGTTGGTTGAAGCCCGGAAATACAAAGCGCATAGGCGGTATAGTGTATGGAGTTGTATCCTAAGCGAGTGACCACTGACGGAGAAAAGTCGCGGGTAATAGACGGTCTATGTATTAGAGCCCGAGTAAACATGTGACAGGAGTCAACGACAGTTGACACCGCATGTCAGGTGAACTCACATTGTAGAAGGTGAACAGCAGCCAGCCGGTTTGTTCGCTGCTACAGCCAAAGCTCCCGGGCGTCAATGTCCCAGACATGACGTTTGTGGCGCTGCCTCGACATCTCCGTGTTCATTCACCTCGATTCACCCAAAGATTTAATCACTCCTCACACTTGTCGTCTCGTTGATCTTGCGGTACGAACATATTAGGAAGGAGCATCAGCATGGCAATACCGTTCTACCGCAGTATGTACAGCATGTGTCGTACTGTAAAATGAGATGCTCTCACTCTCTTACACCTTGAGGTGCCACCCTTGATCAACTTGCTAGGCATCCGCCTACACCTACCCATTGCATTATCTAACATGGGATCCACGCAACAGGCATTGTCGAGCGCGGCACGATGCTGTAATGGACCTTTTTCTAGCTACTCCCCGGCAAAAGACGCATACCTTGGCGAACGCGCTTAAAAAGGACGTGGCGACTCCGTTAGCTACGATACTATTGGGTACACATGCAGCAGATAATCCTTCCATGGTCAACCCCCTGTCGACCTCAGCCGCACGGCGTGACGACGTTCCAGCCACGGAGGCAGCCTTCAATGTTGTCTTCAAAGGAAACGAGATCCCACGCCTGTCTGTCTTATCACGCCGGTGGTAAAGTGTACTTCATGTGTTCTTTGCGCAAGACAGGACCGACGTCTAGCATTTCTAGTTTACCCGGACGGCGATTTGACGCAGGCTCAAGGCCTACAATATGAGACTCGTGTCGCCAGAACTACAGGATTCTGGCCGTCGCGACCGATTTACAGCCCGTTATGCGCCTTGGATTGGTCTTGTCATTGTCTGTGGAGTGATAACGACCATCTTCTCGGTGATTACGACACGGGACGCTGGAAAGTCATCTGGCAGAAATGGATTGTTCTATTGCGATCCCAGGGATCGGGTGATATTCAAATACGGAGACATCTACAATAATAAAACGCCGTCGACATACTGGGACCCTGCCCTTTTTCTCTCCGTCACAATGGGATTCCATGGATTGACGTTCTCCCAAGCCAAAGCGATAGACATTTTCTTCGACTTGGTCATTGGGCGCGGGTCGCAGGTTCTGGTCGCATTGGCTGTATATCCGCTACTCCGCCGTGCAGTGCTTCGCTCAATGGAAGTCAGAGAGTTCTCGCTGACTCTCGTGCTTCCATTCTTCATGGAGCGACTGTCAGCATTCACTCTCTGGGCGATGCTTACGAATATGAGAGTGACCAAGAAAAGGGATTCGAGTTCCGATGCCCGAATTGCAAAGTCCAGAATACGGATCGACTGGCGTATCGTCGTGGTTGTCTTGGTTGGCTGTTACATCCTTTCTATACCAACCTTCCTTTCTGCTATGACCTCCTATCAGGCTCGAGGCGAGCCGTTCTTCCCAGTGGATGGCGACTCAAACTACATGTCTGCAGATGACGTAAAGTATCCAAATGTCTTCGTTCAGCACGGCGACCAGCTTGGCTTGGGTGCCAGTAGTGGAAAATCTAGCTTTGATTTCCCCCTTTACAACGCCACCGACCCTGAGCTATATGCTGCGTGCGTTGGATGTGAGTTCAGATTATGTTCTGCCGAGAAGTAATGGGCATTCTGACCTATGATCTAGATTACGAAGCGAGGTTTGGCCAGGTCGAGGAGCTGTGGCGACAGAATTGGTATCGTTATTACAGAGCCTATCCTTCCGCTTTGGATATGGCTTACACTTATAAGCACAACCTGGCATCTCAGTCCGATGAAGCATTCAAGGACAAACTCATGAAAGCAAAGTTGGCTTTCGACAAGACCCGTGATTCGCTTCCCTTGCGGCAGTCCATTACCGACCAACACAAACCACCGAGTTGGTCTTTCACCTTGTGGCCTCGCAATGTGACTTGGGGCGAAGATCTGCATCTCATGGATGAATCAGATTACATGAACAGCGCCATCCGTGTACGGAATACGACGTACGACCTTGAAACACCTGTTGACCTGTTGACCAACTCCAACCGTCCAAGAATTCCAGACAGCCACGAATCGGACACTTTCGATGGCATCCCACTTAGATTCAAATATTCACCCGATCCAGACTCGACTACTTATTTTGCTATGAAAGACGGCGACACTGTGCTTTACAGAGGATTTGAACTAGCCACGAAAGGCAAATGTCTACCATCAAAAGACTACGTCTGGGGATTTTCGTCGCTCATGCTATTCACATTCTGCATGCTAACGATCATCATCGTATTGCTGCTCATTGTCCTACACTACGACGCGTACTGTAACAGCATGGCAGACCGATACAAGCTGCAGATCAGTGCATTTCGCGATGTTCTGGATCTCGCAGAAGAGCTGCGTGCTCGTTACGGCGAAGCGGAGGTGGCATCGATGTCAGCACCTGAGTTAGATACAGCTATGCAAACCGACCCCGCCATGATCGGACTGGACACAGCGACCTTGCGCAACCCGCGTGCGGCGCGCTGGAAGCAAGGTAGTCTCAGACTACGTTTACCGAAATGGGGGAAAAGACGGAAAGCTTCGGGCGTGGCGGGAAGCAGTACCTCTGATGCAGAAGAGTCGTTGATGTCTATTGGGCTCGATAAGCATGAGTCTGGCTTTGGACTGGGGAATATGCCGTCCAAAGCGGTGACTAGGCAATCTACCTGAGTACGAAAAACGATCTGCGACACGCTGAGGGTTGTAGTCTGGTCTGCCAATATTATAGACGACGGATGGATTTTTTGCATTTTATGTTGACCAGTGAACTCAGGCTCAATAGTACTTCGAGCCGTTTAACGCAATCCGTGCAAGTCTCCACGGCGTGCGCCATACAGACAGTGGTGGCCCGTTTGTATTAGCCGTCTAAATAATACGGTCCTCTCAATGTCTAAAGTGCAATCAAAACCATCAGATAGCTAACGAAGATGCGGTTGCATCTCGTGATCGTACGGGTAATCAGGCACCGAAATGTGCAGTCCTCTGCACAACGGAGGAACTTGGCGTGCCAAGTTCACAGCGGTAGTAATGCCGCTCTATTTCGAGAGCGTGCTGCGCCCCACAAAAAGTAGTCCAACGCCTTTGACGCAATAACCAACGACTGGCTTTTGATCCTACGGTGTCTCGAATACCTTGAATGATGATCCTGCACCTGGAATGGGCGTCAAGATCGCCTGGATGCAACCACAAAATCGTTCTTGATCAGCATGCTGCGGTCGATTGTACCTGGACACCATAGCATGATCACCGCTCTTGGAGGAGCCCCTTACAACAAAAGTCCACCGGTCGTTCCTCGTAGGTTGTAGCGAGGCTTATTATGTCCGTGCAAAGGAACGTTCAGTACCAGATGCGGGAAGTGAGTGTCAAAAGGATCCCGCCAGTGTTGTTCCCACGCTCGCCACGCTTGGTTCGTCCAGCCAGCCCGCGACCGTGTTCGGGAAGATACTTTAAAAACAAATTATTAGGTTCTAATGGACCGGATACGAGCACGGTTCCTCTCTAGCCTCGTATCTGAACTATTTTCCGACCACTAACATCCAACCCGGGCCTTTGGAGCAATGATCACCCCACACAAAAAGGGCATTGACAACCGGCGAACCATTCGGTGCACCAGCGAGACCAGGCATCCAGATCCGTCAATCCTAGCTATGAAACACGGCTGCCCAAACCGGAGTGTGAAGTTCGATCTGGCTGTGCGCAAGCTATGTCATCAGTCTGAGTTGCGGCGACGGGAGTGTACGGCAAGCATCCTCCACACGTGTTTCCCACCATCTCAGTAGGAGTCGTGGATGACAGAGACCGCCTCATTGCCGCAATACGAAGGACCCGGTGGATGAGTTATGAAGGGCAATAACAAGGTTGTCCACGGGTACCTCGGCCCTATGCCTCCCGTTTTTCCTCCATATAGCATTACTCGCGTGGCGCGACGCCGCCTCCGCTCTCCCACCATGGGCTTAAGATAGTCACCCAAGAGCCCAATCTAGGTGTAGCAGGGCCCTTAACCTGCTCTAAATTGCCTTCTCGTTCCAGAAGTGGACGTGGTTCAGTAATCGTCATTCACAGATATCTTCCATAGAGCGACTTGTCAATAATCCCCGGGTCACGCACCATCACTACGACTGACGCAATTGGAGAACTGCTTCCCTTCCATCAAGCTTTGCCTGCCAGAAAGAAGCGCATACAAGCTCAATTGATTCACTCGACAGGCTCGACGATCTATCTGACTGTACGACTGTATCAAACTCACAATTGTTCGGCGGGGATCTACATACTTTTTGATGGTCGCCGAAAGTTACCAACCAGCTTGCAAATACCAACCTCATTGTGCTTCGACCATCTGGATGGACTTTGGCTCCATCAAGAGGAAGGTTTCTTTGTCGAGTCGGAAGCTGGGCGCGAAAGCCAGCACCGAATCCATCCAGAAGTCTTCCAAGGCAGAGCCAGAGCCATACAACACCTACAGTAACCCGCTCCCTCAAGCGCAATGGTCCGAGATACCACTGCCCTTCCGGCCAAAGGATTGGGTCGGTCAGCGACATCATAATGGCCCTTCCCACGAAAGGGAATCTCATCTTCGTCCACCTGCAGTCAGCATCTCAGGCCAATCATTGTCGAGGACGTCGCCGGCTGCCTCAATCCAGCCATCACAGAAAATCCGTCGACGACCAGGAGCTTTACGCGATCTTGCCCAGCGATCGATTACAGCCACGGCAGATGGCTCGGACGGAGAGCGCGCACTGCTGCACCCACACCGAAATCAGCACGTCGATGACTACAGCACGGTTAGCGACCAGTCTCGCGCAAGTCCGCGCTCGATAAGCCAACCCAACACACCAAGCCATCTGCAAACCCGCTTCGACGAGAGTCAACCAACCCCAATGCCGTCCCTTGGCATCCCACGCTCACCTACTTGCCCACCCACTGGCCGAAGGCGAATGCACAGCGACTCCGACGTCCAAGACGACGCCTTCCGCAACGAGAGCGACTTCAGACTCTTCGTAGAGGCTACAGCCGGCCTCGAGCCCGAACAGCCCCCGAAACCGAAACCGGACTTTTTACATTACCCCTCAGACACTTCACCACATCAATACGGGCCTTCACAACCCTACGACATCGTCTCCCCTACAGTCGAAACCCCGACTACCTTGCACGCCCTGCAGGGCATCGCACAAATGCCGAAATCTGCCTCGCCGCCCCGGCGTCGACGACCGCTCGAGACGTCCCCCCTTGATCCCATCGCTTTCGATCTCTCGCTGCATTCCGGTGTACCTCCCTCGAGCAGACTTGGAGCGCCACCGGATCCGTCTTCGACCTTTGGTGGTGTAGGGAATTCTCCTCTTTCGTCTGATGAAGATGAGGACGAGCTCCCGGATTATGCGGCCAGTCAGGCGCAGGCGCAGGCTGCGCAGCGTGTCGAGGCGGCTAGACGGGCACAGGAGCTGCAGCGGCGGTGGCAGGAGGGTGCGAAGAGGCGGGGGTTTTAGTGTAGGATGGGTTTGGGTTTGGTTTAGTTTGGGGTAGAGGAAGGGGGAGGTTAGGGAGTGGATTCTGTGTCTCTTGGGGTTGAGATTGGAACCGATTTGATAGTGGTATTTACGATGTCTGTACGGCCTATTGATCTCGATTGTTGATGATCCTGATGGACTACCTGAGGACGGTATGGAAAGCACAGGCAGTCTTTTAAGAGTGCAGATCGTTCCCAGTGTGCGTTCTCGAAGAGCGAGGCTTCAGTGGACAAGCTCGGAATTCGTGAATTGCGCATTCTTAATTGCTCCTTTGACTCGTTTAGTCCATTGGGACTGGCCATCAACGAGCAGCATCTTCTCTTCATGCGAGGAGGAAATGGTATCTCGATAGTGCGTGATAGCCACCTACAAAAGCAAAACCCGCTGTAATTCCGTGTTCGCCTTACAGCCTTATCAGCCCTCTAAGCCGAGATCGCCGCGGCAGATGGCGTCAGCGTGCAGCGACAGCCCTCCCTCTTCCACTTTGGTTTCGGCGCATCTGACACCATCGCCAGCTGAACAAAGCTATATGAACGCCACTCTCCGACGTCTCCCTGTCACCGCAGCCTCTCAGAACCCCCTCGCAACCCGTCGCGCAGTTCAGACACCCAAAACGGACTTCCTCAGGAGCTTTTTCGGCGGACGATCTGCCAGCCCAAACACCATCATGGCCGCGAAGACTAAGGCGCAGGACATCATCGACAACAACTCGGTTGGTGAGTGAGAACGGGAAAGTCAGGATATCATAATAGTTCCAGTGCTGACGCGAATGCCTGTCAGCTGTCTTCTCAAAGTCATACTGCCCATACTGCAAGGCTACCAAGTCGCTCTTGAGCGAGCTGGGCGCAAAGCCTTACATCCTTGAGCTCGACCAAGTCGGTAAGTAGCAGTCGATTCAGAACATCAGTCACTACCGATACACATTCTGACCTCCATCAGACGACGGCGCAGACATCCAGGACGCCCTGCAGGAGATGACCAAGCAGCGATCCGTCCCGAACGTCTTCATCAACAAGCAGCACATGGGCGGCAACTCGGACCTGCAGGCGAAGAAGAGCGAGCTGCCGCAGCTGCTCAAGGATGCGAAGGCTATCTAAGAAGAAGTTGTCGAGGAGACTGGTATATGATATATCTATCTCGTGAGGGCATGAGCGATCTTCCGGTGCATAGCGGGCCATGATAGAAATGCCGCTTTCGGTTTTAAAAGATATCACTGCAATAGAAAGTCTAGTCCAGCTCGCCCGCAGACGCCATCCAGCGCAGTGCCTCGATGGACGAATGCACCGCCATCTTCGCCATATCCACATGTTGTTTCTGCAACTTCTTGTGCTCGTCACTTCCCTCCTGTACATCCGGGTATCGCCATTCGAATGTATACGTCATGTGGTAGTCGTGCTCCGTCAGTCCTGGCCCATCTGATACCGTGTTCGTGATGAGTGCGCCGCTCGGTTGCCAGAAATCGACCTGTGCGTGGAACTCTAGTTAGCAATTCCCTATGTCGAGTGGCATAGTCCAGAAAACTATCGGAGGACCAGCTTACCTTGGTCGGATAGTAACTCTTGCAGATCTCCTTGACGTGATGTCCCGGCTTCCCCTCTGTGCCCTTGAAATGCGCGACCCGCGTCACTTCGTTCTCCTTCTCTTCCAATACGTCGGTGCCTTCAATCACCGGCACAAAGTCCTGCGCTTTGCGGATCTTCCTCTGCAGACCCCGCCATACCTGATCGCGGGAGAGAATGGGCGAAGCGCCGGACGGGTTGATCGGCTCTGTGTATGCGCAGTGGATGTTGACCATGGCGGAGGTAGAGACGCTATCGAGTTATGATTGTCCTATAACTCTTTCACGTTCGGTTTTGTGTTGCTTACAGGTCATGATCGTGAGAGTGGGTCTCCAACAGACGGGACGTTGGCAAACTCCCCGCGCGTGGAGCTGGAAGCTGTATGACTTCACGAATGAACCTCAGCTTTCGTCGTTCCACTTCACGTTGTCAGTGTCCATGAGAAGGTGAAAGATCATGATATGCTTCATCCTTTGCCTCCGTTACATATACACAGTTTGTGATTTGGCCGTCGACTAAACTTTCGACTTGGTATCGGTTCAGAGTGAGGGACTAAACTCCCTTTGCTCAACTACACGTCCTCTTTCTGCAAAGCCCGCAGCATCATTCTATCAGGAAGAATGACTTCTTTCTGGATATGGGCTGGTAACTGGTCCTCTACTTCTCGCATGGCCCATCAGTGATCTAGCGGCGCCTCCATCTTATGTATTGAGCTAGCATGTTGGGACGGATAACGAGGAAGTCTTTCCATCGCAAAAATTCTTGTCGTAGCATCTAAACCATGTCAGATCAATTCCTTTGGTATAGTTGGACTTGTGAGTCCATCACTTACCCTCCATATCGAATGCCGCAGCTTATGCCATCAAAGCAAATCGATAGCGGCGTACAGTTATCCTTGACTTTGGCTTCCGGCTGTGACGGGGCTGCGGTGATAGTACTCCCTTCTACTGTCGAACTGACGCTTGATAGCGTTGTGCTCTCTGTAGGAATCGAGGTAGGTGATGGTACTTCGGGTACGACCTTGATTCTGGGCGAGCCGTACTCCCGATTGGTATTGATGACGGCTGCTGTGGCTGTTGAGGCAAGGAGCGTCGGAAAGAGGAACTTCATCTTGTTACTGGGATTGTTATTCCAGCTGTTCGGGTTCAAAATCGTTCCAAATGTATCTTGTGCTTTGCTTTTGGACATTGATCGACTGAGATGTAAATACCTTAGCCTAGTAGCCGGGACTACTCTTCTCTGATATACGATCTGGCATCCATGGTGAGTAACCCAACAGTCACTGGTAATACTACGATCATCCGATCCAGCGTTACAGTCGCTTCGCTCTGCCGAACGGAGCAACATCGTAAATAGATCTGTGCGACGCTCATGCGAACTGCGCCGTTCTCCCATTCATGGAAGCTATCTCCGGCTGCATTCCTTGGGGTAGCACAGCATTCCATTGAAATATCGGGAGCCCAGCCAATGTGTGTCCGACAACCGGGTTGCAACGGATCCCGCCCATGCACACCCTCAAGAATAGCGGTGGAGAGATCTTGGTTGAGATCGGAGATGCGGAGGCCTATCACTTGACCGATTGAGTAGCCAAAAGAATGTCCTAAGCCACTGGGCAGTTATTGCTGTGTAACTGGACTGTCTTTGAAGGTGTGATGCAGCGTGGCTTTGCATGCCAAAGTTGTGTTGCGACACTCTGTGAATGTCCTTTGTAAGCAATTTTGTTGCCGTCTGAAGCGGGGGACGAATAATAGAAAAGACTTCACCATGAAATACTAAGCTCATCAGAATCTTGGAGAAGGTCAAAAATTAGGTACGAATACCAATATAGCTTGCTACACACCCCTTCGTGACCTCACACTTCCGTCGGTCCGTTTAGACTCTTCAAATTCTCTATTGATCTCACGCAGAAGTTCCGGCCTAGTCAGGACATCCCCAGCGGTAGCCGCGAGAGCTTTGCCCACCCTCATGGCTTTCTCGTGTGCTTCCTGGGTTCTCGCAGCTTTCTCAAAGTCAGGGGTATGCGGCCCGCCAAGCTGGTTGCCCTGATCGTCTTCGCTCCGGATCCAGCAATTCGGCGAGATGCTTGGTATCGCATAGGAAATGTTGCCTTGGTCAGTCGATGCCATCGTAGCGGACTCGAGGTAATCCACATCTTCCCTGGGGATGTTCCCGCCGAGCCGGTTGAAGAAGTGCCGATAGCTGCGTCCAAGGGCTTTATTGGGCATGTGGTCATCGTACGACCCTCCCCGAGTTACTTTCAGCTCGGCGCCGGTGGCGGTCGAGCCGGCTTCAAAGCATGCCTGCACTCTTTTCAATAAAGCATCTCGGCGAGCGCGGGTGCTTGATCTGACCACGAAACGGCCGGCGCTGTATGCATGGATGATGTTTGGCCTGAGACCACCGTTGGTGATCATACCCTGTATTATGTCTCCTGGCTCAGTCTGCTGTCGGAGAACCGAAATCGCGTTATAAGCAGTGATGAGGGCATCTAGAGCATTAATCCCATCCCATGGTCTTGCCGCTGCGTGTGCTTCTTTGCCAAAATACTCAACTTTGAATGCTGTATATGCCGCGGTACGAACTAGAGCAGCATTAGGCGTTATTCCAGGATGTGATATGAGGCTGATATCCACGCCATGCTCTGCGTATGCTCCAGCATCCAAAAGCTTGATCTTGCCACCGCCTCCCTCTGCGGATGATTAGATACGTAAGTCACCAATATCGCATGCTGTCTTACCTTCCGCAGGAGTACCAAACAGGACAACTTTCCCACTCAACTCCTTTCGCGCGATCAAATGTGCTGTTGCAAGGGCGCCAGCAACGGACGCCACAGCGATAAGATTGTGACCACAAGCATGGCCAATGCCCTTCAGCGCATCTGGTGCTAGCTATCAGACCTCTCCAGAATCATTGCGCTGGCCAACATGATTGCTTGACCTACCGTACTCTGCATTAAAGGAGACTGTCGGGCCCTTTTTGCCACTGTCGTATACCGCCACGAAGGCCGTCTCGATACCATAACAGGAAGGTGTCACGGTCCAGTCAAGTTTTCGGCTCATGTAATTCGTCAGGACACTGTGTGCATGATGTTCTTTGTACTGTAGCTCAGGATCATCATGGATTGTGAGGCTGATGGTCCGGAGCTCATCGCTGACGCTGTCGACGTATTGGGAAATTATTTGCAGGAGGTCATCTTGACCTCGCGGTAGAGAAGCGTCTCTTTCGACCATTACGAAGCCTGCAGAGTCTCGTGAGGAGTCGTCGAATGTTGAGTCCATGCTGGGAAACGCGAGTGAAGCGATTGAGTTGATACGACGCAGGCAATGTCGGAATTTATGGATCAGGACCCCGAGCCGGGGCCGTCACGGTGGCCTATCGCCTTCGGTCCTTACAGCTACCATTCACTGCGTATAGATAGAGACAATCCGGGCAGGGGAATGACTCCTTCTGATCAATCAATCGCAAGAGCAGAGATGAATTCCTCATGATCGTAGATCTGTGATTCCCGCAAGAATGGGCAGAATTTAGCCAGCCAAAAAGCTGTCTTTACCTGGATAGGAAGTAGAGTACTGATGTGTGTCTATTGAGGACACTGCTCATCTTCCACTTCCTTTGCAAGGGGTATGGGTATTTACAGCGCAGTATAAGAAAACAAAAGCGACTAGAGGTGTCACATTCTCACCAGTTCACATCGTGTCAATATCCATGACACATCATCTCGACTTTTGACTTATTCCAAAGCCGAGCTGTACCCGACCCTTATTCCCGGTAGAAGAAACGCCCCAGTTCTACACATCCAATTCGTCGGACTTCATTCATCATTCATGACACTCCTTTGACAGTAAGAACCGTCTTCGCGAAGCAGTATCAGCCCCAGTCAGAGTGTCTGATATACTGCTCGTCTTGAAAGACATCTTGCTTTTGGAATCTGACCGCATTACAAGAGTACCGAGGCAACCCTTTCGCGCGTGGATCTGCTAGGAGCCGTGAAATAGAGAGCCCGATGCCCGACAGTCCGGCCCAAAACCACGATGTCGAGGCAAACCACAAACGAAGCGATCAGGATGGGGACCCAGGCGCGCCGAGATCTCGCATCTCGCTCATTATTGAGGATTTCTCCTTCATCTGGTAGAGCTATAAGACTCACGGGCCGTTTGACCACAGGACTAAGTGTGCGCTAGGTTTACCTTGTCCATGAATACTGGTATTCTGTCCATTCTGATGCATCAGTTGCCTTACCAAGTAATGTCTCCAGTACTTTATTCTTCGCTTCCTTGACTGACTGGATATACAGTTCTATGGACTGGGAATACTTTCGACTATTACGTTTGTCTTCAATATTGTACTGTTTATTGTCTTCTTCATTCTTCTACTTCTTCGTTGCATAATGTATCCTCAGAGTCTTGTGAAGACTTGCTCGACCAACATTTCCGAATTATCTCTTATGGGAGCATTGCCAATCGCATGGTTTACACTTGTTGCACAGGTACTGCTATCAATCTTGTAGCTTAAAGCATCTCTGAGCTAACGTTTTTTAGGTCGGACTTACCGTCAGCAATGCCAGTTGGGGCGGTCAAGCTTTCTTTATCGTAGCGCTGGTCATGTGGTGGATTGGCACAGCAGTGTAAGTACATCAAAGCACAAAGGCTGCCTGCGGAGCTCGAGCTGATTTTGATTCCAATTGCCAGAATGCTCACGATTTCTTGCGTCGTCATTGTGGTCTTCTCCAAGACAGACATAGTAAACGCTACCACAACGCTGAACCCAGCCATCATCATTCCGTTCGTCGGCACGACAACCGTGAGTACAACCGATTTCCGTCGTTTCTGGTTCTCTAAAATGACTAACAGTCAACAGGATGCATTAGTCGGCGGTGTCATTTGCCAGTACTCTGGTGGCGTCAACGCCCGGCTGGCCATCCCCATCATCGTGAGCTCCTACATGATATGCGGTCTCGGCTTCTTCGTCGCCTTATTGATCTGGGCTGCGTACTTTGTTAAGCTGATGAACTCTGGCTTACCACCGCCACACTTAACACCGAGTCTCATCATGCTCGTTGGACCAGCGGGTCAGACTGCTGCAGCACTTCAAGTCCTTGGAACGGCAGCGAAGACTTATTTCGGCGCGTACGATAAAGGTACCTTCCTTCAGACGCAGGCGGGGGAGATGCTAGCAACACTTGGCGTCATGCTGGGCCTCTTCATCATTGGGATAGGACTCCTCTTCGCAATCTTCGGCGTGTACATCATTCTCGAGACGGCTTTCAGACGACAGCACAAATACACACTGATATGGTGGAGTACGATCTTCCCAATGGCGACTGTCAACACATCGTTTATCGAGTTTGGCAATGAAATGGACTCACCGACCTTCCGAACCCTCGCCACGATATTTTTCCTTTTGCTGCTCATCGACTACATGCTGAACTGGATATTTACGATCAGAGATATTTGGCTGGGAAAGCTGCTCAATGGACCAAGATCAGAGCGACCACCTACAGGTAGGATGAAAGGACAATAGCTTGGATGGGCGTATTTCCACCCTCAGCCATTGTTCAAAGATTTGCTATGTCTCAGACGTCCGAGAATCTTAGACAGCGGCGTAGGATGGGCCACATGAAGATGCTTGTTGCTTGAATCAGAAGCGTGCAGCAAGGTCTCACTTCGACAATTTGCATAGAAAACAAAGCGTGAGAAAAACATGCTTCGACACCAACAAAGCATCAATGTCTCATGCAGCTTCGATGTATCTGCAACGAAAGTAGTAGAGACGATAGGGAATCCGAAATGTCTCAAATGACATCGACATATATACTCTGATGTATTTCCTACCTGGCATTCGGAAGCGCATCTTCCTGCAAGCACATCAAATCTCTCTCGATGGCACTACACCCAGCCAGATGTCCACTACCGGACTGTACCGAACCCATCAAGCGAGATCGTCGAACGGAGATCATAGATCATCTGGAGAAAGCCCATGGTGTGGAGTTTGAAAGAAAGCACGGCGGCAACGAAGCTGTGAAGCGGGCGGCGTATTCTCGACGCTTTCGAGCCTGGCTAATTCAAAACGGCTATCCGCCAGAACTGGATGCTTTCTTCAATGATGTCAAGGATGGGATTAGCGGCAGAGACACTGGTCCTGTTGCGGATGACGACGCGGTGGAAGTGCAAGGACCTAAGGCTGGCAGTGCAGCGAGGAACACAGGAGGGAGCTCGAGCACGCGTACCAGTTCAACACATCCAGGCAAGGCCACTGGAAAGCTCAAGAAGTCCCGCATTTCGAAAGGAGCCTCGGATGCGACGTCGAAAAGTTCTACAGCAACACATGGAGCACATAGCGAAGACGAGGGTGACGAAATCCGCGTATGGAGGCCAGAGGACAGGATCACTACGACTGGGAATGATGACGAAGTCCAACCGCCGTTGCACTGCTCTTCATGCGGAGCCACACAAACATTCCAATCGACCGGCCCTGCAACCCCTCCAAACCACCAAAACGACAGAGTACAACCACAACCCTACTCAGACTCAGTCGACAGGCCATGGCGCATCCATTACACCATCCACGACGCCGATAAGCCACGTCCAACCCACACAAGCTCCAAGGATCTCTCCTGTATCCGCGGATGTCGCGGCACTTTCGCGAACCCCAATGGTCCGTTTAACGGGCCCTTTGCGGTGATTGATTCGCTGGCGCGGCATTACAAGGACTATCATGGGTTGAAGTGTGAAGTGCGGTGGACTTGTGGCGAGACGGTTGCGGGGATGAGGATAGCTAGGCTGGAACTTACGGAAAGGGGCGGGAATGCAGATAATTGAGGGGTGGATGTCGAGTTGGGGATGTTTCTGGGGACTCTGCAGATGAATGTGTCCCACGGCTTGCGAGGAGAAGGATCAATAGGAGAGTGCTTTTCAATTTGAGATTCCTGGGTCCTAAAACGTCATAAGTGTTCCCCGTACGTACTTCTATCCCCTTGTCCGCAGTTGAGAAAAGAGATGTCAATTCCAGAACCCCTCCGTCTTCCCCATCTCCCTCACCTTGAACCCCGCCTCTTTCATCTCCTTGACCGCCTCAGGTCCCCGCGTCGCGATCTGCGTGCTGAGTCTCCACGGCACATCCATAGCATCCATGACAATCTCCACGACCTGCACAGTCTTGGGATTCTGCACGCTCTCCCGCTTCAAAATCTCCTCCAGTTCCGCCTTCGTCTCCGCCCGATGGAAATTCTGCTTCGCGTCTGCTTCTGGCATGTTGAAGAAGGGGAGCATGTGGCTGTAGTCAAAGGGCACAATGTCGTTGTAGCTCTGCTTCGCCCCGTGGATCACCCGCTCGATCGTGTATCCCGCGTTGTTGATCACGAACAGGATGGGGCTGGTTTGCTGCTTGACCATGTTCCCGATTTCTTGCACCGTTAGCATCAGACTGCCGTCGCCTGTTATGAGGATTGTCCTCCCTCGTGCGCGTGATTGCGATGCGGCGAGGTCGGCGAGCGCGATTTCGGATCCGAATGCGGCTGGTGCTGCCCAGCCAATGCTGCCGTAGTAGGTCTGCGTATGCCAGGTGATTCCCGCCGGGAAAGTAGTGTCCGGGATGCCGAAGGCCGCTGTGCCTGTCTCGCCGAACACGACGTCTTGGGGCTGGAGGAACTCTGCGAGTCGATGCCATACCCAGGATTGCGTGATCATCTTTGAGTCGATGTCGTCTTCCACGGGTCGTTCTGGGAGCTTGGGTTTCTCCACCTTAGGCATCCCATCTAAGGGGACCTGCTCGACCAATTTGCGTAGGAGTGCCTTGATCGGTACGTTCGAGAAGCTCTTCTGTCCTCTGATGCTGACGACTTCGGTGTCGATTGCTACCATCTTTTCCGGTGCCATCTTTCTCGTGAAGCCGCCTGAGTTGGTGTCAGATGGCAGACTGCCAACGACCAGCATCAAGTCACTGGCCTGGATAGCCGCTTGCACACCTGGTCCAGAGGGCAACCCGTTGTATAGGCCCACATAATTTGGATGCGTTTCATCAATGATGCCTTTGCTCATGTTCGAAGAGTAGATGGGAATGGCAAGCTTATCCACAAGCTGTCTTACTTCATCAACGGCCTGGTGGCGCTGCACTAGGCAATCGACGAAGATAGAAGGGTTCTTAGAGCTCGAGAGCGCTTCGATGACGGCTTTAGCAGCCTCCTCGATCGACTTCTCATCGCCATGATTCACGAGATCCAGCGGTTTCTCGAGCGCTTTCGCAGAGACAGGCCTGTCGACTAGATCGATGGGAAAGAAAATGTAAACGGGCTTAGACTGAAGGAAGCATTCCCGCAGGACACGGTCAATCTCCTCAGGAGCTCCTTCCTCAGTCTGGAGCTCAGCAGCCGCACATCTGAAGTCCTTGGAGGCCTTGCTGAAGATCTGGTGGTCCGGTTGGAATCCGATCGAATGATGGATCATCATCTTGTTCTTTTGCATGGCTCGTGAGGTCTGTCCGACAACACTAATGACCTTGACTTGCTCTGTCATTGAGCCGGCAATAGCGTTCAAGGCGCTCAACTCTCCCACGCCATGGGTGGTGACCACGCAGCCAGCGCCGTTCCGTACACGAGCATAGCCGTCTGCTGCGTAGGCGGCGTTCAGCTCGTTCGTGTTGCCGGTCCAGTTCAGACCCTTGACGTCGTAGATGTGGTCCAGGAGCGTCAAGTTAAAGTCTCCAGGCACGCCGAAGATATCATTGACGCCACATTGATGGATCCGCTCCCAAAGATAACGCCCAAGAGGTACAGTCGCCATCGTGAGTCTGACACCTGCGTCCTTCTCTGGGGAATGTTTCTCAGCGTGGGATGATCTATAGATAAGCTCGCTTGGGGACTGGAAGCTGAAATCGGGAGCAAAATGAATACGGCAACGGGGACTGAGATAGATGGTACCTTCCCGTAAAGTGGCAAAATGAATCTAGATGTGCTGCGCAACAATTGAAGAAGCACGCCCTACAGTAATGACAATGTACGCAGCCATCAATGGCACCAACTCCCCGGTCTGACCCCCATCGTCGTCCCGCAGCTCCATGTGGAGAACAAGATCGGCGCTTGTGCGCTTACAAGTGGTGTTGCGGGTGAGGTACCCTCGGCTTCCCGGTTGTATGCGCTCGGCTTAGGTACCTCCTAGTATCCGGATCATAAGCACTTCTACAAGAGCAGCCTGTCCGTTGCATGTATTGTTCTCCCCTAGGTCAGGCTGTCGTTTGGTCATGAAGTCGTCCACGCTAGCAAACCCTTCCACTCGAGTCTGCTCTGCACGCAACAGAAGCTCTCCTCTTCGGGGTGCCTCTGCTGCTGTTGGCATCGACCAGACTGCATGCTGTCGAGATTGTGCGTTTATGATCGCGGAAATGTGGCCAAGGGGATCTCTTGCATCCAGCCATAGTCTAAGCCCTAGAGAAGTACCAGAGAAGAAGAAGAAGATATCTACTTCTCCAACCGGCTTGTGGCGCGAGATGAGGCTTTGTGGCTGGTGATCGGGCCGTGGCGTTCCGAACATGCGTTGCACCTATAGTACACCAAATAGCAGGCGGACATTGAGTTCTCGATAATGATGTGACAGTTTTGAACATGTTCCCAGTCGTCACAGAGCAGCAGGAAAATGTCATAGAAAACAGATCATCACTCTCGGGAACCCGCATAAAATCATGACTTCTGTAAAATACCATACCAGAAGAATGTGACCCCAAAAAGACCATCCTTTAACATCATCAAAGGCAGCGATAAGAACTGCCAGTATGAGTTTCACGTGGCAAAGCAAGCCCGTAAGAGCATTCGTCCTATGCCTTCTAGCCTTCATCGCGCTCAGCTCCCTCTACACGGCTCTTGGGCTAGGCGGTCCCGAATACCAGCGGATAGCATCGCATGCCATCCAGGATGCCACAGAAGCAGCACAGTACACGCGCGCCAATCTCCTAAACCGACTCCCCGGCGGCACTCCCCAAAGTAAAAACCCGCCCTGTGTCGGTGTACCAGACGACGGAACAATCGCCATCACAGTCAAAACCGGCGCCACCGAAGCCCTCTCCAAACTCCCCGCTCAGCTGGAAACCGCCCTCAAATGCACCAAGGATCCCATCCTCGTCTCAGACCTGGCGCAAACTCTAGGCCGACACCAAATCCACGACGTCCTCGCCACGGCCTCCTCTTCAGACTCAATGGCCAAGAACCCAGAGTTTGACATCTACCGACACCAACAGCAACTAGCGGAGACTGGCGGCCTCGACGAACCCGCCCTGGCTCAACTCAGACGCATGCCGATGCCGGAACAGGACTGGCGGACCGCCGGCAAGACGGCTGCGTGGGGGCTGGACAAGTATAAGTTCCTCCACATGGTCGAGAAGGCGTGGGAGCTGCAGCCGGGAAGGCAATGGTACGTCTTCATCGAGGACGATACGTATCTCAGCCTGCGCGGGCTGAGAAAATTCCTTGCGCAGTATGATTGGAGGGAGAAATGGTATTTGGGCTCCCCCGTGAAGATGTGGGAGCATAAGCCCCAGCCGCTGTGGTTCGGGTATGGAGGGTCCGGGGTGATTCTGTCGGGATCCGTGGTGGAGGAGTGGTGTACTCGGCACCCCGGCCTGGCGAGCGAGTGGGATCCGAAGGTGAGGAGGAAATGGTTTGGGGACTTTGTGCTGGCCGATGCGTTGAATGATGAGCTGGCCGTGCAGCTGACCGATGCCTGGCCGATGCTGCATAATGATGAGCCGGCGATTGCGACGTTCAGCCCCGACACGTGGTGTCAGACCGTCGTGACTATGCATCATTTGGACGCGAGAGAGATGGATGAGCTACACCAGGCCGAACAAGTGCTAGGGAGCCGAACGCTGCGGTTTCGGGACGTGTATAAAGCTTTCTATAAGCCGGGTCTGCCGTTTAAGAGATCCGATTGGGACAACCTTGCCGGCGCGAGAGCGGAGTTGGAGCTTGACCTCCCCCCTAATGATCTTGCGAAAACCCATGGCAAATTCTCCCCGGAGTCGATGGAGGATCCTAATAAGTCCTACGAAGGCTGCGAGGTTGCTTGTTTACAGAATCTGGCTTGCTTCCAATTCACCCACATGATTACGACCAAGAATGGGACCGGCAAGGAGGGTGAGTGTCATCTTACAGGGGTCTTCAGATTGGGCAAAGAGAGGACGGAGGAGAGTTGGATTGATAAGGATACTGGCACCGAATGGAAAAGGACTTGGGTCAGTGGATGGAGGAGTGATCGCATTGGGAGGTTCGTCGACGATGAAGACAGATGTGGTTGATGCGGTTGAGGTTTACGCGCGAAGCGTCTCACGGAACTTTGATTCGCACGCAAAACGGCTCGACAACTTTGAGCCGGCGCTGTTTGCTATAAACTTCGGCAATTCGACTGTGCGTTCAAAGGCTAAGTGGGCAGTACTGGGGGACGGAGCTTGACCACGAGCGGTAGGCTTGGTTAATGTATCCTGATACACGGCGAACGGTGGTGCGGCAAGCATACCGCAATAGCATTCAGCGGCCTCGAATTCTACAAACGAAATGTGCCCACGTAGTGGACTCCAAGCCATTTTCAATCACTACCCTGCACAGAGAAGCCATTCGGACAGCTTTTGAGTCATGACTCCGCATTCCCAAAAGACTGACAGTCTAAGCTTCCGCATCGTCGTGTCCTGAAGATGATAAATCGCTGTCATCGAAGTCCGCGCATCGCCCCAATCCGGTAGAGATATATGTAGATCAGCAATACCCGGACTAACCACACTCTCCCAACACCACACGATAGGCTCACCATGCACACCAGTACATGGCAGCTCGATCTCCCGCACGCGCTCATGGCGGAAGCAGGGTACATCCGCATAGAAACGACGAGAAAATTGTCCTGGAAAACGCCTGTGCTCATAAGCGGGTTCAGGATAGATGTTGGGTTTGGATGCCAAGGACAAGGACGAGAGTTTAGTCAGGTAGATCGTTATGCAGACGTGATAGTGGAAAGGAAACCGCCAATTTCCATCGAGTTGTGCTTCATGGTATGAACGACGAATGTCAAATCATCAGTAGCCTTGATGGTAATCTTCTACTGCTATACAATTCAATTTCCTCACCGATCACCGACATAGAAGAGTGCGTTACTGATACAGGGGACGCGGTACAAACGAATAAAGAAGACTGGATGGAGGATAAGGTACTGTAGATGGTGTAGAGGTACAAGATAAGGTAGTGCTGACCATGGTCGCACGAGCCATTGGCAGGCCAGTACTCGCAGACGATCAATTCGGGTCGGGGATTCAATCGAGCAAGTGCTGCTTTGGGCCCCACCATCCCACTAACGGCACCACCACTCCGTTGACTCGGTCCTCAGAGGGTAAGTACCGGACTTGGTTTATAAGTATTCACCTCACATTCATCTCTGTCTGTCTGTCTTTCCCTCCCACCCCCTCCGTCGCTCGCTCTCTGCTTGCACCCCACCGCCGCCCCGCCCTGCTCCGCCCTGCTCCGCCCTGCTCCGCCCTGCTCCGCCCTGCTCCGCCCTGCTCCGCCCATCATGGCCCTCACCTTCCTTTCCCGCCGAGTAGCTTCCCGCTCGCTCCCCACTTCCTCTCCCAGCACGTCGGTGAGAGCATTCAGCACCCCGGTCAACGATGCCTTCTCCCCCGTCTCGCCCACCTCTCCACCGCCGCCCTCCTTCACCGGCTCCGACCAGACCAGCGATGCGCTCCGACGCGCAGTCGAGGCTACCGGCCCCCGCTATGACTGGACGAAAGACGAGATTCGCGAGCTGTACAACACCCCGCTGATGGAATTGGCTTTCCAGAGTGTAAGGACCTCTCTGGCCGGTTAGCTCACACGCTGAGACGGACCAATCCCCCCAAAAATATCTTGTTGCTCATGTCTCCGAACCGCACAGGGTACCCTCCACCGCCGCTTCCACCGCCCCTCCGCCATCCAGATGTGTACGCTCATGAACATCAAGACGGGCGGCTGCAGCGAGGACTGCTCCTACTGTGCCCAGTCTTCGCGCTACAACACCGGCCTCAAGGCGGGCAAGATGTCCTCGGTCGACTCGGTCCTCGACGCCGCCCGCATCGCCAAGTCCAATGGCTCGACCCGCTTCTGTATGGGCGCCGCCTGGCGCGACATGAGAGGTCGCAAGACCAGTCTGAAGAACGTCAAGGCCATGGTGCAGGGGATCCGTGAGATGGATATGGAGGTCTGCGTCACCCTGGGCATGATCGACGACAAGCAGGCGGAGGATTTGGCTGGCGCAGGTCTGACCGCTTACAACCACAACCTCGACACGAGCAGAGAGCACTACCCCTCGGTCATCACGACTCGGACGTACGACGAGCGGTTGCAGACGCTGTCCCACGTACGCAACGCCGGTATCAATGTCTGCTCAGGCGGAATCCTGGGTCTTGGCGAGAAGGCCGACGACCACGTAGGTCTCCTGCACACCGTCTCCACCCTCCCAGCACACCCCGAGTCATTCCCCGTCAACGCGCTGGTCCCGATCAAAGGCACCCCGCTGGGCGACAAGACGGAAGAGGGCAAGCGGCCGATCCCCTTCGACGCCATCCTCCGCACGATCGCCACCGCCCGCCTCGTCATGCCCGCGACCATCATCCGCATTGCCGCGGGCCGCACCACCATGAGCGAGGCCGAGCAGATCCTCTGCTTCTCCGCCGGCGCCAACGCCGTCTTCACCGGCGAGAAGATGCTGACTACCGAGGCCGTCGGCTGGGACGACGACAAGCAGATGTTCCACAAGTACGGCCTCGTGCCCATGAAGAGCTTTGAGCGGGGTGGGCTGAGAGAGGGGAGCTGGACTGCTGTTAAGCATGCTGCTATGGCTGAGGCGGATGCGGCTAAGCAGCCTGCTGCTGCTACGAGTGCTTAGAAAAAGAATCTTTATTTATCTTTTCGATTTCTGCAACGTGGTGGTCATGTCGCGATTGACAGGCGATCGTCACGTGTGGCAATCTTCTCTTAGTTAGGAGAGTTTTTATCTTTCCCCCTTTATTTGTCCATGAATGAATGAAAGTCTACAAAAAGAATTGATTTGATTGCTTAGTGTATTGGATCATGCACATTCTGGAGGTGCTGTTTTTTTCACACTATCATTTCATTTCATTTGTTTTTATCTGATTTGGTTCTTTTCTCTTTTTCCGCTCTCTCTGTGACTCTCCCTTGCTGAATTTCTCTACTTTCCAACCCCCCCCCCCCCCCCCCCCCCCCCCCCCCCCCCCCCCCCCCCCCCCATCCCCATGCCCTATCTCACGAAACCTTCACCACAACCTTCCCAAAATGGCTCCCAGAGAACAAATACTTCAACCCTTCCTTCGCCTCCTCAAACGACACCGTCCGATCTATCACCGACCGAATCTCATGCTCAGCATAAAACCTCACCATCTCCTCAAACCGGTCCCTAGGTCCGTTAATGATCCCCTTAATCGTCACGTTCCGCCGTAAGGCGAGCACATTCGTGTGCAGTTTGTCGGATGAGACTTCTTCTTTCCCCGATAGGTATCCGATGCAGTTGATTAGCCCGCCGAAGGCGATGCAGTCGAAGGATTTCCGCAGGGTTTGCGCCCCGCCGTTTTCGAAGATTATGTCGGCTCCCGCTTCCCCGTCGGCTTCTGAGCCGTTTTGGGCGGTGTTGTGGAAGGTGGACGTTAGTCGGTTTACTTCCTCTTGCCATTCGGGATTCTGGCGGTAGTTGATCCCGGCGTCGGCGCCCAGTTGCTTCGCCTGCGCGAGTTTGGTGTCGGAGGAAGAGGTTATGATGGTTTTGAGTCCCGCTGCGTGGGCGATTTGGAGCCCGGCGGTTGCCACGCCGCCTGTGCCCTGCAGGAGCACGGTCTCGTTCACTCCGTCTTGGTCCTTGTTGTTGGCCGGTTGGCCCATAGGTCGCATGCCGTTGATCGCCATCCACGCCGTCACGGACGCGATGGGCAATGTGGCCGCTTCTTCGTCTGTCAGGTAGTCCGGCACGGCTACGAGGCCTTCGGCGGGGAAACACCGGAATTCAGTCAGACAGCCGGGGAGTGGGAGTCCTAGACCGGTTTTCATGTCTTTTTCTTTGATCTGGCCCGTCACGTGGCTCTGATTGAAGGTGCCCATTACGCGCTGGCCTTCTTTCCACGCGGGAGACCGCGAGGAGACGATGGTCCCGCAGATGTCCGAGCAGGGGACTAGGTCCTGCGCTTGGCCTATGGCTTTGTGGTGGCTGTAGAGACCCATGACGACTTCCGTGTCGCGGTAGTTGAGCGAGACCGCGTTGATCTGGACTAGCACCTCGCCATCCCTGGGGGTTGGCTTCTCTGCCTCGATGAGCCGGAGATTGTCCAGGCCGTCTTGTGCGGTTACCCACTGCTTCATTTTTTCCTCTTTCTATCTCTCTATGTCTTGCTGGGTTGGAGAACTTGACTGATGTATTGCAAAAGAGAAAAGTTCGGTGGCGAATGCAAGAACGAGGAAATAAGAGAGAACGAACAAGTCTCTTATGACATTGGGCAAGAGAAGACGACTGATAGAGAGTAAAGAACTACCCTTCCAAACCTACCCATCGATGATGATTCGTAATGTCCCTTACCCATTACCCTATTTCCGCAGTCGCCCTTCGTACGCCTAGGCCAGTATGACGGCCTAGCCTACCGTAGGCCTATCAGCACGACGTAAGTGAAGTAAGAGAAAAAGGCCAGGCTGAAAAGCGTAACTTCTTCTCGGTCAAAGTCGTTGGAGAAAAAGGCCCGGGAGCGGGTCGTGGTGTCGGCCGCGCTCGGCCTTCGCTCGGCCAAGCACATAAAGCAGGTCCGTCTTATTCATCATCATCAGCGACGCACGTGAGTGGAATGATGTTTTTAACGTCGGTGAAGGCGAAGTGTAATAAGGCCAGCAGTCCGAGGAGGGAGCAAGGATGATCCAGGATCGACTGGGTCGATGGGAAAATGTGTGGTCACTTCACCGAGTTGTTCATGTTCTTGCCATCCTATTACACATCATCACCGCCAGACCTCGTTCTCCCCCTCTGCAAAAAAAGAAAAGAATAAAAAAAAGAATAAAAAACAAATCCCATCAAGACTTCACCACCGGCAAGGCATACTACTCACCCCGCTGAAAAGATAAGAGATACAGAAAAAGTGAGAAGGAAAGATGTAAAGGCAAAAGCCTGAAACTACCTAATACAAGAGCAGGATATAATATCTATACGTCGACTTCGTGAATTGTGCGTGCGTGTGTGTGTGTGTGTGTATATGTGTGGGTGGTGGGTAGCTGCTGCGAATATCCTCATTCCCCAGCACAACTCTGCCAATCGTGAAATAAAAAAGGAATCATGAGTTTCCCACCCTCTCATCCTTCCCCCTTGTCTCCGGAGGACTCCCCAGAAGCCCAAAGCGCCCGAAAAGAAAATCCCAATACCATTAACTCCGCACCATGCGCCCATGGTCGCTTGGACTCCCAAAATTCGCCATTTCCCTCCCTTCCGAAAAGGAAGATGCAAGAGTGTCGATGCCCCTTCGTTGCTGTACTAAATGCATATCATCCTGTCTCTCCCCTCTTTACTTGACAAAAACAGGATTATAGCTACTATGCCGACTATAGCTCGGACGCGTCGTGGACGCCGTACTCGGCCTCCGAGACCCATAGCCGCTCTGGACCCGGATATCCTCCGGCCGGAACTCCTTCGAGTACCGCACGCTCTCCGGCGGCGGGGAGTACTTGCCGTGCGGTTGGCGCGGGGATCGAGCGTCGGCGCGCTGCTCCCGCGTGGCTGCTGAGGGAATCTCGCCGTACGTTCTACTGCTTGGCTCGCGGCTCAAGCTGGGACGGGAGTAGGCCTCGACGCCTTGCGTGCTTGGGCTGTAGACGTAGCTCGTACTGGTCCTACGCGAATGGTTTGGCCGCGGGGCTGATGAGGGTGGGTACCGGGCTGAGGATGTGCGGCTCACCATCGGCGGTCGCTCTGGTGCTTCGCGCATTGGTGCTTCACGCATTGGTGATGGACTCCTAGTATATCTGTTCGTCTTCTGCGCGCCGGGGACAGGTTCGCGGAGCTCCGTGCGATACCCGTCGGGTGTGGGGTATTCATTGTCGTCAGCGTACTCCTGGCGATAAGTGTACTTTGAAGGCGAAGTAGATGGCGTCGGTCCTGGCGAAGGCATTCCGTCTGCGGTCTCGGTCTGTCGTAGGCCGGAGGACTTCTGTGGTTCTCTCTTGCGACCCTCGCGGACGTTCATGTGTGGCATAGTTTCCGCCCGTCTGAATCTCGGTGGCGGCGGCACATCTTCCTTATCCTGCGGCACTTGCATAGATTGGGTCCGTTGCTGCTTTTCAAAAGGAAGCTTGACATCGGCCGGCGAAGATTTCGACGTCGTAAGAGGCGGTGGTTTCCGGGATTCATGAGCAGCATCATCGTTACTTGCTCTTCGCTGAGAGTTACGACGATCGGCTGGCTCGCGGCTGGATGCCTTGGACCTGACTGATCCTCTCCGAATCATGACGCTCGGTCGACCTTCACTTCGCTTGATATACTCCACTTTGTCCTTGGAGGAAGCCGGTCGTGTGGACTGACGATCGTCTTCGGGTGACCGCTTTCTCGGATGAGCTCCTTTGCCTATGTACTCTCGTGCTTCGTCGTATTGAGAGTACAGCTTGCGAGCCCGCTCTTCGCTATCGTAGTAGGCAGCTCGGGCAGCCTCTTCTCGTTCTCTGCGAGCCTGCTCTTGAGTTGCTCTCCATCTCCTCATCTCATCCTCTCTCTTCCGCCTCCTGTCCTGAATCTCATACTCGTCCTCCGATTCGCTATCAGAGTCTCCCTCCGCATTAGCATTAGCCAGCTTCTCATATGCCGTCTTCCTATCTCTCTCCTTTTGAATTTCGCGGTCTCTCCGTGCCTCCCGTTCCCTGTTCTTTGCTCTCTCGGCCTCCCTTCCAACAGCTCTGGCTCGGAGGTCGCGGTCTTCGCGAGTGGAAAGACGTGAGGAAGGTCGCTTGGTTGTTCGTTCGCTTGCGGCTTCTTTCCGAGAAGCAGGTCGCGGAGCATCAAAGTAGTCACTCTGGGATGCTGTCGATGCATGGCCCGGTCTCCTCTCCTCATACTTGGGCGCAGAGGTCTTTGCTGGCCTAGAGGAGTACATGCTAGCCCGGTCGTCGTACGCTGCAGAATTGCGCTTGTCTGTCCTTCCACTAACGTTCTCGCCCATCCTCTCCCTCTCCATGACCTCCTTCCTCAACTGCGCCAGCTTGCACTGCGCATCATATTTTGCCCTCTTATCTTCGTCGCCCACCACCTCGTAGGCCTTCTGGATCTTATGAAACTGATCGACAGCGGCCTGTTTGAGGGCGGGATCCTGGACTTTGTCGGGATGAAACTTTAGTACTAGCTTGCGATATTGGGTCTTGATGTTCTGGGGTGTCGCATCTTTCGCGACACCCAGTGAAATATACGGGTCCTCAGGTAAAGGTGAACTCATGTTGCCTGGTGTTTTCGCAGCCCCGGATGGAAAGCGTGAGCTGACGGGTGAGAAGAGATCGCGATAAGGCTGATCGGTGAGAATACAATGATTCCCCCGTCGTCCTATGAGCAATCAGAGAGAGAGAGTCAAGGTGTTTAATGATAGACAGGGACTGTATTGTGGTGTACAGTGCACCCGCCGACCGTGCGAGGCGAGGCCCAGGCCTGCCCCAAGCGGTGTGTCGAGAGATTCGAGACTAGTAGGGCCTCGTAGTGAGGCGGCCAAAACAGCGCGCACGGCCCCACGCACAGCACACAGCGCTACCCGTTGTCGCGATGCTATAGTAGTCGCGGCGACCACATGTGTCGAGTCTCCAACGGTAGGCCGAGTATGGATAGGTGGACGGCCGGCAGTGAAGAGGGAGGCCTACGGTACTAACCACGAGGATGATAAAATGCGCCTTAAGCAATCTGGAGTAGCGTGTGGGTGTGGTAAAAGACCACCAGCGCAGTCTCTTTGCTAAGGTTCGGGTGAAGAGAGCCGAGAAGTTCCGCTGGTCGGGATGACGTTGCGGCGGGAAGCTTAAGGGTCAAACCCGATCGAATCGGTAGCTAAGGGAGTCGGTTGGCTGGAGCCAGTAGAAGTTGGGCGAAGTCGATGGAGAAAATCTTGGTCGAGAATGCCAACCTGGTTGCGGACGGTGCTGGACACGCCACGAATGTGCTGGCCAGCGAAAGGGGTCGGCGGGCGGCGAGCGGTATCGCGGTGGGAGGTGGCAGTGTCGCCAAGGGTCTCGCCGTCGGTCGGGGATCTGCCTGTGCCTGGAGTTCGCAGGGATGGCGGTGAGGGGCGAACCTTGTCCGCGTAACGATCACCACCCCCAAATATTTCCCGAATCTCCCTATGGTATGTAGGTAGGCGTGGTTCCGGTGGTCCTGTCGTGGTGCGCTCGGTTCATAAGCGCAAACGAAGAAGAAGGATCCCAGGCGTTGAATGCAGTCGCACAAAACCCAGCTGTGAGGGAGCGATGACGGAAAGGTAGGCTACACCTAATGTATGTAAAGCCAGGGAGGCAGCCAGCGAGCTAAGGGGCCCCGAAGACGTCAAGAGGCATGCGAGCACGTGTTCCGTTGGCTGTCTGCGAACCTTGAGGCTGGGTCGCAAGCACTACAGCACATCCACATCACCATTTGCGGGCTTTTGACCTCAAATCGCAACGATAGCGCAGACACGCAGCGATGCGAGCGCCCGTACCCAGAGGTACACTTTGCTTACCGCCGCGGCGTTCTGCACACGCTCTATTCGACCAGGGCCCGTCACACCCCGACTAATCGATCTAACGCATGCAGTAGCTGGCCTTGGTGTGCGTGAGTCGATGCGATTGGTGGCGGCAAGTCGGTTTCTCACTCGACTGGCTCCGTAACAGTAGTCCGCCCCCAGCCTCGCAAAAGGGGCATCTAAAAGCTTGCAGTAGTCATGAGCTGCAAGCCGGCATGTACTGTATGTACATCATATTATTATGCTGCCCCTCTCCCTCTCGACAAGCGTGGTGTTGCTAGGCAGGCAATCACAGTCAGAACTGCAGCTGGCCGCCAAACACAGGTCAACCGGCGCTTGCAGCAGTCGTTCATAGCCAATCGTATCACCCGTAGTGTTATTCTTTGCTTTGCAGATCATCAAGGCAGTGTTTAGGCAACACAACGTCGGTATTGCGTGTCGTGCGACGGAAGCATGCTATTTGCTCTTCGGCGGGCGGGAGACAGCAGACGGGCTGAATGTACGACATGGGAACTAATTATTACTAGGAACTGTGTCACCCGCCGAAGTCTTTCATAGTTCACTAGTAATTACAACAACTACCGCTAGACGAAGCGCTTGGGGCGGCATGAAAAGGAAGGCGTGACTGTGAGAGCAAGGTGGGGTAGGTTGGAAATCTCAGATACGGCTGATGTGCTGACCGCGCTGCTTTTCCTATCACTTGGCTGAGTCCCTCAGTAAAGCTCACCAGTCGTCAAAGCTGACGGCACGCTGACAATCACATCACGGAGGATTGCCTCAGCAGAGACTCCCCTGTCGTACATGAGAATATGAAAATCTTACTGCCCCCCTTGTCGTTTGCCTGAGCTTGCCTCTTCCTTCCCTGACAAGCGAGGTATAAAAACAAACCTACACAAATCAAAGATCATCGCCGTTCGGCGGGATTTCCCAAGCGAATCTCCCGATCCCGCTTTCTTTTGGCGTCAGGTACACATGCAGCTGTTAGTAGGCCATTCAGATGGTGCAGCGGTTGGGCGGGGCAGCTCGCATCGAAAGACCAAGCTTCCTCACCCCTTCGATTTGGCGATGATAATCGACGTACGGGTTTCATCATCCCTACATATGCCTTTCAGATCCCAAGTCGTTGGTACCGATATGCGAGAAGTAAATATACGTTATACGTTACGTGTAGAGGTTACGTTTCGAATGCAATTTGGCTGTAGCAATGGGGTAATTGGAGATTTCCAAAACCCGATCGAAGTCCTGCCATTGTCCGCAACTTCCCGAGATGGAGAAGTTGGACGTCGTCCCCACCACGGCCACTGCTGCTTGTCAAGGAACCAGAAGGTGGACAGCTCGATTCAGTCGCCGATGCGAACATGAGAGACGTCCGTCATCGTACTCCATCTCAACGCCTCAGCGAGCCTGACGACAAGGCACAGCCAAATCCACAACAATCGGCTTATTAAACTCCATCCCTCCCCTCCCAAAACTCTTCGCCATCACACTCGCATTCACAACCACCGTCTCCCTCCCTCCTTCCAACCCCATCCCCCTCCTCCCCCCCGTCAAATCCACCACCGACTGCTTCTTACTCCCCCGTCCCGGATCCTCCCACTCCCTCACCCCCTCCACCTCCCCTTCCTTCTCCCCCCACCGCACAACCTTCGCCCCACGCCCTTCATGACAATGTCCACACACATGCAATAGCGGCCTCGTCCGCCAGAGTCCCTCCCTCAGTAGTCCCGGACACCCCCCTCCGCTCCAATGCTGACTCGCATCGCACACCCCCTTCGCCGGCGTATGCGACACAACAATATCCACATCGTCCGGAATCTCAGACCACAACCCCCTCGCTTCCCTCTCAACCTCATCGTACTGGAACGCCCAGTTCTGCCTCCCCCCGTCGGGCGAAAAGGGGGACCCGAAGACTTTGAGCGAGATTTCCTTTTCGGGGACTGGGATGGTCTGGCTCGTATGCTGGAGGTAGACGAACGAGTCGTTCTCGGTCAGGAGACGCCGACATTCCAGTGCCTCGGCGGCAGACGGTTGGACTTTCCAGCCTGAGGCGTGTTTGAGGGGGTTGTAGTCCGGATCGAGGGAGAGGTCATGGTTCCCTGCTATGACGATTTTGGCGCTGAAGGTGGTTTGTTGGGAGAGCCAGGTGACGGCTTTTTGGATTTCGGATAGGCTGCCTTGGTTTGTGAGGTCGCCGGCGTGGATGAGGATGTCGCCGGGAGGAAGTGTGTAGCCTTCGCCGGGGGCTTTGTTGTGCGTGTCTGAGATGCAGACTATGCGGATTTTTTCGGTGTCTGGCATTTTTTCTTTTTTTTTTCGGACGTCGAGCTCTTAGCCGCTATCGTTTCTTAGAGTCTGTTGATGTGTTCCGATCATCGTCTGGTTTGCCTTCGATTCATCGTTTTTGAAGATTGCACTTTCCCTCATCGATCGTTTCACTGCAGTAGGATCGCACGCTTCTTTCTCTTCAACTCATTTGAATTTTGAGGATCCGAATATAGATATCAACCATTCTCCTCCAAGGCCACATCCAAAATGTGTCTTCACTTGGTTGGTCGCACGTTTTTGGTATTCGACCAGCTTTGTGGCAACTCTTCTCTGAAGGAAGCACGGGCCAGCTGTCATCGTTCGGGACGTTCTTCTCGCGAGTTGTCCACTTTCCGACATTCCCACAACCCACTTCGAAGGGAAGACGTGTTATAATAAGTAGGTACTGATTTCCCATTTACGATCGTGATATCCTCCTCTGCCCAAAGCAAGGCAAGTATAGCCAACTCTCCCAAAATTCCCTCACCCGTCCCACCATTTGGAGAAAAACACAAGCATGGCGCCCATTAAATCCATCGAGTACTTCCGCGTCATGCCCCGAGTAAGCCTCCCTTTCCCCGTTTCCAGCCATTTCCCCTCCCAAAGGCCTCTGACAGCAGAGTATCCCAGTGGCTCTTCGTCAAAATCACCGACGGCGATAACTGCATCGGCTGGGGCGAAGCCTCCCTCGAAGGCCACACCGAAGCGGTCGAAGGCACGCTGGCCGGCTTCGCCACGCGCTTCACGGGCCTCGAAGCCGACGACATCGAGGAAGTATGGCAGCAAGGCTGGCGCAAGTCCTTCTATCGCGGCGGTCCCGTGTTCATGAGCGCGCTGGCGGGGATCGATATCGCGCTCTGGGATCTCAAGGCTAGGAAGTTGGGCGTTCCCGTTTGGCAGTTGTTGGGCGGGAAGGTGAGGGAGCGTGTTGCGGTTTATGCGTGGATCGGTGGGGATCGGCCGGGCGATGTGGAGAGTGCGGCGCGAGGGCGGTGGGAGCAGGGGTTTAGAGCTGTGAAGATGAATGCGACGGAGGATGTCGGGTGGTTGGATTCGCCTTCGGTGCTGAGATCGAGTGTGGAGAGGTTGCAGACGGTGAGGGGGCTAGGCATGGACGCGGCGTTGGATTTTCATGGGAGGTTGCATAAGCCCATGGCGAAGCAGCTGGCGAAGGCTTTGGAACCCCATGGGCCGTTGTTTATCGAAGAGCCGCTTCTCAGTGAGCATCCGGAGGGGATCAAGGAGCTATATGGTCTAACGACTTGTCCTATTGCTCTCGGCGACAGGCTCTACAGTCGGTGGGACTTTAAGCGGTTCTTCGAAGATCGAAGCGTCGATGTTATCCAGCCGGATATCAGCCATTGTGGCGGTATCTCCGAACTGAAGAGGATCGCTTCCATGGCCGAGACGTACGATATTGCTGTAGCGCCGCATTGTCCGTTGGGTCCGATCGCTCTGGCGGCGTGCTTGCAGATTGGTATCTCGACCGCTAATCATCAGATCCAGGAGATGAGTCTGGGAATCCATTATAATGTTGAAGCTGGGGATTACGATATCAATAGCTACATCACCAACCCGGAGGTCTTTAATGTTAAAGATGGCTTCGTGGAAAAGCTTACGGGACCTGGCCTGGGTATTGAGATTAACGAGGATCTGGTACGTCAAGTTGCAAAGACGGCTGAGCCATGGCCTCTAGCTGGCTTTGTTGGAAAGGACGGAGGGTATCGAGAATGGTGAGCCAAAAGGTATGCAGTAGCACAGCGAACGGTGTTAGCTATTCGCAGCGGAAGAAGTTCAACCACGTATTGGTCGTAAGAGAAGAGCTCAGAATTGAAAACGCTTAACACAGTCACAAGGTATATGAAGATTGCAAGGGTATATACGTATTACGCGCTCTACACTAGCAAGCCCGAAACACCATGGTATCATTCTACGTAAACCCATCGAAGCCATAAGACCAGACCGTCTCAGTCGTCATGTCGTTATCAATCTCAAGTCAAGTGCGACTCTACTTCGATTCACTCTGACCCTCCTTCTTCCCACCACCGAACATGCCAGTGACATAGCTTCCAGCCCCGGCAGCAGTGTTATAGATGCCACTCCCCGCAGACTTAGCCGAGTCGCCTACCGCACCGGTGTACGAGCCCGAGTCATCTTTACCTCCCCTCTCAGCACGGTTGACGCCTTCCTTCGAAACGGCATCGCCGACGCCCTGAAACGCACCGCCCTGCCCAAACTGGTTGCCGACGGTATTATTCAAGTCCCCTTGCAGCTTATCGACGGGTTCGATCCCCGTCACTTTGGTCTTGTCAAGCGTATCTGCCTTCTTGTCAGCTGGATGTTCATCCTCAACAAGAATGCATCTTGCATTGATCCCTGCACTACTGCACGACAAAAAAACTTACCCTTGGTCGCGTACGAAGCCTTGTTGTCGTTGGTGAACCAGCGGAGGTACATGTCCTCGATCCGCGGCATCCAGTTCTCGTACTGGTGCTGGTAGCCTTCCTTGATCCATTCCGTGTACGACTTGCCCTTCTTCTGCTCGTCTGGGAGTTGGTCGAAGGTTTGCTTCTTCTGGTCTTCGGTCATGGCGTTCCATTTGTCGGTTCCTGAGGCGGCATTCTGGGCTCCTTGGGCGCCTTGCTTGGCGGTGTCTGTTGCGGCCTGTGCGCCTTGCTGGACGGTGTTGGTCGCGCCTGAGGCGGTATTCTTCAGAGCGTCGGCCATGTTTGTCTTTGCTTGGGTTTATTTTACTTTGATGAGTGGCTAAAATGAATTGATCGGAACGAGGCAGTGTTGCTGCCTACTTTGGATATACTGAAGATACGCTCAACGTTTGTCCTTTAGTGTGTAGGTGAGAATAGGGATTGACTGAGCCACTCCTATCTCACATCCAGGAAAGGCGATTGTTTAAGTGGTTTGCGGCTGGTCACCATGTGGATGCGTTTGATGACGTCGGGGTAAAGTCAGGAGCTCCAGAACAAGCCACACCAGCCAATCCCGACGCCGATCGCCACCTTAGCGCGTCAGTAGTGGCTCTGGCTGATGTGGCGGTGATTCGACGCGATCGCAGGACGGGATGCACTGCGGGATGGTTCATGTCATGTTGGAGCTCACCTCTTGCCTGTCTTCATGGAAGCAGCCGTGCGATGGTCGCCGCACTCAACGGCCGAGCGCCGGCGATTCCTGCTGGTCGACGTCGCCGAATCCAGTCTGACGCTCAATGAGGTCAACGCCGACCTCAAACCGGGTCCGCTATCCTTCCAGCCCATCTCCAGTCGTAGGAAACTACCCCCATTCGGAGCATTTGCCTGGTCGCCAGTCCAAGAGTCTCTGGTCGCTCTCGGCCACGTCTCCGGAAATGCGAGCGTCGTCGATCTCAGCAATGAGAAGCCACGGACGGAGCAGCTGTTGACTTTCAAGACGAAACAGCAGCGCAAGTGTAATTCGGTGGCCCTCGGCTCCCAGAACTGGCTGGCTGTTGCATTAGACAAGACTCGATCAGACGTCTGCCTCAACATCTACGATGTCGGCAGTGAAGTGCAAGAGCCGGTGAGACGTCTCTGTCCGGCGGAGCTTGTCTCCAGCGTACGATTTTTCCCGAGCCAACCACAGGAAGTAGTGGCGACCGCTCAAAGATCATTCATTAGGCTATATGACCTTCGAGGTAGGCTCTGATCGTGCATTAAACATCCATGAGAGGCCTAACGCTAAAACAGATCGATCGTCTGGTAGCGGAAACCGAAATCTGCAGGCGCCAACCCGAAACATTAACAATATCGCCATCGATCCTCTGGACGAGAACTATTTTGCATCCTCTGGTTCAACTGGTGATCCATCCGTGACTGTCTGGGATAAGCGCTGGATCGCTCAGTCGTCGTCTGGAAGCCAAGCTAACGGTGCCGTCTTCAACTTCTCTCCTGCCGTTGAAGTTGTAGGGCTTACGACAGTATGGAGCCTGAGGTACTCAGGAGTTCGACGCGGGAGGCTAGCCCTTTGTGCAAGCACCGGCGAGATCAAAGTCATGGACATGATGGATGCGAATACTTCGCCACTTCATACGTCTGACTATCTGCCATCAAACCCTTACGGCGGAGGATCTTGGCAGTCCAATCGCTACGTTTCAAGAGTGCGAAAGGTGCAGGAGCCTATACGACAGCGGGCTAACAAGGGCCACGATGATGGGACTCGCGCTGTAGCTTTTGATTGGGCTCAGGAGACGTCGCCTGAATCAGAGCAATCCATGCTTATCCTCCGATCCAGCCGAGAGGTTGAGGTACATCAAATGCCACTATTGGACACACATGTAAATGTCAATGCTCGACAGGATCTGTCTACTGTTCGCAATGACGTCTCTGTTCTTGAATCGAAGCCACAGATGGGAACGGATCAGTCCGCCACGAACCTCGAGCAGTCCACCGCGGAACCGACCGACCCCGTCAACAACACCGAGAGCTCAGACACTCTTGGAAAACATGGCGGGCTAGACGGCGTTTCCAGCGTAGAAACGTCTCACATCCAGAAACTCCTGGCTCCAGCAAATGTAGCGGAAGAACGTTGCCGTCGTGGCTACGGCCTCGACTGCGAGAAGAACATGAAAGTGATTGCCGGGGACTGGTATCTTGAACGTCTTTGGGAAATCGTCGGCCGCTTCCACGACCAGGCCGCTGATAACGGCATGGTGCATGCTGGCCTCGATCTCAGTTACGTCGGTGTAGCTGACATTTGGTCTGAGTCTGCTGGCAACCTAGCTAAGCGTCGTTCACCATCACGAAAGACTCAAGTCGATGATGCCATTATAGGACTCAACAACGACCATGAGCTTCCCGCGTTCGAAGGCGAGCGGACCGAATTTCCCGAACATCGTCAGCTATGCCTCGCAGCCTGTGGTTGGAAATTCACCACCGATACCCTCGAAGCAGAATGTCAGGAGCTCATCGAACGCGGAAAATACTACCTCTCCATCGTACAGGCCGTTCTCCACGGCTACATCCACATCGCGCTCAACTTGCTCCGCACGCTCATTCGCAGCAAGACAATCCCGAACATCGGCCTCGGCGCCCTCTTAGCCAGCGACACCATCAACGAAGAGCAACGGGAAATGTGCCAATGGATGGCGGCCGACACAAGCGACCCGGGCTTGAAAGCTTTACTTACCTTCCTCATTACCGGTGACTGGCGCGACGTCATGAAAACCCATTACCTCCACCTCGGCTACCGCGTCGCCCTCGGCCTCAAATACCTCAACGACACGGAACTTTCGGGCTTCTTGCAGACGGAGACCGCGCGTGTCATCCGCAACGGCGACCTGGAAGGTATCCTCCTTACAGGGCTCAACGAGCGCAGTCTCGAGCTCTTCCAGACGTACCTTACTCGGTCGGCTGATCTGCAGACTGTCGTGTTGGCTTCGGCTTTTACGAACCCCCGCTATGTGGACGATGTAAGGTGGGAGATGTGGCGCGACACTTACTTCGATCAGTTGCAGAGTTGGCGGTGTTTTCACGAGCGGGCCAGGTTGACCGTTATGCATGCGAGATTGTGTCGGAAGGGACTTGGAACGAAGGATGAGAAGGGCAAGGTGTCCCATCTTGGCTCTCATCTTCCATCTTCATCATCCCCTTCCCCTTCCTCCCCTACAGCCCCCGTCACACTCAAATGCAATCACTGTCAGGCTCCGCTAGCCAGAGCTCAAGCCTCTCTTAGCCCATTTCACCCTGCTACCCCATCCACCGAAACCCCGCGGACAACAGGGACGACACCAATGCCGACGACTACGGGACACTCTCCTACGAAAATCCAAGGAGCCCTGGCTGCGAGTTCCGGTACCGTCTGTCTCCGCTGCGGCCGCCATATGCCGCGCTGTGCCCTCTGTAACCTCTGGCTCGGGACGCCTACTACCTCTCCCTCTCCCTCTTCCTCTTCTCCTACAAGGCCTTCGATGAAGAAATTCCCTTCAGGGATCTCGACCCCGAGCCTCCGCGATGGCGACGTCAATCCCGAGGACGAAGACGACGAGGGTGAGGGGTTTCCGGCGGCGATCGGTGCGGGGAAGGAGCCAGCAGCAGGCATGCAGGCTTCTCAATCTTTCCCCCCTCCCTCCAGTGGGATGAGAGTCGGGGAGAAGAGAGCGAAGGGGAGAAGTCGGAAGATGGTTCCCTCCCTTCTCGATCATTTCCTCTGTTTCTGTACGAAGTGCGGACATGGATTCCATGCTGAGCATGCGCGGTTGTGGTTCCAGGGACGGCGGGGTGGGTATCAGGGGGCTGGGCTAGGAGGAAGGATCGGTGGTGATGGTGGTGGTGATGGTGGTGGTAATGTAGAGCAGGGAGAGGGGAAAATCATGTGTCCCGTTCCGGGGTGTAGGTGTTGTTGTGGACTTGGGAGTTGAGGAGGAGGAGGAGGAAAGGGCTTGGGTATGTAGGGATTGGAAAAAAACTTTTGCCCACCTTTCTTCCTTTTACCTCCCTCCCTCCCTCCCCTTCTCTATTGAGAAATGCAGGGGAAAGGATGGGAGAAGCACACGGTTTCGTTTCCCCTTTTTCTCCGTCCTTCCCCCTTATCAAAAAAAATCAATTCGAGAGAAGGCCTTTTCATACATCCCTATGCAGCCGCCGACACTTTTAACTCCACCGACCTATTTTTGCCCGCACGCCTGCCGTCTTCTTCTTCCTTACTTCTTTCACTGAGCGAACCAGAGGAGGAAAACGAGAACAGAGAAATCATTCTTCCTCCTCGGGAGGAAGGAGGTGAGGGAGAGAGAGAGAGAGAAAGGGGGGAGGGAGGCATGCGGCCGGTGGAAGGATAATGGATTCGGAATGAATGGAGTGAAGGCGAGGAAGAGAGTATGTGTCCGGTTAGATTCATAATGGATTGATAATAAAGAACAGATCAATATAGAGAGGAAACCAGCAAAGTCATCATGCTTTTCTCCCACTCTCCCTCCTCACTCTCTCCTTTCCTACTCCTTAACCCCGCTCCATCCCTCCCTCTCTCCTTCTTTCTTTTGTAACTTCTTTGTCAAGTCTCAAGCAGGATCGACATCCATCGCCTCCCCCTCTCCCCCCTCGTGGGTCTGAGCGGTAGTCGTAGCAGTAACAGCCAAATCCGGATGATCGACAGCTAGAGACGACGGTTCCACGCCTGACTTGTCGTGTTCCACACTCTGCACCACCTCCACCGCCCCTTCACCTTCTTTATTCGAGACAGGGACTCCTCCTTCCGCACGGACACCAGACTCAACAACCCCTTCCATCCCCGCCCCGTCCCCGTCCCCCTCCTGCCCTTCCCCCACCCCCTCACCTCCTTCCCCCAGCGACGGACCCGGCATCTCATGCACCACCACAACACCCTCCCCAATCCCGCCCGCGCCCTTGGCACGTAACGCCGCGCGCTCCCGAACCTCCCGTTCCGCTTTGGCTAATCCCCGCATCCGGTCCGAATTATCGGCCATTTCGAACCGCAGGTCGTCGACGACCAGTTTGCCCCATTCCAGGTGGCGGGCGCATTTCTTGCGGTCGCAGATTGTCGTCGTTGTCGTGGCGGACAAGGGGAGGAAGGTGGTGGTGTCGGTGTATTGGTCTGCGGTGGTTGAGTCGGGATCGGCGAAGTTGGAGGAGGAATGGGTGTTGGACATGGGGACGTCTCCGTTCTCGACAGCGGACGTGGTGGTGGTGGTATGCTCGCCACCGGTGGAGTTGTCCGCGATATCCAATGTTTCGAGCTCGAGGGCTTGCTTCCCCGGGGCGCTTGCCCGCCATTGTGCGAACTGCGCTTCTGTCCATTCCAGTCGCGGATCGTACCCGCAGTATTCTTTCGGTTTGAGCTCGCGTTCGCTGGCTGTGCGTGCCGCGGCTTGTTTGACGAGCGTGACGAATTTCATCCGGTCCTTGAGCAGGCCGTGACGCCGACGCGCTTCGTCCTTCTGGCGGTGGATGGTTTCGAGTGCGGTGGCTTCCGCGTCGGTGAAGGCGGGCGCAGCGTTCGCTTCATCCTTGGTGTTGTCGGTCTTGTCTTCTTTCCGATCAGGTGTCGCGGGAGGGGAGAGAACGCCTTCGCCTAGTTTGCGGAAATCCTCGACGTTCTTGGCTGAGGTGATGAGGGCTTTGATTTCACCTGCGGCTAGGATGCCTCCTTTGGCTCCGACGTCTTCTTCTTCCTCTTGGAAAGCTTGTTGTTGTGCGGTGAGGGCACTGCCTTTTCTCCTGCTCGTGCGGTTCCGGCCTTGCTCTTCTTTGCCGCGGGTCCGGGCAACCATCTCCCGGAAGTAGAGGACACCGCACTCCTCGCTGCAGTATTTACTGCCTCCGCTCTTTTCACCTCCTTTGGCCCCTCTGCCTGCAATCCGAGCTGGCATTCTACATCCTTTGCGGCGACAGATACGTTTCCATGTTGTCAGTCCTTCGCCTTTGCTTGTACAGGCTGGACAGTAGTAGGCATCGATGAGATTCTTGTCACGCTCTTCTACGCCTACGCATTTCCCGTGGTACCAATCATCGCATGTGCCATCGCAACCAATCATGAAGGTGCCGTTGTCGGGTTTGCGACAGATGCAATAAAATTCACCAGAACCCTCGACGTCTTCATCTTCGTCAAACTCTTCATCCTCCTCCTCTTCTTCACCGTCCGCAGCAGGAGAGCGCGAGCGGATGGAGGACGGCGCAGGGCTAGATCCGGTCGCGGTTGCTTTGAGAGTCGAGGGTTTACGAGCAGAGGGAGTCTCAGACGCGCGGTCGACTTTACGTTTCTTGTTCGCGGGGGCTGCAGCGGAGGCGGTCGTCTTCTTCTTCTTGGAAACGGTGGCGGTGCCTTTCTTGGTAGGAGCCGGTCGTTTCTTGCTGGGTGCCGTTGCTGGCTTCTCGTCCGTGGCGGGTTCGGTGGAAGGGACAGGAACGGAGGATTCGCGGAGTGGGGACTGCATCCTTGGGAATGAGTGTTCGGACTTGAGGGAAGCAAGCGGCTTGAGGGTCTGGCCTTCTTCGGGCTGTGCTGAGCGACGGGCGTCCATGGGAGTGGAGGTGGTGGAAGTCGGATCTGGTTCGCGTTTGGCGGGTGCAGTCGAGGCGGCATCGGCGGAGGGTTGATCGGCAGCGGAGATGGGATCCTGGGCATTCATGTGCTGCACCGGCTCTCTTTCGCTTCCACCCTCCTGCACGTGCGGCCCTTCACCTGTCCCTCCCGACCCGCTGTTCCTTGGCTCCTGCACATTCTGGAGCGGTGGCAGCGTCACACCGCTTGATGCTGTCGCCGCGGTTGGGACCAAACTCGCCCGGCGCTGTTCCGGTGATCGCGACGCGACCTGATACTGTTCGAGAGTCGGGGAATGCGAGCTCACCGGTCTGCCGGCTTCGGGAGGAGGGAGCTCGATGGAAGGGCGTCGATGATCCGGAGCGCTGTAGCCATATTGATATGTTGGACCGGCGGCATTGTTGGGCTGCTGCTGCTGCTGCTGCTGCTGCTGATTCTCTTGCTGCGGATCTGAATTGTCTCCCGCCGGCGCTGGGTTCAGCAGCGAGGATAGACTGAAACTCATGCTGGGTATTGGTACGCGGAAGGTGTCCTATCTCATGATCCTCGTCATCGGTGTCTCGTCTCTCTTTTCGCCACCGCGTCTTCCTATCCAATCTCACCGCAGGGCGTTTGGAATTCCCGCGACACGACCACCAGCAAGCATCGCGAGAGCGCGACTTCCCTTCCGGCCATGAACTTCAGCCCGCGCACAGACCGCAACCGAAGGGAAAGCGGGGAAGCTACCGTTAGCGTGACAGCTGGTCGGGAACTGGCCAAGCTCCCCCGCGACTTTGGTTTCCCTCCAATCGCGTCACATGTCAACACTCAAACCCCCTCTACAACTGGACAGCGACCCAGACTCTGGATGCGATATTGGGTCTGCACATGTCACCCAGAGATTGAACCACCATGGACCTCGCCACCTCTATCCGTCTAACCTATACCCTCGCTTCCATCCTGGTATCTCCATCCCAAATTCTCATCATCGCCTGACCCCAGGCTGATCTTCCTCTTCACAACGGTAGGTCTTGACCGTCTATCTCCTCCCCTCCCTCCGCTCCCGTTTCCTCGCCTACGGTCCTCGTAGTCTCTCCCCTTCTTCCTCAGGCACTACATCCGCCGAACGTGAGAAGGCCGCCGCACAGGGAGATCAGACTCCCTCCCCCGTGACTTCCCTCCTCGATCGTCTCGCCGAGTGGAAGGTCCCGCATAGCTGGTTCACCTCCTTCTACGCCGTCAGTATCGTCTGGTCCCTCTTCTGGGCCGTCCAGTTCGCTTGTAAGGGATGGGTGTTTCGGGTTCTGGTGGATTGGCAACTACACGATGGTCATCGTGATAATGGGCATGATGTGATAGTCTACAGTATGACCCTCAGACAGGTGCTGTTAGCCTGGGGCATGGTCTTCGTCCAGGGCTGCAGACGGTTCTGGGAATGCCTGGCTTTACCGCAGTCGCCGTCTAAGAGCCAGATGTGGATCGGCCATTGGATACTCGGGATCGGCTTCTATACCGGTCTCAGCGTTGCCGTGTGGGTGGAAGCCGCACGTAAGTCGTTCTTTCCATTGCAATCATTACGCTCCGAGAACTGACACTCGATCGTTCCTTCCCGCTATATCCAGCCATCCTCGCCTCCCACACCTTCTCCCTCGCCGACATCGCCGTCCCGCCTCCTTCCCTCCGCACCTTCTGCTCCCTCCTCCTCTTCATCCTCGCCTCAGGCTTCCAACACGATTGTCACGCCTACCTCTGTTCCCTGAAATCTCCTTCCCACACCACCACCACCACCACCACCACCACCACCACTACCACTCCAGCCAACACCGACCCCTCCAACTCCAAACCAAACGACTCCTACCGCCTCCCCACCCACCCGGCCTTCACCCACCTCCTCGTCCCCCACTACACCGCCGAATCCCTCCTCTACCTCTGCCTCGCCTTCCTCGCCGCCCCGCAACAATCTCAAGCAGGAGGAAGCATATTCAACTATACCCTCCTCTCCGCCTGGACCTTTGTAGTAGTGAATCTAGGCGTCACGGCCCAGGGGACAAGGGAGTGGTATTTGGCTCGTTTTGGGGGGAATGCGGAGGGGAGGGAGACGGTGCTGAGGCGGTGGAGGTTGGTTCCGGGGGTTTGGTAGGAGGGAGGTTGGGAAGAGGAAGAATGAGGGGAGGGAGGGAAGGGAGAGGGCTAGAGTGGTTGATGGTTTGATGGATGTGGATGGGGAGAATGAGAGGGGATTGTGGGGGGGGGGGGGGGGGGGGGGGGCGGGGGATTTCGATGGGATGTTTGGAGCAGGGAGTTCTACTGGGTCGCGATATAATTTCTGTTGCCTCGGTCCCTACTGGGGAGTACAGAAAGGAGATCGTCCGTCAGAGTATGGCCTTGGCTCCGTGATTGGGATTCGGAAATCTTTTGGCTTTTGTACCATGCTCTATACGCCGAACCTCGTCATCTCTATTCTCTTCTTATTTTCCGTTTGCTATGGTAGATTTCTTTTCCTTTCTTTTATTCTTCCATACTCTCTTTTTTTTTTTTTTTTTTTTTTGTGGCTTCCTTTCCTCTCCCGTCTTTCCCTTGTCGATCACTGATCTGGCCCGGAGAGAAGGGAAAGCTTCGTCCTCCTTCCCGCCCCCCTCCCTTTCTCTCTCTCTCTCTCTCTCTCTCCACCCCCAATGCGATCCTCCCGTCTCCGCCGAATCAAAATCACACGCTCCTCGCCCCAAGTTTCGCCACATGGCAGGATTCCATCACTCATCCCTTTCTGCTGCCGAAATAACTCTTCACACGGCGAAGAAGGATGTGAGGGGGGAAAAAAAAGGGTCAAGAAAAGACTCCACAACGGCCTTTTGCTCTCTGACAGCCACGCCCCGTTCTTTGCCGTTTTTAAAAAAGGAAGAGGGGAGGGGAAACAAGACACACACACACACACACACACACACACGCAAAAAAAAAAAAAAAAAAGAAAGCCTCATCATGGCTTCCTACATCGAAGCGCAAGAATCTCATAGAAGTGTCATGATATTGTCAAATTCTTTTCTTCTTCTCTTCTTTCTCATCTCTCTTTTTTTTTTTTTTTTTTTTGTTACAAGAAAACCTCGACATCCATCTCCAACACACTGGCGGGGAAGGGCAATTCGAAGTTCTTCAGCACAGTCGGGTGCAGGATGCCGAACTGTCCGATCTTCCTGGCGTCCTTGTTGCCGCCGAGCTTGAGGTAGATGGCGGCTGCGTGGCCGGGGAGGTAGGTGGGATCTATTGATTTTTGGATAAGAGGTTAGTTCATGGGGACGGATAAAAGACGGGTAGTAGACGATGGGAGAAGGAGGAGAGGGGGGGGGGGGGGGGGGGGGGGGGAAAAGAAAGGAAAAAAAAAAAATAAAAAGGAAGTAAAAGAAGGGAAGAAAAGGGCAGTCCTACCATCAACCTCCTCAATCCAATACCCCTGCACCCCCTTCCCGCTCAACCCTTCCTCCCGCGTAATAAACGCCGCCTTCAACATCGTCATCACCCGATCCAGCAACCCATGCACCTGCTCAAACCCCGCGCTCTTCCCATACCAGCACGCGGCGAAATGCCTTTCATTCCTGCTCCGCCTCTCGACGCTCATGTCCTTGTAACACACGTCGCTGACCTCGAACACCTTCATCGGCACCGCGTGCCGGCGATTCTCACGCACGGTTTTCAGCAGACCCGGGATCAGCGACGTGCGCACGATTTGGTATTCGAGGGTTTTGGGGTTTTGGAGGCGGACGGCCCGGTTGTCGTCCGCGTGGTTCAGCCAGCCGTAGTTCTCGTCGTGCGAGCAGAGGATTAGGGGCATGACTTCGGCCCAGCCGGCCATGGCTGCTTCGAACCGGAGGATGTCGGCGAGTTTGTTTACGGGTAGGGCGGCGGCTACGGCGGCGTGGGTGGCGGGGAAGTAGCGGGGGAGGTTGTTGAAGCCGTAGGCGATCGCGGCGTCTTCCATGATGTCGGCTTGGTGGAGGATGTCGGCGCGTGTGATGGGGATGTCGACGTCGAGGTGGTCGGAGTCCGTGGGCGAGGGTCGCGAGTGGTAGCACATCTTCTTCAGTAGGTCGGAGATGTTCTCGCGGGAGAGGTCGAGGCCGCAGACCGAGTTGATGAAGGAGGCGGAGGCTTGGGTGGAGCGCGGCGTCAGGTCTGGCGCTTCCCGCGTTTCGCCGTTGTGCTCTGATACGATCTTCACGGGCTCGATGGTGAAGGGCTCCTCGCAGTATTGCGAGAACATGGCCACGAGGATGTGGTTGACGATTTCTAGCTTGGTTTTGTCCGTGGCGGTGATGTCGATGAAGACGTTCCGTGTGCTGAGCTTGATCTTGGAGTGGTCGCTGTTGATGATGGGCGGCATGGAGAGCACCTGGCGATTGGAATCGTAGATGATGGGGTATACGTCGCTATCCTTGATGATGGGCAAGAATTTGCCAAGGTGCTTGTCCTTCTCGTAGAACTGCATCATCTCTTCGCCCGTCATCTCCTTGGTCTGGTTGAGCGGGGCGAACTTGATGTCTTTGGGTGGGAGGGCTTCGTAGCTGAAGGGACCCTGGATAGTATCGAGATCGTGGGTCCCAATGGCTACGAGAGTCCGGTTTCGCGCCAAGTTGGCGTGCAACTTGTCCTGCAGAGCAATGAAGCTTGCGTACCGCTCCGGGGTGAAGGTTATGTTCCGGAGGATGGCGCAGGAGAAGTAGGGCGTATCCTCTCCGTGTCCTTGCTGACCGTCACCGTCTCCAACTTTCCGCTGCTCGGCGGCTTGAGGGTGTAGTTCGGCATCGGCTGTCTCCCCAGGAAGACATTCAGGTTCATGGCAATACCCTCAAAGCACAGCATGTCATATCGGTTGGCCGGAATCTCAATCTTGAGCTGTGGTGGCTCCTCCACGCCATTGCTGTCTACAGGTCTCTTCTGGTCTGAAGTGTCTTCGTCAAGCTCTATGCCGAAGTCGAAGCAGAGGACGTCGAATTCTTCGCGGGTGTATTCTCTTGCCCAAGGCCTTGAAGAGGGCGGCTTTGTCGACGGGGATGGTGGGCATGGTTGAGACGGTAATGCGCCAGTCAGGGCGCAGTGGGAGAGGTGTTGTTCACGATTTGGATGTCTGTAGAGGCGAATCTGCGTGCCTTCCTGTTCCTGACGCTCCAGGCGGGGTGGAATGGTCTTTACAGCAGGCGTTTGAGGATTGCGATGTTGTTCGTATATCTTCGTCTCTTCGTACCCGACTGCTCAATGCGTCGAAGGGATACCCACGGAGCGCCGCTGGTCGAATGAATTCTGCCTCTCACACGTCTACAGTATCATCCCACCAATGCTGCCGGCTGCCCCTCGGAGTCATGTCCAAAATTTAGAGCTCAGTCATCAATGCGCTCAACCAAATTGTGGCGGTGGTGGCTTGTCGCGCGCGCCTCCAGCCCCACCACATTGACGCAGTCGCCTCGCCAAATCATCAATCTCAAAGCTCAGCGCGGCCGGCAAGCGCATCAACCACCAGTACCACCGCCGCTACCACCGCTACCACCACCACCGCCACCACTGCATTGTATCTTGCCCGCCCCTTGCAGTGAATTTTGACGACCATTTCATTCAGGCATTGACCCTGCGTCGCGAGGTATGATGCCCAGTATCTCCACCCTGCCTGAGACGGGCCGCAGCAGAAGGGGTCTGGCACATGCAACCAGCACTTGTTGTTTTGGCAGATGGAACCCATATCACCAGACTACTCTGCTGCGCTCCTGGACTCTATGCTATCCGAACGCCTCCCCATTAGCCAGACGGCCACCTCGGAGACTGACTCACCATTCTCATCCCAGTTCTCACAACACCTCTCGCCCATCGCGACGTCCGCCTTAATCCCCCACCGCCCATTCACCGACCCCCCCTCCCGCCGAACCCATATTAGCGACCTCTTACTCGCAACATCACTCCCTCAGACCTGCTTGTCCACACGCTCTTTACCACGTGACAGGTAGCGATAGACATCCAGCATGGACGAGCAGAATCAGGGAGACGAGTTGTACCCCATCGCCGTCCTGATCGACGAGCTCAAACACGATGACGTGCTACTCCGCCTGAACGCGATTCGGAGACTGTCAACCATTGCCCTGGCGCTTGGACCCGAGAGGACACGGGACGAGCTGATTCCGTTTCTAGATGGTACGTCGGAATGAGGCCCTGTTGCTCCTGCGTCATGTGCGGCTAGCAGAGAGTGACAACAGCTTGCTGACATGACTTGCGCGCAGAATCGGTGGAAGATGAAGACGAGGTCCTCACAGCCCTCTCCGACGAGCTCGGCTCCTTTGTCGAGTACGTCGGCGGCCCCGAGTTCGGCCACGTCCTTCTCTCACCGCTGGAGAATCTCGCCACCATTGAGGAGCCTCTTGTGCGCGACAAGGCGGTCGAGTCCCTCAACAAGATCTGCGCTCAGCTCTCCCAACACCAGATCGAGACCTACTTCACCCCGCTCATCGTCCGACTCAGCAAAGCAGACTGGTTCACAAGCAAGATTAGCGCTGCTGGTCTCTACACCACCCCTTATCCGCATTGCACTCCGCAGACTCAGGAAGGTCTCCGCGCACAGTTCGGTGGTCTCGTCAGGGATGATACCCCCATGGTACGCAGACAGGCTGCCACCAGCCTGCCAGCCTTCGTTGGCGTCCTGCAACCCGATGTCGTGGTACAAGAGGTCATCGGACCCATGTTCCAACACCTCTCCTCCGACGACCAAGACTCCGTACGTCTTCTCACCGTGGACGTGTTGATTGCCATTGCCGAGCGTATACCCAAGGAGCAGCAATCCTCGCATGGCGTCCTGCTTACTTCCCTTCGTGGACTGTTCGAAGACAAGAGCTGGCGAGTTCGATACATGGTCGCCGACCGTTACGAGAAGATCGCGAAGGCCGTCGACGAGGAGGTCATCGCCCGCGACCTCGTCCCTGCTTTCGTGAAGCTGCTTAAGGACACTGAGGCTGAAGTCCGTAGTGCGGCTGCAGGCCAAGTGCCTGGCTTCTGCGAACTCATCCCGCGCGAGGCGCTCCTCCAGGACATTCTCCCGGCTGTGGAAGACTTAGTGACGGACAGCAGCCAGCATGTGCGAGCATCGTTCGGCACCCAGATCGCCGGTCTGGCACCCATCTTAGGCAAGCAGGAAACCACTGAGCACCTCCTGCCTATGTTCTTGCAGATGCTCAAGGACGATTTCCCGGACGTCAGATTGAACATCATCAGCAAGCTCGAGCGGGTCAATGAAGTGATTGGCATTGAGCTGTTGAGTCAGAGTCTTTTGCCGGCCATTGTGCAGCTGGCAGAGGACAAGAACTGGAGGGTCAGGCTGGCGATCATTCAACATATCCCGTTGCTGGCAGCGCAATTAGGCGTCAAGTTCTTCGATGAGAAGTTGGCGAGCTTATGTATGAGCTGGCTCGGCGACACCGTCTTCAGCATCCGAGAGGCAAGCACGCAGAACCTTAGAAGGCTGACCGAGGTTTTCGGTGTCGAGTGGGCAGAGAGAGATGGTGGGATCCTTAGCCGTGTCGGTGGAATGGCTGAGCACCCTAACTACCTTTACCGCATGACGACTTGCTTTGCTGTTTCGGTAAGTTGACATTTGGCCCCTTTCTTACTTCGAGGGTGGAATGACACTTCATGAGGCGACGTGGCAAAACATTTCGATTTCCTGGCTAACTTGAAATCATTCAGACCCTCTCCCCAGCCCTCACCCTCCCCGTCCTCGCCCGCTCCGTTCTCCCCATCCTGCACCGTCTCGTCGAGGACCCGATCCCCAACATCCGCTTCAACGTCGCCAAGTCCTACGCCGTCCTGATCGACATCTTCAAGCGGCTGCCGGACGAAAGCACGACCCTCAGCCAGCTGGAATCCACCTCCCCACCCCCATCTACACAGGGCACAGCCAAGGGCGAGGAGCTCGTCCGAGGCGAGATCATGCCCCGCTGGAGAAACTGGGCCAGGATGAAGATGTCGACGTCAGATTCTTCGCCACTACGGCCGCCAAGAGCTGGACCGACCATCAGGCTCAGGCCCATGGCCAGGGCAATGCCATGGAGACTTAGGATGTCTTGAGTGTTGGGTCCGGGATCCAGTGAGCCCCCTCCCCTCTTTTCTCAACTCATCCAACAAGGCACGCATGGTCATCGGTTGAGTAGAGCATGGACGGAGAGAAAAACGCCAGCTTTTTCTGCCGGATTTGGGAACAAGTGAGCCGAATTCTCTCCTATACGATGGAAGCATGAGATGGGTGAGGAAGGAATTGTCCGTTTTGTGCCATCGTAATGCGGGCTGTGATAGAGAAATTACGCTAGCCTTTTAAAAACCCCTCGAAATTTTTCTTGTTTGTTTTGCTTTTGCGCTATCTTTTGTTTTGCCGTGGGGCTTTTCTCACCCTTCTAGGATGACACCAGAGAAAGGAAAGGAAAACGGGGTTTCCCTCTGCTCAGTTTTCCTTCCCATTTCTGCTTATCTTATGATGATTTTTGATAGCGGGGAGTATGGGAGGATACCAAACATGAGTCCTTCCCTCATCTCGTTTTCCTTTTTTCAATTTTCCATTCCGTCCCATCCCTTTTCTTTAACGTACTGTCTTGGGCTTCTTCTACTCTCGCGAATTTGCTCGTATTGGAGTGGACGTCCAATCAAGACAGGCCGAATCGACTGCACTGAACAGTCGCTGCAAAGGTCAAACCAGGCAAGACGGGAGACAAGGAAGGCAGACACCGGCGGGCAATCTGACATTCACCGATAACCCCGGAGCAGGTGCTTCGAAGCACATTTGGCCAACAAGACAGTGACTCGACATGCCTTGAATAGGGACCAGGCACTTCGAAACCCAGCTAGTGACGGCGAAAGCGATTAGGACTTCGACGTCAAGCCGGCACGTGTTCTCTATTCTGGACCAAACGCTTCAAAGTATCGCCGATGGCAAGGTCATTCACTCAGAATTCAACGTTTGTCGATCACGTGTTGTCTATCTGCGTGATTCGAAGGGTCAGTCGTGATGAGGGAGGGGGTTTCATTCACAGTCATTGGTGACTCAATGAAAATCTCGTTGTCGTTGCGCTAGCAAGTAAATGGGCTGGTTATACTCACATGAACTTCCCGAGTTGGAAAGCACGACGGCCGACTGGTCCGTGAGGCTGTGGACGTCCTTTTATTCGATCTTGAAACCTACACTTCCGACTTGAACACTTTCTCGACACCGCTACTCAGACCTGCACATTTCCTCAAGACTTCTCTTCAGATCCGAGCACTCTCCCTCGTCACTCTTCATCTACAGGCCCCAATACCCATCGTCGACCGATACGATGGCCACTACCATTATCCTCTTACCGGCGGACCTACTGGCCGTCATCGTCAGCTACATTCGAGCACCGCAAGACCTACGCAATGTCTCTCACTTGCAAAGCGCTCTACGCTGTGGCCGTCGTCCCAATTTACCGGACGATGACGTTGAGGCTTTCTCGAGTGGACAATCGAAACTTTTGCAAGCTCTTGTACCAGAAAATGCAGCTTTGGGTCATGTGCGACATTTAGTCATTGACCCCTTTACCGGTTGCTTGAAGGACAATGCAGAGGATGTCTTGATGACGCTTCAACTCCTCGCAAACTTCTTGCCGCGCGACTCGCTCGTTTCATTCACGTAAGAATCTTGGACATGCGATAGGGGAAGGACTGGAACAAGATCTGTGAAGCTGACCACATTGTAGACTCGATTGGCCGATCCTCCGCGAAGCAAGCACGCACTTGATCCTCCACGCTTCCTCTATTCTCGAAACCCTGTTTCGAAGACAACGCCAGCTTAGAACAATGAGGGTCGACCCTTGCGCAGATCAGGCGCAGATCAGACGATTCGGTGATCTTTCCAATGTGACGACTATCCAGTTCGAGGTATCCAGCAAAACCAGGGCCGAGGCCTGCGCAGCTGCCCTTGAACATACGCCTTCCCTGCGTAATCTCGAACTTCGGCTCCATCTCGAGAAGTGCGAGACGGCTGATCAGAGGGACGTAATGAGCCTTCGTCTAGTCGAGAATGTCTTTGGCAACATCCTAAGGCACGATCGACAAATTGTGCTCAGAGCTCTTCAATTACGCGGGTTCGAGTTGTCTTCGGCTTCGGCTAAGCTTGCAACAGCAATAGATCTGTCTCGAATCCAGTCGTTGGGGTTGCATCATTGCTCCGGCATGGCTGATTTCCTTGGCCAAAATGAAGCCAGCCGATGCTTCATCAGCCGTCTCTTCGCACGCTGGTCCTTATCGCGCGTAATGGCTACATGGGAACTCCCTCCGACAGCAACGATAACTCCGATCCTGCTGCCCTTCAATCACCTTTTGGAATATTTCACTGGGCTGGAAAACTTGGTCGTCGCTGCGCCTTAGCAGGGGGCATTGATGCCTGGGTTTAAAGCTCTTGCCAACCATGCAGCTACCCTCAGATTCTTGTATATCGACTGTCTTCCACTGCCATCGGACGCCGAAGATGCAAACATTGTGACAGCGTCAAACTGCATCTGCTGCTGGGCCAGTGCATCCAACTTGAGCAAATAGCTTTGGAAATGCCGGAGTTGGTGCTGACATATATCGACACCGAGATCGAAGAGACCTCCAAGAAGATTGCGGTGAGTAACCGTCAAAATTGCACGTGATGTCCATATGCTGACAGTCCAGATTGCACTTGCTGCCGCACCACGCCTTCGTGCGTTCCGACCTCACAACCAGCTTATGAGGATCGATGGTTTGACGCCTCGGTTGAATATCGACGGCCCTGGGCTTGAAAGAAACAAGGTGACCTATGCTGGAATCGAAGCCCTGCTGCAGCATTGGGCGGCAAGCTTCATGAGTCTGACTCCGGGGCTTACAGCAATGGGTCTCGGCTTTCAACCGATCTCACACGCATATCGCAGGGATTGAGGTGGACCGGCATTATTATGTGCGTGGTCATCAGCTAGATCCTTATGGGCGGAAGAGCATAGTGGCGATGCGACTGGAACTCGATCAGGTCAGGGAAATCGAGCCGGTATCAGACATCCTGGAGATCAACCATACGGTCCAGGACTGTTCAGGCTGGGTTATCAGCCCTGAGCCAAAGGGTCGATCAAAGATGCATGCCACATTGAGAGCTAGGTTCACAAGTTCGAGCTCGGCTTGCAGGTAATTTCGTGTCAGCTGAAATTGGTGATAGATTTCCCTTTCGATTGTATGAATGCAAATTCTCATAGCCTCCCATGGGTATCTTCGCTTGCCTCTCAAACTCCAGAACGCCCTGCCTTGATTTTGCTCATCATCCTTAAGATTCTACTTTGCCTCCTCCGGTAGCCACCAGGATCTCATTCACATCTTGCGACAGCTCCGGGATGGCACTCATAATCTCTTTCCCAAAGATGTCGCGGAATTGTGCTAGCCCTGCGCTCTGCCCTGCAAGACTCTGATTGTATCGCATCACAAGCTCCACAAAGTCTCGTGTATAGATGTCGGGATTACGGGTGCTCTCCACGTAGCCTGTTGCCCACCGTTATTCTTCAATGCTCTTGCAGGCTGTCATGTCTGGAAGCAGCTCCTTCACGCTTACCGATGATTTCAACGGGTATGAATGTCGGTAACCGCCGCGCAGTCCGTGATGTCGTAACGAGAAGGTTGATCAAGTGCTTGCTATTGGAGATCAGTCAACTTCACCATCAAACGGGGAGGTCGAAATCAATACATCTCAGTCGTCACGCTCTTGAGGGTTTCGGCTCCTTGGTAGTCGTGAATGGACATGATCAGCAGGTAGAGGCTATTGATGATGTTTCGTAGGTGAACATCCACCTCCTCGATTGTGGACTCGGCCATGTCTGCTTGTAGTCTTTCGCAATGTGGACAGACGACAACAGATGAGCTGTATTGTCCAGGACAACTTCCACCGCGACCCTCTCTGTCTGACATGTGAACGCGGAGCGATTCCGCATCTGCTTGTCAGTGCGTTGCGGAAACAACACGATGAGGTAACATGATGAGCCCCTCCACCTTCCCGTGACAAGCGACTAAACACTTCTCGCGGAGATCCGAAATGAGGTGAATATCAGGCGACGGCTGTATAGCTTCAAGCATGCTCATCCATTCCTCTGGACGAAAATGGCACAAGGCGAAAGGCCAGGCCGACATAGTCGCCATCCCAGCCGGATCTTGACCCGCAATGGTAGTAGGACCATTAACGACACACAAAACTGGCCGCGACTGGACAAGCCAAAAGACGATGAGACCATCAAATTCATCAAACAAGTCCTGTGCTCTCAGCCAATCGACGGCACCAAGACCGAAAAGCGCGAGGACTTTTCCACCGAAAGGCCATTGGAGGAGCTTTTACCGCCGTTAACGAGCTCGAACGAGGTCGATGTTCAACTATACGCCATCATCGCCGTCATACTTAGTCAATTCGTCCAAAGCTGGTACGGTCGCATCACACCGGACGGAGACTTCGTTGGCGAAATTGTGCAGATTATTGCCCATTGCACGCGAGGGCTGGAGGAGCGCTTGAGGCATGTTAATCTACTTGAGATTCTGCTAGATGAAGTGCCTAGGGTCTTCGACAATCATCTAAATGGTAGAGTTGCATTGATTACAAGCGACAAGGGCTTGGTGCTGACCCAATCTAGTCGTGATCATTGCTCGTAATACTATTCGAACATCGCAACGAGCTGAGAAAGAGAGCATCTTGCGGACAATTTATCACACGTTGCGTCCTCATCACGCGCTCTCTCCGCCGCCAGTGGACGATGCTACACGGCTGGCTCAACACGAAAACGAAGGCGACTGGTGTCAGCTGCTAGTGAATGACATTCTGCCGCTACTCCTACCGCCGGAAGACCTTCCAACCCTTGTCTAGACGTTCTCGTCTCGGAGATTTTCTCTGAAATGATCATGCACAATGCCATCTTGGGAAAGACGTCTGAGCCATGGCTACTCTGGGAAGGCATCACGAAATCGATCTATGTGGTGCGGCCAGAGCTTCGCCCGCCGCCTGAGCCAGCTGCTTCTTCACCAATCAATCGCTTGGAGCAGTTTGGCTTGCTTTCGTCGCAAGATGCAAAGTCTGGTAATCAGGATGCTGCTGAGCTTGGTTTCATTGGACGGTGCTCGGAGTGTTCTGGTTTACTGTTCAGTTCGCACTCCTAGCTTGGAGTCTAATACGCGCCTTCGTGACGGCATTCATGGATGCTTCTGCGCTCCCTCAACGGCCGCCACGAGTCATATCAGACCCTGATAAGACAACGAAGCTCGATCCTGCCGCTGAGAGGCCCGCTTCCCGCCCGACTACGCCAGCGACTACAGAAGCTCTTCCTGTTGTTGGCATGAAAGCCTGGTCTTGCATGGAACACCTCACCTCCCTTGGCTCGCGGATGCCATGGCTGACTGGCTGCCTCTCTCTTCTGCAGTGGGTGGCGCTGTATGGACCCGGACGAATTTGTCATACCAACAGCTCTTTGGACAGGTAAGCTATGCGCTTTCATTTCCCTCCACACGTATTACCCATCGCGCATCATGTCACTATGCACGCATGCAGACAGGGTATTCGTCTTTAATCGGTTATGCCCTGTCTTTATTCCGACGGTCTCGCGTGGCCGCCTCATTCGCCGAAGCGAGCATGCCGCCATCGGCAGTGGCGTGCAGGTCGCATCTACTTACGGTCATATGATCCTGGTGATACCCAACGACTGACTACAGGCTGCCTCGCGACGGCTCTGTTTCGTTTCATTCGCTTCGGTCGTGCAGCCATGTTTGACAAGCCTAGCAGCGACATGTCGCAATCCTTGACGGCTTCCTACCTCACCCTCCAGTACTTGCCTAGTCCTCCCTCTGGGCGCCACCAACTTCAGGATTGCCGTCTAGAAAATGCACAACGACTTATGGCGTACATACCACTGGCGTTGGGCATCAGAATATGGATTTGCTTATAGCCGGAGCAAAAGCGGGGCGGATCCTGGCCTGAGATTCGCAGGTCATGCAGGAAAGCGGCCTTGTCCCTGTAGGGCTCGGCCCACGCCGTCCTTGCTTTTCTGGCAATACGTCCGCGCTGCCTCGCACTGCTGGTTGACCTTCCCGTCCGAGATGCACTCCAAGCGCCACCATTTTCAATTATCCCACGTTGAGGATCGCCATGCACAGTGACTGCTTGAACAACCATTCTTTTGATCGCAAGCTCGCCGCTGGTATTCATTGGATTCAACGCTCCACTGCAACCAAAGCCGGGCGGCAATCCTATTCGCCGGAGACCAGCGCATCAAATTTGACTGGAAGAGCCGAGCATCGCTACCGATAGGCGGAAAAGTCGGGACATCAATCATTGTTTCTTTTGCACAGTCAACCACCTCGTGATTTGCGCATGTATTTGGCATTATGACCGAACGCGGTAGCAGTACATATCGTATTGCAGACGCAGCTGACCGATGACTCATGCAGGCTAATGTGCGCTCAAGTCCACGACAAGCTGCTGAATCCGGCATTACTACCGACCGTTCTGCGAGCAATCAGGGCTGCCGTCTTCCCTGATAACGCAATGGCGCCAGCGCGTGTGCCGCCGACAAGCGAGGAGACTCTTCAGATCAAGTGCGAATGCGCTAGGGTCATCGTCGAAGCTGTACCGGATGCAGTGAGGACACGCTACTTCGCTACCAAGGACAAAGAGACGATGAGAAGGGATGTCGAGGACAGGTTGGAAGTCTTTGCTGATCCGTATATCAACAAGCATCTGATCGTTGCCGCTCTCGACCTGATAGTGGTACGCTTGTTTCCTGAGCTAGCAGATCCATCATATGCCGCTTAACAGGGATTGCCGTGCCACTGGAGGCGCAGAGGCAGAGAAACCACATCCCCAATAGCTGTCATGCAACAAGCCAAAAAAAAAAAAAAAACAAATAATCGCAATCAAGAGTTCCCATCATCATGACGAATGGAAGATGCAAGGTCATCTGCGCAAGACATGAACCGAAAGCCAAATCCTCGTCGCCATGCATTCCCTTATTCCAATTCCATTTCCCTTTTGCCGCGTGAGCAGCTCCATGCCGATTCTTGTCCCTGTCTTTCGTCCCTCCCTTCCCTGATCCATCCTGGCTTCTCTAGACCCAAAATAGTCACCGGCTTCTGCCGTGACAAGTCAAATTATTTCTACAGTACTTACATCCATGCCCGAGATATGAATGTCCTTGTGTTGTCTGCGTATGTGTGTGTGTCTTTGTATGTAAAGGGGTATCCTGGGAAAGTCAAAAAAATAAAAAAAAAAAGGCTTAGCCGCTGATGCTGTGCGACCGGGACTGAAGCCTCAGCTTCTCCATGAGTTTGCCCATGGTCAGGCTCTCGTCGTACTCGAGAAAGCCGCTCGGTTGTTGTTGGAAGAAGCTGTGCGCTATCTCCAATGCTCGGAGGGCTTCCTCGGGCGTAGTAGCCATGGGTAATGAGAACCCATGTATTGGCGAGGTCAGGTCGCGAGCGCTGCCGGGTGTCAGGACGTGGGCGGGGAGAGGAGGCGGTCCCATCATTTCGGGTGGTGCGAATGTGGCTTTGTGCTCGGCGGGGATGTGGTGTTGAGGCAGGTCGTATGGTTGGAACGTCTCGCCTATTCCCGTCGCAGCCTCTGATCCTTCTTCCATGGGTGAGTCGAGTGCTTCCGAACTGTGCTTTGGTGTCGCGGCTTCTGTTGGCATTGATGCGATCATGTACTGGTCAAGCTGCGGTAGTGTTTGGCTTCGAGGGCGTTGTGAGTTGCCACTGCCTGTGGCCGGAAAGATACGACGTGGTGTTTGTGGTGGCATTGCCGTAAAAGGAGTTGCCGCTGTACCGGAGTCTGGGGTGAAGAACGGTGATGTCGGACTGAGTGGACCAGGGGAGAAAGAAGAAGGGGCAGTGTCTGTGAAAGCGCTGTTCAGAGATGTCGCACTTTGCGAATGGAACGGTCCATGAGAGGTGGGGTAATCCAAGTAATTGTCGGGGCTTTCGTGCTTGAAAGCGTCTTGACTCCGTGACGTGTCCAGGTCAAGAGGAGAAGTAGGTCCTAATGCCCTTGGAGAAGAAGGCGACGATGCTCCACCAGGAGTGTGGCATGTTGAAATGCTTTCTGCATCCTCAGGGGCAAGAGAAGACTTGCGCGATCGTGCACCCATGAGATTGTGCTTCAATTTGAACTTCTCGAGCCAGATTGGACTCAACGCATGATGGTTGTCGGGACTCTTGACGTCGTCGTCGTCGTTGCTGAGAACGCCCGAGCTTTGTCTCGAATAAGCTCATCAGTTAAAGGGAGACACTTTCGTTCCTGAATTTGCCGTCAGAAGATTGTTACCTTCACGTTGACCGCTAAAGACTCACCTGATTCTTCGCCCATACTGCTAGTGCCCTTTCAATATCAGGAGAGCGGCCTTTTGCGCGCTTGACTGGAGACTTGCTGCCATCCTCCTGAATGAGGTACTTGTCCTTCTGTCGAAGGACCTTAGAGACGGTGCTGAAGGCTAATCAGTCAAGGGACACAGAACACAGACTGGTCTTTTCACCTTCTCTCCACGCCGAAGATAGCTCCGATCTCTGTCTGTTTCGCATTTGGGTGATCTTCAGCGTACTGGCACATTCGCTTTCGATCGTTGTCGGTTAGAGTCTTGCGTGGGATCGGAGCGGATCGAGCTGATATGGCTGACACTGGCGTGTGTAGCTGGTTGATAGACATGGATTGAACAGGTTGCACTGGTTGCGGGTAGATTGGTTGGAATCCAGGATGTGCTTGGCTGTTCAACATTGACGGCCATTGTGGCATTACCAGAGGGTGAAGTTGAGGCTGCATCGGTCGCTGTTGCATGCTGCCATTGAAACCGTTTGGCTCCATATGCATGTGTTGATTGCCGAAGTTGAATCCAGAGTACTCCTGCGCTGGCGTACCGTGGTGCGAATGAGGGTATACGTGATCCCAAGGGCCAACGGGTGGTGAATATTGGAATCGAGTTTGGTGGTGATCGTCCTCGTTCATGGTCGACAAGTTCATACTGCGACAAGGACAGTTCAGTCCGCCACTGACGGACTCGCACAAAGGCACAGCCTGTTGAGGGTTCAGGTATGGCTCAAAGCTCGCAATGGCGGGTACACAAACAGGCGGCAGCTGATGATGATCAGAGACCTGGTCGAGACAGGCGGCACTGAGCAACATGCGGACGGGAAGGATGCAGACCGGGTTTGAGAAGCATGCTGCTTTAGACAGCCCTCATAAGCGCAGCTGCAGGTGTGTAAGATGCATCTGGAGGAGAAAATGACAATAATAAGAGAGAGACGGACGCAGGGACACCAAGCGAATTGGGCAGTTGCGGAGAGGCGATGAACATCTAGTCAAGGATGGATGCCAGGCGGAGTGACGGTACGGCGCGGAATGGGCCAGGATAAAGACCTTGTCCAGAGCGAGGGCGACAGCGAAGAACGGATGAGCGTTTTTGCTTGATGTAGCACCCCTGCAACGCCCGCTCGTCAGCAGCCTCCGAGGCATCAGGCGAGCGCGGGATACTGGTAGGGTATGGGAGGAGGCCTAGAGTAGCGCCATCAGGTTTAGTCTTTCGGGACTTGGGATTGCCAGTACGCGGCTCTCCGGACAGCATTTACGCGGCGCCGCCTTCAGACGTTGAACAAAGTCACGTAGTCACGTCGCTGTCAATGGGTTCAACTGTAGTCTCCACCGCGCTGGCAGAGGCTGTACAAGGGCCGCCGTAACAGCGTTTGGCTGGTAAGACAAGGACAGGATCAGGACAGGATCCGGACAGGCAGGCCAGGACCCGCAGTCGCCGCACCTGATCGGTTGTGATGATGCTGGTTGCTGCGACCGCAACACAGACCGGCCCATCGACGAATGATCGGCTGTGGGTATCTGGTTCCGAGCTGCAGAACGCTTGGACTGGGCCACCCCTCTGCACCTGTCGACGGCTTGCGCAACACTCCAATGATCTCCCCTTCTGCCATCTTTCACGTCCCATTGCTCCGCTGGGCGAGCGACCGGCAGGACGCTACCATGCACCTGTCGCTTTTTTCTCCCGACCTCGTCGTAGCAATAGCAGTAGTTGATGTGCTTGGCCGTGGGATGAATGCTCCCTAGCCGCCCACTTACATCCAATCCCCCCAGCCGTTTTCGGCCTTCGTGATTTTGGTTTTGATGAAGAGCCGATGCGGAAATGAGAGACGTCTCATCGTTACGATACGGTACATCCATTGTACATCACCATCGGCTCCCGATCGGCTTTGCGCCGCGAGCCTTCCCGCCAGAGTTTCGCAGTGCATCAGCGGCCCATGCCATACCGTCGCCTGCCGCTGGGGAGGCTGACAGGGCGGGCGGGACTGTATCCATTTGCTACTCCTACCATACCTCACGCTTGTATCGTGTGAGTCCCGTGAAATGACGAGATCCACCAACGGCTGAACCGTCCAGTCTCGCATCCTCCCGGCCGAAGCGACCGAAAGTGTACGATTGTCTAGGTCTGTGTGTGCGCGGGGTGGAGTAAAGCCAACGTTGCCATTGGCGGGGAGCAGATAGGATACACGCTTAGATGGCCAATGAAATTAATCACGCCCGAATACCGCAATCGGACAGTCCATGGCGTGGAGGATTCTGTTGATCCGCCAAGCGGGTTGTTGCTCCAACATGACCAATCTAGCAGCATGGTTGCGGGGCGAAATCTCCTGTTAGTTCATGCTGGCAATTTGCATTCTCTTTCAGGTTAATTGTTGACAAAAATGCCACCTTGGTCAGTGCGGAGCGTGGAGGGATCATCGCTGGGATGGTCGATCCCATCAGAGCAAAAAGGGTCGGTTTCAAGGAGAAACTTCAGGCCAACGCCCCCAAACCTTGATGGCCTTTACAAAAAGTTGACGGCTGGCTGAGCCTATTTAGACCTCTGTCTATTTTGAATGAGAAACTTCACCACCAAACATTGAGCCCCTCGGATCGACGGTCTCGCGATCGCGCCGTCTGGACCATGTCAGGTCGGAGGGGCCGCGACAGTCTCATCAAGAGTTGGCAAAACACGAGGTGAACCTGCTTATCTCTCCTTGTCAATTGTCGCAAAATGTCGTCGGAAGGTCCACATCAGTATCGTATTTCCGTAATTCCACGTGGAATAGGTGCCTAGTCGGCAGTTGCCAGTTGTCCCGACGTTCAAGCGGCTCGCATGGTTCTTCGGTCACTTGATGCGGATCAAGTCTACCGGTACCGTTTTTATGGTTAAGCTTGCGTACACCCGTTATTTTTCACTACATGCGAGTCGGTAGCTGCGGCCAGACCATCAAGGGCCGTTGTACAGAGCTTGGTTGCTTGGCGTGCTCAAGCAGGAGGAAAAAAAAAAAAAATTCCGGTCCATAGTCTTTATTGCTCTTCGTTTCTCGCATACGCCTAGAACCCGCGCTTGCCAATGGTCAGGTCAAAGCTAGAATAATATCCCGGTAGCTTTGACGGTTGTTTCCAAAGATGGCATTACATACCACAGCGGGGAGACGGCGGGAGACGCGAGCATGTTCATTATCCCATGTCGATCTTGTAGGTGTGGGCGCCTCACAGTCATGGCGGCTTCCGCGTCATGTCCCGACGATCTCTTGTGATAGTGGGGAGACCGTGGGAAGTCGAGAATCACGATGATCATCCCCATAGATGATCGATGCAATCCATGGATACCGACGATCGTGAAATGGAATCGCGGGCCGGGCATGAACGCATGATCTGAGCAGAACTCCAAAGCAGCCGAGTCTCGGCCGATCGACAGACCTTCTCTACACACTCCGACCCCAAAAGGACGAGAGTACTTTTCCTGTTTGAGACTTCGCTCTCATCAACCGTCGCAAACCGCCAAAAGCAACGAGAGTTCACGCGACGCTCCTGTCAGGCCTGTCGGTGCGTCGCCGAGACAGGGCACTTGCTCGAGTTACCTTCCCCAGCGGAGACATGGCCGGGAAGGCCGCCGCCGAGCTGTCAAAACACTCTTCTGTATTGCCTCGAAGCCTATTGATTAAAACTTTCGACCGGTCCCATTGTCAATGCCTGTTCCCTTGTGTCTTAGAAGAGATTGGGGCGGAGTCAAGTTACAAATCATAGTCAGACACCGAGGCACCGTCGTCCCTACTGACTTAAAACCAGACCCATAGAGAGAGCCGGGCTGGAACATTTCCGTAGCGTCAGCACGCAATATCTCTATTCGATTATGTCGTAGGAACCCCCGATTCGGGACCGACGACCCTCCCGACCGCACCATTGGAACATACTTTGAACGTGGATACCTTACAGTAAATCATGATGTCGTTGTGTCTCAGAGCTGTCAACCTTGTCATACTAACCTGCGGATCTACCGGAGGCAATGTCTGATTCATTTGAGGGGTTAGATTAACCCAGAAAATGCGCTACCTCGGCTTGAAACAGCTACATCTTCGGTGGAGCTTGTGTATCTTCCAGCAATGGTGCAGTCATGCCTGCATTCTTGCCATCTGGCCAATTCATTGCCCGCGAGACCTTCCACTAGTGTCCAGACCACATCAGCCGCGCATGAATCACTATAGATCATAACCATACCGGGAGAGGCCGCCGTGTTCCAGATCTTCCATGCCCAGTATGTCAACAGCCGGCTCGATTTGTTTCAACTCTCGCAAAGAAGCCTGAATCGCAGTGGCCTGCTCGCGTCCTACAGCATCAATCGTCTTTCCGCAGTGATAAAATTGCTCACTGTGAGCCTCGTGGCGGTCGTGGGGATCGCAGTCAATGCACTGCTCAAGGCTCAATGCCCGCAAATTTGACGTAGCTTTGAGAATGTAGTCGGCAAGGGTTCGCATTTGTCGCAGAATATAACCTTCGAGTACCTGTTGGTCACTCTGTCCCACGTCCGCATAGTCGAGCTCAATATCTAGTATTTTCACGGTCTGCAGGGACGGAAGAGCATTCAGATATTTCTAAAGTTTCAGTAAGCATGCTAAAAGGGAAGATGCACGCTGTGCACGCCGAAGTCACATACAGAAGACCGCCCATTTCTCTGAAAGAGGGCGCCTTCGCACCGTGATCGGCCTCTGCGAGATTGATGTTGGGCGACGGGAGCGCAATTTGCTCCAACTTGTGGAGCTGTCGCAGTGAGCTTCTCGATATTCCGTTATTTGGAGAGTCCGGGACGGGGCAATCTAGGTGCACAAGGCGCAACGACGCCGCATGTCCAGCGAATGCTCTGAAGTCAGGCCAGTACGCCGCATTTCCCTTCGTTCTCACAACAAGGTGCTCCAGCGTAGTGAAGGTACTCAGCAGTCGGCTCAAAGCTGGATTGTGCAACCGGGACTTAGTGGTCTTTTCAGCTTCAACGATTATAAGAGTCCTGAGATTTAGGCTTTCCAGTTTGTGCTTCTCGTACACGATCTCCACAAGATGGACTGAATTAGTACAGAGTTGCATGCCCAGTACCTTCAGCCCAGGGAAATGTATGTTACGTCGCAAAGTTTCAGCCGCGTCCGTAAGGTCGAACCCTTGTACCTGAAGAGCATGCAAGCGTAGTTTGTACTGGCTCTCCTGCGAAGTCCAATCCAAGAGCTTGACCAACATTTTCGAAGAGGCATCTGCCGGCCATGGATAAGCCCCGTCAAATCGATCTGCGGATGCTATGACCTCCAAATTCCGAAGGTTTGAGAGGGTGGGCAGTACTGGGTTCCAAAACGAAGCCTCGTCGGGGTCAGAGGTGCAGATGTAGACTGTAGCGATGTTAGCGCGCCTGCTTTGGCTGAGCGACGCTATCACCGGGTCCAAGTGAATGCTGTCGAGGCGTAGCGTTCGCAGCTTGGGCTGACGCCGATAGAGTGTAGCCAGGACATCTGACGGCAAAGGAACAACACAGTCGCACCTAGAACGCCGGTCAGTCAGCGCCTCAGCTCGCCTAATCACATGGAGAATGGCTCACGTAAAAGTCAGGAGGCAATCGTGTGGCAGCAGATTTGCAAGCAATGTCAAGGCGTCATCTGTACCTGAATGCATAGGACATTGCTGACACTCGATCGATTCATCACGGTACGGCTCTTCGATGACCAAGTGCCTGATATGCTGCAGCCCGGGATTAGTCGGTACCAACCCAGCGGCCAGGACTGACAAAGCGACATTGCCGCGAACGCGGACCGTGTTGTAATGGAAAGGCACTGCAGCCTCGCGGAGCTCTTTGCAGGTCAACATGAGGCTGTAGAGGTCTCGTGGATCAGTGATGAACTGCAGAATGTAGTGCTTGATGTCTCCAGGGACGGCGACGAGGATTTGCATGTTGTAGACGTGTTGCTGCCAGCGGCCGCGGGATCTGCTATGTTGAGCTGAGAAGGGTGGTTACATGGGCTTTGATGTGAAGCAGAGGTGAATGATAAGTTCATGAAACGAGGATGAGTGCTGCTGATCACCGTCTGTAGTTCCAAGAGCGCAGTTTGCGTCAGAGCGAACTGTAAACGGCAGGTGCGGCATGGAAGGAAGGCACAACCAACCAGACAAGACCAGGTCATCTCGGCACGTGGACGGCGCTTCACGTGGAATTCAGTGTGTGCGCCTCAGCATGCACACGACGCATGTGCCATTCGTTCGCGGAAGCGGCGGGCTTCATACAGGTCTAATTCGGTATTTGCTGCTCTTACTGAATGTACTTCTTCAGCCCTCTCAGCCTCTCCTTCGCCTTCTCCAGCACCTCATCGTCTTTGCACACCGCGAACCGCAACCAGTCTTCGACAATGTGAGCATTCGCATCCGTGAAGAACTCGGTTGGCGGGATAGCAGCAATCCCCAGCTCCTTGATAAAGAACCAGCTCAGCTTGAAGTCTCGAGGTCTGCTGGCAACATGCGGCGGGAATTCGTAGTCCTGGAAAAACAGTTAGCAATTAATGCCAGCGCCTATCTTGATCGATGGGCCCACTCACCTCCGGTAGCTTCACTTTGGCAAAGTTCACCAGTACGAAGTATCCGCCCTCAGGATCTGAGTACGGCAAGCCGAGCTCGCCCCACACTTCGTTGAACCTATCCATCTTGGCCTTCATTCCCTTCTTGCTGTCTTCCCAGAAGTTGTGCTGCTCCGCCTGCTCGAACGCCACTGCGGTGGCTTCCTGTAGCGGCGAGACAGACGAAAGCATATCCTGGTGTGTGCAGCGGAGACGTATTTGATCAAATGCTCAGGTCCGATCAAGTATCCCACTCGCCATCCCGTACAGTAGAAGCACTTCCCTCCACTTCCAACCGTCAAAGTGAGATTGGCGATTTCCGGGCTCAATGTCGACATGCGAGTGAATGGCACATAGTACAGGCGGTCGTACACCTCATCCGACAGGATGATGATGTTGTGTTTCACACAGAGGTCGCCAATAGCTTGCAGTTCCTCGCGGCTGAAAACTTTGCCCACCGGGTTGTGCGGAGTGTTGATCACCATCATTCTCGTCTTGTCCGTGATCTTGCTTTCCAGCTCCTTCATGTCCAAAGTCCAGTCGCCAGCTGAAGTGGTCTTGGTCGCTCCGTCCTTCGGTGGGTGGAGTGGGACGTAGACTACCTTCCCGCCCGGCATCTCAATGTTGGAGATGTACTGGTCGAAGAAGGGCTCAAACACGATCACCTCGTCACCCGGCTCCAGGAAGCCCATGAATGCTGACAGCATCCCCTCGTTTGCACCAGTCGTGATCGTGACTTCCGTCTCAGGGTCGATCTGCTTGCCGAAGAAAGGCGAGTATGCATCTGCGATGGCTTTCTTTAATCGTGGACGACCCTACTTGGCACCATAAGCAATCCGTCCTTCTGCTGGTGTGTTCTTGCTGACGGACTTACCTTGGTCGGCGAGTACTGGTTACATTCGACCTTATCGAGAGCGTCTTTTGCCGCATTCAACACGAACTCTGGTGGGTTATAGCCGAAGAAGCCCTGCCCTGCATGTCTTTGTTCAGCATCATCCTCTTCCATGGAGTCTTTCTAGGTCTGTCCTCGTACCCATGTTGACAACGCTGCCCGCTCCATGTTCCTGGTTGTACGCTCCTGCAGCTTCATTCACGATGGACCAAACATCTTGTCTCTGACCAGCAACACGTCTTGCCGGCTTGAACGGATCTTGTACCATTGTCGAGGCGGAGAAGGTTCGGACGAAACGCGGCGATGTCGCGAACGGGTTGGAGGTTTGGCGAAAGACGGCACTCCCACTTCTTATGAATGATATGCCTGAAGGTGTTCCCACTGACACAGCCAGGCGCTTCAATGGCTGCATGACTGCGCGTGAAGCTGACTACTGCTGCTCCTAACTGATAGGATGCTCGAAGCAGTGAGTGGGCCTGGCGGGCATTTCCCCAGATTCACTTCGGCAGCACGTCATTGCGCCTTCCGAGATCGGAACTGGACATGTGCCTCTCATTTGTTGTGCTGACAGTGAATGTTGATCGATGTGCAAACAGCAAACCTCTTCAGAAATTATTGCAGGGCGACTACATTCGCAACGCCGATGTCCGTTTCAATCTCATTGAAAATCGTGTGCACGACTTGATGGTAGCCAATCTCAGCATTTCTAGAGTAGTAGCCTGAAGACAACGATACACACGGTAGATCGGTTTGATTCTGCAGTCCCAAATCCAGTTCCATTGATTCCCTCTCAATGAGAAAACGGACGGTTGTCAAAGGTATGCCGACAATCACGAAGTCGCGGTGATGTTCTTGAAACTCTTCGTGATGCCCGTAATTGCCTCTTCGACCGGCAGACGCTCCATACTGCTTGCACCGTAAAACCCATGCACGCCCTGGCACCGCTCAAGGATATACTTTGCATCTTCCGGCTTTGCGATAGGACCGCCGTGACATAGCACGATGATCTTAGGATTCACTTTCGTCGCTGCTTCCTGGATCTGTTGCACTTCCTTCACGCAATCATCGAGTGTCTTGCCCGATTTCGCTCCGATGGAGCCGGATGTTGTAAGACCCATGTGCGCCACTACGATGTCTGCTCCGGCCTTGGCCATTCGAGTGGACTCGTCGGCATTGAATGCATAGGGCGTTGTCAACAGGTCCATGCTATGAGCTATACGGACTGCTTCAACTTCCAGATCGTAGCCCATGCCCCTGGAAAAATCGATTAGCTGCGGCACGCCGGGACAAGATGGCAGGTTACATACGTCTCTTCGAGATTCTCTCTGAAGTTTCCGTCTATCAAACCCACCGTCGGGAAGTTTTGAATCCCAGCAAACCCAAGGTCCTTCAGCTGCTTTATGAAGCGCTCCATGTCTCTGAACGGATCACTGGCACATACTCCCGCCACCACAGGCGTGTTCTTTACGATTGGGAGCACTTCCTTGGCCATGTCTACCACCACATCGTTGGCGTTGCCGTATGGCATCAGTCCTGCTAGTGAGCCTCTGCCTGCCATTCGATAGCGGCCTGAATTGTAGATGACGATCAAGTCACCTCCGCCAGCCTCGACAAATTTGGCTGAAAGACCAATACCAGCGCCAGCGCCGACGATGGGCTTCTTTTCTTTGATTTGTTTTCGAAGCGCATCGAGTATTGACTTCCGATCTGTTGGTGGAGCCATGTTGGATCAATTCTCAATGTTCTCTGTCGTTGACTGAATGGAGTTTTGTCCCACTGTCCAACGCCCTGTCGCAAATTAGAGCCTGTCTGAGTAAATATCTGAAGTGAAATCCGGCTGAAATGCCTACAGTGCAATACCAATTGCCGGATTGACGTTGACGCAATGTCAGATGAATGCAGTCCCTGCAGCGGACCGATGTCGTTCCTGCCCCACGTTGCGAGGCTTCATCGACATTGACTATGACAGCATCGCCTCACGATTACAACACCGGACGACTAACCAATACATCTGGAAGTGGGCAAGAAGGAAATCAACATGCCACACATAGTTTTACTAGGGACATGCGATACGAAGCTGGACGAGATTCTATACCTGCGGTCACGTATCTTAGAGAATGACGCTGGCAAGTCCAAAGTAACATTAGTGGATGTTGGCCGTAACCCCGTGAAGAACGAAAACATCAGTGTGCCGCAAGACATTTTGACATCAAAATATGCCCCGGTTGATGGCAAACGAGACATTGCCAGCTTGGCGCGAGGTGACGTGATCAAATACATGATCTCGTGCGCAACGAACTGGCTGCGAGAGGCGTATCAGCGAGGCCTGAAAAACCCCGAGGAAGCGATACATGGCTGCGTCGCAGCAGGAGGCACCGGAGGAACCAGCCTTGCTGCCGGTGTGATGCGGGAAGTGTTGCCTATCGGCTTTCCGAAGTTGATTGTGTCGACCAACGCCTCTGGAGACACCCGACCTGTCATCGGAGAGACTGACATAACCCTCATGTACTCCGTCTGCGATGTCGCTGGCCTCAATTATCTACTTAGAAGAATACTTTCAAACGCTGCCGGCGCGATTAACGGCATGGCGCAGAAATATGAAAAGTCTATCGGTGAAATTGGCAGCGCCGATGGTGAGCCAAGGAAGAAGAGGGTTGGGTTGACCATGTTTGGTGTCACGACTCCCTGTGTCGATAAAATTCGCCAACATCTGGAAGCAAATTACAACATTGAATGCTTCGTCTTCCATTGCACAGGCGCAGGAGGGAGAGCAATGGAACGATTGGTCAGCGAAGGTGTGTTGGAGGCTGTCTTAGATGTCACGACGACGGAGATTTGCGATCAGATCTGTGGTGGCGTGATGGATGCTGGCCCGCAGCGTCTCGAGGCACCCTTGAAAGCAGGCATACCTTACTTGGTCTCCGTCGGTGCGACTGACATGGTGAATTTCGGACCTAAGGCGACAGTGCCTGAGCGGTATCAGGGGAGGAAGCTGTTCGAGCATAATCCAACGGTCACCCTAATGAGAACGTCTCCAGAGGAATGTGCTGCTATCGGCAATTTCATCGTCGACAAGATCAAGAGATTCGCCTCAGAGAGAAGAATGGTTCAGGTGGTTTTGCCGGTAGGTGGAGTGTCAATGATTGCAACACCGGGCGGTCCTTTCCACAATGCAGAGGCGGACAATGCGCTCTTCTCTGCCATAAAGACTGGCCTCAAGGACACCGGCATTAATGTCGTCGAAGACCAGCGTGATGTCAACGACGAGGCATTTGCAGTTGATGTTGCAGAGAAGCTGGTAGCAGCGATGGGCATGCGACAGTAGCGTGTAACATTTGCTCCTTGTCAGACAGTCAACCCAGTGATGGTGGCAGCGAAATCTGAAGCCTTTCCATGCCTTTATCGTTAGACTTTGTATTCAGCCGAGAAGATCCCGGCGTAGGCGTCTGCGGAATGAGGTCATGTCCTGCGTCAGGCTGGACTCTTGAGGAGCTGGCGAGTTACCTGTAACTACCGTCTATGCTGAGTGCGTGACATTCTTCAGTCGGAAGTCGAAACTGCTTGAGCTCATCTCCGCACTACCATCGATCTCGAAAGCTCGCAACAATGCCCTACGGACGAGGTGGTGCTGGTGAGCCTCGATGTGATGCGACCCTCGCTGTCGAGTTGTGCTGATCGGTTGGCTTAGGCAATTTGCAGGCGGTTGAACAGCAAAATGCGAAAGTCTCAGCGGACCTAGAAGCGAATCAAGCGGCTGCCGAGTCTGATCATAAAGGTCCATTACCATCCGATTATCTCGAGAAGGAAGAACAACGATACGCACACAGTGGCCGAGGCGGCGCAGGCAACTATTACAGTCCGAAAGAGCTGAGTGAAACCGGTCACTTCAGTGATGCGCATCGAAGCCACATACTGGGCGATGGGACACAGCCACCAGCAAGCTCGGCTGGAGCTGGCACGGGTAGCGAGCCGCCGTCGTACAACACAGCACAATCAAGTAGCGCTCCAAGCAAGTCATGGGGGCGTGGAGGTGTAGGCAATATGACATTTGGTATGGCCGATGATGAGGTTCGAGCTGCAGAAAGGCGGATGCAGCAAGAGAAGGTCAAGGAAAAGTTGAAAGCCGATGTCGAGAAAGGCGTGAAAGAATCGCTTGCGATGCCACAGAAAGCCAAGCTACCGGGCGGCGAGCCGTACTGAGAAGCATCAAAACCCAGCAGCTCCTTAATCTAATCACCACGGCCACTCAAGGTCACTCAAAACATCCGGCATACCCGCATAATTCCGATTTTGGCGACCATATGGAGGATAGCAAGCGGCACGCTAATGGAATCCTTCTAAACTTGAGGTGAATGTCAACCTGAAGGTATCAGAATGAAGACGACATGCTGGCGAGGCTGCTCAATCAAGGACATCCATCGACTCTGGCATTTTCATGCCTTCAGATGGACGTGGTGCTGTTTCCCACTGCCATCAAACGCGGAGTGACACTGGCGTCGAAAGCGTCTGGAAAGATCTACTGTGTTGAACGCAGAGCGCGATCATTGCCGTCCCCGACAAAGCTCGGATGCATGCGCGAGCACCTTGCACTGAAGCTTGATCGGCCATGCACGCCTCGTCATCACAGTCACCACGCATGCAGTGCCATCAAGAGAATGGGACCAAACTTTTCCACACGCTTCGATGCACCACCAGCCTGAACAGTCTGGATCCTTAGCCTCAGCTTGAACCGCATTGCGAGGTCGCAAAGTCAATTACCGTTGTTCGTTTTGCGAAGGCTCGGATGGCTGTCGAAATGGGGTAGTGGTCCAGAAGGCGGGTCTTTCGAAGGCCGGAATTGGCGAGCTGATTGTTTGTCAGCAGCGCCCTAGGAGGCATCTCCCAAAGGAGTTTGAGAAGACATTCAATTTAGACATCTCCATAGTCAGACAGAATCTTCATGCTTTGCAGGTCAACCGGTTGTGACCACCTTCTCCACAACGCCCACACCCTTGAAACGCGGGCCTTTTGTATCGTGTTCTGCCCTTCAACTTGGTACACTGTGCGAGCGAGATTCTCGTCCCGAGACGTTGAAAGATGGCCTCTTGTATCTCTTTGGCAGGGGTTTGAGGCGTGATCTCCATGAACTTTGGAACTTCTTCCTTCAGAAATGTCAGGCGGCTGGTCTGATGACGCTTAACGTTCATGTTGCCGCCGCAAGTATGAGCGAGTTTGGACGAAGAAATACGGGCGCCTTCCAGACATGACTCGGCACGAACATGATATGGGCAGCCCTTGATGGCTCGACATCCCATGCAAATGCGCACACGATCGCGTTTCTTGGTATGTGGCGTCCAGCCTTGTGCAAGAGCGTACGCCTCTACGGCCTCTTTGACCGCACTTAAGCTGGGAAACAAAGTTTTGACCTCCAGGCTTGGAAGCGTTGTACCTTCAGGCAAGGGAAATTCAAAAGGTTCTGTCGAAAGGGGCATGGAATCGTCACCGTCCTCTGGTTGCTCACCATCTGCAGTAGGCGTTCTGTCGTCAGTAGTACTGAGGTGATTTGGACCAAGTCTCTGATCGAGATCGACCGCTCGAGGAGGCGTTTCGCTTGCGACGACAGATGCTTGCTGCAGGGCTGTGGCTGGGTTGTGGCATTGGGGAAGATGCTGGTCGTGGAACTGCTGAGCCGCCGCATACTGGTCTTCGGCCTGACGCAGCTTGGTGCGCAAGTTATCCACCAGGCATTCGGCGGCGGCCAGTTGCTGACGAAGCGAATCGATTTCGTCCATGCTGTCCTGTCCCCCTTTGCTCTCCAGATAGGGGCGCGGGTGTCTCAGTGGCAATGTGTACGTATGTCGGGTAACGGCGTCCGCGTCACGCTTGCGAAGTGGCCGAGAACGGAACGGTATGGATTTGCACAGCCTCGTCGCCCATCGCACATGATTCCGATCTACTTCAGACGCGCGGCTGCCTTTGGTTGATGCAAACGTGTATAGGGGACCCCTTTCATGCGGGTGTTTCGGTAGCGGCCGGCATTAGGCCGCCAAGCGTAGCTTATTGGTCCTTCAGCAGCTGGACCGAGCGAACGGTCTCGACCTCACACGCCGCATCCGCCTATCCTTTCCTGTCTGTCTCATCACACTCAATCAACCAGTCCATCCATTGGCATAGCGTCCATGCTGCAGCCGCTCAGAAGCACCGACGATGATTTTGATTCTACCAGCCAGTTCGTGATGGACTATGGGCGTCCCCATGTCATCGTCCGAACATGACACTCACAAGCCACACCGCAGTGCCTCTTGCGGCCTAGAATCCACTGTACTGTATTTCAGGATACAGTACTGTGTACAGAACAAGATCTCCGGGACTCCACACGCGTGCAGACTGAAACATGGCCCTTGCGCCTTACCCTTATGGACGAAGATTTGGTCCATGCGGACGGCTAGCGATGAGCATAATCTCATCCCATCCCCAGCGACTGCCGGGTGTCGACCATGCTGTACACGCAATTATAAGCGCTGCTCCCAGTTTCATCTTCTCTTCTCTTCCCGGCCTCACGCACAGTACACTATTGTAATACTTGACTCCGGTCGTCCACTCTCTTCACACTCTCCCCATAACGAGACCAATCTCGCCGCTCATTCTTCCTTCGTTCCACCTACCTTCTTCTTCGACACCGATTCCAATCCCACCATTTCCAATTTCAAAATGCGTTACTCTTTGTCGCCGCCACCCTTCTCGCGGGCGCTGCCTTCGCGTCCCCTCACATGAAGAGGGAGACTGAGACCATCTACAACACTCAGATCCACACCGTCACTTCCTGCGGTCCTGAAGTCACCAACTGCCCGGCCGACAAGACCTCTGCTCCTGCCATGGCCGCCACCAGCTCCGTCCCTGCTGCTGAGGTCTCCAGCGTGAGCAGCCTTGTTGCGCCGGCAGCTTACACCAGCTCCGCCCCTGTCGACACGACCTGCCTCACCTCTTCGATCCCGGCTTCTTCGCCAGTTGCTCCGGTCGCTGAGAGCTCCGCCCCGGCTGTCTCTGTCCCAATGGGCACCGCTCCCGCCTCTGCGCCATCTGCCCCAATGGGTACTGCCCCGGCCGCCGCGCCCTCTGGCCCCGCTTCTACTCCTGTGGCCCCGGTTGCTGAGAGCTCCGCTCCGGCTGTCTCTGTCCCGATGGGCACTGCTCCGGTCGCTCAGCCATACGGTACTGCCCCAGCTGCGGGTGTCTCGTCTGCTCCGGCTCAGGCTCCTTACCCGACCAACTCCTACCCCGTCGCCCCCGTCGGCGGTGCTGCTGGCGCTAGCGGTGTTGCGGCTGCTTCTGGAACCGCTGCTCCGTCTGGCGGCTACGCCATGGGTACTGGTTATGCCTCCGGCACTGGGTATGCCGTTCCATAAGCCAATAACCAAAAATACGAGGTCCAAAGCTAACCTTCATTGCAGTGCCATGCCTTCCTCCACCTCTGCTCCTTTCACTGGAGGTGCCGCCCACATGAACGCTGCTGGTGCCCTTGTTGGCGCTGGTGCTTTCGCCGCCTTCTTCCTGTAAATGCATACATCAACCTAAGTCATTTGCTTCCGTGCGATACGAGCTGCGGTCGATCGCACAAGAGCTTTGGCTTACTTGCATTTTCCTTTGTCGGAGGAACGGTGTTCGATGCCTCTCTTCATCAGCTATAGACGATAGAGGCTTTCGACAGGAGTGATTTGTGGCTTTTGAGGATAAATACGAGCTGGCGACAGGCACGATCACTTTTCGTAATTAGCTTTATTTGGTGGCTGGCGGATCATGAAGACTAGCAATGGCTGCCATTGAATAGACGCATTCAACCTAGAAGAAACATTGTGTTATATTTTTGTGACACGCTCAGCGACTACGCACTGATACGATAGTCGGTATGTAGAAGCATTGCGAGGTTATTTCTTGTATTGATGGGTCTGCCGCATGTCGGGATGGGAGGAGTAGATCTGTTTGGTCAACTTGGTGCGGCTTTGACGATGCTTACGCCGACCTAACGGGTAGATGCACATTTCGCATGAGCGAAGAGATGTTTCGATGCGCATTCATGTTGCGATGCGGGTTAGATTAAACATGCGTTACCGACCTTCTTCTGTCTGTCAGCAAACTTGAGTTGGTGTAGGTTGGGTGTGACCAGAAAAGGAAGGACATCGGAGGCGCACAGACGGCTGGGCTTAACGCCGACTTTTGCTCCGAACCATGAAGTCTTTCAGCGCGCGAATGAAGACGAGCCTATGCTTTACGACCGCTCCTCATAAACGCAACAACTCAGCAAAAACTTCCGATATGGCTACAAAACGCCCTAATCCCTCAGTTCACCCGTCTCGCCATGCCCAAGTCCCCGAAGAACCCCGTCGCAAGAAGCAGAAGCCTAACAATCTCGGCAAGAAATCCTTCAAAAAGGCCCATACCGTCAACGACCTCAAGTCCCAGGTCCGCTCGCTTCGGCGCATGCTCGAGCACAATGATGACCTGCCGCCCAATGTCCGAATCGAGAAGGAGCGGGCCTTACGGACTGCGCAGCATGAACTGGACGAAGAGCAGCGGGCGAAGAAGCGGAGTGATATGATTGGGCGGTGGCACAAGATCCGGTTCTTCGACCGGCAGAAAGCGACGAAGAGGTTGAAGCGGGCAAAGAAGGAGTTGCAGGGGCTTGAACGCGGCAAAGAGGAGGAAACACTGGAAGCGGAGAAGAAGGTCCAGGATGCTCAGGTCGATGTCGATTATGCTATCTACTATCCGCTCGACCTGCCGTACAAGCCGCTCTTCCCCACGAATAAGAAGAACAAGGATGGAACGAGTGAGGCGCAGAATGGCAGCGAGGAGCCGGAGGACGCGGACGAGAAAAAGGAAGCAGAGCGACAGGGCGATGCGGAAATGTGGGCAAAAGTAAAACAGTGCGCGGAAGATGGTACGCTGGGTGCACTACGTAACGGCAAGCTTACAGGTGATACGAAAGATGATTCCGAGAAGCCTGAGGGTCTTGCTTCGACTCTGCCATCTAAGCGGAAACGGCAGAAGGAGAAGCCGGAGACGGGTGATTTGCATGGGAATCGTCGCGAGAGGCGGGCTGCTCAGGCTGCTGCAAAGGAGGAGAGTGATGAGGATAGCGAGGACGGCTTCTTCGAGTAGCTCGTGGTTGGAGTTGCGTAGATGCACCGCATTTCCAGAGGTCTGGAGAGATACCAAGTAATTACTTAGCCCGTCACATCTTATGACTGGAAAACGCAAATCAAGCAAGTCAGTAAGGGCAACCGTACTTCTGGTGACATGAATGCTTGTTCTGCTATCTATCTGTGTGATCAAGAGCTACATGTATGTCCAAACAGTTCATACCTGGCTGGCTTGTTGGTGAGATCCCGCTATACTGAAGCCTTGCCAGACTATGTATGGAGTCCGCGGCTGTTCGTCTAACACGAGAGGCCAAGGCTATACCGTGGAGCTGCCGGTTGGTGGGGTAGACTCATCTTCTACATTGACAATGGTCTCCCGCAGATCGCTTTGTTCAATAGGCAAAGTGTGGTGCTTTCGCCCTCAGAGTAGCTCTGCGCTCACTGAGGAAGTGTAGCTGAGCGCTCTCGGCCCAGAAGATCGTCCTCGTCCCTGCGGCATACATAATCTTCCCGGCTGGCGTCGTGCTATCTTGGTTGGATATGTCGATATGGCGACTAGGACACAGCCCTCTGTACTCCTCTGACATGTTGTATTGGTCTGATGTCGCTTGCACTTCTGTCTGAGTCATCGCTGCAGTCGTGAGTGGATCTGTTTGCCACAACGTCCTTGGTACGTTCGTCCTCGTGCCGCGACGGACTGCTGACTCTGCATAGTCGCGTGTTTGCCAGCGAGGTAGGATCTGCGGTCGCCATGTAAAAACAAACACTGATGGTTGCGCACGCTTTGCAGTGCAATCCAAGAACTTGCGGTTCATCCACATCCAGCCGCTCCAAAGGGTTCTCCGCTCCTCTGCCGCACTCATCCACCTTCACGATCCCTTCGTCTCTTCTCCCGCGCCTCCTTCTTCCGCTCGCTCTCCTCCCGCATCCGATTATGAATCTTCAACTCCATCTCATGCTGGTCCCGCAATGCCTTGAGCTCCTTCTCAATCTGCTCGTTGCGCTCTTTGGCTGCCCTTCTCTTCCTTAACCTCTCCTTCAACTGCTCAACAGCTTCGTCCACTTCCCTCCCCACAGCGCTTTTCAGATCGGCCGGTGTAGTGACATCGGGATGCCTGGCGAGGAAGTCCTCCTGGAACGTGTCCATTTCCGGATCCAGACCGGGTCCTCCTTCGAGATAGCCAGCGGGATGGGTGAGTTTTACGCCGGGAACGGGGCTGACAAAGATGCGACGCGAGTCTTCAAGTGGTAAAGGCAAATCGTCTTCGGAGATGTTGGGTAGGCTCTGCATGTTGACGTCCTTGGCGCGCACGCTCGCGCCGTCGACGGCCTGTTCGTCGCTACTGTCTGGGAGGACGCGGATCCCATCGTGAATGGTGTCGGCATCTAATGCGACTTTCGCAAGAGCGTCTTCGAAGTCGGCGGCGTATTTGAGATCGTGCGGGACATAGTTGGCCCAATTGCCTGGCTTGTCGTGTTGGGCGGCCATCCGGGCTATGATTGTATGTCCGCTGTTTTCTCGATTGATTCTCCTGGACGCGGGTTTCCCATGTGTCACATGATCATTGCCTATATAGCCGGCCAAACGTGCATAGCGGCTGCTTTGAGATGTTGTTTCAACTGGCGAGCAAGATGCCGAAGATTTGCCGCAGCTTTACGTCGCGATGGGATTCACTACAAGGCGCCCTGCTTAGCCTGCCATGGTTTCCTTACAGGGTAATGCAATGAAGACTCGACGGCAAGTTGGACACGGAGTTTCTAGCAGACGTCCTGGGCTGGCCTACTGAGCTTCGGAGGCCAAATTGCCCCTCAGTTAGGAGGAAAGGGTCACTATCACTGAAAATGGGCAACCACCATCCAGCATGGAAATCACATCATTCAACTCATTACACATTGATGAATTGACTAACGTGGCATCTATGGGCAATGCAAAGCAAATTGAATTCCGCTTCCCGGCATCTATGGTCAGGCATTACGAGCCCAGCTTGGCTAATGTGAAAGACTACTTGTAACGGGAAGCATTCGCGACAGGTGCGTGCGCCGCATCCACGCCAGTTTGCAAAGCCCTGCGAGATCACAGCTCGAGTGCATGTCGAATCCTGCTCCACCACACAGCCGAATCTTTTGGGCTAGCGGGATATGCTGCTGTGGCAGCGTGATTACGCGGATTGCAATTGTTGCAGCCATAAAAAGTCGCCTGAGCCTTAGACTCGTTGCGCTATGGCGCCTTCCTCCCAATCGAGCAGGCTTATCGTCGCCGGTGGTGCTCACGACTCCTACTTCGATCATCGGGCACGGAATCATCTCGCTTGCTTCTTTCCCGCCGTCTCCGTCGGTCATCATCGGACTGTGGCGTAGCCGTCCTGTCCCTTCGTGACCTTCTTGTGTGTCGTTGCGCTCCTCCGTCTTCGGAATCTGATCCTGTCGCACGATCCATTTTCGACCTCCAACTTCGTCGCCCATCACGTTCTCCGTCTACGTTGTCCTCCCGGTGCCGCCTTGAACGATGTCTATCTTTCTTATGGGTATCCTCATCGTCCGAATGATTTCTGCGCGACCTGTGATGATGCTTGTGTCTGTGTCTTCTCTCCCGGTCCTTGTCCTTGGACTTTCGCAAAGAGACGGCCTTTAGCGCATCTTCAATCTCTGCTTGCTTTTCTTGGATCATGTACGCCTTCATTGGGTCATCATCGTCCATGCTGTTCTTCAACTTCGCCAACTCAACCTCCTCCTTAATCATCGGCCGCTCCTCCTCGCTTTCGCTTTCCGTTCTCCTTCGCTTACTCCGCGCTGCTCCTTCTCTGTCCGTTTCATCGCCGTCTTCAGTCTCGTCTCCCACCGTCTCAATCTCGCCTTCTTTCTTTTTGTACCGCGTGTGGTCTACACTGATCACTCTGCCCATCACGCCAGCTCCGCTCAGGTTGTCCACAGCCAGATCGCAACTCCGCTGGTCTTCGTATTTCAGGAATGCGAATCCTTTGCTTTTGCCCGTTTCCTTGTCGCGAACGAGGTTGATGTGAACGGGATTGCCATATTGCGAGAAGATGGTTAGGACATCGCCTTCCGACAGCTCAAAGGGTAAGCCGCCAATGTAGATGTAAGCTGTGTCGCGATAGTCTGTGTGCCAGGATGCATTCGGTGGAACCACCTTTTGAAGCTCGAGATCGTTGAGACGCTGTACCTGCCGAACTGACTGCATGGCGAGCGTTCGCCAGCAAGTGCTGAAGCCACTTTGGTTTGAAGGAGTGACTGGAAGATTTGAAGCTCAAGGCGCGAGATGCGCGAGATGCGATATAGATTTGACTCGAAAACCCAGCTGGCGCCAGCGTGCATGACTCGCGATCTCCGCGGCCGACTTCACTCACCTCCGCACTGTCATGGTGAGACAGCACGCCACATCTTGACCATCCTTGCTTGCACAATTGTCATCCTCCTAAGACATATTCAAGATTTGCAACCTATCGGGTAAGACAATGGAAAGCCTGTCCGTTGGTCGCCGCATCCTCTACGAACCTTCGGAAGAGATGAGATGCCAGTGACAACCTGTCGAGGTCGGTTGCAGCACAAACTCTCGTCATCGTCACACCCTCATTACGGCCCTCATCTCCACCTCTGCTTCTCTCGTCTTTCTTTATGTCATTGGTGTCGCTCTTTGCATTCACAGTAGCAAACATCAAAGACAAAAGGCACTCTCCTTGCTTCCCATCTGCTTCAGGCTACAAACTGTGCCGACATGAGCAAGATTTAAAGAAGCCAGTCGGCCTGTCGTCTTCGGCATAGAGGACGCACAGTCCATCGTGTGCAAATAAGTTCTCCGATGCACAGCATGATGCTGCTCTCAGCGCTCGTTTCTTTGCCCCTGCTGACAGTCAGCTCACCTTTTGCAAGGAGGCAAAGCGATACCCCGATTGAAGACATTGACGAACAAATACGTCAGGTCCGAGCTGCCATCTACGCTGCCCAGGTTATTGAAGCCGGGAATGCAATCGAAGTCTGCGGTCAGGCAGAAGCTGAGACGGAGCCTCCTTATGATACTGAGCTCGCCCGCACCCTTGTGTACGTTTTATGATGTGATTTCTGTGGCCACGGCAAGCCCTTTCAGAGACACGGAGACTCACCATGACAACACAGTTGCGAGGCCGCAGTCGGCATCGACGTCTTCAGTGAATCAAGTGACGCGGTGTCCGATCTCACCCTAGCACTAGCTGGTCTCGAGAGTCTAGCAGGATCTTCAAATTCACCTGCAGAGAATCTACCCTGCAACGATCCACCGATCATGCCATTGAATGAGGCTGGTCTAGATGGCCCTGGTATATGGACGCTGATATGCACACCGTTTACCTCTGCCACCGCAAGTACGTCAACGCCCACGTCTGGACTCGAAGGCAACGAAAGCCAAAATGGCCAGACTAGAGCACGCTTTCGCAATCAGCGACAATGCCTGGTACCACATTGAGTGTCACTGAGGCATCCGCAACTAGCGCCGCTCCCATAGAATCGCTGACCACAAGCTCCACATTCACCTCGCCTGTGCCCTTGAGGACCAGTAATTCTACAATGCGATCCAGCAATCCGACCATTTTGACAACGGTCTCCGCTCATCTACAGAGCTTACTTCCGGCGTGGGTCTCACATCATCTGAGACTGTGTCCGACAATACAATAGGCACGTCTACTAGCTCTTTCCGACCGCCAGCCGTGACTACGCTGCAAAACAAAAGTGCCGAGGATCCTCTGAGTACTTCTGGACCTCCACTTTTTTCCTCGATTTCTACCGCCTCCCCAGGGGCTCCCATTACCACCAACTTCAGCAGTCCCAGTCCGCAGGTTTCTTCACTGATGAACGTCTCCTCCTCGGCTGTACCGGCGTCAGTATCACTCGGAGCTTTTCTTCCAAGCTGGGTCGTTGGTTCGCCGTTGTCATTCCCGCTGCCTACATCCTCGATCTCAACAGAGCTGATGACTATCACGAAAAACACGACATTGATGCCGACGCGGAGCTCGGAAACGATCAGCGTCGGCACTGTCTCCCATACGTCTTTGGCAGGCACAGGCTGCGGTCGTCCAGACTCGGCGACGGGCGCAGTAGGATGGGGTTGGTGGCGTCGGCCTTCTCATCATCACAAACCCGAAGGCGGACCAGACTGGCGCAACAGAAGTCTGACCGACGATCAAGGGAATGCCGATCATAGGCATCGTCCGTTTGGGTGGGATTTCCACGGTTGAGAGTATGGGAGATCTACCGGAACAGGCGCTGGCAAAGACTATTGTCTCATAGCCTCATGGAATGCAAGACAGACGTGCCTTTGTTGATCGCTCAGCTCCCATACGACATATAGTGTCTGGTCAAATTAATGGTGGAGAGACCATCGCATGTCCAATGGAGGGGATGCCACATCGTCTCAGCGTCGCATGCATTCAGTTTCACTCTGCGTTTGTTTTGAGGAGCGGCATAGTGACATAGCTCTATACATCCTTTCATTTCCAGAAATTCGTTCCGTGAAGACCACGCTCCATTGTCGGTCAGGCGTCTCAATGACACACGTCCGTTAATGTCTTCCTTCATCCATGGGAACAAGTCGAGCATATTGCAAAGGCGCCGGCCAAGAGTCCAGACACAGTAATTGAGTTAATATCAAAGACTACGGTCTGTGTCTATCAGGCATGCGGGTCTATCTACCACTTGACGAGATCTTGCAGTTTGATCGGCATCCCCGACTCCATTGACTTGTTTGCACCTACACCGACCAGAACTGCATTCCCACCGTCCCTAATACCAGCAGCCCGCTTGAATTTGTCCTCTTGATCTCCAAGCAGCAAATCTCGCAGCATCACAACGTCGCCACCGCCGTGCGTGCCTTCTCCCTTGACGACATCCACAACGTAAGGCTTGTCAAACATTGGATAGACAACAATCTTGGTGTTCTCAACGCCGCCTTGAATGTAATCACCGTCAGTGCCGTTTGTCTCTTTGTTATTGGCTCCCCAAGAGGATTGTAGCCGCTTTCTACAACGTTGATCTCAATTCGGCCCTTGCTACCATTGAAGACACATCGATAGCCTTCCCAGGGAGCGTACGCATATGTGTTGTAAGTCATGACTGTACGATTTTATACTTGATGATCATGGACAGATTGTCTTCGATGGTGATGTCATCGGCAAAGCAGTTCCGGTCCCGGATGTAGCCATCTTCGTGCTCTGCATCGAGGTACAGCTTCTTCATTCGCTCGTTTGAGTCGAGAGAAAAGGCGAAGGGGTCGTTCTTTGCGTCTGAATTGTTGTAATACCGTTCACCAAGGTTCTTTTCGCCCCGCCTTTGGGCGTTTTCTTTGCCGTAGAACCGCAAGTCACCAAGGCAGTACACCAGCTCTGGATCGGTGTTGAGCCAGAAGTGGACAAGATCAAAATGGTGGGTAGACTTGTGCATCTGGATGCCGCCGCTAGTTTCCTTGTGCCTGTGCCAACGACGCATGAAGTCGGCTCCATGAGGGCAGTCAAGGATCCAGTCCATATGCACTGTCGATATCTCACCAATTACACCGGAGTCGATGAGTTCACGCATCTTAGTATGATGCGGCGCATAGCGATAGTTGAACAAGACTCGGACTCGCTTTCCTGTTCTCTTTTCGGCATCGATCATGAGCTGCAGCTTGTCCTGGTCGATGGTCATCGGCTTTTCGGTGATAGCATCGCAACCGAGTTCCATGGCGCGGATACAGTAATGATGGTGGAATCGATCAATGGTGATTGCAATGACCACGTCAACCTTCTGTTCCTGAACCATCCGGTCGAAATCTGTATCCTTGTAGGTAGGGACCTTTTGGCCGCCAAGTTCGACAAGGTGATTATTGGCGACGTCCATTCGAGTTTGATTGACATCGCATATTCCGACCAGGGTGGCAACATCTTTGAAGTCCTTGGTGATGGCAGTGTAGTACATGGAGGAGCGAACTCCCATGCCCACAATCGCATATCTTTTGAGTTGCTTCTCGGCCATTTTAGGAGACGATATCCGCGATGTGCTGAATCACTCGATTGCCACAAGTCCGTGCTATGCCCTCAAGTCGAGTGACACCCTTCTATGGAAATAGCTTGGATCCATGGTATCGGCAATCCAAGTACTATGCGTTGCTGCGGCCTTCGATGGAGTAAAGACCGACATAAGCGAGGAATACGGACAGCTCTGGAGCGAGTGGAGTTAATCCACCAGTCGCGTTGGCGCATCGCCCGTCGCAGCGATACAAGCAGCTTGGTCCTGCAACTTGGCACTGCAGACCTGTGACTTGGCAAGATGTATCTTTCCGGCTCGCCGGCTCCACGTGGAATCCCCATGGGACAACGGGTGGGTCTCCCCATCTTCGCCTCCACTAATGGTCAATGACTCGCCGCACTTCATTCATTTGCCAGTGGCCTAATTAGGAACTGGGATGATTGCTCTCGTGGCCTGCTGATGCATTCGGCTGCAGGTGAGCTTAGGCCCCAAAACCCCAGTCTGGAGATGCGGAGGTGCCAAGCCTCCAGGAATCTTAGGGTTAGGGTTAGGGTTTTACTTCGCCTTGTTTAGTCGCAACGCAAATAATTAGAATACTTTCTTTAGCAGCGATTTTAAGGAAAGTTGTAATGTGCCGGTATACGTCGACTTTCGAGCTGCGCATCATTCCGGATGCGACAGTGTTTTTCGACGGCGAGCAGTGAGGCCTGCAATCCTTGCCTTCCAGCGGATGACTTATGGAAGCCATTTGGTGAAGTGCATGAAAAATGGAGGACACATTCTGGATGAAGTGTAGGCGCGATTATCAACAGCCATGGCTCTTTGCCTTGTAGAATCATTAGGGATAGCCAAGGCAAGCCTCCACTTGGCCGGTCATTACGCAGAGCAATTGAAGCAATTCTAGACTAGCGATTCATAGCCAGGGTCCTCCGCCCAGGGACTCCCAAGACCAAGCTCGGTGTGATCTGTACCGTAGGCGGCGACGAGGCGTACTCTGCAGCTGGTAGCGCGCCGAGAGCCTGATCGTGGCTGCATTTGAGGAGAACACTGCTCGGGTCAAAGCATGTCGAAAGGTATAGTGGGATTGTGGGGTGCGTATAAACCAGGCAATCGTCTCATGTGCCAGCCCATTTAAAGGCCACGGGCGATCTTGAGGTCTTTGGGGTATAGCGCAGCTTCACTTCACCTCCTTCTTGCCCTCTGTCTTCGAGCATCAGCATGGCAGCCGACCAGAAGCCAGCCAACGTGGAGGCTGCAGAGAAGACCGCTGCCGTCCTCCACAGCGAACATGGAGAAGAACGCTCTCAGATAGAACTCGTCCAAGCCTACGCAGCTTGGAACGAGGAAGAGGTGCGCATGCCAAAGAAGCAGCTTTTCAAGCAGTACTGGCCCGGTGTCACCTTCAGCATGCTCCTCAGTCTTGCCCTTGTGATGGAGGGCATGGACGTCGGCCTGATCAACAACTTCTTCGGTCATCCAGCATACCTTCAGAAGTTTGGATGGCCTGACGAGAACGGCAAGATGCATATCCCTGCAAAATGGCAAGGAGCTATCGGAGCAGGTCAAAATTGCGGACAAATCGTCGGACTCCTGTGAACGGGTATTTGCAAGCCCGCTATGGCTCTCGCAAAGTGTACATGGTATGTGCACCATCTCCGCTCCTTGAGTCAATTTCAGCGGCACTGACAGGTGAATCCAGGGTGGCATGGTGTTGATGGCCTGTACAATCTTTATCCTCTTCTTTTCCGAAAACGTGGAGATGCTGCTTGCTGGCAACATCGTCTGCGGCATCCCGTGGGGCATCTTCCAGACTCTCACCACCGCCTACGCTGCCGAGATCTGCCCTGCTGCTATTCGAGGTTACCTCACAGCCTGGGTATCGATGTGCTGGGGTGCTGGAAGTTTTTGGCCACAGGGGTACTCGTGGCTCCCTGGACCTCGAGGGTGACGCTGGCTGGCGACTTCCATACGGTGTGCAGTGGGTGTGGGTTCCGCCGCTCCTGCTTGTCGGGTTCCTCGCTCCGGAGAGCCCTTGGTACCTGGTTCGCAGAGAAAAGATCGCAGAAGCTGAAAAGTCTTTGCGCCGACTTGCCCGAAAGGGACATTACACGGACGGAGCATGGCCGAGCTGATCGCTTACATGAGGCACACGAACGAGATGGAAAAACATGAAGCTGCCGATGCTAACTACATCGATTGTTTCCGCGGCACCAACCTCCGTCGCACGGGCATTGTCTGCATGGCGTGGATTATTCAGATTCTCAACGGCCAGTCCATTACGAACTATGCCGCCATCATGTTGCAATCCATTGGCATGAGTGCCACGGACGCCTTCAATTACAACATGGGCATCCAATCCGTCAACATCGTTGCTACAGGTATCGCCATCTCGCTCATGGGTAAGCTTGGCCGCCGCTTCTTCTACTTTTGGGGCTCGGCGGCCATCGGCTTCTGCATGCTGATCGTCGGTATTCTCGGCTTTGTGGCATCGGGCGACGGTCTGGCAATCACGGTGGCCGTCTTCTTGGTCCTCGTCCAATGCTCCTTCAAAGTCACGATCGGTCCTGCGACATACGTTGTCGTAGGTGAGACACCCTCCAGTCGTATTCGAGCTCAGACTGTGGTGCTTGGTCGCGCGGTGTACGTTATCGGCCATTATTGTCCAGCAACTCAATCCTCGATTTCCTCAACTCGGGCGGTGATGCATGGGATCTCGGAGCCAAGACGGGTCTGTTTTATTTCGCCTTATGCTTGATCTGGGTCATTTGGATCTTCTTCTTCTTGCCCGAGACCAAGGAACGCAGCTTCGCCGAGCTTGACTGGCTCTTCCAGAAGAGAGTCTCTGCTCGGAAGTTCAAGACCACTCGAGTCGATTGTAAGTGGCGTTTGATGAATATGATATGTCTACATTGCTGACCATCGGCGTGACAGTATTCGAATTCACTGATTCCAAAGGCGTGGATGAGAATCTTCGACACAACGATGACGTCTGATTACCATGGAACATGTTGGTTGCGTTTGCTTACTTCCAGCCTGCGGGTACACAGTTTTCTGTAGTTGTTCATTCATAGAGCAATCCTCGCTTGCACATCATTTGCGTCTCTCTTTACCTTGATAGCGGCTTCTCCGAGCCATGTCGGGAGGCAGACGCTCAACATCGAAGCTGAGCTGGCCAGCGAGTGTGCAGAGTGAATCGACAATCAACCGGCCAAAGATAGTAGTGTATGTCTGTCAACGTTGATTGATTTCAGTGTTGCATGAGGTGGCGGCAGTGAGATTGCGGAAGGATTGCCCGCCTTCCGCGGCTCTTGGCGCTGGGGAGGACTCCGCCTCCGGGCACCTCCGCTCTGTGTGCCTGCGCGACTTGCGAGATCAGACAGTATCTACACCCTCAACTGCATCCATACAGACTTATGCTCAGGCCTTTCACGTCAAGAGCAGACGATGCAGCTCGATCACCCGAGATCGCAACTCAGCGGCTCATCCAGGGTACCGGCTCAACAGCACAGCAGTGGTACCCTGTGGCACGAAGCCTGCAACGGATGATTCTAATGTGCACGACTGGTCATTGGACGCAAATTTAATGACAGACAGGGGACAAGCAGAGGAGAGAGGCCTCTTTCTTTTGTTTTCAGAAGTCTCTACGTTTGGCCAGTCAGGATAGCAGGTCGACCAAAGTTCAGGATCAACTCGTTGGCTCCATCGACAACTGTTCCATGACCCTTGATCTCAGACTTATGTCTTTGTCCATCTTGACCCTACAGCCTGCGCCAGCTCCTCAGCGGGCCGCCCTACCAAATTTGAAATCCAACTCGATGTGCCGGGAGGAACGATCTCTTCCGCTTCTAAAGCGATAACGGCACGCAATACCTAGTCCTGACATCGCTCGACACCATCACTCGGAGCTGGCTCTTGGCTTATGGTCTTCAAAGCTCTCTTCGTGTCTTCCGGCGCAATGTTTGCAACGGTAAAGAAGCCTTCTGGACTTTGGCTGTCGAGAGCAGTGTTGCTTCGGATTTCGAGATGATAGATGAGTCGAGACAGGTCTATGGGCCAGACATGAAGAATGGTTCCAGTCTGCAAGTGGGATCGGTGAAGAGAGATGGCCCAATGCGAGCGATGGGTTGCGTCTGTCCCTGGGCCATACACCACGATCGACAGTGCGAGTGTCGACATTGCCTCTCGCGTTTTGTCAAAATGAAGCTCTAGACGTAGTGGAGCAGACAGACTGAGTCGTCATTGAGACAGTGGCATCCATTTCAAGGTGACGCAACGTGAGAGGTATAGCCACTTTTGTCCCAGAAGAGCGTTTTGTGCCAAGTCGATAGAGCACTGCCACGCCAGAGGCAGAAGATGGATTTGCAATACGTCCGTCCCGCGTCAGAGTGCTGCCATCAGTAAGTCGATGAGTGGAAACGCAGTGGCACACGACAGCGAATCTCTAAGCGCCGAAGGGACGGTCACTTAGCTAATGCGTGTTTCATTGTCAGCCAACAGCGGTCTATTTGCGCCGACTTCGATCTACCCATAGGAGTCTGGCCATCAGCGCCGCGGCTGTCTAACACCAATGATGGGGCGCAGAAAGCAGGCATTAGGGCATGTATCGGTATCACAGCAAAGGTACAGCGTGAAAGGCAGGTCATTTTCATATTCGCACTTAGCGCGCCATTCCCAAGCCGACAATGGGCATCAGGCAATCTGAACACGAATCAGCACGATTTGCCAGCCTCTATTCCCAGTGCCTCTTGCACTCTGGTGTTTTCAGTCATGCGTCTGCGCTCAAGTCGAAGACCACCGAAAGAACCATCCGATCAGCTTTGATCAATCGGCATTGACAAGCGACCATGTCGTCGCTACAAGGGCTACCCGGAAGCACACCTGCGGGGTCGTGAGGAAGTCTTCGGGTATCGATTTGCTGTTCTCCAGCCGGATGTCCAGCTTGGTCGTTCATTGAACGAAGATGGACAGTCTGCTGTCGCTGCCATTGAGCAAGCCCGGGTATCTTCGCGGTCCTGACCGTATTGGCTGCTGCTCATCACGTGTGGTGCTGAGCAGTTGGACTGTCATGTCGTCAGCGCTGGATGGATGAGCGCCGCACACGCCGACATGAGGTATAGGTCTCTCACGAAGCGGCTGGACAGGCGGTGCGATCGAGCGAGGATTTTTCACGGCTCACGTTGCCCTTCGACAGGAACGTCTCATGTCATTGCGATCGGATGTCGTGTCTGTGGGCGCACCTGCATCGCTGCTGCGTAGTCAGCAATGTCGAACAAAGTTAAGGTGCGATAGCCTCCGCTTTAACTCTGCATGTGCATAAGGCTGCATGCATCATCGCGACTCCATCTTCACGTCCAACTTCAGCCATTACCTTCTCGCCCACGGCGCGCTATTCTGGAACCGATCATAGCACTCCGGCATTGAAGTCGAACCAGGCATGTCACTCAGGCAGGACTCGCCTGTGCGCCCGCGCAACGAAGGCCTCCGAGATGACCACACGAACTGCCCCACTTCACTGGCACCGACAAGCGAAAAGACCGCAGATCCCGCGTAGTGTGCCCTTCTTGTTGCGCCGCTGTTCTCCGTCGCCGAATACGCCATTTGTGCTCGTCAACTACCCTGCCAAACACGAGCCTGCTGCCCACCGAAAGGCCGCGTACCGAATGCGACGATGAGTCTACTCAAGAGGAGGGAAAGCGGTGAAGAGATGGCACTAGCGGAGATACGAGGAGGATGCTTCGACTTCGACATGGCAGGCGGGCAGGGCATGTTGAGAACATGGCACGAGGAGGAGCGCATACAGATACCAGTGTCCGCCGATCGCCAGCTTGATGTGATGCCGCCCGGGAGACTGGCAGGGCGTCTGTGACCGTAGGTGGAGGCGGATGTGCAGCCGGGGTCACACGGGTTCGGTTTGAGCTCGTTGCCGCCGCTCAGGTAGGTGAGGATCGCATGAAGACCGTCAGGTAACTGTGACCGTGAGCGTCAGTATCTGCGTGCCCGCGGTCATACAGGTTCGCTTTCGAGGACATTGCCGGCAGGTAGGAGGATATGGTCAATGTGGAAACGCTCAGGCGACTGTGACCGCGGGCACACAGATTCGCTTTTGCGGATGAATGTAAGTGGCAAGTGAGCCCCCTTTGCGACCCTTACAGGCCTCGCAGTCTCCTACTGTGTCCGCGGTCACGCTCGCCTACTTTCTTTTCTCGTAATCACATCGCGGAGCTTCTCTTGTAGGTGAGCTGACTCCCGGGGTCGCCGTACCGCTGGTGTGCGTCGCGATTGCCCTTTGTACAGCAGCTTCCAGGTAAGTCGGGAAGGCGCGCGTGGGCGCGTCCACCGCCATCTCGTCTCCATTCTCTTCTCTTCCCACGTCTGGCGGTTAGTCTCGTGGTATCGTACAGCCATTTATACCACTATTAGCGTAACATTGACCAGAGATGGACGCATTCGATGTATATTGTGCCCACCAACAGGGCTTACCTCTCCCGGCTCCGCCGTTAGCAACCAGTGACCCCGGTCACACCCCCGAGCAGCAGATTGGAGGAGGAGAAGGGCGGGGAGGAGAAGAAGAAGGGGAAGAAGGAGGAGGAGATGGGGAGAAGTGCGGTGCTTGCACCCACCCATTCATAGAGAGGCTGGGGAAGGAGAATGAGCGTCTGCGGGCGCACATCAAGAAAGACCAGGCTTATATTGAGCAGCTGATTGGTTTCGGCCTGGAGCTCAGCAACAAGTTGCTGGAAGAGCGCGCCGAACGCGCCCAACACCAAGCCGACCACGCCCGAGAGGTGGCGGCATTGAAGCAACTGCAGGTAGCGCAGAAAGAGGCGCACCTGGCTGAGCTTAAGACAGCATCTCGCCGTACGCCGGCACTAGGAGCTCCCAAGAGGGCCGGGGAGGGGTTATCGCTGCCGACGCCGCCAGAGAAACGCGTCTGCGTGTCGGGTGGGGGATCCCAGGAAGAAGTTCGTGGCCGCGGTCACACCGGGTCCGATACGACGCCCACGACAGCAAGACTCGGCGTGTGGGTTGACGAGGGTGATGCTCCTACCATCAAGTCTCTGGATGAGGTTGCGCCAGGGCTACGCCCGGAGGTGGAATCGTGGGTGGAAACGTGGCGCACCAATGCCACTAAACAATTCAAAGACAAGTCGCTGGACGACGTGCTGCCGTCCAAAAATTGTGTGGCCCAACGCTCGAAGAGCGCCGGCAGTGACCAGTTTCTCGTCGACGGGAAGCCCGTCATTTACATTTCCTGTGTAAAGTGCACAGGACACCATCGCATGTGCTGCCGCCGGGACCCTTCCTTTCCCCAGCAAAATCTGCCATACGATTTTGTTCTTTCGCCTCTTGCTCCCGAGCTGCGTGGCGATACACGGCCGTGTGACCGCGGTCACTACGTTTTCGAACAGGACCTCTCGACGGCGATGAGGAAGAAATATGGCAAGGCAGCCGCCACTCGCGCACCTTCGCCGTCATTTGGCGCAGGGAATGATGGGGCCGCGACGAGGTTGTCTGTTGGTAATGTAGCGGGCACATGATTTTTTGGGGAAATTTAGATGCTGTAATTTAGCTGATCTTTCGCCTTGTACCATTCTTTTTTCGGCTATTCAATTCGTGTGCTGTTTGCACCGTGTGTACTGTGTACTGAGGTCAACAAGCCAAAAGAACCCTAGCTGATCGCCGCCGTTAGAATTCTGCACCGCGTCCTTTTTGCCACTCATCAGTCCTAAGAAACTACAGTACATTTCGAAAGCCTCGCCGACCAAGACACGAACCGATTTCGAAATACGACCATAATAGCATAGCCATCATGAGCTACGTCCCTGCCTTCGAGCGCCGCTACAAGAGCATCGGTAACGTGCTCAGTGCCATCACAGACTACGCCTCGCGCGACACGGTAATAAGAGAGGCTAAGTCGCGCCTAAGCAAGGTCGGAAACGCGACGACGAGCAACGCGGCAGCGATAGCGAACGAGGTGTCCGTGTTAAACACGGCTTTAGCACATGCTGCTGAGCAGGGTAGGGTTGAGGATGTCTCCCACCTGGCCGAAGAATTGAACAGTTGGGTGACACACCATGTGGACGTCGGCGAGCGCACCGCACTTGCCTCTCTGCGACAAGAGAATGCCGGCCATGCAAAGGTAGTGGAGCAAGAACTCTCGCAGCTCCGCGACACGGGGCGAGAGAAGGACACGAGAATCCGGGAACTGGAGGCCGCAACGACCTTCCACCAGGACGCGGCGCAGCAACTCCGCGATAAGAGCCAAACCCAGGCGGTAACCCTGGAGGCGAGGGAGAGGACCATCCAAAGCCTCCAGACGCAGCTTGAGCAGCAGAAGCAGGCGAGTGTGACCGAGGTCACGGAGTGGAAGGGAAAATTGGAGCAAACACGCAGTGAGCTCCACACCCAACTCGAGGCGAAGGAAGCCACCATTGCCGACCTTCAGGTCCGTTTGTTACAACAGGAGCGCGCGGTGGATGAGCTGCGGGCACGCAAAGAGAAGGCATGGGAAGAGGCCGACAAGACCGTCGGCATCGCTAATGAAGTGTTCAAGGCAAAGGCGGCTATTGACGTGTCGAAAGCTTTGAGGGAAGAGGGCGAGCAGCGCAATAAGCAGGCAGAGTCGGCGATACAGAGGATGAGCAAGTTCTGCTCGCCGACACAAAAGGCTACAGTCGGGCGGCCGACTAACGAAGACATCGAGTCCGTGTTGCAGAGAATGAAAAGCGTCCTGGATTCGGAGAACACCACTGTCGAGGAAATGGATTAATGTTGACGAGGCTGGGCAAAGCAAACAATATGAGGCTTTCAGATAGATGTGTACCAAAAACAAGAGACCAGATCATACTATTCCACCAAGGCATGACGCCATGGCCGCGATCACACGGTAAGTTGTCGAGAGCGAATTCACGACTACGTGACCTAGGTCACAGAGGTGTGCGAAAAGGTTAATCGATCTCAACGCAACATGAGGTACAACGACTATAGACAAAGGCAAGAGATCATTTCCTCCATCCTTCCGTCTCGGTTGGCCTCGTCCTCGCGACGTAGACTGTAGCTACTCTTTGCGGTAAGCCTCCTCTCTGCGCTTCTTCTCTTCTTCTTCTCGCCTCGCAAACTCCTTGCGTATCTCGGCCACATCCTTCTTCCCCTCCTCTGACAAGCCTGCCTCCCAATCTGGCCTGTTCTTCCACATCTCCTCGAGGCGATCGTGCAATGCCATCTCTTCCGGCAAAGGCTGCAAAGCTTTGAGCAACTGTGCTCGTTTGTCGTCGCGCTCTTCTACCAGCGCATCGTGCTTCTCTGCCTCCTTGACCTTCTCCTCCACACTCTCCTGCTCTCTCTGCAGCTGACGGGCGTAAAACTTCTTGTTCTGTTCGATGTCAACGACACGGCCCGCTGCCTGCTCGGCCTCTTCCCAGTCTTCGTCGCTCACTCTGTATGCCGAGGAGTTGTTGCGGCCGGGCAACTGGTGACTGAAACCGCCACCGAGACCAGTCATGCCGAACCCTACACGGGTAGTGAAGATCTCTGCCAGCTCGCACAAGTGACCCCATGGAATGATGTAGACAATGTGCTGCTCAATGGCGTACTTTGAGCCGTGGAGGTTCATTGCGACGGCTTCAAAGAGATTCATGATGTAGTTCGACTTGACGTGTGTCTTGTGGTCTTTTAGACGCCTGATCAGATTAATCGAGAAGCCGAACTCGCACAGTGGCACCCTCAAAGGTTGATCGACATCTGAAGTTGGAATGAGATCCAGCCGAGCCTCCAGCTGGTCGCAGAAATTCTCGATGTGAGCAACGCGCTCAGGAATGGTCCTCCCGTCTTCCTTGGACAGATATTTGCGAAGGCCTCCAGCCGAGGTCGCCCTTCTGACGAACGGGGCTTTCTGCTTGTCTACCCAGTTGGCCGCATCACTGTCTCCATCTTCGTCCACGTAGTCTCGGACCTTGTCAATCATCTCGCGGAGCTCGATTGGACTTGGCGACTCGCCGTCTTCGTTGACTAGCCAGTTGCCGTAGATACCAGGCAGCTTCCTGGCCTCGTCCGCGGCATCTTCGGCCTCTTTCATCATCTTCTGGAGAGCATGCTCCATCGGCGGGGTGTAACGTAGTCTCGCCGGAAAATCACCGAGCAGCAGACCTTCGAGGACGTTTTGATCGTAGGCAATGATGAGGGTGTACAACAATCCCCCAACGACCCTTTCGTCCAAGCCTGTCAGGGTCCCAACCGCGAGCTCATCTTCCACGACAGTGTCGATGAGAGCGCGCGCACTAGTAGCCCAGGCATTAGTGTATCTCAGCCGTGCACTATCCAAGTTGGGGACGCCGGAAGACTGGGTGGCAGCAGAAACGGCGGCGGACGCGGTGGGGGCGGCGGGAGTTGGAGGGACGGCAATTGCAGGTTGCGTGACCGCGGTCACAGCGCTATGGGACGGCGTGGCAGCAGAAGCGGTGGCGGGGGCGTTGGGAGACGCGCCACCCTGCGAGCCCGCACCGCGGTCTTGCCCGTCTTCTGAGTCGGAGTCGCCATCACCCTCAGCCAGGCGAGCGTCGCGGTACGCCTGCGGGTTGAGACCTGTGAGCTGGGAGCCGATGTTGTCATCGTTGGGCAGGTTGCCGAGAGCCAAAGCAACAGCCAGATTAGGATCTTGAGACGCTGGTGCGGGCGAAGCGGGCGAGGAGGAGGGAGAGCTCATTGTGGCGACGATGTCTTTGATCTTAGAAGCGATCCTGCAAGAGGGTGGATTCCAAATGGCTGGTAACGTGTCGAATTTGTCAAATGAGTAGATGGAGGAAGAGCTGTGCGATCGTGTCGAGTGAACGAAAGAAGGAGAAGCTGAGGGAAAGCAAAAGAAGCCGAGCGGGGCGCAAAGAGGTGTGAACTGAGGTTGAATTGAGGTCTGCACGTACGCCAGCACGTGGTCGAGATCGAGCTTTCCATGTTGCATTGAATTCCTGCTTGAAGTTGATTGACACAATTGTAGGTCGTTTTATAGTACTATATGACCGCGGTCTCAGGGGTGATGTCGTTGCATTGGTTATTGCTAGCCGTAGCTTGCTCAACGTTAAGCGACATGATTGTAGGTTGCCGGATAGTGTCAGTCACAGGAGTGGAGGCATTACGGTCATTGCCAACCGTAGTCCTAATCGTGATATCATTCCCTTACTCCACGTTCAACGGTATGGTCGTAGGTTGTGGCATGTCGCCTTGTAACCCCTGTTACGTGTATATATCAGCTCTGGCTGTCGTTGCACACCACCGCAAACTAAATTCCCCCAACGCTCGTTGGAACGTATTGTCGTGGACTGCCATACCTGAGCATGTCAACATGGCCTTGGTCGCGGCAAAGGATCCACGTCGACCTCTTCAAGGTCCAACGCTACTCATTGCAGTCTTGCAGATTCCTGCCTGTCAATACATGGTTAAGGTCACGGCGGCGGAGACCACAAGGCTCTACGACAAATGCAACGCTGAAGTGGCAAGGGTATCGTTATTTTCCGAACGGCAGTCTGTCCATCGAGGCTTGAACCCATGTCCAAAATCTACCAGACTCCACACGACTGGTCGCTTGGTCGGCTAACTTGACCTCGTAGCTTGTGTGACCTCGGTCATGGAAGATTGGCGACATGGGAATGTCAGCATCAATGATCCGGCCATATAGTCCAACTCACAATGCGTGGATTCGACCGCAACTTACGACATCTTGCTATAACTCTGTGTGTCTCTCGTCGAGAGTGCAGTCGCCTTTCAGGCTCGGTAATGTACATGGGGAGCAGAGTGCAGGTGGTATGGACGCTTCGTACACGTAGCGCATTATGCGTCGAATGCATTGACACCCACGAACCGCGCACATATTCGCATTCTTTACGGTTACAACGCGACGATCATCGCTTTCTAAGTCGCACAATCTTGTATCTGTAGCGATATTTCCCCCTTCGTTGTCAGCCTCCCATTTCTCTGCGCTCAGCCCCCACTTCTCCGCGCCAACCCCCCACTTGCTCCGACATTATCCTCCTTTCTCGCCGCCGTCAACGTCCCTTATCTTAGCAAGCTGAAGAGCTACGGCCCAGCACTTAGCAACAAGCTTTTCGAAGAGCGAGCCGACCATGCCCGAGAGGTAGCGGCGTTGAAGTAATTGCAGGTGGCGCAGGAAGGGGTGCACCTAGCCGAGCTCAAGAAAGCATATTGCCAGCACAAGTTGTCTCCAAGAGGGCCGGGGAGGTGTTTTCAACGCTATCCGCCGTCGCAGCGCCAATGGGGCAGAGGGAGGAAGGAGGAGGCAGTATTGCTCCGTTGTCGTCGCGCGCTCGCTATCGCATTGCTTCATTGTATTGCATTGCTCTATTGCATCGCACTGCTCCGTTGTCGTCGCGCTCTCGCCGTATCGTATGTTTTCGCCGTTGTGGCTCCGAGTTTTCGCATTGCTCTCGCCGTCGCATCGCATTGCGCGTTGCTCCATTGTCGCATTGCTCTCGCTATCGCATCGTTTTCACCGTTACATTGTTACTGTTGGTTTTGTCGCTTGTCTTGGTTCGTATCCCGCGTTTCGCCGTCGACGTCGCTGTCGTAGTAAGCCCGCTATGTCGCTCGCGTTCTTTCGCTACCGACAGAGCGAAGCAGGCAAAGCGAGCCCGACGGCGACCCGTACGGAAACGCGACGATTATTAGCGTAAATAAGAAAAGCGAGGCACGGGACGCGCGCTAAAGAGTGCGCGGAGGGGGTTTTTGCGGGTTGCGGGTTTAAAAGGCGCGAGGTAAAATTAGGGTTAGGGGTTCTAAATCGATGTTGCGTAAATACCGACTATATAGACAAATAAATATAGCTTACTCTATTAATTATAGAATTTACAATTATATATATACCTAATAGTACTACTAGTATAGGACTAAGGATGCTTAAAGGTTAGCTTACTCTCTAGCTACTAGAATACTATCTAACCTATACTAACCTTTCTATCTACTATAGTAAATAGTAGACTATTTCTACTAGATATTCTTAGGTCCTTATTTATATAGAAGACGACTTAATACCCTTCTCTATAGCTCTTAAAGCCTATATTATCTAGAGATCTACCTAGTAGGTCTAATTTTCTAATAAGAGGACTATCTATTATTACTATATACTTTTAATCTATTATTACTATATAGGACTACTAGTAGGAGCCTATTTACCTATTAGGCTAACGTTCTCTCTTAGCTATCTTTTTTACTTCTATTAGGTAGACTACTACTTTAAAAGGCTATAAGGCTTAAGGCGCTTTAGCTAGGAGGTAGTAATTAGTTATAGTATACTAATATCTCTTCCTTACCTTAGTCTATACTTCTATTAGTCTATTTTATTCTAGAAAGTCCTATATACCTCTTTTATTAGCTAGGCTATTAGGGCTTTTATTATTACTATCTCTTAGATACTAGTTACTACTTTAGCTAAGGGGTCCTTTTTAGTTATAGTATACTAGTAGTCTCTCCTCGCCCTAGTATAATACTTTACTAGTTAACCTTATCTTAAGGTATCTACTCTCTTTTAGCCTAGTCTCTTTTCCTTCCTTCTCTCTTTAGATAATGCCTTATTCTTATCTTATTATTAGCTATCCTTATAGCCTTACTAGTTTTATATTATTATAGATAATCTAGTTTTCTATTATTATAGATAAAGTTTCTAGTTAGATTTAAATAGATAGAGTTTCTATTAGTCTATTCTAGTTACTATCTATTTTATCCCCTTCCTTCTCTCGCGTATCCTTTTTCTCCCTTTATTTTATCTTTTTCTAGACTATCTTAAGGACCTTTACTATATTATTCTACTATTTTTTATTTAGTAGAAAGTTAATTTTAGTAAACTTTCTACCTACTTTATTCTTTTTCTATATCTCTTTCTATTAGTATATCTACTACTAATCCTTTTAGATTAAGATTCTTTAGATATAGTAATATTTATATTCCTTATTATTCTATTACTATTAGTAGTTAGCTTTAGTATATATATAATATATCCTTATTCTTTAGACCTTCTAGTAATAGGTTAGAAATATATTCTATTAGATTTAGAGTACTATAAATGTTCTATCTACCTCTATAAAACCTTTATAGAGCCTTATTATCTAGAATATAATCTAGGTTAAATATATCTACTATATATTATATCTTAGCTAGTACTATACCTACTACTACTTAAACTAGTACTAGCTTATCTATATTTAGCTATTTTTATAGGTAATTACCTTCTACTACTATAGTAGCTAGTTCTAATAAAAGGTTCCTCTAAACTATCTAATTTTTCTAGGTTAGTAGAATAGTATACTAAGTAAAGTCTTCTAGCTACCTCTTTCTAGATTCTAGAAGAACTCTATATAGTAGCTCTTAAAGTAATTCTATAGGGCTAGTAGCCCTAATAGATTCTAGGCTATATACTATCTATATATACTATAGGCTACCTATTCTATTAATACCTTCTACTTAGTATCTACTCTTGCCTATTATACCTTTGCCTCTAGATCTATCTATACTATTACCTATATAAGTAAGACCTTATATTTAAGGATTAGGGCTAGGTACTACTAATATATTTATAATTAGATAGTTACCTTTTATATTATTATATAGTTAACTATAAAGGTTATATATATTCTAGCCTATTCTAGGCGCCTATAGAAGTATCTATTAAAATTAATTCTAGCTAGAGTTATTAGAAAGCTAAGGTAGCGATATCTACTAATCTAGAAGATAACCTTATCTTTCTACTAGATCTCCTTTACCTCTATAATATAAAATAATAGAAAGAGATAGACTATAGCTAGTAGATACTAACTATAGTTAGTAAGTACTAACTATAGTTATATATAGTCTCTCTATAGCTTATAGTAATAGAAGGACTATTCTTGTTCTATTCTATAGTTCCTATTATTTTAGTAGCTAGCCTATAAGATTTACTAGCCTTAACTAACTTAATCTATTAAGGGTAACTAGCTAATCTAATATAATTAGTACTAGGCGACTACTAGATACTAGACGCTATTATAAGTAACCTCTACTAACTCTTATACTTAATTATATATTAAATATACTTCTATATAACTAGCTAGCTCTTTTATCTATTTACCTTTCTAACTACTATAAGTAGCTATAACTACTAGTTAAGTATAACTACTACTAGTAGTAACTAATAGAGTAGCTACCTAGTAGATACTAATAGTAAGCACCTTTATTATAAAGTTTACCTACCTATACTAGTAGAATTTAACCCTTTTTACCTTTTATAAACTATTAAATCTAACTACTCTTTTTAATCCTTCGCCTTCTATAAACTATTAACTCTATAGTCTATTTCCCTCTTTCTACTACTTTATGTCTTAATACTCTAGTTAACTACTTTTTTTAACTTTACTATCTTATATATAATCTACTTATATAGTACTTATTTACGATACTTATTCTCTCTTTACTACTACTACCTTTTATAATACTAGTTACTCTTGTCCTACTTTTAACTAGCCTTTTACTTCTAACTAGTTCTTTTATTCTACCTCTAGCTAGTCTTTTACTAATTCTAACTACTTCTACCTTTCTAATATCTTTCTCTTTTAAGGAACCTTTAGGCTAGACTAGAGTAGCTAATAAAATAATACTAAAGTTCTTAATATAACTAGTATATATATCTATAGTAAAGGATAACTTAAAATACTTATAGCCTAATTTACTAGATTAAGGTATACTCTATAAACTATAGGAGGTAAGAGTAGCTAGTAACCTAGATAATAGGCTTTTACTACTAATAATAAATACTATAAAGGTCGCCTTTAAGCTAGCGGTATACTATAATACTAATACTCTATCTTATAAGATTAATATAAGTAATATAAACCGCTTTATACTAGTACTAGCTTATTTTATTACTAACTACTAGGAAGCTCTCTAGTAGTACTAGCCCCTATAGGTTTTAGACTCTATAGGAGTCTATACGCGAGCTAGCCTCTCTTTTAATACTAGTAAGGGATACTCTATAGAATAGGATATTAAAAGCAAGTTAGCTATTAATATAGTAGTTAAGACTATTATAAATATAGCTAGTTAGTTATATTTAACTTTAGATTTTACTAACTAGTATAAAATATATACTAGTACGCGTAATAACCCTAAGCTACTAAATAAGGGTAAAGGAAAATAGCGCGCGGACTCTAACTCTACCCCTTTAACTACTTCTATAGCTATAGAATAGATCTACTTAGACCTACCTTCTACCTTTCTAGAACTAGAACTAGTAGTATATAGCTAGTAGTTAGCTATAAAGAACTCTAGGTCTACTAGAAAGATCTATCTATCTAGAATAGATAAGGAATTAGATAACTTTAATAACTATATTAAGTACTATTCTTCTTTATATAGTTACTCGAATTTTTACTAGTTATCTAATAACTTTATACTAGTCTAATATACTTAACTAAGGGTAGAGTTTAATACTATTATATCTTTTATAGTAACTAAAGTAGTATATAAAATAGTAGAAAGGGTCTACTAATAATAAATTGCTATAGATATAAATTCTAAAAGGTAGGAACGCCTTTATTAAACTAACCTACTAGAGCCTAATAACTAGTATAACTATTAGCTATCGCCTATTAGTTATTACTCTAGCTACTAGCCTAACTATAATAATAATAATAATAACTATATCTCTTCTACTTTTTGTACTAGTAAATAGCAACCTTCTCTATTACTCTATAGCTACTACTTTTATAGTATAGACTACCTAGTTAGTATAGATAATAATAAAGATAATAGCTACTACTCTTATAAATTAAATACTAGATTTAGGCTAAAAGATATTAGTTTTTTTAATAAACTTCTACCTCTCGATAAATATTCTTTAAGCGACGTTATTAAAAAGAACTAGAAGACCTATTATAGGTACCCCCTTATATTTATTCGAGTATTTAAGAATAAACTTAATTCTATAGATATCTTAGTAGTTTATAGTAACCTCTAAAAGTATCTAAGGGGGTATATAGCCGCCTAGTATCTTAAATAGCTTACTAAGAGGGACTAGAGCTAGCTAATAGGTAATTATAGAATTAACTATTAGGAGATAGCTATCTACTAGAAGTTTAAAACTAATAATAATAATACTTAGTAAAATATCGAAAAAGAAACCTTTATAGTTAATAACCTCTATAATAGTAAATATCTATCCTAATATATTCTAAGTATAGTCTATTATACTACTAAAGCTAGTATTAAGAATACTACTATCTAGCTCGCGATAGCTTATAGAAGGATAGACCCCTACTTTTAGAATATTATCTAAAAGCTAGACTAGTATACTATAGTTAAAGAGTTTATTACTAACTTAAAAGTATACTATATAAACTAGTTATATACTAACTATAGGTACTATTCCTATAGGATAGACAATAATAACTTTAATTATTATAACTACTATCTTAAGTCTAGCTACCCTAATACTAAGGGTAGTAGATATAGTACTACTAACTATTACTAGTAGCCTACTAACTAAGATTAACCTTATATCTATTAAAATAACTACTTAAAAGAAAATAGAAAGCCGACTATTCTAATAGTAGTTCTATAATAGTAACTAGCGATAACCTAAGATAACTTAAGAGAGTTCGCTTCTAATAAAGACTAGAAGAATAGAGAAAGATACTAGTAACTATAGTATAATAATAACTACTATAGTACTAACTACGCTACTCTAGTAGAAGAGGACGGCTACTATAAACTAGATAACTACTCCCCTTTAGACTTAGTTAATAACTTACCTTTATTAGTCGATAATAATAATAAAATAGACATAGGCTATTTAGAAGTCTATAGCTAGTTTAAAAGAGTAGTACTACTAAAGCTATTTATATTAAATACTACTACTTAGAAGTCCTCTAAATCTATACTAGTTACTAATATCTAACTAGTAACTATAGATAACCTCCCTTTCTATTATAAAGTCTATTCTAAGCGCTTTAGTAGTAGTAATACTCTTTATAAATATCTTCTAGTTTACTATAATACTCTTAGATAGATATCTAAGTACTAAAAATAGGTCTAGTAAACTAAGTTAACCCTAACTATTAAGGTTCTACTAGTTATATAATTAACTATAGCGCTAGCTATAAAGCTAGGCTAGGGTTAGGAGTTCTAAATTAATATTGCGTAAATATTAACTATATAGGTAGATAAATATAGCTTATTCTATTAATTATAGAATTTATAACTATATATACGCCTAATAGTACTACTAATATAGGACTAAAGACACCTAAAGGCTAGTTTACCTTCTAGCTACTAGAATACTATCTAACCTATACTAACCTTCTTACTTACTATAGTAGATAGTAGACTATTTTTATTAGATAATTTTAAGTCTTTATCTATATAGGAAAGTAACTTAACGCCTCTCTTTACTACTCTTAGAACCTATACTATCTAGGAATCTATCTAGTAGGTCTAGCCCTCTAGTAAAGAGACTATCTATTATTATTATATATTTCTAACTTACTATTGCTATATAGAACTACTAGTAGGAGTCTATTTATCTATTAGGCTAATGTCTTTCTATAGCTATCTCCTCTACTTCTACTAGAATAGACTACTATTCTAAGAGGCTATAGGGCTTAGGGTACTTTAGCTAGGAGGTAGTAATTAGTTATAGTATACTAATGTCCTCTCTCTATCCTAGTCTATACCTCTACTAGTTTATTCTATTCTAGAGAGAGAACTAATACTCTCTTTCTATTAGCTAGGCTATTAGAGCTTTTATTATTACTACCCTTTAGGTACTAGTCGCTACTTTAGCTAGAGGGCCCTCTCTAGTTATAGTATACTAATAGTCTCTTCTCGTTCTAGTATAGTACTCTACTAGTTAATTTTATTTTAGAGTATTTACTCTCTCTTAGCCTAGTCTTCTTTTCTCTCTCTCTTTTTAAATAATACCTTATTCTTATTTAGTTATTAGCTATCCTTATAGTCCTACTAGTTTTCTATTATTATAAATAAGCTAGTTTTCTATTATCGTAGATAAGGTCTCTAGTTTAGTTTAAAGGGTTTTAGATTTCTATTAATCTATCCTAGCTCGCTACTATCTATTTTATCCCCTTCCTTTTTTTATATATCCTCTCTCTTTTTCTATCCTACTTTTTTTTAGACTATCTTAAGGACCTTTATTATATTGTCCTACTATCTCTTATTTAGAAGGAAGTCGATTTTAGTAAATTTCCTATCTACCTTATTCTTTCTCTATATCTCTTTTTATTAATATATTTACTACTAATCTTTCTAAATTAAGATCCTTTAGATATAGTAGTACTTATATTTCTTATTATTCTATTACTACTAGTAGTTAGTCTTAATATATATATAGTATATCCTTATTCTCTAGACCTTTTAGTAATAGGTTAAGAATATATTCTATTAGGCCTAGAGTACTATAAGTATTCTATCTACTCTTATAAGACCTTTATAAAGCCTTATTACTTAAGATATAATCTAGATTAGGTACTTCTACTATATATTATACTTTAGCTAATATTATATTTATTACTACTTAAATTAGTACTAGCTTACCTATATTTAGCCTTCTTTATAGATAGTTGCCTTCTACTACTATAAAAGCTAGTTCTAATAAAGAGTTTTTCTAAATTATTTAATCTTCCTAAGCTAGTAGAGTAATATATTAAATAGAGTCTTCTAGCTACCTCTCTCTAGATTCTAGAGAAATCCTATATAGTAGCCCTCGAAGCAATTCTATAGAACTAGTAGCCCTAGTAAGTTCTAGACTATATATTATCTATATATATTATAGGCTACCTATTCTACTAATGCCTTCTACCTAGTATCTACCCTTACTTATTATATTTTTATTTCTAGGTCTACCTATACTACTACTTATATAAGTAGGGCCCTATATTTAAAGATTAGAGCTAGGTACTACTAATATATCTATAGTTAGGTAGTTACCTTCTATATTATTATATAGTTAATTATAAAGGTCGCGCGTACCCTAGCCTATTCTAGGTACCTATAGAAATATCTATTAAAATTAATCCTAGCTAGAGTTACTAGAAAGCTAAGATAGTAATATCTACTAATCTAGGGGATAACCTACCCTCAATCCTTCAAAGAATCCGGGGCGGATTCCATGATAATGCGTGGGGGGCACGGGCCACCGAATTCGCCGGAGGGGGCAGATTCCATGAAAAACCGGGGGCAGAAGGAATGAAAAGTACCGGTCGGAATCGTTTCAAACTCGGTGAGTTTCCAATCCGTAGGCACTTTACTCGTGAGTTTTCAACATCGGAGCGGGAGACCCGCGTGGTGAATTGTTATCGCGGTTCGAAAATCCCGACATTCTGTGTGAAGTTCCGCTCGCAAAGGCTTAGGGTTAGGGTCGGCGGGCGTAACGGCGGTTCGGCTGGAATTAAGGGACCGCCGGAAGCGCAGGCTGGACGCTCGCGAAGAGGTAGGGTAGATAGAAATACACCAACAAAGGTGCAGAAAAGCACCCAGCAAGACCACCGACTCTTGTAGCATGTAGCTAACGTTCAACCCTATCATGTGTGACCGCGCCATCGCGACAGGGATCGCGAAAATTCTGTGACAGGGGGCGGTGCAGCTAAGCCCAGGCGAGGCCGCCGACCGAAACATTAGGACAGACACGTTGCTCGACAGCTAATACACCATGGACGCTTTTGAGAGTCTGTTCGTACACTTCTAGAATTTTCAAATCATCGTTTGTAGAGATTGCAAGTTTGCAGTGGTTCCAGACCAAATTAAGGCGCATCTTAGCCAAAGTCACCAGACGCTAACAGTGAGCACTAGGAAAGGAATAATCGAACAAGTGGAAAAACTCGACCACGTCGCTTATAGGTTAGAAGACGTCGTGTACCCCGCCGCCGAATAGGAAGCGATCCAGGAGCTCGGCCCGGTCATCGAGCAATGCTTACAGTGCAAAGCGTGCGGGTTGCTAAGGGAGAGTAAAAAGGGGATCGAGGCGCACTGTAGAAAGGAACACGGCTGGAACAGCGCCAAAAGCAGAGGAGGTCGAGGGAGTTTAAGGAGTCGACCCGCCGCAAACCAGCCGTTCACGGAAGGTCACTGCTGTTAGAGATTCTTTAAGTATGCGCAGTGGACTAAGCTCTTTAAAGTGCTACCGCTAGCGCCACGGATGCTAGGAGGCGGTCATGGCTGCGAGCCCGAGGACAGGGCGCAGAAGTTGACAGATGAGGTAGCCGATGGACTTAAGAGGAAGCTGCGGGAGGCGCACCATCATAGGAAGGTGAACGTTAGCAATGTTAGGTCTGAAATGGATCCATGGCTGGAACACACCAGCTGGGCTCACCATCTGGCTGGGTTTGAGAAAGAAGAGCTACGGGCTAGTCTAAGTGCGGCGCCAAAGCTTGAGGCGGACGAGCGGGGGATAGAGAGCGTGGATGAAGAAGAGGAGGCGATCGAGAGAGCTTGCAGAGCGACCGGCAGGGTGATCAAGAAGGCCATGGACGTTAGCAGTCCGCGGACGATCCCAAGGTCCGCTCTTTACTACGTGAACAGGAAGGAAACCGGGGCCGCGAACAACGAGACTCTATTCTACAGCAAACACGAGGCTAGTACGAAGAAGAAATACTCTAGGGTCTGGGTATTAATGCTGAGATATCTTTGGAGGAGTCAGACATGGGAGAACAAGCCAGACTACACGTTAACGGATGGGCAAGCGAGGAGGCTAGGAGCAATGCAAAGTCTCGCTAGACGAGAGACCGCCGCTCTAGACAAGGGAGCTAGAAAGGTCTGCGAAGACGAGTTACAATGGTCCATCGTTCTTTTCTAGGCCAGCATGCTCGACCAGGAGCTGCTAGACGACGAGTTCCAAAGCGGCTTTCTGTCCGCATTAGCAGTTCTCGGCTTAGACACCGAAGACGCAGGATGGGTAAGCGTGTTTAACTTCACGCCGAAGCTGGCGGCCATCGTCACGGTCTGTAAGGCTCTAGTAGTGTTCATGGCTTACAAGCAGAGGCAAGACGACATCGACCGGCTAATCGGAGCCGGGATAGGTAAGAGTAAGGCGAGAAAAGAAGCGGTTAGCATTGTAGAAGGGGTGCACGATATGGTGCCCAGGCTGTTGTGTCTTTAGGAATACGGGGGACTAGCGAGCCCGATGGACAGGGTCTTGCACATGAAGACTTTTGGAATGAGGATCAGGTTCACGGAGAAAGCCGGGGCACGGGTTACTTGGATGAACAGATGCCAACAGGTCGCCATCGACAAGATCAGCTTTAGCATGGGAGATCTCAGAGATGCACTACACTCGCTGTGGGAAAGGTGTCTAGGGAGGCTCACGAAGCGGTTAATGTTCTTACAGCAAGAGGAGGAACTGCCGATCTTGCATCTAGACAGACTGTTCGACAACCTAAGCGATCTCACCGAGGGTTAGAGCTTCTTGGACGATGAGAGAAACGATGAAGTCTTGGGCAGAGTTAGGAGGCCGGACGGGAAAGACGTGGAGAGCAGGAAGTGGTTGTGGAGCCGGGCCATAAGAGAGGACCGAATAACCAAGTACTTTCTACAAAATATCGACATAAGTAAAGTGAGGGACAGGAGTGAGCTAAAGTGGAACACGACCAAGGTGGAGCAGTACTTCCGGGAGGTGACTCTGTTCAAGGAGGAGCTAATAGTGTTGTGTTATATGGCAGGGGGAGCTCCAGCCAGAGGGACGGAAGTTGTTAGCATTAGGACCGAGAACGGAGAGAGTGCGCGAGCGCAGAGGGGTGTTTTTGTTAACAATGGCATGGTCGAGCTAGTGACGGGCTACCACAAAGGCTACAGCAAGAGCGGCGAAGCGAAGATAATCCACAGGTATCTGCCGCAAGAGGTGGGAAAGCTGTTGGTGTACCATTTGTGGCTAGTGGAACCGTTCGTGCACATGCTTAGGTAGGAAGTTAGGGGCGAGTTCGACTTCAGCAAATATCTGTGGGAGCCGGAGCCGGAAAAGAAATGGGAAGGCGAGGTCGACGGAGTTAGGGAGGAGGAGGAGAGTGGGAGCGAAGAAGGAGGAAGGGAAAGCGACGGGGAAGAGGGCAGTTCAGGAAGCGAGAGCGAATCGAGCACAAGCCCGAGTAGTAAAAGCGAGGCGGATGGAGGTAATGACGAAGGAACGGCAGGAGATCGGATGGTTAGTGGGAGGGAGGCGCGAAGCAGGCCGAGGAATAGAGGAAAAGCGAAAGAGGGCAAGCTGCAGGCACTTAGCATAGACGGCTTCTGGAACATAGAGAGGCTAAAGAGGGTGATGAAGAGGGAGCTATCAAAATGCCAGGCCGGATTCTTTGTAACGCCGTCGACATAGAGGCAGCTATACCTAGCCATCCAAAGGGTACACTGCCCAGAGGAAGAAGTAACAAAACAGCTCGATCGGTTGTACGAAGGAGTAACAACAGAAGATAGGCAGATGCAATCCGGACACAGTAAAAGGATGGAAGAGTTAATCTACGGGATCTTGACGACAGAGAACCCGTTCAGCACGCAGTCCGAGCAGGCATCGTTTAGAAAGGTGAGCGTGTCATGGCACCACTTCATTAGGTGGCCGTCTACTGCGACAGGTAATGGAAAGCCGACGATCGATCTGGAGAAATATAGGAAGATGGTAGAAGAAGAGAGGTGGGCGAAGTTAAGGAGGGCAGACTTAAACGTGAGTCTAAGGGAAATGCTGGGGCCGAACGCTTCATTTAGAGGCTCACAACTGGAAGGGCTAAAGGCAATCGTATCGGGCGAGCCGAAGGTAGTAATGGTCATAAGGACCGGAGGAGGCAAGAGTCTAATGTTCATGCTACCGGCATTCTGCTTAGTCGGAGGGGTGACGGTGGTAGTGGTGCCGTTGATATCGCTAAGGAGCGATCTAGAGAGGAGATGCAAGGAGATCGGACTCAACGCCGGGAGATGGCCCGACTACCCTCAATCCTTCAAAGAATCCGGGGCGGATTCCATGATAATGCGTGGGGGGCACGGGCCACCGAATTCGCCGGAGGGGGCAGATTCCATGAAAAACCGGGGGCAGAAGGAATGAAAAGTACCGGTCGGAATCGTTTCAAACTCGGTGAGTTTCCAATCCGTAGGCACTTTACTCGTGAGTTTTCAACATCGGAGCGGGAGACCCGCGTGGTGAATTGTTATCGCGGTTCGAAAATCCCGACATTCTGTGTGAAGTTCCGCTCGCAAAGGCTTAGGGTTAGGGTCGGCGGGCGTAACGGCGGTTCGGCTGGAATTGAGGGACCGCCGGAAGCGCAGGCTAGACGCTCGCGAAGAGGTAGGGTAGATAGAAATACACCAACAAAGGTGCAGAAAAGCACCTAGCAAGACCACCGACTCTTGTAGCATGTAGCTAACGTTCAACCCCATCATGTGTGACCGCGCCATCGCGACAGGGATCGCGAAAATTCTGTGACAGGGGGCGGTGCAGCTAAGCCCAGGCGAGGCCGCCGACCGAAACATCAGGACAGACACGTTGCTCGACAGCTAATACACCATGGACGCTTTTGAGAGTCTGTTCGTACACTTCCAGAATTTTTAAATTATCGTTTGTAGAGATTGCAAGTTTGCAGTGGTTCCAGACCAAATCAAGGCGCATCTCAGCCAAAGTCACTAGACGCTAACAGTGAGCACTAGGAAAGGAATAATCGAACAAGTAGAAAAACTCGACCACGTCGCTTATAGGTTAGAAGACGTCGTGTACCCCGCCGCCGAACAGGAAGCGATCTAGGAGCTCGGCCCGGTCATCGAGCAATGCTCACAGTGCAAAGCGTGCGGGTTGCTAAGGGAGAGTAAAAAGGGGATCGAGGCGCACTGTAGAAAGGAACACGGCTGGAACAGCGCCAAAAGCAGAGGAGGTCGAGGGAGTTTAAGGAGTCGACCCGCCGCAAACCAGCCGTTCACGGAAGGTCACTGCTGTTAGAGATTCTTTAAGTATGCGCAGTGGACTAAGCTCTTTAAAGTGCTACCGCCAGCGCCACGGATGCTAGGAGGCGGTCATGGCTGCGAGCCCGAGGACAGGGCGCAGAAGTTGACAGATGAGGTAGCCGATGGACTTAAGAGGAAGCTACGGGAGGCGCACCATTACAGGAAGGTGAACGTTAGCAATGTTAGGTCTAAAATGGATCCATGGCTGGAACACACCAGCTGGGCTCACCATCTGGCTGGGTTTGAGAAAGAAGAGCTACGGGCTAGTCTAAGTGCGGCGCCAAAGCTTAAGGCGGACGAGCGGGGGATAGAGAGCGTGGATGAAGAAGAGGAGGCGATCGAGAGAGCTTGCAGAGCGACCGGCAGGGTGATCAAGAAGGCCATGGACGTTAGCAGTCCGCGGACGATCCTAAGGTCCGCTCTTTACTACGTGAACAGGAAGGAAACCGGGGCCGCGAACAACGAGACTCCATTCTACAGCAAACACGAGGCTAGTACGAAGAAGAAATACTCTAGGGTCTGGGTATTAATGCTAAGATATCTTTGGAGGAGTCAGACATGGGAGAACAAGCTAGACTACACGTTAACGGATGGGCAAGCGAGGAGGCTGGGAGCAATGCAAAGTCTCGCTAGACGAGAGACCGCCGCTCTAGACAAGGGAGCTAGAAAGGTCTGCGAAGACGAGTTACAATGGTCCATCGTTCTTTTCTGGGCCAGCATGCTCGACTAGGAGCTGCTAGACGACGAGTTCCAAAGCGGCTTTCTGTCCGCATTAGCAGTTCTCGGCTTGGACACCGAAGACGCAGGATGGGTAAGCGTGTTCAACTTCACGCCGAAGCTAGCGGCCATCGTCACGGTCTGTAAGGCTCTAGTGGTGTTCATGGCTTACAAGCAGAGGCAAGACGACATCGACCGGCTAATCGGAGCCGGGATAGGTGAGAGTGAGGCGAGAAAAGAAGCGGTCAGCATTGTAGAAGGGGTGCACGATATGGTGCCCAGGCTGTTGTGTCTTTAGGAATACGGGGGACCAGCGAGCCCGATGGACAGGGTCTTGCACATAAAGACTTTTGGAATGAGGATCAGGTTCACGGAGAAAGCCGGGGCACGGGTCACTTGGATGAACAGATGCCAACAGGTCGCCATCGACAAGATTAGCTTTAGCATGGGAGATCTTAGAGATGCACTACACTCGCTGTGGGAAAGGTGTCTAGGGAGGCTCACGAAGCGGTTAATGTTCTTACAGCAAGAGGAGGAACTGCCGATCTTGCATCTAGACAGACTGTTCGACAACCTAAGCGATCTCACCGAGGGTTGGAGCTTCTTGGACGATAAGAGAAACGATGAAGTCTTGGGCAGAGTTAGGAGGCCGGACGGGAAAGACGTGGAGAGCAGGAAGTGGTTGTGGAGCCGGGCCATGAGAGAGGACCGAATAACCAAGTACTTTCTACAAAATATCGACATAAGTGAAGTAAGGGACAGGAGTAAGCTAAAGTGGAACACGACTAAGGTGGAGCAGTACTTCCGGGAGGTGACTCTGTTCAAGGAGGAGCTAATAGTGTTGTGTTACATGGCAGGGGGAGCTCCAGCTAGAGGGACGGAAGTTGTTAGCATTAGGACCGAGAACGGAGAGAGTGCGCGAGCGCAGAGGGGTGTTTTTGTTAACAATAGCATGGTCGAGCTAGTGACGGGCTACCACAAAGGCTACAGCAAGAGCGGCGAAGCGAAGATAATCCACAGGTATCTGCCGCAAGAGGTAGGAAAGCTGTTGGTGTACCATTTGTGGCTAGTAGAACCGTTCGTGCACATGCTTAGGTAGGAAGTTAGGGGCGAGTCTGACTTCAGCAAATATCTGTGGGAGCCGGAGCCGGAAAAGAAATGGGAAGGCGAGGTCGACGGAGTTAGGGAGGAGGAGGAGAGTGGGAGCGAAGAAGGAGGAAGGGAAAGCGACGGGGAAGAGGGCAGTTTAGGAAGCGAGAGCGAATCGAGCACAAGCCCGAGCAGTGAAAGCGAGGCGGATGGAGGTGATGACGAAGGAACGGCAGGAGATCGGATGGTTAGTGGGAGGGAGGCGCGAAGCAGGCCGAGGAATAGAGGAAAAGCGAAAGAGGGCAAGCTGCAGGCACTTAGCATAGACGGCTTCTGGAACACAGAGAGGCTAAAGAGGGTGATGAAGAGGGAGCTATCAAAATGCCAGGCCGGATTCTTTGTAACGCCGTCGACATGGAGGTAGCTATACCCAGCCATCCAAAGGGTACACTGCCCAGAGGAAGAAGTAACAAAACAGCTCGATCGGTTGTACGAAGGAGTAACAACAGAAGATAGGCAGATGCAATCCGGACATAGTAAAAGGATGGAAGAGTTGATCTACGGGATCTTGACGACAGAGAACCCGTTTAGCACGCAGTCCGAGCAGGCATCGTTTAGAAAGGTAAGCGTGTTATGGCACCACTTCATTAGGTGGCCGTCCACTGCGACAGGTAATGGAAAGCCGACGATCGATCTGGAGAAATATAGGAAGATGGTAGAAGAAGAGAGGTGGGCGAAGTTGAGGAGGGCAGACTTGAACGTGAGTCTAAGGGAAATGCTAGGGCCGAACGCTTCATTTAGAGGCTCACAACTAGAAGGGCTAAAGGCAATCGTATCGGGCGAGCCGAAGGTAGTAATAGTCATGAGGACCGGAGGAGGCAAGAGTCTGATGTTTATGCTACCGGCATTCTGCTTAGTCGGAGGGGTAACGGTGGTAGTAGTGCCGTTGATATCGCTAAGGAGCGATCTAGAGAGGAGATGCAAGGAGATCGGACTTAACGCCGGGAGATGGCCCGACTAGAGCGCTAGGCACGCGAGGATCGTGCTAGTAACACCCGAGAGCGCAGTAACGAAGGCGTTTAACAGGTTCATTAACGACAAGCTAGCTACCGGAGAGCTAGACAGGATAGTAGTCGACGAGAGCCACATCGTTCTGGACTCGACAGAGACATGGAGGCCGAAAGTGCTCGAGCTAGCGGAGTTCGCTAGGAAGGGATGCCAGATAGTGTATCTTACGGCAACGTTGCTACCGAAGGAAGAGTCGAGCTGGCTCGAAGCGATGGGCTTAGAGAAGAGGACGGTACGGATAATAAGAGACTCGACGACGAGGAGGAACATCGCTTACCAGGTGGTCGAGTACGACCGGCGAGAAGAAGAGGAGAGGGTAGCGGAGTTAGTAAGAAAGAAACTAGAAGAACACGAGGAGGGACAGATTATAGTGTACTGCCGGAGGGTAGAGCAGTGCAAGAAGATTGGAGAAGTGCTGAGGTGTCTAGTGTACTACAGGAGGGTCGGAGACGAAGAAATGAAAAGGAAGATTCTAGAACAGCTGGTTAAGGGGACGCACAGAGTGTTCGCGGCGACGACAGCGATAGGAATGGGGGTGGATGCACTACACATTAGGGTGGTAGTACACGTAGGAGTGAAGGAATTAGTGAGGGATTACGCACAGGAAAGTGGAAGGGCAGGAAGAGATGGAGAGGCAAGCGAGGCGATCTTAATAAGAGGCTACAACATAGTAGGGGGCCGGAAAATCTTGGAGAAGGGATTCGTGATGGAAAGGGGGATGCACGAATATCTGGAAGGGGAGAAGTGTAGGAGGGTTGTGTTAGACAGGGAGATGGATGGGAGGGCGGACAGGATCGGATGCGAGAACGGAGAGAAAGTGTATAATGTATGTAGAGGGTTAACAAGAACGGGAAGGAGGGCGAGGGTTGTAGTAAGGACAGGGGGGTTCGTTCCATTATAGCAGCATAGAAGGAGGGAGCAAGAGGAAGCAGACGGGTTAGGGTTAGAGCCGATGGAACAAGGTAGCGAGGATGGAACACCGAGAGGCTTAGAGTTAGGTACGGACAACGTTGACGACGAGGGAGAATTAGGGTTAGGGTTGGCCGAAGCTGGGGATGAGTGTGAAGAGGCAGCAAAGGAAGGAAGAGGGCTAAAGAGGGCAAGAAGTATAGGAGAGAGAGAGGAGAGGGAGCGAAGCATAAACGAGGCGAGGACAGGAATGAGTAGAGAGGGAGAAAGAGTGCAAGCGCAGAAGAGGTCGAGGTTAGCGGAGAGGGCTAGCAGAGAGCTAGACAGAGACGAGATGGTGAAGAGGCTAGAGGATTGGACGAAGGTAGGGTGTTCGGTGTGCTGGGCGCAAGGGCAGATACAACGGGCGAAAAGGGCTCGAGGGTGGGAAGAATGCAGAGGGCACGGGAAGGAGGCAGGGGAGAGGATGGCGGAAGTAAAGAAGAGGATGAAGCGGCTACAGATGGCTCGATTTAGCGGGTGCAATTTCTGCTGGGTGCCGCAGAGCATATGTCAAAGATGGGAAGAGAAGACGGCGGCGTGCGGGAGTAAAACGGCAGGATATTAGCGAAGCGGAGTTGCGGGGGCAGGATGCCAATACAAGGGAGTGATGGAGGACATAGGAGGGGCGGTAATTAGCCAAAGGATGTGGGGGAGGGAAGAGAGGGAGGGAAAGGAGTGGGAGTGGGGGTGGGTAGAGGGGGAGATGGAGAGGAGTTTGGGATTTTGGGAGGGGGGAGGGTTGGAAGAGGACGAATGGGGCCGACTATGGAGGTGGGTGATCCGGAAGCGGGTAACGAACATGATGGAAACGAACGAGTTGGTGAGAATGGTGTATCATATAAGCTGAGATAGAAGAGGGCAGGAGGGAGGAAGGAGGCTGAGGGTTAGGGTTAGCTAGTACAGGGCGAAATGTTAGTGAAATGTAAAAGAGAGAGCAAGCCGTTCAGGGCGCCGACGCCAGGGCCGCCGGAGGCAAGAGGGTTCCAATTGTCGGGAGGAAAAAGAGAGAGAAAAGGAAAGGGGAAGCCGTTCAGGGCGCCGACGCCAGGGCCGCCGGAGGCATAGGGTTAGGGTTAGGGTTAGGGTTAGGGTTAGGGTTAGGGTTAGGGTTAGGGTTAGGGTTAGGGTTAGGGTTAGGGTTAGGGTTAGGGTTAGGGTTAGGGTTAGGGTGGTGCTGTTCAGGGAACAAACCAAGTTACGTTTAACCTTAGCAAT